>OY744518.1:137453432-137725932 GCA_963556195.1 Sepiola atlantica
TGTTTGTTTGTTTGTTTGTTTGTTTGTTCTCTTGTTTTCTTGCTTACTTGTTTGTTTGTTTGTTTGTTTGTTTGTTTGCTTGTTTGCTTGCTTGTTTGTTATTTTGTTTGTTTGTTTGTTTGTTTGTTTGTTTGTTTGCTTGTTTGCTTGTTTATTTGTTTGTTTGTTTGTTGGCTTGCTTTTTTCCTTGTTTGTTTGTTTGTTTGTTTGTTTGCTTGTTTGTTTGTTTGTTGGCTTGCTTTTTTCCTTGTTTGTTTGTTTGCTTGTTTGTTTGTTTGTTTGTTTGCTTGCTTGCTTGCTTGCTTGCTTGCTTGCTTGTTTGCTTGTTTGTTTGTTTGTTTGTTTGCTTGTTTGTTTGTTTGTTTGCACACTGGATGACCTCTGAAAGGGATGACGTCATTAGTTAAAACAGATGGGAGACATCGGGATAACATCATCCATTAAAACAGATGAAATACAACGAAAAGAGATCGTTTTGTACGTCATAACTGATGATGTAAAAAAAGGATAATGTCATCTATTAAAACAGAGAACATAGACGACCCGTGACCCAAAAGGTCACAAATCGTCTATATGGACATTGACATTATTTATACATACTAGCGGGGATACCTGGCGTTACTCGGGGTCATAAAAGCATATAATTGAAGAAAAATCGTGTGTGTAACATCTTTATATTCAAACTTCTATTTCTCTCCCTCTCTCTATAGCCGTCTCTTTATCTTTCTACCTTTCTCTTCCCTGGTCGCCCCATTTCACCGCTACTAACTAATTTTGCCTTTTGCGAAAGCTGTTTCTTCCCCACCATTCCTCTTATGTTGTCCAGGGCAAAAGTATGACATATTTCTATAAAATTACCACCTCTGTCTGCGCCTTCTATATAGGTGCATATCTCCGCCTCGATGTGCGTGCTATATACGTACCTATCGCCATCCCAGTGCACATACTATATACATACCTATCGCCGCCTCAGTGCGCATATCATATATGTATGTATTGCAGCATCAGTGCGCATACCAGATACTTCCTATCGCCGCCCCGGTGAAGATACTATACAAGTACCTATCGCCACCCCGGTGCACATACTACATAAGTACCTATCGCCGCCCCGGTGCGAATGCTATATACGTACATATCGCCGACCCTGTGCACATGCTAAATACGTACCTAACTCTGCCGAGGTGTGCATGCTATATACGTACCTATCGCTGCCCTGGTGCGCGTGCTATATACGTACCTATCGCCGCCCTGGTGCACATGCTATATATGTACCTATCTGCGCCCCAGTGCGCATACTATATACGTACCTATCGTCACTCTCGTGCGAATGCTAAATATATACCTATCTTCGCCCCGGGTGCGAATGCTAAATACGTACCTATCGCCACCCCGGTGTGCATGCTATTAACGTACCTATCGCTGCCCCGGTTTGCATAATATATATGTACCTATTGCCGCCTCGGTGCGCATACTATATACGTACCTATCGCCGCCCCGGTGTGCATACTATATACGTACCTATCGGCGTTGCACGGGGATCACTCTTTTCTAGTCGTCCTTCTTCACCCCATTAGACACTACACCCGTTACCCTCGGCCAAAGCTGTCTCGTCTGCGTTGCCCTGATCAGGTTCACCTCCTTCTACAGTTACCAGGAGCAAAAGATGTCACGTACCTGGTTGCCAATTCACCTTGGCTACACTATCTCCGGCCTCCCCATAACTCTGCACCACCTCTCCATTCCCTGGAGCAAAAATGTAACATTTTTATTAAAAGTACCATATTTGTCTTCATTGTTAATGAAGTGTTTTAATGAAGAGTGTTTATTAACTTCTTCATGTCTGTGTATGTTAGATAAAATAACCTAGGTCGATCAGGACCCTCTGACAGCAGTCTTCATTGTTAATGATAATAATGGTGTCTATTTACTTCTTTCATGTTTGTGTATATTAGATGAAATGATAGGCCGATCACCGATTAAATATTTTATAAATATATAAATGTTAATGCTATCAATGGGGAAGAATAATTTTTTCTTTAAATTCACCGCTCGAGACGTTATTTTATATGAATATAAATATTAGTGCTAACAATGGGTACCCTTCCCATACCATTCTACTCAGACTCCGTAATATACCATTAGCGTTGAACTCCAGGCCCTGACTCCTTCTTGAACATCAGGCTCTAAATCCTTCCCAGAACCTCACGCTGTGACTCCTACCCGAACCATTAGGACCTGACTACTTCCTGAAGAGTCGGCTCTGACTCCTTCTTGAACCTCAGACTGACTCTTTCACGTAATGCAAGCTCTGACTTTTTCCCGAACATCCAGCTTTGACTGTTTTTTCCCAAAACTCCTTTCCCAACATCGTTTTTTTTTATCCCGGGCAATGCTGCAGCTAAACACACCTGCTCTCTCTAGGATATTGAGCCTGAGGTTCTGCTTCCTACCTTAACCTCAAGACCTGACTCCTACCTGAACTGTCTGCTCTGACTCCTTCTCAGAACCTCAGGATGACTTCCTTCCCAAACCTCAGCTCTGATTGTTTACCAAACATCCAGCTTTGACTGTTTCCCAAACGTTTGACTATAACTGCTCCCCGAACATCAGTTTTTTTTTTTTTATCCTGTGCAATGGTGCGTATAAACACACCTGCTCTATCTAGGATATTGAACACTATTTGATTGAGTAAACACCCGCTCTATGTAGGATAATGAGTACTTTTAAAATACAGGAAGCCTAGAGAGCACTATCACAATCAAGTCCCTAGAACTTGTTAAATTCAATGTAAAAAAATGCTGCCTGATTTGCTAGTCTCTTTTACTGGATACAATTAAAAGCAGTGTTTAATTATTGATGACATTAAAGAGAAAATGCCAATTTTACCTTACCCGTGAAGAAATTAACTTTTTATGTTAACCTTCCACTAACCTTTCTCAGCAACAAATGTCTTAGCTGGGTTATTTAACATATATATTAATTTTTGTTCATACTTTAGAACAATGATGACCGTCGACACACATTCCCCACACTTTTGATGGACTTGTGCCTAATTTGTGTTATGAGTAAATGTGGTATTGTGGTGACTGTCATTCTAGTTAATAGTAAGATAGACATTTTTATTACTTTAGAACACTTTTGAAGACCTTATGTCTAATTTGTTTTGAATGTAATCTTTCATATTTTCTGCAAGTAAATAATTCAAACTTTAGTATTTGTTCCGATGGATGCTACAACCCTTAGACTGATAGCGACTTTATTTACCAATTAAGTGTTTGGTTAACGTCCATTAAAACTAAAAATGATGGAAGTTTACAACCTGTTCAATAAAGCAAAAACAAATATATGGTTATGAGTAAATGTGGTATTGTGGTGACTGATCATTCTAGTTAATAGTAGGATAGACATTTTCATTACTTTAGATCAAGGATAACCAACGACACACATTTACTCACACTTTTGAAGGGCTTGTGTCTAATTCGTTTTAAATGTAATTTTTTCATATTTACTCGAAATTTCCCCCTCAAGTCTCTAAACTCTCCCTTTAAATTTGGCCTGGAGCGCACCCTCTTAAATATTACCTGAGGCGCTCACACTGGCGAATGCCGATACTCTCCCCTCAAATTTGGCCTGAGACGATCACACCGGCGAATGCCGACACTTTCCCTATTAAGTTTGGCCTGAGGCGGACCCACCGGCCAATGCCGACGCTTTCCCCTCAAATTTGGCCTGAGGTGCTCACACTGGCGAATGCCGTAACCCTCCCCCTTAAATTTAGCCTGATGCGCTCACACCGGCGAATGCTGACACTCTTCCCTCAAGTTTGGCCTGAGGCGCTCACACCGACGAATGCCGTACCCCTCCTCCTTAAATTTGGCCTGAGGCGCTCACACCGGCGAATGTCCACACTCTTCCCTCAAGTTTGGCCTGAGGCGCTCACACTGGCGAATGCCCACACTCTTCCCTCAAGTTTTGCCTAAGGCACTCACACCAGCAAATGCCAACACTCTCCCCTCAAATTTGACCTGAAGCGATCACACATGCGAATGACGACATACTCCCTTCAAGTTTGGCCTGAGGCGCTCACACCGGCGAATGCCAAAACTTTCCCTTCAAGTTTGGTCTGAGGCACCCCCATGCGCTAATGCCGACTCTCTCCTCTCAACAGATACTACACTACCTCCACACCTCTCAAAAAAGGAGGATGTAATACTTGGGAGGAGGGTATCATGACAACAGCCAAAATAGCCTCATTACGGTCATATATTTTTGCTAGGCTGCCACATCAGAAATTAATGCCAACCCGTAAACCTATGGAGCCCCAGTTATATTTCTTGGGTGGTATGATATAGATTTTCTTTGTTTCGGACCAAGAATATTTTTAGTTAAAAAGAAAAAGTTCCGACCCCCCCAATTTTTTTTTACCCTGCCCATAAATATAAATATTTTTAGTTAAAATAAGAAAAAAAAAATTTTTTGCCCACCCCTCCACCCAAATTTTTTTTTGTATCCTCCCCCATACATAGAAATATTTTTAATTAAAAAAAAAATTTTTTTACCCCCCCCATTTTTTTTACCCTCCCCCATACACAGAAATATCTTTAGTTTAAAAAAGAAAAAAAAAAATTTTTTTTGAGCCCCCCCCAAAAAACATTTTGTTATCCTCCCCCATACATATAAACATTTTTAATTAAAAAGAAAAAAATAAAAAAATTTTGACCCCCCCCCCCCCCAATTTTTTTTTTATTCTCCCCTATACATAGAAATATTTTTAGTTAAAGAAAGAAAAAATATTTCCAAGGCGCCTCGGTCATATCAAAGAACTCATGTTTAAATATGCTATTGAAAGAGCCTACGGCATATCAAAGAACCAGTTTTGTTATTCTTCCAAAATGGTTACCCATTTACTAATGGCCGTGATATTTCTTGCTTACTTTCAATTTACAAAACACGTTGTTTAATGAAAATAAAGAATAATAATCTGAAAAACTCCTCTCACAATGACGTCACTTCCGGAAGGATGAGTCAGCAATTTATTTTTATAAAATGGTCACCCATATAGTAATGGTCGGGATATGCCTTGTTTAACTTAAATTTACAACAAAACACCTTGTCTTAACAATGTAATGAAAATAAAAAAATAATAATGTGAAAAACTTCTCTCACAATGACGTCATGGCCGGGATAATGAGGAGGTAATGCCTAGGAGGGTGGTATCATGACAACAGAACGGGCATAGGGAGTGAGGAAGAAATATTAATTAAGAAAGAAAGGTAGAAAGGCTGGGAGTGAGAGGGAAAGAAGGATTGTAGTGTGAGTGATTTTCTTCCCGGCACTCCCTTCTCCTGACGTCATTTCCTGTTTATCATGACTTTCTCAAATTATACATGATTTCATTGGTTTCTTCTGAAATTTGTAGATAATAACGTTGGAAAATGGAGGAAAAAGCCACCCCCCATTGGAGAAAAGTGCTCAGTTGACCCCCAAAGAGCCAATTTTTTTTTCCGATTCTGAGATATCATACATCCCTAGGCTGGCCGGTCGAAATGATGTCACCCGTGTGACTGTTTGTTGGGTACTCTTGGAGAAGCTTTACATACATATATACACACATACATACATACAGACAACTGGGGTTTATATAATAGAAGAAGAAGATATATATATATATATATATATATATATTACACTGATTACACTGCCAAATCTTTTTTATATAAGAGAGAATTGATATTCTTACACGTCAAAAAAGGTGAAAAAAAAAACTTTTAATATTTTAAAATATTTGTAGTAATATATATATATATGTGTGTGTGTGCGTACCTATGTAGATAAAAACAAATATTTATAATTATTTGTCGCCCCCAAATATAGGCTGGGCTCTGTAGTGAGTAGTATTACCACAGACTTCATCGTGGATTCAATGCAATGTTCCTTTCAATAATCGAACACTTTACGGCAGCTACCTTTAAATAGTATTAATCTCTTGCTGATTTACCGAGTTGGTGACAACAACCGTGTGGGCTAGCACGTTGGAATTTGAGTTTGAAATATTACTCGTGTTCAAGTTCGGCGACTGGTGTGAATAATTCTCCTATATACTGACGATTCCCATAAGAATGAAACGTATATGTATATAGATAAAAACAAATATTTATAATATATATATATGTATATATATTTTTTTTTAAACATAGTTCATCCCAAACAAGGCAGGCCGCCACTGTAGACATAAGGGGCTACTGAGAAAACGGGTGATGGTTGGGGGGGGGGGGGTCAAGCTAAATTTGGAGCTGTGCAGCGAGATGTCTGTTTAGTTTTAAATTTCTGCATGTCAGTACCACCAAGAAAACAGGGAGCAGGGAGGGAGTTCCACAGTCCAGCAGCTCGATGAAAGAAGCTTTTGGAGTAGAAAGCTCTTCGGCATCTGGGGACCTCGACAGTGAATGGATGGGATTTGACAGATTGTTGGGTTGGTCTAGTGAATTTACGCCGTGGAGGTACTAGAGCAGCAAGCTTATCAGAGCACAATCCATTGAAGTACTTGTAAAACAAGCACAAGGATGCTACATTGCAGCGATGGGACAAGAGCTGGAGCTTGGTGGATAGTGACGAACCTATTAAGTTGGCGACTCTTTTTTGGACCTTGTCTAAGAGGGAGAGACTAGCAAATGATGCACCAGCCCAGATGTGGTTACAATACTCCATGCATGTAGAGATATAGGATGTCAGGTGTGAGAAGTTTATATATATATTTTATATTCTACGCCTATACTCCTTATGGTGAACACCCTAGACCCCCCCCTCCTGCCTTCAGTGTCATAATGAACTGCCCCTACTTATAAATATTCCTCTTTATACAAATGTATAATGTATATCTGCTGAATAAAACCTAGATACGGTTTCTACACTTCGTGCCTTTTTTTATAAAAGTTTATTGAACAGATAAGAAGTTAGTATAAACAGGAATATTACTAAATAGGGTCAGTCCATTATGACACTGAAGGCAGGGGGGGGGGATAGGATGTTCACCATAATCTACCATGCTATTAGGAATTTTTAGTGGCAGTTAATCGAAATTAGAGTTTATAAGCAAAAAGTTTTTTTTTTCTTTATTATTACATTTTTTTTTACAATGAAGGCGGGGGGGTAGGATGTTAATCACACCCCTATTGGTACAGTATATTCAGAGTTACTTTCCCTGAAATATATTCAAGTTATCTCCCCTGAATTATACTGACAAGAGAATTAACTCTTTAATTTTGAAGTACAAAAAGCCTTCACTGCGCATGTGCGAGATTCGAAATCAAAGCTTGATCGCTTCCTGGCATTGAACTTGATGCTAGCCGGTCGTAATCAAAAACATATTTCCGTCGACTCAGGAGTTATCTGCCTTGAAGAATATTCACGAGTTATCTCCCTTGAACAATTTTCAAGAGTTATCTCCCTTTAAAATATTCAGGAGTTATCTCCCTTGAACAATTTTCACTCTCATACAAATTTAGAACAGGGTATTTTTTTCTATCTGGCTTCGAGCTAGATGAATGTTTTCTTTCAGTCATTCTATATTTTTATCTACAAAAAGATATCGTACACCTGAAGTGTGTTCAACGGTTGGCAACCAGGATGATGACAGGACTCTGTACACTTACCTACGAAAGAGTGGCTCCAAAGACTAAACCTATTCTCACTTGAGCAGCGGAGAATGCAAAGATTCTGACGTACAACATAATCAACGGGAATGTAAATCTATCTTTCAATAAAGTTTTTAACCCCAGCACCAAGTCGTAGTTTGTGCAGAGATATACCACTGTCGCTTTTGGCTCAACAGAAGAAAGGCAGCATTGTTTGTCCGTGTTTCTGTTCCATGGATAAACCTATCAGAGGAGGTTGTTATGATGCCTACCATATCCAGGTAGACAAACATTCAGACTGTATGTGGTTGTAAATAGCTTCCACCTGTCTCTTTACATGGTTTGTTGCACGTTACCTTTTCTTTGCCAAACAAATTTTTTTTTTTTCACCTGCGGAGGCTAGGAAATACCCGACTAGTACACAGCCGCAGGCTATCGTTACCCCTCTTGAAGTGTTGGACCCGTAAGACCTCGTAAGGCCATCTATCTAAGAGAAGGAAATCTCTGACAAAAAAACCCTGCTACCAGCTACTTACGTCATGGCAGTAAACCGTTGGGGAGGGAGGCCTCCTCAGTCCTGATCGACAACCTTCCTAGAGTTGGAATCTCGAACAAAATATCCGGTTTGCAAACCTACAATTGCTTAAGGAGTAGATAGGTTCTGCCTATCGCCGGCCTTTACACTCCTTTGTTTATTAGTCAGGCACAGAGGTAACAGCGCTGGGACACCTCTAAACACTCAGTGCCTAGCCTTGTTTCCTTACTAGGACAATGAACGCCGTCCTCTTTCTCTCTATTTGGGCTACTTGGGGAAAGTTTTTTCATTACTAAGTCTTACATGACCAGTCTGGGTCTCTCTTGCTCCGACAGGTTGAGGATACAGGTTAGACAGCTTGTCTGGCTGCTGTTTCCGACTGATAGGAAGGAGCCCAAACTCTTGGGTAGCGCCAATAACGGCTTCTCCATCATCAGTTGCATAATACCGTAGGTAGTTGTATGTGCCATGTCGCGCATGGAAAGGGACCCTGCAATTATCTCCGGTGGGCTTTCCCGAGGCCACAACCCCCATGGACCAGGTCGTGACTAATAGATTGGTTGTGTGAGCTTATTGGCACCAAACAAGTACCCTCCTTGGACAACCCACTCTATAATCAAACCAAACATGTCATTACAAAGAAATAAAGGCAAACCTAAACCACCCAACAAAAAATACTTTCGCCTTCGCCCTTGAGGCTCGCATTCACAAATATCCGGGGACTTAGAACCAACATCAACGACGTAGAAACCTTTCTCCTGACAAACTCCCCGGATATCCTTAGTGAAACTAACCTTAAATCCTCAATCTCCTCACACCACTTTGACATGACTGACTACCTCCCACTCTACCGTAAAGACTCTGACAAACATATGCACGGGCTGGGGGTTTACGTTCTGAACACCCTCCCCCTGACTAGAGAACATAGGTTAGAATCAGATGATCAAGATTACATGTGCTTTAGATTGACTTTTCATCACAGTGTCAGCTACTTATATTTCTTATACCGCTCCCCGTCGACCCAGGACTGTACTCTGCTAAACTCTGTCTCTGAAAGTATAGATAAAGCACTCTTAATTGACTCGAAAGCCCAGATACATGTATTTGGGGATTTTAATGCCCACCACCGTGACTGGTTGGGATTCTTCAGCCTTACTGACGCAGCCGGCAACTCTACGTATAATTTCTCCCTAGCTCACTCCCTCTCTCAGACTGTCGATTTTCAGACCCGCATCCCCGATCGAGTAGACCAGCAAGCCTCACTTCTAGACCTCTTCTTGACCTCAATGCCCGAGGCTTGTGTAACGAAAGCTCATAGCCCACTCGGGAATGCTGATCACATTGTGCTAATGATACATATCACCCTAAAAAGTCGTCCAAAAGCTGATGAACCGTTGCTCAAAACAACAAGATACTATGAGCGGGCTGATTTCGAGTCAATCAGAGATCATATCAGTGACACCCCATGGAGGGAAACCATCTCACTACCTGCAAACCAGTGTGCAAACGAATTAACTGAATGGGTCAAAGCAGGCATTGAAGCCTATGTCCCCATGCGAAAATTCTTTAGTAAGCCCCACTCTCCTCAATGGTTCACTTCAGAATGTGCAGCTGCCATTTCTGAGAGACATTCCGTAAATTTGGCCGCCATAAGTCAGCTACTAATAGAAATAAATTTATAGAGTTAAGAAATAATTGCAAGGTCGTGATAGGTGAAGCAAAGAGAAGGTACAATGAGTTAACAAAAAGACGTATCCAGTCACAGAAACTAGGTACTCGCGATTTCTGGAAAATCTACAATAGTGTAGTGAATAATGGTCAATCAACGATTCCCCACTATCAAACCACAATGATGTCGTTTGCACGGCCACTGATAAGGCTGAACTACTTGCCCAGCGTTTTGCTTCTAACTCTACTTTAGACTCAGATAGCCATCCCCTCCCTGAATTCCCTTTGTGGACCGAAGTCACACTTGATAATCTGGTCATCAACCCATCCCAGGTCAGAGACATCATAAAAAACCTTGACACCTCTAAAGCTTGTGGGCCTGATCTTATACCTGTAATAGTAATAAAGAAATGTTCTGCTGAACTGTCCCCTGCCCTCTCCAAACTCTACAATAAATGCCTAGCTGAATCTTGCTTCCCCGATAGCTGGAAAATTGCCTCTGTGGTACCTGTCTACAAGAGTTCTGGGAATAGAACCGACCCTCAGAACTACCGCCCAATCAGTCTACTGCCGATCTTTGCCAAAATCTTTGAATCCTTAATCAATCTAGCGATAGTACGGCACTCAGTTAATGCTAAACTTCTATCTGACCCCCAGTATGGATTTAGACAAGCACGATCTACTGCAGACATCCTAACGGTCATCTCGGAACGCATGTATCATACACTCGACAAGGCAGGTGAAGCTAGGGCAGTAGCGCTTGATATATCCAAGGCCTTTGACAAGGTTTGGCATAAAGGGCTTCTGAAAATACGCTCATACGGTATTACTGGGCAACTACTTAATATAATTCGATCCTTCCTAAACAAAAGAAAAATCCGGGTTGTCCTCGATGGCCGTTCATCTAAGCAACATGACATAAATGCAGGTGTACCACAGGGATCTATCCTTGGACCTTTGTTGTTCCTGATCTACATAAACGATCTCCCTGACGACATAGAGTCGGAGATTGGTTTATTTGCTGACAACACCACGCTTTACTCTCGCCATGATGGTAAAACTGACGCGATCATATCCGAGGTAATGGCTGAATCTTTAGAAAATTACCTCCAGACTGTAGTGGATTGGGGTCATAAATGGTTGATAACTTTTAATGCCGCAAAGACAAAGCTCCTTTCCTTCAATAACTACAAGAAACCTCTCCAACCACCGATTGCCATGGCAAATAACACCCTACCTGAGAGTTCATCATTCAAACTCCTCGGCATAACCTTCACAGGTAACATGAATTGGAACAAATACATTGAAGACATTGCCAAGGCTGCCTCAAAGGTTGGCTCCCTCTACCGTGCTAGTAAACTCCTCACACCTGACATTATCCTGTATCTGTACAAAGCCACCATCCGCCCATGCATGGAGTATTGTTGCCACATCTGAGCTGGTGCATCATCTACTAGTCTCTCCCTCCTTGACAAGGTCCAAAAAAGAGTCGCCAACCTAATAGGTCCCTCACTGTCAACCAAGCTCCAGTCCCTGTCCCATCGCTGCAATGTAACATCCTTATGTTTGTTTTACAAATACTTCAATGGATTATGCTCTGATGAATTGGCTACTCTGGTGCCCCCTCGACGTAAATTCACTAGACTAACTCGACAATCAACTAAATGTCATTCATTCACTGTGGAGATCCCCAGATGCCGGAGAGCCTTCTACTCAAATAGCTTCTTTCCTCGTGCTGCTGGCCTCTGGAACTCCCTCCCTGCCCCATGTTTCCCCGACAGCACTGACATGCAGAAATTTAAAACTAATGTGAACAGACATCTCGCTGCGCAGATCCCAATTTAGGCTGACACCCCCCCCCCCCCAACCTTCTCCCCTTTTCCTTTTTCTCAGTAGCCCTTTACGTCTACAGTGGCGGCGTGCCTTGTTTGGGGTGAACCATGTTAAAAACAAAAAATTTGATTTGATCTGATTTTTCCATTGTTTTTACAAAGAGTCCTGCACCCCGGTCGCAACTGCCAGAATAGGTTGCTATTATTGCATGATCACAGCTATATGTGTAACCAAAGTTATTTGTATTAACTTGTACGTTACTCATATTTTTGAAAACTTTTATTCATGCATCTTCTTACCTGTTTACCCTGACAATACATGTTCTTTATTAATTGTGTTTGGGGCATTAACGTAGACTCTTGCATTAGTAACTGCGTTTGTGATTTTGATCACTTTACATATCATGTTCTTTATTTTAAAAGAAATACGGTCAAGAAATCAGTCCAATTTATTTTGATTTACCTACTAATGTGTGACTTATTTGTGTTAAAAGGAATTTAATATTTAATAGAAAATATAAGCGTGTGAAGTTGCTGTTTAGATAGTTTGCCATGTTTTTTTCTTCTGAATGATGAAAATATTTAATTAAATTAAATTATTCTTAAAATGGAGAATACAAAGTGGACCTTGGGTTTACTTTCGTAACTCGCTTCCCTTATTTTGTCTTTTAGTCCTCAAAATTCCATGAACGATGTTTCTGACAGAGGCGAAAGAATTGCTGTTTTCTGTGTTGGAATCTATCCATATAAAACTTATCGTTGGCTGTTTTTGACCTTGAAGTGATATTTTTATTAGCTCCTTACATCAAGTGGCTTTGTGTCTTGTCTGAAGCGATTTCAATAAATAAAAAATTTAAAATTA
Source organism: Sepiola atlantica (assembly GCA_963556195.1). Taxonomy (NCBI): domain Eukaryota; kingdom Metazoa; phylum Mollusca; class Cephalopoda; order Sepiida; family Sepiolidae; genus Sepiola; species Sepiola atlantica. The sequence goes on from OY744518.1 coordinate 137,465,964, forward strand.
AAAAAAAACTATGAAAATAAAACGATGATACTAACATTTTCTATTAAATATTAAACTTGTTTCTAAGCAAATCGGTCACATGAGTATATAAACCCAAATAAATTGGTTGGGACTAATTTCTTAACTGTATTTCCTTTAAAATAATTCAGGTATTTATCTACCTCCCACAAAGTAAAATGTGACACAAGGTCAGGAAAATGGGATTTGATAAGTCAGCACCCTAGAGGAAGACCATTTGTGATCCTCAAAAAATGCCTGGCCAGCCCCGTCAGCATTGCCCGATAAGGGCGCCTCAATAAACTAACCCCTGCTCAAAGGGTGAGAAGGCAAAACCTGGGAGGGTGGACCTCCTAGAACTGCACAGGACAAACCCATAGACCGGCGGAATCAAACCCCGAAGGCCAAGACGGGTACCGATGGATACTACACCCTATAGACTGGTACGGTCTATTGGGTGTAGTATCCATCGGAACAGATACTACACTTTGATCCTGGCCAAAAGGCCAAGAAGTTATGACGTCATAAAAGACGAATGGTAGTTGTCAAAAGTTTTGGACATGTTTGTTTGAAAATTACAGCAGCAGCAGCCATAATTGTTGGCTTCAGCTGCTGTTTTTTTTTGTTTTTTTATCTTCCTCCCACAGATGTTACACAAGATCAGAATGTGGGATTGAAAAGCCAGTGTCCGAGAGGATGAGCACTCTGGCCTATAAAAAAATGCCAGGGCAGCCCCATCGACATTCCTCGGTAGGGGCGCCTCAGGCGATTAGCAATAAACTAACCCCTTCTCAAAGGGTGAGAAGGCAAAGCCTGGGAGGGTGGACCTCCTAGAAATCCGCAGGAGAGTACCTAAAACCGGCGGAATCAAGACCCGAAGGCCAAGATGGTACCAGTCTACAGAGTGAGCATTCATCGAAACAGATACTACACTCTGATCTTGGCCAAAAGGCCAAGAGAGGAGTTATTCAACTCCTACCCACAATAGGAATATGTGACACAAGGTCGGAAAGTGGGATTTGAAAAGCCAGCGCCCGAGAAGGTGAGCACTCTGGCCATTAAAAATTGGCTGGGCAGCCCCGTCAGCATTCCCCAGTAGGGCCGCCTCAGACAGTAAGCAATAAACTTACTCCTCCCCAAAGAGGGGAGGCAAAGCCTGGGAGGGTGGACCTCCCAGAACTGCACAGGACAGACCCATTGACCGGCGTAAATCAAGGCCCAAAGGCCTAGACAATACCAGTATGGGGTGCAGTATCCATCGGAACAGATACCTCACTTTGATCTTGGCCAAAAGGCCAATGTTATATTTGCCAAAGAAATATATATTGATTTATTTGAAAATCGATGATGTCATAAAAGACGAATGGTAGTTGCTAAAAGTTGCGGACATGTTTGTTTGAAAATTGCAGCAGTAGCAGCAGCCATAATTGTTGGCTTCAGCTGCTGTTTCATCATCGTTAAAATTAACAAATTATATATTTAATAATATATATATAACAAATACCGGCCGAACGGTTCACGGCTGGTCTCGTCTGACATAAATGTCTATCAGAATCTTCTCATTTTCTGCAATGAAACATTCTCTTTTTGCTTTTAATAGTCACAACTTTGTCTCCATCTGATGATATTCGTGGTTAAGATTAATCAAAAACAAATAAGCAAAACCTTGCAAAACTTTTAACTCACCCGAGTAATAATCGCCCGAGTAATAATCATCGCAAAAATATTGGGGAAAAAAAAATGTTTCAAAACGTTTTTTTTCTTTATTCACGTGATTCGTAAAATCTCAGCAGAAAAAGTTACCGTCATATAACGGAGAAAATCAGAAAAAAATCAAACAGACTTGGACTCAACTATTTTTGAGAGTGGAAATACGAAGTTTCAGGGGAAACAAAAACAAAAGAGTCATTTAAATAAAGTTAACGTAATAAATAAAAAAAGTAAAGAAGAAGAATCCATCAACTTTTGTCTTTTTTCTCATCAAAACTCATTTTTTTCTATTTAAGAAAATGAATTCGATGAACAGAATTATGCAACTTCACGTCTTGATCTAAAACGAATTTAGACGAGAGAGATTCGGTTTTCAGCTCGAAAAATTTATTTGCTGGCATCAAAGAGTGAAAATATAATAATAATAATAATAATAATAATAATAGTAATAGGCAACTTGATCAAATTTTAATCAGTTCTTGGAGAAGATGACATTTTTGAGAAGCAGGCATTTTGCTTTTGAATGAAGAGAATAAAAACGTGTAGAGACCAATGCATCGCTAAATTTCCATCGTCAAAATAATGGACGTTTCTTAACTAGAACTCCGCCATCAAAATTGATTATTTTCCAAAGGGTCCAATTTTTGCGGTGGCTACTCCGCTAGTCATAAGTCGTTGAAATCTCTGTCCGTTTCAATAACAAACGAGTAGTTTTTATTGTATAGGTTGATGCCAACCCCACCCACCTCTCAAAAATGCCACTCATAGAATCGATAAGAAAATTCACAATCCTTTCTGTATGCCTGACTTGTCCACCAAGTTTCAATCATGAAAACCCAACAGTCTTTGTTTTATAGCCATTCAATGATATGATCATCTCATCCGTAGGAGGTGTGATCCTTAATGGGCATTCAGTGGATCATACCTCCCGATATTTCTCTCTATAAGATTATTTCAAAGATAATGTCTATGAAAACTATTCCTGAACGGAAGAAGGCCATTACAGGCCAAATCAATAATATCCAGGTGATCTTGCAACGCAGAAGTGTACATCTTGAGCACGTCATCGGATAGCGATTAAACAAAGACTGGACATTCAGAACTGAAACTCGAGTATCGACTGAAGTTTACCAAATATGGTTGGATTATGAATTTTATTCATGGTTTTATGGGGGCATTTTTTGTTTTTTGCATCACCCTGCATTTGGCTTTTTACTTCCGACATAATAACGTCACAGCTGTCAGTCACCTTTGCACACTTTTCGGCCGTTAGATGCTTCGCAAACCTATTTCTTAACGCCTTTATCGTGGTTTCTAACTTTGGACATTATTAATTTGAAATTTTTTAAATAAAATAATTTAATTTTTGTAAAATTATAAAATTTTAATTTAGTTTTAATTAAATTATTTTAAACTTTCTGATTTTTTTTGATTTTTTTTGAAATTCTAAAAACAGGTATTGTTCAAAAAGTTGGAGAAACTACAAAAAAGCGTCGTAAAATATGCTCATGGAACAACGTCCAAATAGTGACCATAGTTTTATGCGGCCGAGACACGTAACATTATTATGTAGCAAGTAAAAAGTCAAATAAAATTTTTTTTTAAACTACAAACACTGTCATTACAACTGTTGGAAGAGCCACGCTACAAATTATGCGTTTTAGAAAATTAGGCATTTTTGGTTGTTTTTATTTTCATAGCAGGGTTCTAATGAAGAATGCGGTTAATAACATTCAGTTCCGCACGGTTAATTAAAAAGTGTTGAAATCCATCTGGGTCTCGAAGAAAAGAAGCCATGTTCAATTTACAATATGGCTTTAGGATATGACCACAATTCCTTCAGCACCGTAAAGCAAAAAAGCAACAAAAAAAAAGAAAAAAAGAAAGAGAGAGGCGCTGAAAATTCATCTTAAAAACAAAATCTCCAAACTTCTTCATTTCTTGTTTGATCTCATCTGGAGGTGACATTGTTTTGTTTTTTCGTTTTCCATAAAAACATAACAAAAGGTGTTAATGTCCAAAGTTAAATTTCATCATATATATAAAGGTAAATCCGTGTATGCATTTTTTATAACTTAGAATGTTTCTCGGCTAAAAATAAAAAATGACAAATTTCTTCACGTTTGGCAAACTCCTCGGCCTAACCTTCACAGGTAACATGAATTGGAACAAATACATTGAAGACATTGCCAAGGCTGCTGCAAAGAAAGTGGGCTCCCTCTACCATGTTAGTAAACTCCTCACACCTGACATTATCCTGTATCTCTACAAAGCCACATATCCGCACATGCATGGAGTATTGTTGCCACATCTGGGCTGGTGCATCATCAACTAGTCTCTCCCTCTTAGACAAGGTCCAAAAAAGAGTCGCCAACTTAATAGGTCCCTCACTATCCACCAAGCTCCAACCCCTGTCCCATCGCCGCAATGTTGCTTCCTTGTGCTTGTTTTACAAGTACTTCAATGGAATGTGCTCCGATGAACTTGCTGCTCTGATGTCTCCCTCAACGTAAATTCACTAAACCAACCTGACAATCAGCCGAATACAATCAATTCACTGTCGAGGTCCCCAGATGCCGGAGAGCCTTCTACTTCAATAGCGTCTTTCCTCGTGCTGCCGGCCTCTGGAACTCCCTCTCTGCTCCCTGTTTTCCTGACTTTATTGACATGCAGAAATTTGAAACTAATGTAAACAGACATCTCGCTGCACAGCTCCCAACTTAGGATGACACCCCAAACCTTCACCCTTTTTTCTCAGTAGCCCCTTACGTCTACAGTGGCGGCCTGCCTAGTTTGGGGTTAACTATGTTAAAAAAAAATTAAAAAATAAATAAAAAATAGCTTTATGGAAAGCATGAAAGAATGTAAAAGTATCGATGTTGTCAGAATTTAAACGATAAGATATTTTGAGCGTTCGTTCCTCTGCTTTTAATATAAAAAATGTACTTCTTGATAAAAATTGAACGCATGTGAAACCCTTAAAAATAAACGCACACAAATCAGGTCTGAACTCCGATGTCTGTGTTTTTAATGTGTATAAGTATTTTTCAGACCGAGAGAGATTTTATTTTGTAAACGAAACTCTGTTGACGGAAGAATCATTTGCTCTTAACGGTAATTCATGACGAGATACGTGCACGTCTGTTGCGTTTATAAAACGCTAACAATTTTCCTTGTCGTTCATTGAAGGGATTTTGTGTGAACTGACTTGTACGTTGAGACAAACAATGAACGTTTTACAAATTTAAAAAGATCCAGTTTTTCATAACCGTTCCATAGTTATTCAATTTTTATTAAAAAAAAAATACCTTTTTTTGATAAAGAGCGGAGGACCGTTCGAAATATTAAAATTAAAATTATAATAACTATAATCTTACATGTTTTTATGTTTTCCATATTTTATTTATCAAATGTGAAGAATTAAATCATTTTTAACCAAGAAACACTTTAAATTATAACAAAAGCATACATGGAGTTATCTTATCACCATATATATATATATATTATGCATTGAGCTGCTTTTTTTTTTATTAATACTATTGTTTGTATGAGTATTACTAAGCAAGTGAGTATTTAATCCATGGGACTGGATATAAACAAAGAAAACCACAAAGTGAAAAATGAGACTCATACAGGATTAAGAGGGACCACCTAATTGCTATTTGTACTATTTCAGCTTTCTCTAGACTTATGGCTCGTTACTCAAGTGGTCAAAGACAACACCTGTTAAGAGGCCTCTCTTTTGAGGTACAGGTTAGAATTCTCTACTAGTCTCATTTTTTACTTTGTGGTATTCTTTGTGTATATCCAGCTCCAAAGATTAAATAATCACTTGTTTAGTAGTATTACCCACACAAACAATAGCATCAATAAAAAAAAATAGCTTAATGCATTATATAATGTATATTGTCAGAAATAAATTTCAAATATTAAACACACACACACACACGTGTGTGTATATATATATATATATGTGCCAAAATATGTATATGTGTGTTTGCTGCATTGTAAGTGTGGTTCGGTTGCAAGAGGGTAAGGACGTGTGCGCCAGCACTGCACGTGTTCATACATCGTTTGTTGTCATGTGCACGCCGACAATATAGATGATTACAGCCATTCTTTCTGAAAGTGACGACCACACATTTTAGCAAACCAAAGAGAGGGGGAGGAGAAGGAGAGAGAGAGAGAGAGAAAGGGTGAGGAGAAGGAGAAAGAGAGAGAGAGAAAGAGGAAAGGGAAGGAGGAAGGAAGAGGAGGGCATGTGTTTTTATGCTGTATTATATGTCCTTACATCTCTCTTTTTTAACCTCCCCCTCCACCGCTCGAGAAGAAAAAAAAAAAAAAAGCTTCAGATGGTCATACGTGACCCAAGTGATTCACTGAGGCAGGGAACACATCTCACAAACCGCTTTGCTTGGCTGGTTGATAAAAGTACAATGAAGACAGGTCCACAAATTAGATTCTGCCCCGTAACTTTGGGTCCCTGTGCTCGCTTCAGCTCCCCTTACAGAACTGCTGGAATCATTCTCTGTGTGTCAAAAAAGAAAAGAAAAAGAAAAAAAGAACAATTACGATGAATGAAGATTGCTAAAAAATACTAGCTGTGTCTATCTGACGTTGCCGGGAGTATTTTTACTTTTATTTTTGTTTAGATTTTGAAAATAAATTTTTTCTCAATATGATTTTGAAAGTGAAGTTTAATAATTGCGATTAATTCTTATGTTACCATTCAGTCCATTTCTAATTAAACAAATTGTGCAGTGAGATTTTCTTCTACAATCATATTGTATCCACGTGCAAAAAAAAAACATGTTATTCTTCAGAAAACAAAACCTTTCATGTTCTTAAATCTATAACATTGGGATTTTGGGCTCAGGGATACAGATGAACTGTGTTTTGCTGATCAATTTTAATTCTGGCCAAAAATTAGTTACTAAGTGACAATTTAAAGGCTTCAAAATCACTTTCAAACAAAACTGTTTGGTCCTGAAATTATCAAGTGAAATAAAAATTAAAGTAAAAAATATTCCCGGTAACATCAGGTAGGTAAAGTTATTTAAAAATAAGAGACAATAGAAATTATAAAAAAAAAAAAATTTCAAGAAATTATCAAGTGAAATAAAAATTAAAGTAAAAAATATTCCCGGTAACATCAGGTAGGTAAAGTTATTTAAAAATAAGAGACAATAGAAATTATAAAAAAAAAAAAATTTCAAGAAATTATCAAGTGAAATAAAAATTAAAGTAAAAAATATTCCCGGTAACATCAGGTAGGTAAAGTTATTTAAAAATAAGAGACAATAGAAATTATAAAAAAAAAAAAATTTCAAGAAATTATCAAGTGAAATAAAAATTAAAGTAAAAAATATTCCCGGTAACATCAGGTAGGTAAAGTTATTTAAAAATAAGAGACAATAGAAATTATATAAAAAAAAAAAATTTCAAAGAAATTATCAGCTTATTTATAGTCACGGTCTTTATGATTGAAGATTACCTCGTAAATAAATATGGTATTTATTCAAATAAAAGATTAGCGTGCAGAGATTGTTTTTCGTACATCAGCTAGTGTTTGGTTGAAAAGTATATGTGAGGAGAAATTAACTGATTAAGTCATAAACAGGATGTATTATAGACAAAGGAGTTAGCATGGTTCGGGCAGGTGATCTTTTGGGGAAATCAGCTCTGCGTGGAAACGTTTGCATTTCTATTGCTCATTATCACTCTATGTTGATTCAACCACTCTCTAATATTTCTTAATCTGTGTGAGCCTTCAGAGAAAGAGTAACTCTTTTTTTTAGCGTGCCCATCTAATTTACATACATGTGTCTGTATACAACACAAACACGTCTGAATAATACTAAATCCCTTTACGTCTATATAATAATAATAATAACAAGCCGCGCATGTGTGGTCCCCCTCTGTATGGGACTCGATGTGGCGAGTGTAAAATGCAATAAATTTGGGCAATTTGGGGCATTTTTGACCCCCATTGTACCCTCTGGGGGCGCGAACCAGAATTTTTCTGAGGTCAAGGATGCTCATTTTATATCCAGAACAATTGCCTCTACATTTTGGCCAAGTTTCAGAGAAATTGAATGGATGGATGAAAAGTTATGAGGCAAAAGATGTCATTTTTTGCCATGTTGGGGCCTTTTGCCCCCCTGGGGGGCTAATCAGATTTTTTTTCAAAAATCGGAGAATGTAGCTTTCCCAGTTGATTTTTTTATTTTAAACTATTGTTATTTAATCGCAATAGTTATCAAGAGCTCAGTAAATGGAGTTCAAACCTGTTTGAATTATGCAAATATCCCTAGTGGTTCAAAAGTTATGAGAATTTAAAGGTCTAAAATTTGGGGTTAAAAGTTGACATCATTTTAACACACAAATTACTTGAAATCACGGACCAATTCATAACAATAAATTCAGTAACTTTGTCATAGTTTCTTTATTCCTGGAGCAATTTTGATAAAACTTGGCATTATTATGTAAAATTGTATGTTCTTTCAGATTCTGCACTCAGATTTTATGAATCTCTAAGTTGTAACCCATTATTTAGAGAATAAAGGTACGAATATTAGCATTTTTTTTACTTATTACTTTATCACAAGATTATTCAACATTTTTATTTAAACATGAGATTCAACCTTTCTTTTAGGCAATTACATGTGAACACTGAAAAACTTGACAGAAAGAAAGAAACAAAAACAATTATTTTAGGATTTAGAGTGAGGATTAGTTTCACATAAATTTAATGTAGAATAATTCCATCTTTCAGGGCCATTATAGCGTTTTAGGGTAGTTAATCATTTTTTTTCTATAGGAGATGAATCCTGTGCGTTTTTTTTGGGGGGGACGATTATTTGTAGTTTCAAGAGGGTCTTTGTGGAAGGAAGAGAGGTTTGCCACTCTGACTTAGTGTTAGTGGTAGGGCCAGGGGCAATTATGTGTGAACACCTTGAAAACTAAGCAGAAAGAAAAAACAATTTAGAATTTAGAGTGGGGGGTTAGTTTCACATAAATTTAGTGTAAAATAATTCACCATTTTTGCGCCATTGTAGCGTTTTATGGCAGTTAATCAATTTTTTTTCTATGGGAAATAAATTCTGTGCGTCTTTCTTTATGGGGGTCTGCTTTTTTTCCTTTTTTTGTTTAAACTGTGTGGTTTTAATGGGCTTTTTGTAGAATTGGGGGCTTGCCACTAGGACTTAGGATTAGTTTCAATATATATTCACTATTCATCTTCAAGGGAAAAATACATAAAATGATAAAAAAACATCATAAAATTACATTATTTTGTTGCCATATGAATTGGTTTTGAGACTCATTCACGCAAATAAAAATTCATTCAAAGTACAAATAACTTATAAATTTTAGTATAGATTTTATTTTTCAAAAATATAAAGCAGAAAACTTTTCATAAAAATCTTTAACATTTTCATGGGATGGAATTTTCCATAATCTCCCAGAACTTAAGCATTCTGGGGCCAAACCAATTTTCAGAATAAATCGTGTGCTTACTTCTTGCACATCATCTCTGTCTGGCCCAAAATAAATCCTAATAATATAATAATATACCTAACTCATAATTTTTCAGTCCGTTTTTTTTTTTTTTAAACTAAAGTTTCATAAACTTTTCTGACGTTAAAATGTCACATTCTTAATATTTACGTATAGCATCGAAATGAAAATGTCATGAAAAATACACTCGTGGCGGCTGCGTGTTTGTTTACATTCGGCCGAGTATAACGCGTAATTTTTCAGTCCGTTTTTTTCCAAAACTAAAAGTTCAACTAACTTTCCGGCTATTTAAATATTATTCAAATTTCACATATTATATATCAAAATAATTCTAAATCTATTTTCTATTTAAAAATATTTGCGAATAAGATGCGTACCTTATAATTTTTGAAGAAATGTCGGTTGAGTTTACTCTATCGTGTTTCGCATTCAAATGCTCTAAGAAAAAAAATATAACTACCTAGTTGTAGTTTAAGGTGTGTTCTGATTGGCTGTAGAATTTTAAGAATATTGATAAATATTGGCTGCTTTAACTTTGAAAAGCAAACGAACGTGTAAAATTGAGTCTAAAAAAAAAAGCTCATATTTTTGATTTTCGGCTGTTTTAAGTAAAAACCGTTTTAACTAGTTGTAAAAAATAATTAAATGGATAAAAGCACACACAAATTACATATCTGGAAAGATTTTTCATTCCAACCATATATATATTTTTTAAATTGGACCAGAAATAAGCGAGAAATTGCGATTTGAACGCATTAAGGTACAAAATCACAAATGTCGCACGATATTGGCAGCAGGCTGGGAATGCTAGAGAATGTCACTTTCTAACCTGACAAAAGTTTCAGAGAAATTCAATGGATGGTTGCGGAGAAAAATCCGGACGGACGGAAATGCCTCAAAACACAGGTTCCCCGATTTATAAAATCGGGGAACCAATAATAATATACAAGTAAGGAGACTCATTATTTTTAGTTATGCAAGAAGAATCTTAAAAGAAATGTCACAGTTTATGAATTTTCAAATGAAATCATAGAACAAATAGTGGTAGTGCTTATGACCCAACGGGTCACACGGGTCTATTAAATACCTAAAAACATAGTAATTAAATCAAAGATTTAATTATTCATAAGGGTACACTTATAGGACAAAATTAAATTACAGTCATTCCATACAAGTAAAAGACTGGAAGGGGGGGGGCGAATTTTCTTACATTTTCATTATTATTCAAAAAAGTAACAAGACTGAGGATGCATTTCATTTTGGTTTTTTTCTTCAAAAAAAGAGAAATAAATCAAATTTTCATTTTTTTTTTTAAAAAGGGAAATAAATCAAATTTTCATTTTTTTTTTTAAAAAAGGGAAATAAATCAAATTTTCATTTTTTTTATAAAAAAAAGAGAAATAAATCAAATTTTCATTTTTTTTTCTTTCAAAAAAAGGGAAATAAATCAACTTTTCATTTTTTTAATTTTTTTTTTTAAATAGGTGTGTTCAAAAACTAATGACACTGGGTATGTATTTACCAAAGACAAGAAATCACAATTCAGTAGTGATTTATTGTCAGGCCCATTTTTTTCCTTTCCTCTCATGCACTTAAATTAATGCATTATTTTAACCATATATGTTACGCACACGTTTTTTTTTAACTCTTCTGTTTTGTTATCTCTGCCCCCGGGTTACGCCAGGTAACCATGCTAATTTATTACTTTTTAAATAAGTTATCTTTTTTTTATTTCAGCGCCGCGATTATAATTTGAAGTGTAATATGAAAGCGAAGAGGTAAGTAAATGTGTGTTACCGTGTGGTGCCATCATCATCTCCACAGTCGCCCATTCTTCGCTCTTTTTAAACTGAAGAGCAATTTCGTCATCCTTTGCCTTAATTGCTTGAAACAACGTGGAAATGATTGACTGAAATTACACATAGAAAATTTCCTTTATATACAAATATTATATGGTTAGAGTTAAAAAGAAAAAGATTTTTATGTCAGAAAAATTAATAATAAAAAAACATTTGAAAAAGAAAACAGAAATTTTGTGAGGATTTTTAGCACCGAGAAGAAGGAATTATATTTGATTTTTTTTTGTGTGTGTTTTGTTTTACGGCATATCAACTCTTTTCGGGTTATTTTATGCTGAATCCGGTCATTTTGGTAAGAATTTTGGGGAAGGAAGAGAGAGAGGGGGGGGAGGGGGAGGGGGGAGGGGGAGGGGGGGATTGTTGCTTTTGGCTTTGCAGAACATGATTAAGTTTTGCAAAGATAAAAAACAATAAAACATCAATGTTTGGTGCATTTTGGGTCAGGAAGCCGATATCTTCAGACAGCCTGGTCTGGTAGCACCAGCAGAATTATATTTGAAGATAAGCACTGAAAATCGAATTGGGAGTGACAGCTTTTGAAGAAAAGGAACAACAATCATGTATATTAATTGAACAATTTTACTTAGGTAAGTAATAAAGAATGTTATACAAAACAGAAAAAGGTAAACATACAGAATGAATGGTTGCGAACAGATGCATTCTCATGAACTTATCTTATGTGAAGAGTGTTCTGATAACAGGTGTTCACACTTCAGCCTCAACAGTTACAGGTTCTTTTTGTCATAGGAGGAAGGCTTTGTTTGCAACAGTCAACCGTTAACCAACATCAATCATAGTGTAACAGCAAGCAAACTGGAGCAAAATCTCGGACACAAATTATACTGATGAATATGTATTTATTTGCGCGCACGTGGCCAACGCTGAACTATAATATCTTGTCACTGTAAAACTCTATTTTTGCCAAGCTACTTGCCCCAGAGCCAACATCTACCACAAGCGGAACAAACGTTCGACTCCCATGTTGACTGATTCAAAAAGACCGCCTCTGGGCAAGCAGGCGGTGTAGAAGCACGACAGTTACCCCGTGCGCATGTCTTCCGGAAGAGGATGGTGCTGAATACAAAATGTCCCCTTCCTGAATTATGACCGGCCAACATGTGAAACTCCTACGTTTACACGTAGTATTGAAAATGGCTAAAAGAAAAGGAAGCCCTAAGCATTTGAGTTTATATAGGCTGGCTCATGTGATCCCTAAAAGAGCAATGGTTGGGAATACCTTTGAGCCAATTTACGTGACCCTTAAAGGTACAAGGGAAGCCAACCACACTGACAAATCTATGAGTGTCTTATAACTTGCAATAATTTTCAAGTGAGATTGAAGCATCCCACGAACAAGATAGTCGAATAACTTAAGCATGAACACAATTTCTTTTTCATTATACAAGGTGCTGAAAAAGTCTTCAAAACAAAGATGAAAAGACATCTTTAATAATTTTAAAACAATCCTTGACAAAGGCACGTTCACATTTTGGCTTGACCAGTAAGTGTCGACCTATCGCAGTGTTATGTTGCTGTCTGTTTTGAATTTAGCAATTTGAGGCAGTTGTATTCTTTCTTCTGTAAATGGTGAACCCGCATGTTGTTTAATTCTACTATCTGATCTCTGGGAAGTATGCCCTATCTACTTAGATTCACCCTGGCATCAAAATTAATACATAAATAAACTTTATTTTTTATATGGTAGTTCGGATGAAGCCTTGACATGTGGTTGAAATAAATTATTACCACAAAACTACCATTGGTCGTTGAGTTTTTTCCACAGATTCTTATCTAAATGAATAAATGCCACCTATCATAACTATATTAACATCAAAACGCTTATGTTTATTTAATTATGTGATACAACATAAAATTTTGTAATACCGTATATATAGTAATCTGCAAACACCCACAATCAGTTTTCGGTATTCTTAATTTGCATATTTATTTTATAAACAGTTTCTAATAAATTAATATTCCGTAATATACATTTGTAATTTGCATTGTCATATTTTCTTATATATATGCAATAATTTTGTCGATAGTAAAACGTCTGATGTCGCTGAGAACAGGTACTACACTTTGAATTATTTATTTGTACAAAATATAAAAAATTACATTCGGAACAAATTAGGTTCGACACTTTGATTGTAGCCAAAAGGCCAAGGAACCATAAAAAATAATGTTTTTATGACTAGTCATTTTTAAACGAATAAAAAAAAAATCCTGATTTAATCTATAATTGTGTTATCTTTTAATTGGGGTGGGTAGTGTTGTATCAGTTCTGTTGTCATAAGATCATCCTCCCAAGAATTACCTCCTCCGTTTTTATGGGGGTGGGGTTAAACCTCCCAGGTATTACATTCTCTTTTGAGGGGAGGGGATTATGTAATATCCGTTATGTTATCATGAGACCATACTCATAGGCATTACCTTTTTTCCTTTAATTCTTTTATGGGGGTGGGGGGGATCTTCCCAGGTATTACCTTCTTTTTTGGGGGGGTGGGGGGAGGGTTAGTATACTATCTATTCGGTTGTTATGATATCATTCTCCCAGTCATTACTTCCTCCTTTTGAGGTCAGTGTAGTATATGTTCGTTCCCATGATATCCTCCCAGGCTAGCAAAAATACCCCTCTCCCTCCGGTCGCATGTATTTGCTAGGTATTAATATTGTTCCGTACTTTATATTAAGTTCTCTGCTCGGATTTACCTTTCAAAGGACGCCGAGGAACAAGCTACGTCTCTTCTGTGAGAAAGGGGCTGCAGGGAAGAAAAGAGATCATCTCCCACTAGATTGTGAAGTTAAAATTTGTATGAAACGAGTTGGCACGTCAGAGAAAATAGTATTTTCGTAAAGTTATGTGAAGAATTCTGGGCACCAAATAAGGTTATATAATTTTTTGTTATATAATTTTTTGTTATACAATTTCATACAACAAAAAATTCTATAACATTTGGTGTTCGAAATTCTTCAAATAACTTTTAAATTTGTGTTTATCATGAAATTCTTTTTAAAAAGCCTCACAAAAAATGTATCTTTTGGGAAAGGAAAGAATAATTGTACTAAGAATGACAGCAACAAATAATTCTTACCTTGAGAGGTAACATGTCACAAGAATCCAGGAATATCAAGAGATGAAAGTCTGACATGGCCTGAAGGAATTGAGAGGGAGAGAACTCTGCCATGTATTGCGTTAAAGCATTGAAATCCTGAAGAGGACAAAAAAGAAAAAGAAAATTAGCACAATTCAATTTTGACTTGAAAAATTATAATTAAAATACAGAGTAGAGTGACCCCCCCTCCTCCCCCCTGAAAAAAAATGAATCCATGAAAACATTAACAAAATTCGGAATCATGTCTGCCCTGATTTTGGCTGTGATGACCCTTTTTAGTTTAGAAATCATTTGGAGATTGTTTTGAAAGATATTATCTTTGAGATAAGCCCACAGATAAAAATCTGGAGGAGTTATGGTCTGGTCATTGTGAAGTCCATTCAGGAAAACACCTCTTACTTATGAGACGATCACTAAAGTTTTCCCCTGCACACAAGTGTTTCCTGACAAACAACATTACATAAATGTAGGTATACCTCAGGGATCGATCTTTGAACCTTTATTGTTCCCGATTTTCATAAACAACCTCCCTGATGACATTGTGTCTGAGATGGGTATATTTGCTGACGACACCACGCTCTACTCTTGTTATGGGAAAAACTGATGCACATATATCCAAGAAAATGGCTGAATCCTTAGAAAGTGACCCCCAGTTTGTAGTTGAAGGGGGGTCATAAATGGATGGTAACATGTAATGCTGCTATGACAAAGCTCCTTTCCTTCAACAATTACAAGGAACCTCTTCAACCACTGATTGCCATGGCAAATAACACCCTACCAGAGAGTCCAACGTTCAAACTCCTCGGCCTAACATTCACAGATAACATGAATTGGAACAAATACATAATAGACATTGTCAAGGCTGCTGCAAAGAAAGTGGGCTCCCTCTACTAAGCTAGAAAACTTCTCACACCTGACATTATCCTATATCTCTACAAAGCCACTATCCGTCCATGCATGGAGTATTGTTGTCATATCTAGACTGATGCACCATCCACTAGTCTCTCCCTCTTAGACAAGGTCCACAAAAGAGTATCTAATCTAATAGGTCCCTCACTATACACCAAGCTGCAGCCCCTGTCCCAGTGTGTTTGTTTTACAAATACTTCAAATGAATGTGCACCGATGAACTTGCTGCTCTGATGCCCCCTCGACATAAATACACTCGACCAACTCGACAATGAGCTAAATCCCATCAATTCACTGTGGAGGTCCCCAGATGACGAAGAGCCTTCTACTCCAATAGCTTCTTTTTTTGAGCTGCCGGCCTTTGGAACTCCCTTCCTGCTCCCTGTTTCCCCGACTTTACTGACATGCAGAAATTTAAAACTAATGTGAACAAGCATCTTGCTTAACAGCTCCCAATTTAGGATAACCCCCCCAAGACTTTCACCCTAATTCTCAGTAGCCCCTTACGTCTACAGTGCCAACTTGCTTTGTTTGGGGTGAAAAAAAACAGTTATTCAAATGAGTCATTTGATGTGTGAGGAGTTTTCTTATCCTGTTAAAACCACTGTTCAACCCACAAAACACATCTTCGCCTGCCCCAAACTTCTTTAACGATCACAGGGTAGCACTCAGCATTGATCTGGACTAACATTCAACGGTGATAAAAAAAAAAGACTGTTGGTCATTTGTGACTGAAACCTGGCGAAAAAGTTAGGCAGAAGCGGAAATTTATTTGTATCAAATATGGTTGGATTATAGAAAGGATTGTAAATTGTATTAATGATTCCATGAGTGAAATTTTTGGGGAGTTTTGTTGCGGGTCACCTGTATTTTACGGCGGCGGTAAAAAAAAATTTTTTTTATTTTTATTTTAAAAGCCACAACAGAATTGTCAGTAACTCTATCTGAAGCATGCAGGTTACGCACAAACCATTTTAATGGGGAAACATTTTTATGAGCAATATTTTCTCATTTTAACACATCACTCAATAAGTCCCGGGCCTGACATAAATTCAAAATAATCCACATGATTTTTTTTTAAAGTATACTGTCGATTGTGTTTGTTGTCTTGGACTGCTGCTGTTACCATGTACTTAGCAGACCATTCTTTTGTCAGAATGAGATATGCTTCAGTTCAATCCTAGGAGGCATTACCTCCTTCTTCAGGATATCTTGCCAATCACATAGAAATATTGACAGGGCCGTTCTCGGCTAGTTCTGCACCTAACCAGAGTACCCTCTCGAGGGAGCTGGCTGTCCCCACCTTCTGGCCTTATGTCACATTTTACAGCTGTGGAAAGCAATTAAATCATCCCATGTATTTTGATGGCTGACCCTTTAGGAATACCGGTTAGTGTATGTGGGATGTGGTCCAAGTGACCTTCCAAACCGAGGACCGGTACCAATCTATAAATACAACGAACATAACAGAGTCCCGGGTCATTCATTGTGATCTACGCTGATCAAACATTGGCGCGGCAACGACAGATGAAATTCAGAATTGCGTACGATAATGACAACCAAATCCGTCATAATGAATTGTGCGATCTAACAAGAACGAATACTCTAAAGAAGCATTCATTCAATCGGTGCATTTAACGATGAAAAGTGCGACAGACGTAAAAATGAAGGCACAATAACACATGAAATTTGAGCCAAATAACAAAAAAATGAGGACGTAACAAAATAAAAAATAAAATACATAAGTACGTAAAGCTCTATTAGCGAATCGGCAGAAATCAGTCTTTGCTAAAATAACAAACTGCGCTTTCTGAATTTAAAGAAAAAGCCGAATCCCGCTTTTTCTCACTTACAAAAAAGTGTAGGTCTTTCTTACATGCTAGGAAAAAAAAATGCCACCAAGATGCACGTGGAATAAAAAAATGACACGAAGATGCACGTGGAATAAAAAAAATGACACGAAGATGCACGTGGAATAAAAAAAATGACACGAAGATGCACGTGGAATAAAAAAATGACACGAAGATGCACGTGGAATAAAAAAATGACACGAAGATGAACGTGGAATAAAAAAATTACACCAAGATGCGCGTGGAATAAAAGCGGACTTACTTGAATTTCTCCCAGGGTTTCTCGGTTTTCAACTGGGAAATTTTTATTCATGGAATCTGAGAAAGTGTAGATTGGATTTACAGGGAACGCACATGGAATATCAACAAGCAAATATTCGACAGGCAAGGGTCGAGCTAATTCCGTCACTTCGTTACCATATTTATCTTTCACCTGCGACAAAAAAAGAAGTAAACAAATGCAGTCACTTAGCAACAAGCTTTCTTTAATAACAAATTTTATGAATTCCATTTTTACTCTTGAAAAAAAAAAAAAAATTAAAAAAATTAATAAAAGTTGGTAAAAAGAAAATATAAAAAAAAGAAATGATAAAGACGCAGAAATTATTTATAACTAGCTACCCCTACCCGGCGTTGCCTGGGAGTCTATACTTTCATTTTTTTTCTTTTTAATCATGCAGTTTTTTGGGGTTGTTTTACCAAATTATTATTAGGGGTGGAGTATGATTTTGAAAGTTAAATTTAATTATCATGGTATAGTTTAGTTATTAAATTATTAATTTAACAAAATTGTTAAAAAATTATTAATAATTGTTATGTTTTTTTCCCCTTCACACATATGTCGTGCACTACAGCCTCATATTTCTCACATTGAGAATGGCATAAACGATAAACCCTGCATCGTAATTTGTCAGCCCATAATCCGATTTTGATGCAGAGAGGTGTCACCATCCTCCCACATCCAGCACATTCCCAACACCACTTAACTTTGGTGATTATGCCATTACGTTAATGTTTTCATCTTTATTCATAAAATCATTGGATGTAAATATCTTCCAAAACTCCCAATCTTTTAATCAAATAAGGATTTGCTAAGAATTTTAAAGCCCGTTTAAATGACTTTCCATTCAACAGTTTAAATGCTTTCAAATTTCAAAGGGTCACAATCATCCTTTTTTTCTTTTAAACTATTACAAGATTAAAATGACTGATTTGTTTATCGAAATGTCAACCGAAATGCATTCTGGTGGATTAAATTTTCTATATAAATTTTGTATATAATTATTTCATTTTAATAGGATTTTAAAAGATTACTTTATGTTAGTGAATTTTTAATTACAATAAATATTTAAAAAAATAATATGAAGTAATAACGAAGGTCCAAAGAAACACAAATCACTCTGTCCGTAGATCACAAAGTCCTCTGTCAGCTTCCAAAGCAGATCTCTACGTTCGTCACACGTGCACTTACTTCGCACCGTTTCGTTGAAGACGGTAAGAGACCCGCTTTTATTAGGCTGAGGCACACCTAATTTGCATGCGTGCAATGTGACTTTGTGAGACTCTGCGTGAACCGTACGTAATAAAGGTTCACAGACGCCATGTTGAATTCTTTTCCTTCATCCGCAGCGCACAGGACAGACAAACACGAGGACGTTTCACAGGTAAGCCCCCTTCACGTTCCCCACATAATATTGTGCAAGTCACGTATGGGCGAGAAATACAGAGATAAGAGAAGTGGCCACACAATTTCACTAAGATCTTCAGATTGGTTTCCTCATCTGCGTTATTCTTATCACGTTTCGGTCATCTTGCTCTCTTGCCTTCTTTAGGAGGTAACTTGTGTCGAACTCAACAACCGTCATGTCCAAGAGACACATGGCTGAGATGAGTAAGTGTACAGGTTTTCTTGGGGTTCTGAGTTCAATCTTGAGCAAAGGTAGCAAAACAATTTAAAAAGTTAAAATTGAAAATAAAACAGTCATGAGGCCTGCAGAATGGAATACGAATAGTGTACCCAAAAAATTCTACCAAGGCATGAAGCTACAATTTTTTTTTAATTCTAGCTTTTACATTTTTAGCAACGCATGTGTGTGAGTTCCACACAGGTGATCACCATTTTGTTATCATCGATAACCCGCACTTGTGTTGGAAGAAAGAGGAAAGGACAATAGCAAAGTAACAGTTGGATTTACATAAATATCTATTCAAAGAGAAACGTAAAGGGAGCTACAGAAACATGTAATGTGGTACACATGATAATACAAAAAGGAAACAAAAGAGATTAGTACTAAAGAAGGAATACATTACTATCCCAAATACAATGGGAAAAGAACACATGTTGCCAGGATCAGAGATAAAGAACCATGCATGAGCCATAAAATAAATAAATGTTACTCACTTTATGTTATTTGTGTTCTGGGAATCTATGAGATTGTTACTACTACCTGACAGACACAGTGTCAGGGTTTGTAAAGGCCAATAAAAAAATAGACAGCCAGTTGAACCATGTCCAATGGATTTGAAGGATGCCCCAGAAAAGAGGCAGAGATCTCGTCTTAAAATTCCACATGTAGGTGGAACAGAGATTTCAGACTCTTACATACGAGAGCGCATTCTCTAACATTAGCCAGAATAAATCCATGGGTAATAACTGATACAAATGCAAGGGAGATAATTCAAATAATTTTAAGCCAACAATGATTTCCGAGTTTGAAGGCCAGAAGACAAAACATCCGAAACGTTTTAATAATAACAACCAAGTTGATAAAAACAGTCGGAAAATTGTAAATAATGAAAATTCTGCATCCAAAAAAAATACAGGAAAAATATTAAAATGAAGTCATATGATCTCCAGTCACTTAATTAAGCTACACCAGAAGATTTAAAATGTCCGTCTGTGATTACTGAAGAAAAACTTTGAACATCAAAAATGATAGCATTTTGTGAATTTCTGGATAGAAATGCACACACAAGTATGACGGATCATTTATTAAATTATTTTTTAATTAATTTGCTGCTTTACAAACCAACATAAGTATATCTCTGAAATTTATTTATGTTATTAGCAACGGAGACACGATACGGACATTTTTGCTGGATTTTATATATTTCAGTTTTCAACAGTGTTTGCTGGAAAATTGTAACATTATGGTCGGAAAATTCTTTCGACCCCACCAGATTGCCTGTTGTTGTCTCGTTGACAGAAACAGCAAGAGTTGTGTTGACACGTAGGTAGTCGGCTCAATAGGTAGTGACGTCTCTTTGTAGAAGTGGCAGTAGTAGTGATCATAATAACATTGACTTTTTTCTCTTTTTGTGGCTGTAATAATGGAAGCAATTAAAAAGAACAACAATAACTCTATTATTTGCTCTGGGCTGTATATTATTTTCTTGTTGATTTATTTAGGTTTTTTTACAGCAAGTTCATCTAGATGATTGTATCTTCTTGGCCATTCCCCATAGGGGTTGGTGGAAGAGCCTTGATAAAGATATCTGTTTATTTCCATGTTAAACACCCAAAAGACTGACTTAATCTGTTCTTGGTGACGTTTGCTTCCTGCCATAATGTAACTTCCTATACACATCAGCTCAACCTCTAATGGAAAATTCCTTTTTCTTATTTAATCTAACCTTACGTAGAAAATCCCGTTTTTAATGTGCCCACGTCTAATACTGCTACCAAAATAAGTTACACATGAATTGCTTATTTTTCTTTGTTTTGTTTTCTTTCAGAAAAAGATCAGGCTCAAAATATCATCAGATATGTTATTTGTATTTTCTAACGAAAAGAGCAACCTACCTTGTAGAAGACATCTGGGACAAATTGTTGACTAGAAGACTCCTTAACGTAACCTAATTCTGGTGCATCTTTTGTTGGAATGAGACAATCGTCTCGCACGAGAGCCATGCACTGGTTTGACACTTGATAGCCTTCAAAGTGGACTTGGTTTTTATCATCTCCAGTCACGACAACAGTGACAAACTTGGAACCAAATTTGCCCTCTTTAGAGTAGCGACAAGGATTTGGGTATATATTTTGGAACTCAGCAGCCATAATGCACTCTTCAGCACTTAAAAAGTGAGAATCCTACAAAATACATAATTTGAATCAATAGATTTTTTTATGACAACAGACAATGGACAATTAGAATCTGGTAAACAAATGAAGTTTTCAAATTAGGTAGAAAAAAAATGGGAATCCTACAAAATAAATAATTGAAATCAATGGATTTTTTATGACATCAGTCAACAGACAATGGACAATTAAAAAATAAATAATTGAAATCATTGTTCATCTTAATTAGAGGAACTGAATACTAAAAAGTAACTTTAATAAAATACAGACTTGAAATACAAATCCCAAACCAAAATGATATTTTCTTTATACTAAAAACATTTAAGGTAGGCACATAGATCTTTGCAAAATATGGAAACCAAATTTATTTTGGTAGCACAATTCCTCACTAAATTATAACTGTTAAAAGTTTGTTGGAAATGAAGAAATCTTGGGTGTTATTGGTCCAGAAGCCAAATTTCACAGTGTATAACTAAAAATGAACAAGTGAAAAATCTTTACAGATGTAATCTCATTTTGTGAAATTAAAATTAATCATAATGGTAGCAATAATTATTAAATCAAGCCAGCCTAAACATTGGGCAAAATCCCATTACCTCTGGAAAAAAACATTAAAAAATGACACGGAAGAGCAACTTTGACTTAATATAAAATTCATTTCAACAGCTAACATATTGAATCTTCGTAATATGACTCATAGCACATTAGAGATCAAGCTAGATGTTCCTTTAAATAGTATATTAATCAAAATAACTTAGATTTGGATTAAATTTTGTTTACATCCAAATTTTCTCAAAATAACCCCAAAAATAAACGAGACACAGCAAATTAAAATTGAAGGGAATTTCATTATATTTACCCATTTTCACACATTAAACTCTCGGCTGGTTTATGATGGCCTACTTAAAAGACAAAAGTGTGAAATTACAAAAGTTGAGTCCTGAGCAAAGTTGCACAAGATGAATAGCCACTCACAATTCCACTGTCGAAGGCCGACCACCTGTGGACCTGAGAGTTCAGCCAAGTCCTCTTTAATGGTTGATGTCCAGGTCCTTAGCTGTCCAGCGACACGGTTACACCACACAGACAGTGGGGTAAAGAGGATTACATCGTGAATTAGTTCTCTCTCCCAAACATCTCTATAAGAGTTGTTCATCTGTTGATCCGTCATTTAAGTTTAAAATAGCATTTTTAGATTTGTCCAAACATCTGTAGTATAAGACGCTCCGTCCATCTGTCACCCCTAAGATTTAAATAGCATTTTCGTGGCTAAACTTGCAAAGTAAATGGACGTATCTTGACGAATAACTTACTGAATTTCCCCTAAAATTTTTGACAGTCGCTTTTTTCAGATCATCTGCCACCAGATCCGTGAAGATCCATCCGATGGGGAAAAGGCTGAGTTGTTCTGCCACTTCATTCACCAAAGTTTCTTTTTCATCGTCCAACAATCGGATTCGATTTCTCAAGCTTTCCTAAAGATCGGAGAAAACAAAAAAAAAAAAAATATTTCGTTAAAAAATGGAACCTAATTCAAAAAAGAATTACTGTAAAGATGGTGTCACCATTTTTTAAAGGTGCATATCAAAAGAATTTAAAAGCAAAAAGATATTACTAAAATATAGCTGATAATTATGCATTTTTTCTTTTTAAATGGGCATTAACTTTAGCTACTTTTTAAACTATGCCATTTGTTTTTTCTATTTATTACTTTTAATTAAATATAATAAAATAAATGATACTTTCCCACTCCCGTATATCAACAATTTGAATCCTTCAAGGTTCAAAAAAGAGTCGCCAACTTGATAGGTCCTTCACTACCCACCAAGCTCCAGCCCCTGCTTCCTTGTGCCTGTTTTACAAGTACTTCAATGGATTGTGCTCTGATGAACTTGCTGCTCTGGTGCCCCCACGACGCAAATTCACTAGACCAACCCGGCAATCAGCCAAATCCCATCCATTCACTGTTGAGGTCCCCAGATGCCGAACAGCTTTCTACTCCAAAAGCTTCTTTTCTCATGCTGCTGGACTCTGGAACTTCCTCCCTGCTCCCTGCTTTCCTGACGGTACTGACATGCATAAATTTAAAACTAATGTAAACAGACATCTCGCTGCGCAGCTCCCAAATTAGGTTGACCTCCCAAGCAAAAAACAAGGGGCATAACTCTATATGGACGAATTTTTTTTGTTTTTTTTGTTTCTAAAGATGGCAGTCATTTGAAAGTTATTTACCTTTGATTGGAACAAAATATATTTTGAAGAAAAACAGATATAGTTTAAAAAAAGAAAATCAACAAAATTTGCAAGTAAATACACTACTGTGCCATCAGAATAAAAATGTATTTACATAAAAAAAACGAACTTCATCAAAATTAGCTTCATCAAAATGGCCATGTTACATCAAGCAATCATAAAATATTCTCACTTTGTATGTTTATATTTTGCTTAATTTGAGAAAAGGCAAGTTAAGAGCTTGCCTGTCCACTTCCCACTCACCAATCGCCTTAATTGGTGAGTGGGAAGGGGACACGCAAGTTTTTTGATGAGTGAATGTTGGCAGAAATTACGCACATATAAATATACAGATACATAAAATCTTGAAGTTGCTTTGAGACGAGTCCTCAGTGATGTGCTGGTTTCGTCATTCGTTTTGCGCATTTCAACATCATAGCAGCTCAACTAGTAACCCAGTCTTGATTTGATTGGAAACAAGTTGCAACACACAACTAAATAGCACTTTTGGACTTTTGTGTCTAACGTTAGGTAAACTGAAGTTTGGATTAACTAGGAACTGTGGAATGATAACTCCATTTTACCAAGATTTGTCTATTGCATACAATCTCTTTTCTCTAGACATTTAATCGAATATCTTGCAAGATGCAATACATTAGAATTATTTGTAGCTAAAAGTGGGTTAGGGATGGGGTTGCTCCACACAAAGCATACAATCTGGTATGCTAATTTTTTTATCGATATGTTGGAAAAAAATATAATTGCAAAAGTTCAGAAATTAAAGTTAATCTTTATGATTTGAATTATTCTCATCTTGGTTGTTATTTTCACAACGTTTCGGCCGATGTACCCTCCAATCTTCTTCAGGTGTATCTTTTCAAACTTATGAAACTTTATGTCGAATACAAGAACATATACACAAAATAAACATCCTCAAGTTCGAAAAAATGCATCTGCAAAAGGTCGGAGGTTACATCAGTCGAAACGTTGTGAAAATAATAACCAAGATAAGAATAGTAGTCCGAATAATCCAACTTATTAATCGTCATCTCAAAAATTCCAAAACATTTTAAAATAAAGTATTTTCAGTATAGACATTTTGTACGTTTCTCAATAAAGTTAATTTGAAAAAAGTAATTCCTGCCAGCAAGACACCAGCAATCCAAGCCCCACCCTCTCTCATGCTTATACAGACACGAAGTGATAAGAATAGACCATTTACCTGTGGGGGTTCATAAATGGCAGCTATGGTCGCCTTGATTCCCAAAGGCACGTCTTTATGGACCTCATATCGTCCATACAAAATTCCCAGCCGTTGTCTGCCAGTTCGACGCCAGTAATTTAAGAAACGCTCAGCAATTTTAGGATTTTCAAACATTATGTTATCAACATGTCGATAAGTCTGTAAAAGTCGGAGAAAAAAAGAAAATCATTCGTGATTATAAGAACTGAAGAAGACATTTACATCAAACACACATGAAATAATTTTAATTCAATCGTAAGATCCTCAAACAGGAATAGAAAAGTCAATAAGTCAATTCAGTGCAATGGGTTTTTAACAATTTAATATGTTAAGCGCAAAAGTCATTTCCAAAAGTTTTCTTTAGGAACCACCCAACATTGTTTCTTAATTTGAATTCTTCTTCTATTCATTTTATGCCCCTTTTCCCTTGTCCGAGCTCAGACATTTTTGATATTTCGCAAGCTCACTTTACAGTCCTTACGGCTCAGCGGGCCAACTGTCTCCAAATTCTGTTCTGTATTATCTTGTCTAATCACTTGCTTCAAAGTTTTCCATGGCCAGCCAAACTTCCTGCGATCCAAGACATCCATGCTTTTGCAACGGTTTATCCAGGAGGATGAACGCTCCACATGACTGTACCAGCGTCACCGATTCATCCTTAAAATAACATCTATGCTAAGCAAATGTAGTGCTTTCAGCAAATCCTCCGACCCAATGTGTTGGATTTGGTCAGATTCCACATTCCAGATCCATCTAATGAATCTGCAATTGCACTGCAGTCAGGCGAGAGAGGACTGGAGTGAGTACCCAGCATTCGCTCCTGACAATGCTACTATACAACTTACTTTTATGTAAAAAGGAAAAATAAAAATCACAAACTCAAAATGTTATAGGTGACCCCCCCCCCCCCCCCCCCAAAAAAAAAATGCCACCCATGAAAATCTTTAAAAATTCAGGTTTATGAATAAGATGATTGCAATGAAGATTCAAGCAGAGTAGTTTCAAAAATGCCTTGGACAGTTCAAGAAAAAGACTGTTGGACATTCATGACTGAAACTTGGTGGACAAGTCAGGCATCGACTGAAGTTTATTTGTACCAAATATAATTAAATTGAAAAAAAAAAAAAAAAAGGATTACAAATTTTATTAACGATTTTTTTTGGAGGGGGGGGGAGGCATACTTTTTCATTGTACTTATTTGAATAAAATAGTCTGTCATAATTTGTTCATTTTTTTTTTTTACAGGTCTTTTTTAACAAGCCAGTAAATAGGAATAATATTTTTGTTACTGACAAAAGATTTTTTAAATGATGAAAAGGAAAAAGAAGTTTTGAGAGATAATCAAATCAAAATCAAATTCATGTTTTTTTAGGGTTAGAGTTAGGGTTAGGGTTAGATCGGATAAAACGCGGTGAATCAATTGATGTGTAAGTGCAAAACTAAATGGTAAAAGAAGGCGACTTACCTGTCTGTTTAAAGTGACTGCATTTGGCTGACATTTTGTACAAATACCACCTGGCCATGGTGGATGTTCATTGCAACCAGACTTGATTTTACAGCTAATGTCTTCCAAATTGGCAAATTTCCCTCTAGAACACAAAACGTTTTTTTTTTTTAGCTTAACACAAATTTTTTTTTTAATTGAGCAACCAAGGTTACAAAAGAGGTTTTTGAAAAAATCCATAAAAATTATTTTTCATGACAATTTTTTTTTATTTACTTATAAATCAACACTTACAGCTATAAAAATCACTCGGGAATAAGGATCACTGAGATAGTCATCATGATTAAACTGACAATCTATTATGAGAGGATTGAACAGAACAGATACTACACTACCCTTCCAAAATAGAGGAGGTAATACCTGGGAAGATCCCCTATAAAAGGAGAAGGTAATACCTATAAGTATGATATGGCAACAGAAAAGATACTACACTACCACCCCCCCCTTCAAAAAAAAGGAGAAGATGGTCTCATGACAACTGAACAGATACTACACTACCCCCTCTCCGAAAGGAGGAGGTAATACTTGGGAAGACGACCTTATGACAACAGCACCGATACTACACTACCGACACCCATTAAAAGATAATACAATCGATTAAATCATTTTTTTTTATTCATTTAAAAACGCCTAGTCATAAAAACATTATTGTTTATCGTTCCTTGGCCGTTTGGCTAAGATCAAAGTGTAGTATCTGTTCTCAGTATACCGGCAACATCAGACGTTTTACTATAGACGAAACTGTTGCGTACTTATAAATTGATATGATAATGTATATTACAAAATATTAATTTATTAGAAACTGTTTAAAAAATAAATATGCAAATTAAAAATACCTAAAATTGTTTGCGGGTGTTCACAGAAAACTATATATACGATATTACAAAGGATTATGTTGTATCACCGAAATAAATAAGCATAACTCATTTTGATGGTAATATACTTAGGATAGGTTTTTAAAAAAAAGTCACATTTATTCATTTAGAAGTTAGGTACTTTATATGTTTATATATTTGTATGTACGGGATTCACTCCTAAACTATTTAATACATCATTATGAATTTTGGAACACAGCTGCTAGGCGCAAGAGTGAATAATGTGGGCTTTAATTCAATTTTATGCAGGCGGGGGGGGGGGGGGGGGGGGTCCTTTGTGAAAATTCAGATACCTCAGATTTTTGTGAAATTTTAACAAACTTGTCAAACTCAGGAATCTGTAGAGAATTTCTTTCAAATGGAACCCTTTCTTTAATCCACGGGGGTAGTTTGTTCTCATTCTGTCAGTCGTATCCAGATAGAAGTCTTAAGTAATTTGCAATTGTATTCTTAGTATCACCCGTACTGATGATTGAACCTTCAACTCCCAGAAGACTGTCACTTAGAACTAATTATCACTTAGCACTTTTATCCATTACGCCACTGGTCGTTAGTTCGACATAAAGATTCACGAGCTCAAAAAGAAGGTCGTAGGTTACATCGGTCGAATCGTTGTGCAAATAACATCCAAGATAAGAACAGTAGTCCAAATAATCCAAATAATCAGTGAATCAAAAGCATATAATGGATTTTGATCAAAATTGAAATAAGGATTCTAGACATGAGGTTTAGTAACATTACATCTTGATTTTAATCCTTGTAAGTGAACATAAAAGTGGTGCAAAACTTCTGTCCGGGGGAATTATTTTTACCCATACTGGGACGGGTATTCTTTTAGTTATTTATAAGTTTATGAGTTGAAAAAAGTAAAATAAAAAATATTTATGTGATTTCAAAAGACGAAAAGTAAAAATGCTTGGTAGGTTAGAGCTACTAAATTTTTTTTTATGAAATTCATGGAAAAAAAGAGAAAACTAAATCACAGATAATGAAACGAAGAAAAATTTGCATAACTGAAGCACTCGTAAATAAGCAAGAAAGAAAAAGAAAAGAACTCACTTGTCAACTCCGCCTGTCAGCTTCCGTAGATACGAATGAAAGGACAAGAATTTAATAGGAGGTTTGCAGTCTTTCAACACCTCTTCATCATAAGGCTGAAACAAAACGAGGTAACAATTTATTAAAAAATTCGAATGCAACGAAAAACAACATATCTGGAATTTTTTCAGATTTGTTTAAAATTCTTTTTTACTTCAATTCTGATGCAAGTGTTGAATAAAATTATGTTTATAATAATTTTAATTGTCTTTTTTAGATCAGATTATTAATGATAATATAATATATAATGATAATATAATATATGATAATATAATATATAACAATGATAATCTAATATATAAAGTAGAGACGTTTTTTCCCCTGTACCTTCTCGGAGAATAGGAAAATAACCACATGCATCACAGGCTACTAAACTCACCATTACATTACACTTATTCACTCAAGCGTGTTTCAGTATATCTGTTATTCTTTATTCCAAACAAACACTGAATATTACATTCGGCCCGGCCGCCACGACTCTCCGAAATACCAACTACATATAGGTGGTAGTAAAAACTTTTCTCCCTAACAATTATGTACTGTGACTACACTCATCGACACCGGGAACTAATAAACACAGTATAATTTTAACAAAACACCCATTGTTATTTCGTATTTGTCTGGCATTATTATACTACATAATATTAAGCAATACGCAAAAACTTAACAACCGCTCCCTTACACTCCGATGATTATTCGCGAATATGAGATTACGTTACTTGTAATTCTACCTATAACTTCTACATTTACATTCATTCCGGAATTAACCGAATGAAATTAACAAACACAGTTCTAGCGAGATTTAATCATTCAAGATGGCCTCTAGAATTTCTTGATCGAATCGACTTCTTACTTAATTGAATAAGCGCCAACATACTGGTAGAGCCCGAAATATTTACATTTTCCAAATCATACACCTACAAGACATATATTATAGAAATCTTGGCCAACTCCTTTACTTCATCACTAAATGCCGTAAACTCTGTCATAGTTGAACTTTATATTCGGTCGATAAACAAGCTTAGCTTAATTGGAGTATTTACACATAGTTTTTAAACTGGAAACATTGGGGCAATGGTTTAGAAGTTAGGCTTCATAATCGGCAGTTTCAGCGTTCGATCCCAATCTACGCTAAGACTTTTTTTTCTTTTTCGCTACGACTTTTTTTTTTATTATTTAAAACATTCCCCAACACGGTAGATGAACAATAGGCCGTTTCTTTTTTTTATTCGACGTCATGCAATAGGTAGTACTTTCTCCCGTGCAACACCGGGCAACGGGTTCCGCTAGTATATAATATAATAATGATAATATAATATATAATATAATATATAATAATGATAATGTTTCGGAATTTTGAGATGAGGGTTGATAATTTGTAGAATTTGGTATATTCGGACTACTGTTCTCATCTTGGGTGTTTTCCTCACAACGTTTCGGCTGATGTAACCTCCTACCTTCTTCAAGTGTACCTTGTCGAACCCAGGAATCTTTCTGTCGAAGGCGCAGTGGATATAGTACTAAGTAAAATTCAGTTCTAAATGACAGTCATCTGAAGGTTCAATCCTCAGTGCGGGCGATGCAAAGAATTGCGAATTACTGAAGACTTCTTCCCAGTCATGGCAGATGGAACGAGAGCATGCTACCCCCGTGGATTTAATAATGGGTTCCGTTCGAAACTCGTCCAGATTCCCGAGTTCGACAAAGTACACCTGAAGAAGGTCGGAGGTTACATCGGCCAAAACGTTGTGATAAAAATACCCAAGATTAGAACCGTAGTCTGAATATACTAAATTCTACAATAATGATAATGATAATATTTATGACATAATATAAACTCTTAATGTCTTGTGTTGTAAATATTTTCGATTTGGGAAAGAAGAGAAGTACATTAACATTACGTGAAAAATTTGAAAATAGAGAGAAAATTGATTTCACAATGAATTCTGATAATTAAAGGGGGGGTGGGGGTAATTCCACAGATAACGAGGGGTGTTGCAATCTACCATAGCCGAAGAATGTATTCAACGTGAGGATGTCTGACGAGAAGCAGACAGAAGTGATTCAGAAAGATTGAGCATCAAAGAAGTGCAGAACAGTGTCAATTCCTGTGTTAGTGTTAAAAAGGCGATCGCAATCATGGTTCAATTTATAGAACAGAGATCACTATTTAGTGTTACGGAATGCACAACCACAAATGTAATTCAAAATTGTCTTACAAAAAAAGAAATGAATTCGAGAAACCCTAAGGAAGGCGATTGAAGAAAATAATCAGGAAGATATTTGAATTAAGACATTTTAGAAATTTTTTCTATTTGTTACATGAATTAAGGGTACTTCTTTACATTAAGACCCGTGCTAAGTTTGATCCTAACGCTGACCCTAACGACGGGGTCAAAGTTAGCACGGGTACTAATGTAAAAAAGAACTGAATTAAAAATTTCTAGAATTATGCATGTCATCATTCCTGACAACTTTTTAATTTCATTCAATCTTGGATGACAAAATACGCATATATAATATCCAACAACCCATCCCCCAGAGGAAAATGAAAGCAGCTGTCCCAAAATCCGACGCTCTCACTCGCAGTACAGAAAAAAAAAAGAGAAAGATTTCATCAGTTTACTGTGTCACTATCCTGACATGATTTCTAACGGAAAATTCCATCTTCTTGCTTTAACTAACACTATGTGGCATTTATTATTTTTAACTTATTTTTACACACCTAGCATCAAATTTTGTTACACAAATAGATTTTATTAAAGTTTAAGTCTAACTGTATTTGTCTCCCTTCTTCACATGTGAACATCATTTAAGTTATCGGCCAAGCACAGCGTTCAAGCCTGGACTACAAGAAGGTGACAGATGCCAGCCATCCGTTATGGCTCGCATTAAGAGCCTATGCAACATAATTTCATCTTGTGGTTTTTCTACGCAAATTCTTGCTCTTTATTAAACTTTTTCTATTTTCCTTCAAATTGCAATCATGCAAAAAATAAAAATTTTTTTTAAATATCTTACCTCCAGTGCAGCACAATGAAGGCACTTTCCTTGGGGTCCATGGCGACATCTAAAAATACGAAAGAAAATATTCGAAAGAAAGTAAAAATGTATTTTATTTTAAATAATAATATTAACAATTAACCCAATATCAACAACTTGGAAATATTTTTCTGCATAATACTGTGTTTCCTTGAAAATAAGTCCTAGCGTGATTTTTATACGAGTCCTAGCGTGATTTTTATACGAGTCCTAGCGTGATTTTTATACGAGTCCTAGCGTGATTTTTATACGAGTCCTAGCGTGATTTTTATACGAGTCCGACTCTTGAAAAGAAGCTCTAGTTGAGAATGACAAACAGACAAAATAAATAAACATTCTTTTTCAAAATTCTGTATAGGTTCCCGAACTCGACAAAGATCCCCAATTTCGAAATGATGTATCTGAAGAAGGTCAGAGGTTATATCGGTCAAAACGTGAAAATATGTTAAATGTTACGTACGATGTTCAAGCTCCATCAAAAGAAAAACCGTTCGTTTCCCATATTTTTTTATTTCACTCCTATTGTGTTTTAGCATTAAATTGTTTATTGTAACCATATCTACGTGTTCATCTTCTTTCGCCAGTTATCTGATCAAATGTGTTCTACTGTAGACATTCTTATAGAATTCAGAAAGCATACTCAGAGCCAAAACGAATTTCGGCAAAAATATAAATACTAATTTATGTCTGGGATTACCAGCATTCACAATAATATATACACACACACACATTATATATATATATATATATAAATATAAATGAAAGAAGAGAGATAAATATGTACGAATGACAAATCTATTTCAACTTCGATTGTTCAATGCAAGGTGTACTCGGTAAAAACATGTTTATTATTCTTTCCTTTAGCCAAGGCTTTTCAAAGATTAAAATCTTATAATGAAAGGAATTACATAGATGGATAAGTTGGCAGTGGAAAAGCCAAAATTCAAAATTTATATATATATATATTTGTGTGTGTGTGTATAAAAAAAATGAACTCAGTTTAAATTGTTTGAATCAGGAAAAAGTTAGTTTGCAAAGTCAGTTAAATATAAAAAGTAAAAAAACAAAATCTAAAATTAGCCTCTTTCTGCTCACTATATATCCTTCTCTCTTTGACTATGGGTTAAATAGTATTATTGCCCATAGCGATATTCCCTTTCGTTTATAATGGACTATTTCAATCTCTTTATTCTTTCCTTTCTTTATTACTTTCAGCTCTTAATAAATGAAGAGATAGAGAGAGAGAGCGTGAAGCAAGAGTAATAGACAACATATAGAATATAACCATGGGGGAGGGTCACACAGCATACATTGAGAGAGGGTGAAAGTGATAGACGGAAAGTTAGTGAAAGTGAGATAGAATGATTGGTGAGTTAATTGCAAATTACAACTAATTAGAACAATTAAAATGGAAGGTTTTTCAAATGTAACTCAATCCCAAAATTGAGAAATATTTTAAGATTAAAATATATAGAAAAAAGCGTATTAGAGAAATAAACGTTGATTAACTCAGCTTTAGTATAATAGATTATACCTATCCCCACCCCACCCCAAAATATGTGCTGTCTTTAAGAAATTATTTTTCAATAAAAACAATTCTTGAAAGAAAAAAAAAGAAAAAGAAGAAAAAAAAGAAGAAAAAAAAGGTGCTTCCTTAAAGATGTGGCCAATACGAAATATAAAAGAATGAGATAATTCAAACTTTTTTGGGGAGGGGATGATCAAATCTGATTACTCACAAAATGGACGCAAACGATTTGAACTTAGAAGACCTGTTATTTTTACTTAGGGATAATTGCAAAATAATCGATTTTTTGCAAGAACACAGACTCATCTCAGATGCGGAGACGTGCATCTGTGACGCTGAGATGAGACTTATCCCATATGCAACTAGAAACGATGGATTTGTGTGGCGATGCCAAAATTTGACATGTAGGAAGGTGTCCAGTAGACGAGGAAGTAACCCTAACCTTTTTTTATTTATTTGATGTTTAATTTATTTCAATAAATCTATTTAACTTTAACGTATCCTCAGAAGTTTTATTTTTTGTATTTTAAATTCAGAAAAAAAAAAAAACCAACCCCCCAAAAAAAAAGTTTGAATTATCTTCCTCTTTCATATTTCTGCTGGACTCCGCCACGTCTCTAAAGAAGCACAAAAAAACAAGAAAACAGAAAAACAAAAATAAATTTAAAAAATAAATAAATAAAATAAATAAACCAATAAATAAAATAAATAAACTAATAAATAAAGAAGCACCAAGAAAACGAAAACAGAAAAAGTAAAATAAATTAAAAATTAACAAATAATTTTTAAATTAAAAAATAAATAAAACAATAAATAAATAAACCAATAAATAAATAAATAATAAATAAACCAATAAATAAATAGTTAAAAGAGAAGCCAAAAGAATGGAAAGAAAGAACTTCTTACAATTGTTCATTGCGTTTCCTTTTGACTTTGCCATCTTCTTTCTCCAGAATTTGATCAACGGAATCAAGTACGACATTGTTATTGGCTTTGTGTGCCGCATACGTGCCAGTACTACTGCTGCTGCCACTACTGATGCTGCTGCTGCTTCCGTTATCAACGGAAACAGAAGACTGCGAAGAAGTAGAGGCTAACGGGAAATCCTCTGACGAGTTCTTGTGGCTGATATTTGCCTCGGTGAAAAGAAACAGCATGTCTCCATGACTGAAAGCACAAACAAAAGCAACGTTTTATTAATTCATATTCGAAAATGTGGTGTATTCAATTTTATCCCAGGGGGGATGGGGGGGGGGGGGGGACGGAAAGAGGGGGCCAGTAAAAACAAAAAAGTAATATTTTGTTGTTATGAGCATAGTGAAAAAGTACATAGTAGTGATCCTCATTCAATCCCGAGCAATGTCAGGTCTTTCTGAGTATATATATATATATATATATATATATATATATATATATATATATATATATAATAATAAATATTTGTTATTGTTTTATATCTATGTACGTATATGTTTCGTCCTTTTTAAATCGGGACTCATCAGCATAGAGATATGACTATTCACTATATATATATATATAAGATGAACTTCCTTTCCATCACGCAAGTAAATGTACTTCCTTCTCATTTCCGTTACGGGAGTAAAAAACTTGTCAGACGGATTTCAAGTGTTTAGAGGAAGGGAGAAAGCAAATAGCAAATTAGATGACCTCCCCCACCCACCATCTGAAATTAATTTGGAAAGAAATTTTTCACTATTTCCATAATGAGACGTTTTCTTTTTTCTTTTCTTTTTCTATACTAATTGATATTATTTTTGTTTTTTGTTTTTTTTACTTTTTTTTAAATTTCTTTTTTAAACCTCACTGATTTAGATGTTATTTTTTATGAATATTAGTGCGAACATTGGCGAAGCATAATTTTTTTTTTTTCTTCCATCATTTTTTCTAGGTGTACACTCGTAAAACTAATAAGGATAATATAGGAGAAAAAAGACTTATTATTTTAGTGATGCAAGAAGAAGACGTCTCAAAAGGTATGACGTCACAGTTTATGAAACGGTAAATAAACTCGAGATGAAACCTGCTTTACTTTCATTTATTCGTTTTTATGCTTTTCATTTATAACATTTTCTAAAAAGTGTTTTCCTTCTTTTAAATCTTTCCAACGGACGAAACACGTGCGGCGCAAACAAACGACATACACATTTAAATTATTTTTGGTGCTTGTTCAGTGGTTCGGCCATACGGAAAAATTATTTATTTATGAAAACAATATTATGTACTTACTCAGTGGTATTTTATTGTTCAATGTTGAAAAAAAGTAGGAAAAATTATCCACTAGAACTTTAATTACAAGTATTTTCCCATTTTACGTATCGCTTCGATGAGTATGCCGCCATCTTGTTTTGTTGCACATAATTCAAGAGCAGATAATTTGCAAATTATCTGCTCTTGAATTGTGTCCAACAAAACAAGATGGAGGCATACTCATCGAAGCGATTATTATAATACGTAAAATGGGAAAATACTTCTAGTGGATAATTTTTCCTCCTTTTTTCAACATTGAACAATAAAATACCACTGAATAAGTACATAATATTGTTTTCATAAATAAATAATTTTTCCGTATGGCCGAAGCACTGAACAAGCACCTTATTTTTTATTTACATTGAAGCAGAAAAAGCATAGAAAAGAACTCAAGTTTTCGCATACTCCGAAATACTGTCTTGCACTCTCCGTTGGGAACTCATGTTCTACGGAAACAAACTATACACGTAGATTGTAATTTAAAAATTTCCAAACCCGGGGAAAGAAAAGATTATTTTTTAAAAATGTGATTTGTTGGCTAAAGATATTTTCACTCACCGAATATTAATATCACTCACGCACTTAGCTCTTGTTGTTCGGATAATTTCACTCTTTTTCCGATCCTTGCAAATTTCCCAACCAGTGTCATTGAGTTGAAATTCTTTTTTTATCTGAAATAATTACAGAATAACAAACATTATTAGTAAAACACGTTTTATAACTTGAAACATGTTCATTTATTAGAACAATTTTTTTTGGGGGGGGGGGGGTCGGACTTTTTTTAGATGGGGATTGATAATTCTGATTATCCAGATCATTCAGTCTACCATTCTCATCTTGGTTGTTATTTTCACAATGTTTCGACCGATGTAACCTCTAACCTTTTCCAGATGCGTCTTTTCGAACTTGGGAATATTTATGTTGAACTCTGGAACTTATACAGAATTTCCAACTGAACTCTTTATTTATTTCACGGGGTTAGATTGTTCTTGTCCCATCAGCCATGACTGGGTAACAGTGTTAATTATTTTTGTTATTCTTAATTATTATCACCTTGTCCACATGGACCCATGGCGTAACGGTTAAAAGCATTGATTAACAATCAGTTCAGAGTAACAGTCTTCTGGAAGTTGCAGGTTCAATCCTTACTATAGGTGATAATAAATAAGAATAACATAACACTTCTACTCGATCATGGTTGATGGAATGAGAACAATCTACCTCCACAACAGATTGAATAAAGGGTTCAGTTTGAAATTCCGTATAGTTTCCCAAGTTTGACATAAAGATCCAAAATGTTGCACCTGAAGAAGACCAGGGATTACATCAGCCGAAACGTTTTGAAAATAATCAAGATGATCAAATAAAAAAAATCTCATTTTGACTGAGAAAGAAGCAATAAAATAAAGTTACACGAATGCATTTACATCGCAAAACGAACGAGGAATAAAAATGGTTCACTTATAATGACAATTAAAGAAAAACAAAACCATTCCTACACACTTTTCCTATGAGTCAGTCCAATGTGCAAAAATTGGTAAATATAGTGAAATTCCCTTCAATTTCAACTTGTGAGAACTCATTCATTTTTTTTTTTTTTTTCACCCCCAAACAAGGCATGTTGCCACTGTAGACATAAGGGCTACTGAGAATTAGGGTGAAAGTTTTGGGGGTCATCCTAAATTGGGAGCTGTGCAACAAGATGCTTGTTGACATTAGTTTGAAATTTCTGCATGTCAGTACAGTCAAGGAAACAGGGAGGGAGTTCCAGAGTCCAGCAGCACGAGGAAAGAAGCTTTTGGAGTAGAAGGCTCTCCGGCATCTGGTGACCTCCACAGTGAATGGATGGGATTTAGCTCATTGTCGAGTTGGTCTAGTGTATTTACATCGAGGGGGCACCAGAGTAGCAAGTTCATCGGAGCACATTCCATTGAAGTATTTGTAAAACAAGCACAAGGTTGCATTATTGCGTTGATGGAACAGGGCTGAAGTTTGGTGGATAGTGACATTAGATTAGCAACATTTTAGGGACTTTGTCTAAAAGGGAGAGACTAGTGGATGGTGCACCAGCTCAGATGTCATAACAATACTCCATGCATGGGCGGATGGTGGCTTTCCAGATGGCTTCAAATTAGGTTTCTATTTTCAGTGACAGGCAATTTATTTTCTAATGTTGATGTTTTTCAACTTAATAGGCACAATATTGTGTAGCTCTATGCATATAAAAATAGTCCCGTCTCAAAGAAAGAGGGACACTCATCAATATAGTGAGTATAATATAAGGTTTTAAGTTGTTTTTTACCAAACAATCCAAGTTGAAAACTTTAGGGAATTAAATTTTTGCCATATTATCAAATTGTTTCCATCTGTTTTTACATGGTTACAATCCAAGTTTTCTTATTGATTTACTAAAAATAGCTTGATCACTACTGTGCTATCAAGATTCAATGTGTTAGCTGTTGAAATGAATTTTACATGAACAGTTAAAGTTGGGTTTCCATGTGATTTTTTTACATTTTTTCATTAATTTTGCTTGATCTAAGAATTATTGCTTTCATTATAATTAATTTTCATTTAACACAAGATGACATTACCGACTTTGTGTCTGACTTTACCCTCGTGGGGAAGAAAGTAAATAGGAACATAAGATGACATTACATTTGTAAGATGACATTACGCACATTTGTAAGATGACATTACATTTTCAAGATGGCATTACGCAAATTTGTAAGATGACATTACATTTGTAAGATGACATTATGCAAATTTGTAAGATGACATTACATTTGTAAGATGACATTACGCAAATTTGTAGGATGACATTACATTTGTAAGATGGCATTACGCAAATTTGTAGGATGACATTACATTTGTAAGATGACATTACATTTGTAAGATGACATTACGGAAATTTGTAAGATGACATTACATTTGTAAGATGACATTACGCAAATTTGTAGGATGACATTACATTTGTAAGGATTTTTCAATTCGGTGACTAATTGTGCTACCAGAATAAATTAGGTATCATTGTTTATGTTTTGCAAAGAACTATGTGTCCACATGAAAAGGTTTCAGATATAAAAACAATTAAATCTTAGTTTGGGATACCTACTATGAGGGTATTTAATCTATTGAATGTGAAGTATTCCTGCTTGTTTAATATAATTATTATTTTCCATTTTGTAATATATTGAATTTCCTTGGAAGTATTCAGATCAAGCCAAAGAATACATGGCCATGGGAGGTTGGAGATTATGAAAGGTAAATGTGTGGGGTCAGACAGGGGTAATTATGAATATACGTCTGTAGAGTGAGAATATATGCAGTCTTAATTGGAATTTGCTTCCGTTGATAAGAGTGAAAACAGAAAATGCAGATATTTAATTTTACGGCACATCAACCCTACAGGTCATTTTGTGTCATACAATGAATTTACATAATAGTTATTTGATAAATTCAGGAAAGTTATTTAATTGTACAGGGTGATCAAAAAAAAAAAATGCCACCCATGGAATCGGTAATAAAATTCACATTTCTTTCTGCAATCCAACCATATTTTGTACAAATAAATAAATATGTCTGACTTGTCCACCAAGTTTCAGTAATGAATGTTCAACAGTCTTCTTTTTTTTTTATTGCAGTACAATGATAAGTACACCTGAATACAACGTGCAAAATTGTCACTAACTCTGACGCATCCTCTCTTGGTACTGTTTAGGATGACGAGCTCATCATTTACCAAAAAATTGTCATCAATAACTCCTCTTCTGGCATTGCCCTGATTTTGGCCCTCTTAAGTTCAAGAATATTCTAGGGATTATTTTGTTAGACATTATCTTTGAGATAACACCACAGATAAAAGTTTGAGGGAGCTATAGTCTGGTGAGTGCGAAGCCCATTAAGGATCACGATTCCTACTGATGAGACGATCATCAAAGTGTCCCCATATATAATTAAACAGCATGACCACAACTAATCAAAATATAAAAGGAGAAAAGAATTAGAGCAAAACATTTTCACAAACCTTGTCTAGTAAAATGTTGACCTTCTCCGAGGGCGAAGAATGGATGCGTTTTGTACCATATTCAGGTGACTGAATCCGGATAATCTAGAGTCAAAAGAGAAAAAAGTTCAGGTTAAATCAACAATTTTTCTTTTTAAGTAAAAAATGTTAGTTATTTTACTATATTATATCTAATATATAAAGTAAAGTGAGTATGTTTCTCGAATCTCTGCGGTTAATAGCCTTTTTTCCTACAAAATCAATATTTGATTCTGATTTGCCAGTTGTTTTTTTGTTTTGTTTTATTTGCAGAACATTGGTCCATGTTCTTAACAACAAAAAGATGTATTTTAATTAATTTCTTTCAAAATATAATTTATTCTCCTCAAAAGATTTGTAAAATGGATGCATTTTTCAATAATGGCCTAGATGGCAGCCGCTGACCTGTGGTTGAAAAAGAGGGAAAGGAAGTCTTGATATTCTTTTTGCTTTCTTTCCCTCCTTTATTTCGTTGCCTTAGAGAGACAGAGAAAGAGCGGGGCAGTCTGCTTTATCTTTTGCATTAATAAGTGTCACCATTTCATAATTTCCCCCACCCTACCTATGGGCCAATCGGTTAGCACGCCATAGTTAGAAACATAGGTTGTCAGTTCAAACCTCACCTGGGGCATAATTATTTTTAATCTGATTTTGTTCCAAAATGAACGTAGACATTTCAAATTAAAATATTAAACACACAGTTTAGTTTTACTTTAAATTTTTTTCTATAATTTACGGAAATTAGAATTCTACAAATTTGCGTAATGTCATCTTACAAATGTAATGTCATCTTACAAATTTGCGTAGTGTCATCTTGCAAATGTAATGTCATCTTACAAATTTGCGTAATGTCATCTTACAAATGTAATGTCATCTTACAAATTTGCGTAATGTCATCTTACAAATGTAATGTCATCTTACAAATTTGCGTAATGTCATCTTACAAATTTACGTAATGTCAGATTAGTTTCTATATGCCAGTTTAAACCGTTGAAAATTACTTTTGAATTTTAAAGTGTTACAATATTAAACAAAAGTCAGCCATTTTATTATTAATAGATTAAAAAATGACTGAAATGTTTTTGCCATGGTGACCGTTTGAAATTTGAAAGTACTTTTTAAGCTAACGAATAGAAAATAATTTTGAAACTAACGCATAGAAAATAATTTTGAAGCTAATGAATAGAAAATAATTTTGAAGCTAACGAATAGAAAATAATTTTGAAGCTAACGCATAGAAAATAATTTCTGGCTTTGATTCTGTGTGCCGGAAGGCTGTTAAAGGCAATGCGATACAATGTAACTTGTGCCTATTGAGGGTCCACAAAAAAATGCAGTGACCCGACAGGTACGTTAGCCCCACCCCCAACTTCAAGTGCATGAGATGCATGGGACAGGCGCAGCCTATTGATGGTCGTCCCCACAAAGAGATGGTACCAGATGACTCTGGAGGTAGTAGACTCTTTCTGCTATCTAGGAGATATGAGGCGGCGGATGTGAATTCAGTACAGCCGCAAGGGTGAATGCAGCTTGGACAAAATTTTGTGAGTTACCCCTCTCTACATCCGGGGTAAGTTGTATAGCAGCTGTGGCAGGAGCATCATGTTATATGGCAGTGAATGATGGGCCGTCACCCAGCCCTCTCTCGTCTGACTACAGTGCAATGACAGATCCATGATCAGATGGATCCACAATGCAAAATCTGACCAAACCCAACACATCAGAGGATCTGCTGAAAACACTACACTTGCCCAGCATAGAGGTCATCCTAACGATGAATCGATTATGCTGGTGTTGGTCATGTGGAACGTTCATCCTCCTGGATAAACCGTTGCAGAAGCATGAATGTCTTAAATCGCAGGAAGATTGGCCGACCAAGGAAAACTTGGAAACAAGTGATTAGACAAGACCGCAGAGAGTGTAATTTGTAGACAGTTGGCCCGCTGACCCGTGATCACTGGAGAGTGAGCTTGCATAATATCAGAAAATGTCTGACCCCCTGAACAAGGGGAAAGTGACGTTAAATGAATCGAAGAAGAAGATTAATATTTTCCAAACAAAAGCCAAGTGTTATGGTTCCTTTGTGCTTCTTAAGAAAAAACATTTATTTTCTCATCCACCCCTGTTGTACCAAAGAACCGAAATGTTCCAATTCTTTCAGTTAAATGGCTTTTTGTATAAGAAGGTAAAATTAGAAAGCAATGTTAATTAGAGCCGGTCGTCTTCCTGCCTAACGCTATGCACTTCAGCAACAGGAAATTAGCCGCGTCTCGAGAAACGAGAAAATGGAATTTGAAGCAAGCAGCAGTTAAATATAAACACCACTGACAACAGAGAACGTTCTTTTGTTTTTTATACGAACGCAGACAGATTACGATTCTAAACATCGCATGGAACTAAAGTTTCCTTAAGATTCTTTTTTACGTGTTACAAATTAAAAGAAAAAATAATTTCATTTAAAAAAAAACAAAAAAAAACAGTTCTTTGATATAAAAGGAACATTCGAGAAAATTACGATTTCCCGTTAATTTAGAAGCAGAGACTAAAAGATAATATTTTGATTTTAATGTTTCAGAAATTTTTGAGATGAGGATTAATTATTTGTATTATTTTGACAACTATTCTCACTTTGGTTATAACTCATCACTCAATAAGTCCCGGGCCTAACTAATAAAACTTGACGCAAAATTCGACTTTAATCGTAAACATAGGCTCCTTTTAGAATGATACATGGATTCCAACGCTTCACTAACAATCCAATGCCTTTTTGTAAAACGATTCGTATGTGGCCTCAAAATACGCCTCAGTTTCCGATATCACTTCTTCATTGGATCCAAATCTTTCCCTGAAGCATTTTTTTGAGGTGTGCAAACAGCCAGTAGTCGTTGGGAGCCAGATATAGAAAATAGGATAGGTGTGGAAGCATTTCGAAGTGAAATTTATGTAGTTTTGCCATCATTGCGATCGAGTTGTGACATGGTGCATTGTCTTGGTGAAAGAGCACTTTTCTTCTTTTGCGGATGTTTTTCAGCGATTTCTTCCTTCAAATGCACTAATAACGCTATATAATATTCGCTACTGATGATTCTTCTTTTCTCAAGGTAGATGGTGAACAAAATATCTTGCGCATCCAAAACTATGGGGGCCAAAACCTTGCCTACTGATGTTTGCATCGTAATGGATCTAGGTTTCATCCATTGTCACATATTAACACAACAACTCCTTTTTTTATGTTGAAACAGTTGCAAATAATGCTCTGAATCCTCAATGCGTTGTTGTTTTTGATCAACTGTGAGAAAACGAATACAGCTTTCTCGTTGAGATGTTCATGCAAAATGATGAATTCACCTTCGCCTTCTGATATCTTTAACTCCTCGGCTATTTTACGCAACTACAATTAACGATTGACCAAAACGAGTTTGGACCTTTTTTTATGTTTTCCGGGACAACTGCCAAATTAGGGGACCTGAATGTTCATCTTCATTTGTGTCTATACGACCGCATTTAAAGTCAGCATACCATCTCTTAACCGTTGTTTCCAACGGAGCAGAGTCTGAATCACACTTATAAAGCCATTGCTTTGTTTGAACAGTATTTTTCCCATCAGAAAGCAATACTCTATCAACAAATGAAACTCAGATTTTTCCAGTAGTTTCACTTAAATAACTGTAATTTGTAAACTAATAATCTGATTGGGCTCAAATTTTGGCATGCGTCATTTGCAAGTTCGTTCTTTTTAAAAATCATATGAATTTTTTTTATTAGTGGCACCATATATATATACAGGGTGAGCCAAAAGTAGGTGGACAGTAAAAAACATTTTTTGTCGAAGCGTAAGAGGCAGACTTCAAAGCTGTGTAAATCAAGAAGAAAAACAGTTTGAACACTTTCGTTGATAAATAACATTTAATTTTCATTAATATAATTGTTTTATTACATGTAATTGTACAT
The DNA here is from genome assembly GCA_963556195.1 of Sepiola atlantica. Classification (NCBI taxonomy): domain Eukaryota; kingdom Metazoa; phylum Mollusca; class Cephalopoda; order Sepiida; family Sepiolidae; genus Sepiola; species Sepiola atlantica. The sequence continues at coordinate 137,508,787 of OY744518.1, forward strand.
ATAAGTGATCTCTAAATAAATGTTTTTTACTGTCCACCTACTTTTGGCTCATCCTGTATATAAAAATGAAGGAAGAGAGATAAAGATGTGCGAATGACAAATATATTATTATATTATGGCCACAATTCTCTAACTTACATCCTAATAAGCGCTTTTTATCTACTGTTGAACTGAACATCATTCTGTTGGATTTACAACATTTTGACCATTTCTAACGCAGTATTCACAAAATCTCTTTTTCCATCTTTAAATCTTTCGTCACCGGACATTTCCCCAACTGGACAGACTATATTTTGATAACCTTTTTTTGCACACACTTTTACTTTCCATTACTTTATATTTTTTCGTAATTTTTTCCAAATTTTGAAAGTTAGCTATTCCCCTGCCAACTTATCTATCTATGTAATTCCTCTGATAAGATTTTAATCTTTGAAAAGCCTGGTTTAAGGAAAGAAAAATAAACATGTTTTTTATTGAGTACACCTTGCATTGAACAATTGAAGAAGAAATAGATTTGTCATTCGCACATCTTTATCTCTCTTCCTTCATTTATCATCATAATTGCTCTATCCCGTATATTGAGCTTAAATCATTTCACTATAGGTTCAATTCTCTAAAAGTATACTTTTAGTCTCATATTTTATATATATATATATATATATAGTCTCGGAAGTTTCTCAACCATTAAAACTATATTAAAAAAAAAAAGAAAAAAAAAAAGAGTTGTACCGCGGTTTCTCTCATTTGTCAGCCCATCTGGATGAAACCACGGTACGACTCTGAAATATGTAACGTATAGTTTTTTAAATAAATAAATTATATATATATATATATATATTTTTATTTATTTTATACGTACATAAAAGTAATCCATGGACACATGTTTCTGGTTCACAGCCGTCATCAGCATGGCTAACTTACACAGAGATCGAACCTTCGATATTGATGTCTATAATCCAGCGTTTTACCATCGGACCAAAACGCTCTGTCTAGAAATATCTCCGATTTTTATCACCTAAATATTTAATGTATTCTTATGTAATTATTTTTATTGGTGATTGCAGCTATATAAATATATATATATATATATATATATATATATATATATATATATATATATATATACACACACATACCTGAAAATGAATGAGGTCATAAAGAACAAATGGTAGCTTTATGATGTCATTCGCTTTTTGTGATGTCAGCCAGTGTGCACTGTGACAACGTACAAGATTCACAGAGTTTTAGTAATATATTAGCCTACCAATGACCCATTAGGTCAGTATCAGTTATATATATTATTAAATATCTCTGCCCCTCTCTCTTGTGTGCGCATGCTTTGTACCTCGTCTGAATTATTATCAAGAAGAATTTCTCTTGCTCAGTTTATGAAAAGAGAGTTGAGAGCAATTTAATTTTTTGTGACATTTGTAAGCACGGAGTACGCAAGAAGTGCAGTAGAACTACAGGTAGCTTGAGTGTAAGACAATGGAGACGGATGAGAACTCAGATGTGGAGAAAGTATATTTGAATGGCAAAGCTATTGGCGTTATCCAGAAGTTTCGTTACGTTGCATGTCAGTCATTACCGTGCGACATCAAAGAATTTGTACCTTAATTCATTCAACTCGCAATTTCTCACTTATTTCTGGGCCAAATTTTTAAATATGTATATGGTTGGAAAGAAAAGAAAAGAATCTTTTTGAATATGTAATTTGTATGTGTTTTTATCGATTGAATTATTTTTTACAGCAATTAAAATAATATTTATTTCGAACAGCCGAAGATTAGAAATATAAATATTTTTTTAGAGACTCAAATTTACACGTTAGTTTTTTTTTTAAAGTTAAAGCAGCCAATCTTTATCAATATTCTTGAAATTGTACACCCAGAAACTTTTAATTTTTTTCTTAGATCAGTTGAAGGGGAAAGCCAAGGAAAACATGAAGGAAGTGATGAAGATGGATTTGAGAGAAAGAAGGATAAAGAAGGATCTGGCCAGAGATAGGTTAGTTTAGAAGTCAATTTCTAAAAGCTGTCCAACACATACCAGCATGTAAAACCGATGTTAAACTGAAGATGATGATGATGAAAAAAAGAAATCTATATACTTGAAAGTGGATGATGTCAAAGGACATATGGTAGCTTTGTGATGTCATCCAGTGTAGATGGTGAAAAGATACAAACAAGTTATTTATTTTCCTCCCACAGCAGTAAGATGTGACAAGGTCGGGAAAGTGGGATTTGAAAAGCCAGCGCCCGAGAAGATGATCACTCTAGCCTACAAAAAATGCTTGGGCAGCCCCGCCGGCATTCCCCGGTAGGGGCGTCTCAGGCACTAAGCGATAAACTTACTCCACCCCAAAGAGACGAGTCAAATCCTGGGAGGGTAAACCTCCTAGAACTGCACAGGACAAACCCACAAACCGGTGGAATCAAGTCCCGAAGGCCAAGACGACACTAGTCTATAGGGTGTAGTATCCCTCAGAACAGATACTATACTGTGATCTTGGCCAAAAAAGCCGAGAAACAATCAAGTAAACATTAGCAGAATTTTAGTAATATTCTCGATCCTCAGGGGTTTAGACTGTTCGTCTAGTAGATGACTTGTAACCCTTCGGGTCACGGGCCATTGAGATAAAATGTGAAAAAAGGTCTTTTTACCCACCATCCACCCTCTCTCTGGTTTAATGGATGATGAAATCATATTGTGATGTCATCCACTGTGCATGATTGTTGCAATGGCATTCACCCGAGTAAGGTTGAGACAGCTTCTTTCTGACCTGCATCATCTCCCGAACCACGACGTCCCTGAGCAAGGTCGCACAAGATGCCTAACCAATGTGCACGGTTATTCCCCATCTGTTTTAATCGATGGTCTCATCCTTTAGTTACAAGCATCCACTGTGCATGCTTCTTGGCCTTTTGGCCAAGATCAAAGTGTAGTATCTGTTCCGATGGATACTACACCCTATAGACCGGTATCGTCTTTGCCTTCGGGGCTTGATTTACGCTGGTCTGTGGGTTTGTCCTGTGCAGTTCCTTCTCACCCTTTGAAAAGGGGTTAGTTGATTGCTAATCGCCTGATGCGCCCCTACCAGAGAATGCCGACGGGGCTGCCCAGGCAATTTTTAAAGGTCATAAGTGCTATTCCTCTAGGGTGCTGACTTATCTAATCCCACTTTCCGACCTTGTGTCGCATTTTACTTTGTGGGAGGTAGATAAATAATACCTTTATTTTAATGGATGACGTCATTACAATACACTTCTGTATGTGGGCAAGATAAAAAGCAAGCAAGTAAAATCCTCATACTAGTAGAAGCAATAAAGATAACACGTATGAACGTAATAGACCGTTTTGGATGTATTGGCGTCTGCTGAAATTATGTTCCACACTGTAGCTACTGCCAATATCACTCCAATGACCACAATGTGTGGTATTTTTTTATGGAAATCGCTCTAGACAAGGCATGAAGCCACTTGATGTAAGAAGCTAAAAAAGAAAAGAAAATTACCACTTCAAGATTAAAAACTAGCCAACGATAAGTGTTAGATTGATAGATTCCGACCCAGAAAACAGCAATTCTTCCCCCTTTGCCAGAAACATTGCACATGGAATGTGAGGACTAAAGGAGAAAATAAGGGAAGCGAGAATTACAAGGCTGCTGAAAGTAAACCCAAGGTCGACTTTCTACTCTCCTAAAACAGATAGTCTTCTATTTAAACAATTAAAATGATTGACTAGAGAAAAAAAAGGGGGGGGGGGATTAGTTGAAAAACATTTTTGCTTAAACTCATGATTTGTGAGGGGGGGGGTTACAAAAGTGTATGCAACATTAAATATCTAGAATACTTTTAGAGCAAAATGTACCAGCCTTGTCATATTTTCCAGTCTACAATATTGAAAACAAGCCGCGCGTGCGTGGTCCCCCTCTGTATGTGGCGAGTGTAAAATGCAATAAATTTGGGCAATTTGGGGCATTTTTGACCCTCTGGGGGCGCGAACCAGAATTTGTCTGAGGTCAAGGATGCTCATTTTATATCCAGAACAATTGTCTCTACATTTTGGCCAAGTTTCAGAAAAATTGAATGGATGGATCAAACGTTATGGGAGAAAAGGGCCATTTTTTGCCATTTTGTGGCCTTTTGACCCCCTGGGGGCACGAACCAGATTTTTTCCAAGGTCAGCGATACTTATTTTTATATCCAGAACAATTGCCTCTACATTTTGGCCAAGTTTCAGAGAAATTGAATGGATGGATGAAAAGTTATGGGGTAAAAAATGTCATTTCGGGGCCTTTTGACCCCCTGGGGGGCTAACCAGATTTTTTTTCAAAAATCGGAGAATGCCACTTTCTAACCTGACCAAAGTTACAACTTCATGCAAAATTTCAGAGAAATTCAATGGATGGTTGCGGAGAAAAATCCAAACGGACGGACATGCCTCAAAACATAACTCCCCCGATTTTATAAATCGGGGGACCAATTACTCACGATACAATGAGATCGTGCAGATTTTTCTGCAAAACTAAGTTGCTTTGAACTAATGCTCCGTTTGTTTTTTGGGTTTTTTGACTCGTCCATCATTTTAACTGACAAAATGGAAGACTACTCTATCTACCACAGTTCTATCCAAAGTCAAAATGGGAGAAATCCTTCTAGACTGAGACAATTTTTATTTTTGTCCTAATCTAGAGTGCACCTTTTTTTTTAGGAAGCTTGATTTTTTCCCCACATTAAAACTGGACCTTGTGTCTTACTTTGCCTACGGAGGGGGGGGGGGTAAATAGGGATTACTCTACGTTCAGTGAAAAACAGAAAAATAAAAAGGTAAATACAAAGAAAAACATCATTTTACTATTTTTTTTTGGTTAAAAAATGATAAAATTATGTTTTTCTTTTTCAAAAAAACAAAAGAAAATGGTTCTTTATCCTTTAACCGGAAAAGTATGAACTGCAGTTATTTTCCTTGTTATAAAGATGAGGATTGTTTATAAAGATGGGGATTGTATTTTTCCGGGTGAGTTTTCATTTGCTATAACTTATTGTTTTGGGTGCTTATGCAGTTTACGGACCGGGCTATTTTTTAGATAGGATTTAAGTTAAATTCAATTTTTACGGTATATTTTGTTTATTAAATTGTTAAGTGAAAGTACAGAAGAGTTATTAAAGCCCCCTCCTCCCTCATGTTAAGAATGGCTTTCTAAATAATAACGTTATTATTTCAGCACGGTCCGTAAACTACATAAGTACCGTGTTTTTTTTAAAGTTATTTTTCTAAAACATGGTTTAAGTAAAAAATTAAAAAATTGCTTGGGACACAAAATAATTTGGGTAACTGAAATACGATTTAACAAGAATGTATTCTTGAGCAGAGGTTATAAGACTTTATATTTTGAATACTGATTTTTAAACAGTCTCTCCTTGCTTTGGAGATTGGCGCAACACGATCTTTATAATCTCCCGTTTGGCCAAGAAATGCTTCCGCGATGAGTGATCTCCCCTTGTTTTTGTTATTTTAATGATTGCAGTATAAGGAAAATAAAGTGAACAAAAAATAATATACAATTGTCGTTATTCATTAGTCAAAACAAAATATCGGATTAAATGGTTAATTATCTCGACAATTAAACGGGGGGGGGGGACCATTTTATCTGGAAATTCGAAACTTGCATCAAAAAGCCACAACAAATTCTCAAGAGGGGGTACAAAGAAGTCAAATTTAAAACAAAGCTTTGTTGAATTTACTACGAAAACAAATGGCTATTCCTAAGTAGAAAATAATTTTAAGAAAATGCATTTTAAAACAATAAAAATAATTTTAAATTCAAAAATTTGTTTATCTTTTATTTATACCTGTTTTTGTTGTTGGGTGAAATGATGTTTTTTTTGTTAGGTGAAATAATGTTTTTGTTGCTGTTGGGTGAAATGATGTTTATTTTTGTTGTTGGGTGAAATAATGTTGTTTTTTTTGTTGTTGGGTGAAATAATGTTTTTGTTGTTGGGTGAAATAATGTTTTTTGTTGGGTAAAATAATGTTTTTTGTTGTTGGGTGAAATAATGTTTTTTTGTTGTTGGGTGAAATAATGTTTTTGTTGTTTGTACACCAAAAATTAGCAGAAACTATCGAGTAAAATTGTAATAAAAAAATAAAAATTCGTTATATCGTTTGATCGGGTTCGGCCATTGATTCAGACGAAAAACACGAAATTCAGGGGGAGATAACTCAGTCTGTCATATTAACAAGTAATAAATCAATGGCAGTCATCAAAATACGATGAAACTGATTTTTATTTTTAATTAAAATTCTACTCGATCATTTTTCCTACTTTTTGGTGAGGATACTTATTTAAATCTGCTGCGTAAGTATAGAATACTGTTTTTTTATGGTATTGATAATTTAATACGGACGCTTCTATGTGCAAACACCAAAAATAATTATTAAAAAGAAAAACTTTGGAGCTGCATTTAAGTTCGTGAGATTTAATATTTTGAAAATAACGTTAGAAAATTAAAATTATTGACATCAAAATTATATAAAAATATATTCTCTACTCATGTTGAAATTAATAGTGAAACTAAAACACCTAAGTATGTGTACATATACATGCAGTTTCACGGTATCACCGATCATCAGACGTGTCTTCGACTGGCATCAATCAAAACTTTCGGTTGCTGCCAGTCGGATACACTTCTGCTGATCGGTGATACCATGAAACTGCAGTCAAATGTTAAAGCTAAACACAAATCTATCTGAAAGGATATCGAGTCCTTTATTTGTGCAAAACTGATGTCGGTTCTGTTCCGAATTTGAGAAATTTTTCTTTGATAAAAAATAAATAAAATATAATTATCCAGACAGCCGTTTCGTCGTATACGGCTCATCAGTGTGGCTAGACACGACGAGATGCGAAACTTTAACCCCAGTGTGTGTGGTAGGACAGTATCGCTGTCACTAGGAATACGGAAGAGGAGAAAGCTTCTGTATTGTTAGCAGTGGTGCTGTTACTAGGAATACGGAAGAGGAGAAAGCATCTGTATTGTTAGCAGTGGTGCTATTTTCGTGGATAACGTTTCTTATGGCTGGCCTATATATATAAATTGGGGAGTTGGGCTTGCATTCTATTATTAATGTTGAATACATATATATTGTGTTGTTTTATTTTGTGTGTTTGTTTTTTTGTGTATAAATGATTCGCTCCATGTATTTTGAAAGAAAAAAAAAGATAAATTAATACAAAAATATTCGACTTTTAATCAAATATAAATTAGCTGGAATAAATAAACCAGCAAAATAAAATTAGTTTTAACTTCGATAAAGATGATTAAATTATTTTTTACATTATTTTTTTTTTTTTACACAAAAAGTTTTGTTTTTTTTTCGCATATTTTGATCGTAGTATAATTGCTAAAAATAAAAATAATAAAATGTTTTTTCAATTTTTGACAAATGCGCATAACAGGTAGGAACGCTGGCTTCCGGTGGAAAAAGGGTTGAAGAAAGTGTGTACGGATGCCTGAAAGTGATACAACATTTTTTTTATTCATATTAATTTCAGACTTTCATTTTTGTCATATTAATTTCAGACTTTCATTTTTTTCATATTAATTTCAGACTTTTCTTTCATCATATTCTAATAATTAACATAATACAGACTATTTGTAAAATAATTTATTTGATTGTTTTCAAAACTTAAAACAAATTTTCATTGAAAAAAATAAACAAAATAGAATAATCTTTTTTTTTTTCAAGAAATAATGTTTTTGAGCAACGGAGTGTGATTTTTTTTTTATTCAATGTTTTTTTTAAATATTTAGTGAAAATAATGTTTTTTAGAGGGTTAGGGTTTAGGGTTAGGGCATTTCCATTTCCAAGAAAAAAGGTTTTCACTATTATTAAAAAAAATGTTTTGAAAACAATCAAATAAAAACAAATAAATTATTTTTCAAATAGTCTGTATTATGTTAATTATTAGAATATGATGAAAGAAAAGTCTGAAATTAATATGACAAAAAGAAAAGTTTGAAATTAATATGAAAAAAAAAATTGTATCACTTTCAGGCATCCGTAGACACTTTCTTCAACCTTTTTCCACCGGAAGCCAGCGTTCCTCCGTGTTCTTCGCATCTGCCTTTAAAACTTTATAAAACGAAAAAAAATATCATTTAAAATAATTTTTAAAAATAAAGATCGATTTTTGGATAAAAAGAATTCAATGTCTGAATGACTTCCGGTTGATTGGGTTAGGAATGAATGTAACTCTTCAAAAATTTATGATTCACACCTAAACTAAAGAAATGCCAAAGGTTTTATGACTTTTATGACCGTTTGCATGGACGGCGGCACCGGGGGGGGGGGGATGGGCTCAAGCCCCCCCCCCCCCACACACACACACACACTTTACGGTCATCAATAATGAAGTTATATATGCATGTGTTTAACCGCCCCCCCCCCCCCTTTATAACTGTCCCGCCGGTCCTGGTTTGGTACAGTCTATTGATGGTAACTTAGGGTTAGCCGCCACCATCAGCCATCTACTATTCCGCTTAACCAAAATATTTAACCCTAACCAAACTCATCGCATGCTTAGTGTAGTCTACCTTTTTATTTTTTTCGGCTTTCAAATCGTACCTACTGCTTCGGTCATTCCGGGACTGACTCGATATTCTCAATCAATACTCGGAACTGACGGTAAAATTGTCGATTCCCAACCAAAATGGCGGACAATAAATCGCCTGCAGTGTTCTGATTTTCTTCCGACCTCACAAATGAGTAAGTAAACTCAAATAAATTGTTTTGGACTAATTTCCCAACTGTATTTCCTTTAAATATAATTTAAGGTAAATTTGAAATTAGTCAAAAACAATTTATTTGGGTTTACTTACTCATTTGTGAGGTCGGAAAACTGCAGATTATTTATTGTTCGCCATTTTGGTTGGGAATCGACAATCTTACCGAACTAAAATCCCCTGGATGCCCAGTTTTTACAAGTTAGTATCCAAAAAGGTGGTACATATATATGTTAGTGGCTCTGAGGGGGTCGCATAGACCCAAACCACGACTTGTCGATGTAAGCACCCCCGGAAAAAAGAAAACAGGCAATTAGCCTGATGATTTCCATCGGGAACGAAACAAAATCGTTCTGTGTAGTTTACTTGCCATAAGTAATTTCTTTAGCCCACTACTAATTTATTATAATTTTGTTTTTAAATAAAAATAAACATTTTATTTATTTTTAAAGTGTCTTTTAAAAAGAGAGGAGAAAAAGAGATTAAATGCGAGAATTTTATTAACATCAAAAAACTTAATACTTTTTAATAATTGAGGGCCTTAAATAGCGAATAAAACAAATATGTCGGTGCTTATATAGATCGGCCCCCATGGCTGACAATATTGGTTCGGCAAAATCCGATAACGATTTTCTAAGAACAGGTGACCACAAAATTAAACCCGGGTTCCTGAAACGGAAAAAGATATCAGAAAAGAAAAAAAGAAAACACTTCCTGATAATATTTACATTGTTGCATTGTTCATTTTTATTTTTTGTTTGTAATTGTTTTTTAGTGTTATTTTTTTGTAATTGTTTTTAAGTGTTATTTTTCTATTGTTTTTTAGTGACGCGAACTATTTGTTTTTTGTAATTAACATTTTTAAGTTAAACAATTAACACTAGAAAACAATTACAAATAATAAAACCAAATTTTAATACAATACAACAATGGCAAAAAAATAAAATCAGTAAAAAAAAAAAATACAATGTAAATATATCAGTAAGTTTCCGTTTCCGTTTCGGGAACCTGAGTTTCATTTTGTGTGGTCGCCTTTCGGCTGTTGTTGTAACGTGTTACCGGATTTTACCGAGCTAATATCGTCAGCCATGGAGGGATTGATCTATATAAGCACCATTAATTATTTAAGTAGATATTTAACTAAAAAAAATAAATTTTAAAAATAAGCAATCATCTAAACAAATAAAACAAAAAAAAATAATTAACATTTAAAAAAAGTGGTCGAACCGCCGAGAAACATAACAAACTTAACGAACGATGACTCGACCAAAAAAAGGAGAACCATTAAAACTTATGAAACAATAAAACCATAAATTAAATAATTCTACTAACTATCTAAAATAATAATATTTTCGATTTAGAATATATATCAACCATTTAACAACAATTAAATACATTTTTTTTTCTATTTTTATAAAGCTCACCATATCTGTCGGCATTTTCGCAGCTGACGCTGGACACAATTCATACTCTCGATCTCGCACCAACGAGACTTTCGTCAACAAATCATTTTTTTTTTAGTCATAAAATATAAATCTTCGTCTATTTTATGAGATTTCTGATTATTTAAAATCTAAAAAGTTAATTATATAATAATAATAGTGAAAATTTAGTTGACGAATTTCTTCGTCGAGATTTAAAAATGACATTCCCTAGCAACCATAGATATACAAACATGGCGCTGATACTTTACTTGCCCATTTTATTCCGTCATCGGGCTAAAATCAAAGATTGGATTTTTTTTTTTTTTCATCATCATTTGCGAATAAATAATTCAAAGTCTGGGTACTCTTATAGAGAACGCGCCGCGTTTCTGTGACTTCGCGTCGTCAACGTTCGGACAAGTCTCGAAAGCGCCCGAGTGTTGACGAGGAGAAAACTGTCAAACGATAAATTGAAGACTGGCAGACGGTAAATTCAGACGAAGAAAATCAAAGTAAAATACATATATAAATATAAAGAACGAACAAACCATAGCTAAACAACTGTTAGATGGTTTGGGTATTTTTTGTTGTCAAAGGAACCATTGTTAATCAAATGTTTTATTTAATAAAAGCCTTTGGCTGATGATCAAAGTGTAGTATCTGTTCCGATGGATACTGCACCCCATAGACTGGTATTGTCTTGGCCTCCGGGGCTTGATTTACGCCGGTCTATGGGATTGTCCTGTGCAGTTCTAGGAGGTCCACCCTCCCAGGCTTCGCCTCCCCTCTTTGGGGAGGAGTAAGTTTATTGCTTACTGTCTGAGGCGCCCCTACCGGGGAATGCCGACGGGGCTGCCCAGGCAATTTTTAAATGGCCAGAGTGCTCACCTCTCGAGCGCTGGCTTTTAACCCCACTTTCTCGACCCAAGCTGTGGTCACATCTTACTTGTGGGAGTAAGATAAAACTGGCCTTGTGCCTAACTCCTGGGGAGGAGTAAATACCTATTTAATAAAATGTTGTTTTTTTTGTGCACTAAAAAGTTTCAAAAGACGATATTTTTTTTATATAACAAACAACGAAACCACTGTTTTTAACCAATTTCTTGTTTGTTATTTCATTTTTTTTTTTTTTTCAATGTTTTTTTTTTTTCACATTTCCTGGGTTAGGGTTAGTCTTTCGCTAGAAGTGACCGTTGCTGACAGAACTCAATGAGTCCTTCGGGAGATTCAAGGCACTGACACAGATCATAGAAATTCATTTTTTTTTTTTAACGCACTGCAGATCGTAGAAATTAATTTCTTCCAAAAGTTATCGCCTGCTTGCTTGCAACTTCATTGCAACCTGATTGGTTAATAGTTTCGTCAACTCTCGTGCACTTACGGCACCTGCCCGAACGTTGACGACGCAGAGTCACTGAAACACAGTGTGTTCTCTACAAGAGTACCAAAGTCTGTTCTGCTCTCGGTCAAAGGTGAAATCTTTCTAGACTGAGACAATTTTTATTTCCAATACAGAATTGCACTTTGTAGGTAGCTGAATTTTCCCCATATTAGACCGCCCTCGGAAGGAGACAGGTAAATAGGTAGATTAAATTACATTATGTGCTTAACGAAATTTATAATCTCGATCCCGTACCAATGAAACTTTTGTCACCAAGCATTTTTTTTTTTTTACAGTCACAAAATCTAAATCCTACTCTATTTTATGCGATTACGTGTGAACACCCTGAAAAACTTGGTGGAAAGAATTTTTTTAAATAATAATAATTACTTTAGAATGGGGGATCATCAGTTTCGTATATCAATTTAACGTATAATGAGCTCCCATTTCCAAGCCATTCCAGCTTTTTAGAGCAGTTAACCAAATCTTTTTAACACTAACCTTAAATCCAAGTAGAGAGTTCGTGAAACCACACGTAATCGCCTGAAACAGTACCCCCCCCCCCCCTCAAGAAAAAAAACGCACAGGATTTAGCTCTCATAGAAAAAAAAATGGTTAACTAACCTAAACTGCTAAGAGAAGTACTGCTGCCACATCTCGGGAGATTCCACTCATTTTTTTTTGCTTTAACATAGGCTGTCTCTGTCATAAATAAACTGCACCGTAATGACAAAACAATGGTCAGATGGATCTGTTTGGTGAGGCCTGAACAAAACGTACTTTTTGGGTCTCTACTCACACAAGTCAACTTGAAAAGCCTGGCAAACATCATGCAGAGGAACAGACTGCGTTGGTTGGGGCACGTTGAGTGCAGCAATAGCTGGATTGCTAAAGTCCGACAGTTGAATGTGCCAGCAGAGAAGACCACCACTAGGAGACCCTAGTTGTCTTGGGAGGACATGGTCGAACGTGATATGAAAAGCCATGGGTATGGATTCCGTCGAGCCTCAACAAAGACAAGAATGGAGGGGAAGACTTAGATCGAGACTAGACAATCAGGCCCCACCCTCATCAGATGATTAATTGTGGCCTGATTCAACAAATAAACCGGATGATGATGATGATGATGATGATGATGATGATGATGATGATGGTGGTGGTGGTGGTGGTACAAAATCGACTACGCAATCCAGTGGGGGGGGGGGCTGATCTGGAGAGATCCGATTAACGATAGAATAGAGAAAAACAAGCAACTTCTTTTCTGTGAGAAAGAGGAGTCTTTCTCACAGAAAAGAAGTTGCTTGTTTTTCTCTATTCTATCGTTATTTTCATGGAAGGTGCTCAATTGAGCTCCAATCTCTGGTAATACAGGGTGAGTCAAAATGCACGCAAATTAAAAACTCTTTATTAAATGTATATTAAATCATATTAAATGTAACTAAATGTAATCAAAATAAAGCAGAGTTAATGGAGTTTGTAACATTACAACAAATGTTCAATTATAGCGCATTCTTCTTCTTCAATCACCAGCTCTGCACGTTTCACCAAATTATTCACGGCACGCCTAAGTTCACCACAGGAAACTTTATTTACCTCTGAAATGATGCGATCTTTGAGCTCATTAAGAAAGTTAAGTCGAAATCGATGGAATACGCGGGCCTCCGGCATGCCCCCAAAATAGAAGTCAAGTGGGCTGAGATCAGGCGATCTTGATGGCCACGGTGTTCCATATCCTCGACCAATCACACGATGTCTGCATGTTGCACAAAATCATTCACAAAAAGCCCAAGTTCATTACAGGAAACTTTATTTACCTCTGAATGATGCAATTTTTTAGCTCATTAAGATTGTCAGACCGAAATTGATGCAATACGCGGGCCTTCATCATTCCCTAAAATAGAATCCATTGGGTTGATATCAGGCGACCTTGATGGTTATGGTGTTCTGTATAATCACACGATGTTCTTGAAATTTTGAAGCCAGAAAATCTCGAGCCAACAACGAATAGTGGGGAGGAGCTCCGTTGTGTTTAAATCCGACAGTACTCATTTTACGCTTTCTCTGAGGGATGAGATGATCGCGAAGCTGGGCGGTATAATTCACTCGATTAATTGTCGAGTCGAAAAAGACTGGTCGCAACTTTTCTGGATGCAGATTTTTAGATAAAACCGCTTTTTGATTTTCAAAGCTCCAAATTACATAGTTGTGACAGTTAACCAAGCCGTCAAGCGAGAAATAAGTCTCGTCTGAGCACAGCACATCTTTTAACACCATCTGATTTTCCACAACTCAATTTGCGAAAGACAATCGTTGTGGTTTGTCTGCATCATCGATAGATTGGACTAAGTTGATGTGGTAAGGCTGCATATCTTAATAATAAAGTATCCATGTAACACTGCGTTGAGGAATGCCTGTCAGTTCAGCTACACCTCTTGAACTTGAATAACCAAGTGGATTAGTTGACTAAGCTTGTGACTGCCTCTACAACAGCACCCACACGATTTTCACCTAGTGACGGCCTGCTGCTTGATGGTAAATCATAGAGTGTTTTTGTGCTCTCTAATGTTTTACCAATCGTGTCAGAGTAGATAAAGAAAATGGATTATTTCACATGGCTTTTATTTTTTTGTATGCTCTCATTGTTGCAGCCGCATTTTCATTATTCTTTGAATACAATCTTACTAGCTCCAGTCTAGTTTCAAAATCAAGTGGCATGATGTAAATAATCACCTGTAAAGTATAAAAACATTAATTATACAAACGCCATGCATACATCTATAACATATATAAAAGTAATGTTAACGAATATATGATTGGTAGAATAATTTTGAACAATATAAATTTGTGTGCATTTTGACTCACTCACAAACTGTTAAAAATAAAAGCATTTTTTCAAATGAAACGAATATCTGAAGAGAGCTCAAATTATAGAATGATAAAATAATAAAATAATAAACAATTGTTTAAAAAAGTTTTTTTACAAATGTCGGTAGCCTAACTTTTTTTAATATATATATATGAAATCGGCCAAACCAAGTTCAAATCTATTTGGACCATTTGCATTAACCTATCTTTTGCAAATATGTGTGTATGTGTGTGTATGTGTGTGTATGTATGTATATATATATATATATATATATATGTGTGTATGTATGTATGTGTATGTATATATATATATATATATGTGTGTGTGTATGTGTGTGTATGTATGTGTATATAATTCAACCTTTATCTCCCTCTCTGTGTCACTATAACCACACGCCTGTGTGTGTGCGCGCGTGGGTGTGTGTGTATGTGCGTATTTATGTGTGTGTGTATGTATCGCTCACCAATTCACAAGACTCAAGATTAGATCACACGCATCGTGCGGGCGCTCACACACTCGCAGACACTACTTCGTTCTTGGAGACGACAAAAAGCAATAAAAAGTATTAAATTTCAAAAGAAATCCGGCGCACCTAGGAGGCTGGGATGACCGACGGGTCATGGATGGGTAACACGCACTTGACCAAGAGAAGCAGCAAAAAATAAAAAATAAAAAATAAAAGATACCCACACACCCGCAAACCTACGCATGCGCAAAAACAATAACAAATTCCTCAAATGAAACAACATTTACTCAAACGAAAGACATTTCTTCAAATGGATTTTCATATCTGATGAAAGCGGACCCACCGCTTGAAACGCGTTATATAAAATCATAAAATGGTAAAACAACAAAATAATAAATAAATGTTGAAAAGAACATTCTACAAATGTTGGTAGCCTTACTCCTTTACATATATATATATATATATATATCTTCTTCTTCTTCTTAAAACTGTGTTTTGCAGCTACGGTAGTCAAATGACATCCCGTAGCTGCAATCAGTCCTCCATGCTATAGTCCCAGGCCATCTGGCCTTGTAATGCGCAAGTTGTCATAGGCAATGGAGTTGTTTTGCTGTACGTAGTGGTCCTAGTCCCGCCTGCTTGAGGTCAGCACGTAGTGTGCCCAGCAGATATGTGCAGTGCCGTCCTAGTCGCGATTGGTAGGTTTGCGAGCCAGTAACAGCAAAGTCTAGTGCCCTCTGTGAGGGAGTGTCAGGGTCCATTCGTAGGACATGGCCTAACATAGACCATCTTTATTGAGCGACCTTTGTGGAGAGGGGTTTTTCGTTGCACAGCTTGTATAGTGCCTTGTTGCTGATGAGTTTTTTCGGCCAGCAGTGACCTGTGATGGACTGAAGGTGTCTGCGGTGGCACACATCCAGCTTGTCAAGCATGGCTTTTGTTATTGCCTAGCTGTTCCTATTGTAGAGCATGATGGACACGCAGTACGCGTTATAGAGACGGAGTCTAGTCTTCAACGGGATCTTGGTTTGTCGGCTCCAGAGTTTATGTAATGAATGAAACGCTACATTGCCATGTATACAGCGGGCTGTGACGTCTGTAGTGCTGCACAGCAGGGAGCCCAGGGTCTAGTTCTTGCGCCAGTTCTCATTGCCGTGGAGGGTCTTGCCTTGTGGGTCCAACTCTGTGGCTTCTGCAAGATATACATGGCTAAACTCTGTGTTCATCTCGTTCATGAAGAGATTGTCCGTTTTTAGTTTCTCTGCCGCTATTGGCTGGAGCTGATCCAGAGGCTTCTTTTCTACGTCCAGGAAATCAACGTCGTCTGCATATTCAATTTCTAATGGCAGACCCAGGCTGGAGACTGGTGGGTTGGGCCTGTTAGAGCTTTCTCGGACGGATGAGAGTGCTGCAGCGAGGTAGCAGGTGAAGAGCACCAGTGAGAGGCTGTCGCCCTGGAGGGAGCCTATGGTGGTCTCAAATGAGTCAGACAGCTCGTTTTTCACTCGGACTCTTAGCTTTATCCCTGCTAACAGAGATCTTACAAGTCTTAGTTCACTATCATTGCAGCCTGCTTGCAGTAGGACATCTAGGATGCGTTGTCGCTTGATGGTATCGAAGGCTCGCGACATATCAATGCCCATCTTGTGGAAGTCCTATTTCTTTGTCATCACTACTGAGTTCAGCATACGTTGTGCCCATACAATGAGGGTAAAATGCACAATATATCATAAAAATGAAATGCTGTGAAAGACAAGATGTGTGTAAAAAAAGGACAAACGGAAAAAAACAAATTTTAAATACAGGAAAAAATCATCAAAGAAACGAGAGATTTGACCGATTTCATTTGGGTCCACGAAGGTCTTCACTTTTTCTGAAGACGTTTTGCTGCGGTTGAAAGGAATTAAATACCTGAACCACCCCCAGTCTATACTGACAGTCAAGACTGACGTATCATGACTCTTGTTTCCTTGTTGTATTATATTTTCTCCAATATACTTATTTTACCTAAAACCCGAGTTCGTGTTTTCATTACAGCCCCTTTACAGGGCCACAACAAAGGTGAAGACAGAGTTTAGCACATACAAGCATATGATCAGAACTATTGAGGTTTTCAGTTTCGACTCCACTATAGATACGGCTGTCCACAACACAGCAATACCACCTTGAACGGACCATTATATAATCGATCTGGCTCGAGGTTCGTCTATCGCTGGAATACCATGTAAGAGAATGATGGATGGGATGATCGAATCTTGTGTTTGTGACCACCAGCCTGTTGGTCGAAGCAAAGTTTACCATTCTGTCACCATTTGAGCATAGATCACCAACTCCTAACCGACCAATGACATCACGTAAAAAGGAGTCGCTCTTCCCAGCATGTGCATTCCAGTCTCTGGTCACAATCAACACGATTGGATGTGGTGAACAATGTTGTGAAAATACTCATAGAAGCGGATCTGTTGATTTATGGATAATTCAGGAGAGGGAAGAGTCATTGCACTTGACATTTCGAAGGCGTTTGACAGAGTGTGGCATTCTGGTCTCCTTTGGACGGTGTCTCTTCATTCTCTTTTCCTATCAATGCTGGTGTTCCTCAGGGCTCTATTCTAGGCCCAACATTGTTTCTTCTCTATATAAATGATCTTCCAGAGAATATTATTCAAAAAATTAACATCTATGCTGATGATACTACCCCCTATTCAGGTGTTGCATGTTGCCTATCTCCATCAGATCCGTTGAAATATGCAGCTGATCTAGAAGTTGACCTGGGTTTCGTTGTTGATTGGGGTATGAAATGGCTTGTTTCGTTTAAACCTGTAAAGACCCAGCTTGTGGCTTTCCATCTTTTCTTCCTGAGATTCTCATGGATGGCTCTGCTCTTGAGGGGAAACCGACTCTGAAACTTATTGGTCTTTCTCTCTCATCAAATCTTTCTTGAAGTCCATACATTAAATCCATTGCTCTTTCTGCTTCTCTCTATCGCTCAAAACACTTTCTCATACATGAGGCTATTTTTTATCTCTACAAATCTACTATCAGACAATGTATGGAGTACTGTTGTCATATTTGGGCTGGTGAATCTCTGTCCCATTTGAGGGTTTTTGATAATGTACAGAAACATATATGTAGTTTGATTGGCCACACCCTTTCTTCTTCTTTACACACTCTCTCTCACAGACGTGATGTTGCTAGTCTCAGTCTTTTCTATAAATACTATTATGGCAAGTGTTCTTCAGAATTGTGTGATCTATTCCCTGCTTCTTTTGTTTCAGCTCGTTTGACTCGTTGGTCTAGTGGTCTCCATCAATTCGCTGTTTTGATACCTCATTGTAATACAGCTTCCTATTCCAGTAGCTTCTTTCCAAGAATTTCAGGCTTGTGGAACTCTCTTCCTACTGACTGTTTTCCTCCTACCTATAACTTGGGCTTTTCAAGACTAAGGCCAAAAGGCATCTCCTGTCTTTGCGATAATCATATTTGTTCTTGTTAGCTCCTTACATCAAGTGGCTTCATGCCTTGCCTGGAGCGATTTCCATTAAAAAAAAAAAAATGATGATCGTTCTTTTTTAGAGCATTGAATTTTTCATGTTTCAAATTCAAATTTCAACAATGCTTCAAAAAAAAAAAGATCATCATTCCCTTTGCTAGCGCAGCTACGTGAAACACGGTATTAACTAAACACTCTCTTTCTGATAACGCTTTAAAAAAAACAGTTCGCAGATTTAACAACAACCAGGAAATAAAAAGGACTAAAAATATGAAGTAACTCCTGATTTCTCCGATGAAAGCGTCTATCACCGAAAAATTTACGATTAAAATAAATAAAAAAATTTTCATTGTATGCCTTCTAACGGCTTTATTTTTTATATATAGTTATGTCGAAGACAACATTCTTTATCAGAGGATAAAAGTGTTGTATCTGTTCTGTTCTCAAAGGAAAAGGAATGCTGAGAATCAGGATTTTAAAATTTTGAAAACACGGGAGAAAGTTGTAAAAAATGGATTTGAGAGAAATAGGGATAGATGGGCAGAGATAGTTTAGTTTGGAAGTCAATTTCTTAAAGCCGTCCAACACATGTCAGCATATAAAACGGACGTTAAACTGATGATGATGATGATGATGATGATGATGATGATGATGATGATGATGATGATGATGATGAAATAAATAAAGAATAAATTTGCATTGTATGCCTTCTAACGGCTTTATTTTTTATATATAGTTATGTTGAAGACAACATTCTTTAGCAGGGGATAAAAGTGTTGTATCTGTTCTGTTCTGTTCTGTTCTAAGAGAAAAAGGAATTCTTCTAGACTTACGATTTTTAAATATTTTGTCCCAATCAAAAGTGTCCCTTTTTTGGGGAGCTGAATTTTCCCTCACATTAAAAAAAACGACCTTATATCTAACTTTGTCCTCGTGGGGAGGGACAGGTAATATTTTTTATCAGTATTACGTGTCTCTACCACATTACACAACGACTGTCATCAAACATGACGTCATCACTCTCGACATATTTATGTCTTTTGAACAGATCCAATGCTACCTTTCTCCAATCTGCTACACCGACGCCGACTAAGGAAACCCACGCAAAGGAAGCCTAACTACTAAGCATTTGGGTCTATTACAATCTGTTCTACTTACCCTTGGCCTTTTGGCTTCTTGGCCTTTTGGCTAAGATCAAAGTGTAGTATCTGTTCCGATGGATACTGCACGCCTGTCCTGTGCAGTTCTAGGAGGTCCACCCTCCCAGGCTTTGCCTCCCCTCTTTGGGGAAGAGTAAGTTTATTGCTTACTGTCTGAGGCGCCCCTACCGGGGAATGCCGACGGGGCTGCCCAGGCAATTTTTAAATGGCCAGAGTGCTCACCTCTCGAGCGCTGGCTTTTCAAACCCCACTTTCTCGACCCAATCTTGGGTCACATCTTACTTGTGGGAGTAGGATAAAACTGGCCTTGTGCCTAACTCCTGGGGAGGAGTAAATAAAACCCTTGGCCTTTTGTCAAGATCAAAGTGTAGTATCTGTTCCGATGGATACTGCACCCCATAGACTGGTATTGTCTTGGCCTTCGGGGCTTGATTTACGCCGATCTATGGGTCTGTCCTGTGCAGTTCTAAGAGGTCCACCCTCCCAGGCTTCGCCTCCCCTCTTTGGGGAGGAGTAAGTTTATTGCTTACTGCCTGAGGCGCCCCTACCGGGGAATGCCGACGGGGCTGCCCAGGCAATTTTTAAACCCCACTTTCCCGACCCGACCTTGGGTCACATCTTACTTGTGGGAGTAAGATAAAAACTGGCCTTGTGCCTAACTCCTGGAGAGGAGTAAATCAATACTTACCTGGATTTATTACCATTTGTTTCTGTTGTAACCTTCGAAATCGTCACTTGTAAGTTTTTAGACTTTAGTCCTTTGAATCCTTGTCACCAATGTTGTAACCTTCGAATTCGTCACTTGTAAGTTTTTTAGACTTTAGTCCTTTGAATCCTTGTCACCAATGTTGTAACCTTCAAATGCTCGTCCACACTGTTGTATCGTTAGAAACAAAGTCGTAATTCAGGTTGAAAAGCAATAGTATACATGATATTTTTATGGAAGAAGGTAACGTTTATTTTCATGGTTACGGTAAAATAAAGGACGATCAATGTTCGTTTCTGTGCTACTGAATATATAGTCCTCCATGGGAAAGTCCACATGTAGAAAAGGGCGTTAAAAGTGTTCTATTACAACAGTAATAATTAATCTGAATGTATTACAGTTTCTTACTACTTATTTACAGTTATTACTGTGTTCATTAATATTTGGATTTATTACCATGTATTAGTTACATTCCTGAATTTATTACTATGTATTACTATTATTTGGATTTATTACCATGTATTAGTATTATTTCAAATTATTACCATGTGTTACTATGTTCCTGAATTTATTACCATGAATTACTATTATTTCGATTTATTACCATGTATTACTATGTTCCTGGATTTATTACCATGTATTTCTATTATTTCGATTTTTTACCATGTGTTACTACATTCCTGAATTTATTACCATGTATTACTATTATTTCGATTTTTTACCATGTGTTACTATGTTCCTGAATTTATTATCATGAATTACTATTATTTCGATTTTTTACCATGTGTTACTACATTCCTGAATTTATTACCATGAATTGCTATTATTTCGATTTTTTACCATGTGTTACTATGTTCCTGAATTTATTACCATGAATTACTATTATTTCGATTTATTACCATGTGTTACTACATTCCTGAATTTATTACCATGAATTACTATTATTTCAATTTATTACCATTTATTACTACATTCCTGAATGTTTTACCATGTATTACTATTATTTGGATTTATTACCATGTATTACTGTTATATATTGGAATGTTCATGTATGTATATTATTGAAATCGCAGATGTTGCTAACTCTGATTACTTGTTCCCATCAATACTCTGGACGACTGTCGCTGGTTGATTTCATTGTGTTCTGCTGGTTATTTGACTGCTTTATGTCTGTCACCTGTGGAGCTGGTAATTTAAGCACATGGCACATGCGAGAACTGGACTCTGGATTTTGGCTTTAAACAGTTCTATTCTATAAATCACATATAACTTCAACAGGACGCAATGATGTGATGATGTGGGGTGGGGAAGAGACAGTTCATTAGGCTATTCGACCCTTGCCTGCCGTCTGCAGGGAGGTTGCTATTTTGGGTCTCACTCATTTGAATCTCAGAAACAGAAGGACGAAGGGACTCTTCAACGAAAGTGACATCGTTTTCACTTCCGTTCTTAGCTCCCCCACATCTCTAGGGCTATCTCTTACTCTCTGCGTCCCTCCTAGGGCCTCCTTCTCCAGCCCTTCCTCGCTATCCAACATTATTACATTCAATATTATTTTAATATATTATTATTTAGATTTATTAACATGTATTACCAAATTGGTACTACTCCAGATGAAGCGCCTAATTTCCATGACTGCTCGGCGGCAACGATCGGGCAGGTCGCAGAAGCGCCCGAGAGCTGCCGAGACGAAAACGAGGCTGAAGCAGAGCTGACCAATCAGGTTATAGCAAACAGCCGACAATAATTGGAAGAAACCGCTAATCAAAACAAAAATGAATTTTCAGCAGTTGTGCCAGGCCATGGAATCTCCGGAACAAGTAATTCAGTTCTGCCAACAGAAATGTCTTCTAGCGACCAAAGGGAGATGTATGAAATGTAATCGACTTTGTCGTTTAACGTCTCGGAAAAATCTTTCAGATAAGTATTCTTGAAGATGCCCCACCCAAGAATGCAGGGCTTGGCTGTCTCTAAGAACAGGAACCTGTTTTCCCCGTTCCAAGATGGAAATTTCGACCATACTCAAAGTAATCTACCTGTCGTCCCAGGATATGGCAACAGGGAAAAACCTGCGCAAGGAATGCAGCGTACTGTCTTCAAGCACACAAGTGGATTGGAAGAATTTTCTGCGGGAGGTCTGCACAGAACATCTGTCGCGCAACCCTCGGCGACTCGGAGGCCCAGGGCATACGGTAGAAATAGACGAATCTCTATTCAACTGTCGGAAAAACAATGTTGGCCGTGTTCTCCAGCCGCTCTGGGTCTTCGGGGGATACAACCCCGCAGAGAAGGAGGGTTTCCTGGTGACAGTGCCTAACAAGAATGCTGAAACCCTCCTTCCAATAATCAAGCAGTTCGTTGTACCTGGGACCACGGTAGTATCCGATTGTTGGAGGGCATACAATAGGTTAGGAGAGGAGGGGTATCAGCACCTTATGGTGAATCATAGCGAGAACTTTGTTGACCCGACAACGAGGGCTTGCACCAATCATGTCGAGAGGATGTGGAAGGAAGCTAAACAAAGAAATAAGAAGGAGTGTGGGACGAGCAAAGCACTCGTAGACGACTATTTGTGCGAATTCATGTGATGTCAGAGATTTCGAAACGACCCCTTCGACACCATATTGACGCAGATAGCAGAAATCTACCCAGTCGACCATCCTCCTTCCACTGCCTCGACGACTCCCTTCTCTTCTGCCTGTCTTTCGTCAATGTCGCCATCTGCGCTCAGCACAACAAAACAAGCGGTAGGAAGACCTTTCGAACCGGCCGCAAACGTATCCGTAAACCCTGACCCTTGACGAGAAAATATATGAAATTCCCCGCCCCCCCAAAAAATATACAAAAAAAACTTGCCTAAATATTCTAAGAAAAATAACATACTTCTTTGTTTTATATAAAAAAAAGACAAAAAAAATTTGCCTAAATATCGTAAAAGAAATAGCATTTACTTCTTTGATTTATGTAAAAAAAAGACAAAATGAAATTAAAATGGTTCATTTGGCCCACGAAAAAAATAATAAAAAATTTATTTATAGTTCTTCAGCTATGGTTTGTTCATTTTTTTTTCATTTTTTTTAAATATATGTATTTTTTCTTTTGTATTCTTCGTCTTATATTGTCGTCTGCCACTCTTCCATTTTACGACTTTCAGTTTTGCTTCAGCCTCGTTTTCGTCTCGGCAGCTCTCGGGCACTTCCACGACCTGCCCGATCGTTGCCGCCGAGCAGTCACGGAAATTAGGCGCTTCATCTGGAGTAGTACCACCAAATTTCTGAATTTATTACCATGTATTTATATTATTTTAATTTATTACCATGTATTACTACATTCCTGAATTTTTTACCATGTATTACTTTTATTTTGATTTATTACAATGTACTACAATATTTTTAATTTATTACCAGGTATTACTTTTATCTGGAAGTATTTCAATGTATTACTTTTTAGATTTATCACCATGTATTACAAAATTCTAGAATCTTTTCCATGTATTTAAAAAAAATTTTTTTTTAACATAGTTCACCCCAAACAAGGCAGGCCGCCACTGTAGACGTAAGGGGCTACTGAGAAAAAGAAAAGGGGAGAAGGTAGGGGCGGTAAACCTAGATTGGGATCTGCGCAGCGAGATGTCTGTTTACATTAGTTTTAAATTTCTGCATGTCTGTACTGTTGGGGAAACAGGGGGCAGGGAGGGAGTTCCAGAGCCCAGCAGTACGAGGAAAGAAGCTATTTGATTAGAAGGCTCTCCGACATCTGGGGACCTCCACAGTGAATGAATGAGATTTAGTTGATTGTCGAGTTAGTCTAGTGAATTTTCGTCGAGGGGGCACCAGAGTAGCCAATTCATCAGAGCATAATCCATTGAAGTATTTGTAAAACAAGCACAAGGATGCTACATTGTGGCGATGGGACAGAGGCTGGAGCTTGGTTGACAGTGAGGGACCTATTAGGTTGGCGATTCTTTTTTGGACCTTGTCAAGGAGGGAGAGACTAGTAGATGATGCACCAGCCCAGATGTGACAACAATACTCCATGCATGGGCAGATGGTGGCTTTGTAGAGATACAGGATAATGCCAGGTGTGAGGAGTTTACTAGCACAGTAGAGGGAGCCAACCTTCTTTGCGGCAGCCTTGGCAATGTCTTCAATGTATTTGTTCCAATTTATGTTACCTGTGAAGGTTAGGCCGAGGAGTTTGAATGATGAACTCTCAGGTAGGGTGTTATTTGCCATGACAATCGGTGGTTGAAAAGGTTCCTTGTAGTTATTGAAGGAAAGGAGCTTTGTCTTCGCGGCATTAAAAGTTACCAACCATTTATGACCCCAATCCACTACAGCCTGGAGGTCATTTTCTAAAGATTCAGCCATTGCCTCGGATATGATTGCGTCGGTTTTGCCAACATGGCGAGAGTAAAGGGTGGTGTTATCAGCAAATAAACCAATCTCAGACTCTATGCCATCAGGGAGATCGTTTATATAGATCAGGAACAACAAGAGCCCAAGGATAGATCCCTGGGGTACATCTGCATTTATGTCATGTTGCATAGATGAGCGCCCATCGAGGACAACCTGGATTTTTCTTTTGTCTAGGAAGGATCTAATTATATTAAGTAATTGCCCAGTAATACCGTATGAGCGTATTTTCAGGAGAAGCCCTTTATGCCATACCTTGTCAAAGGCCTTGGATATATCAAGCGCTACTGCCCTAGCTTCTCCTGCCTTGTCGAGTGTATGATACATGCGTTCCGAGATGACCGTTAGGATGTCTGCAGTAGATCGTGCTTGTCTAAATCCATACTGGTGGTCGGAAAGAAGTTTAGCATTAACTAAGTGCCGTACTATCGCTAGATTGATTAGGGATTCAAAGATTTTAGCAAAGATCGGCAGCAGACTGATTGGGCGATAGTTCTAAGGATCGGTTCTATTCCCAGAACTCTTGTAGACTGGTACCACAGAGGCAATTTTCCAGCTATCGGGGAAGCAAGATTCAGCTAGACACTTATTGTAGAGTTTGGAGAGGACAGGGGCCAGTTCAGCAGAGCATTTCTTTATTACTATTACAGGTATAAGATCAGACCCACAAGCTTTGGAGGTGTCAAGGTTTTTTATGATGTCTCTGACCTGGGATAGGGTGATGACCAGGTTATCAAGTGTGGCTTCGGTCAGCAAAGGGAATATGGGGAGGGGGTGGTTATCTGAGTCCAAAGTAGAGTTAGAAGCGAAGCGCTGGGCAAGTAGTTCAGCCTTATCAGTGGCCGTGCAAGCGACATCATTGTAGTTTGATAGTGGGGGAATCGTTGATTGACCATTATTCACTACACTATTGTAGATTTTCCAGAAATCGCGAGTACCTAGTTTCTGTGACTGGATGCGTTTTTTTGTTAACTCATTATACCTTCTCTTTGCTTCACCTATCACGGCCTTGCAATTATTGACTCTATAAACTTATGTCTATTAGTAGCTGACTTATGGCGGCCGAATTTACGGAATGCTTGTTGCCTCTCAGAAATGGCAGCTGAACATTCCGAGGTGAACCATTGAGGAGAGTGAGGTTTGCTAAAGAATTTTCGCATGGGAACATAGGCTTCAATGCCTGCTTTGACCCATTCAGTTAATTCGTTTGCACACTGGTTGGCAGGGAGTGAGAAGGTTTTCCTCCATGGGGCGTCACTGATGTGATCTCTGATTGACTCAAAATCAGCCTGCTCGTAGTATCTTGTTGTTTTGAGCAACGGTTCATCAGCTTTTGGACGACTTCTTAGGGTAATATGTATCATTAGCACAATGTGATCAGCATTCCCGAGTGGGCTATGAGCTTTCATCACACAAGCCTCGGGCATTGAGGTCAAGAAAAGGTCTAGAAGTGAGGCCTGTTGGTCCACTCGATCGGGGATGCGGGTCGGAAAATCGACAGTCTGAAAGAGGGAGTGAGCTAAGGAGAAATTATACGTAGAGTTGCCGGCTGCGTCAGTAAGGCTGGAGAATCCCAACCAGTCGCGGTGGTGGGCATTAAAATCCCCAAATACATGTATCTGGGCATTCGAGTCAGTTAAGAGTGCTCTATCTATGCTTACAGAGACAGAGTTTAGCAGAGTACAGTTTTGAGTTGCCGAGGAGCGGTATAAGAAATATAAGTAACTGACGCTGTGATGTAAAGTCAATCTAAAGCACATGTAATCTTGGTCATCTGATTCTAATCTATGTTCTCTAGTCAGGGGGAGGGTGTTCCGAACATAAACTCCTAGCCCGTGCATATGCTTGTCAGAGTCTTTACGGTAGAGTGGGAGGTAGTCAGTCATGTCAAAGTGGTGAGAGGAGATTGAGGATTGGAGGTTAGTTTCACTTAGAGCTAGGATATCCGGGGAGTTTGTCAGGAGAAAGGATTCTACGTCGTTGATATTGGTTCTAAGTCCCCGGATATTTGTGAATGCGAGCCTCAAGGGTGGAGGCGAAAGTGTTTTTTGTTGGGTGTCTGGTTTAGGTTTGCTTTTATTTTTTTGTAATAACATGTTTGTTTTGATTATAGAGTGGGTTGGCCAAGGTGGGTACTTGTTTGGTGCCAATAAGCTCACACAACCAATCCATTAGTCTCGACCTGTCCATGGGAGTTGTGGCCTCAGGAAAGCCCACCGGATATAATTGCAGGGTCCCTTTCCATGCGTGACATGGCACATACAACTACCCACGGTATTATGCAACTGATGATGGAGAAGCCGTTCTTGGCACTACCCAAGAGTTTGGGCTCCTTCCTGTCAGTCGGAAACAGCAGCCAGACAAGCTGTCTAACCTGTACCCTCAACCTGTCGGAACAAGAGAGACCCAGACTGGTCATGTAAGACTTAGTGACAAAAAATTTTTCCCCAAGTTGCCCAAATAGAGAGAAAGAGAACGGCGTTACTTGACCTAGTAAGGAAACAAGGCTAGGCACTGGGTGTTTACAGGCGTCCCAGCGCTGTTACCTCTGCGCCTGACTAATAGACAAGTAAGGAGTGCAAGGGCCGGCGATAGGCAGAACCTATCTACTCCTTAAGCAATTGTAGGTTTGCAAACCGGATATTTTGTTCGAGATTCCAACTCTAGGAAGGTTGTCGATCAGGACTAAGGAGGCCTCCGTCCCCAACGGTTTACTGCCACAGTGTAAGTAGCTGGTAGCAATGTTTTTTTGTCAGAGATTTCCTTCTCTTAGATGGATAGCCTTACAAGGTCTTACAGGTTCAACACTCTGAGAAGGGTGAAAATATCCTGTGCCCGTTTACTAGTCGGGTATTTCCTATCCTCCGCAGGTTAAAAAAATTCCAATATTGCGTGTGTGTATGTATATATATATATATATATATATATATATATATATATATGTACATATGTAGATAGAATAAGTTCATTGTATACTAAAAAGGGAACAGAAAATTAAAGATAGGTTTCCCTCTCGCAAGTAAGTATAAATAAGAGGAATAAGAAAGGCAAAAGTTTAGGCAAGAATGAGATTGCAAAAACTTCAGTGGGAACTGAATATGCAGATAATAATACGCTATATATAAAAAAAAGTTTAACAGGGTAAAATACTAACCCGTTTGGTAGCATTGTTTGAAATGAGTAAAAATGCCAAATACATTCAAGATGGTGAAGCAGGAAAACTGAACTTTGAGAAGACTTTCAATCTGCCATGTAAATGGGATTAAATGAAGACGGCTGCTTTGAAAATGACCTTCTCAACGAAGTCATATCGAGTACTAAAGAGTGGTCGAGGGAGCTTTGAAAAACGGGGGGGGGGGGCATTGAAGATTTGCAGCCTATTAAGAGCCACGAGTGATTTATAGATTAATCGCTAGAAGATAGGAGACCAAAGTTAAGAAGGAAAAGAGGAAAGAAAAAAAAATCAAATAAAAATTAAATAAAAATTAAATAAGTAAAAGATAAAGATACATAAATAAGAAAAAGAAAAGGAAAAAAACAAATGTAAAATACTAGCATTGTTTGAAATTAGTAAAAATGACAAATACATTCAAGATGGTGAAGCAGGAAAACTGAACTTTGAGAAGACTTTCAATCTGCCATGTATATGGGATTAAATTAAATGGGATTTGTTGAGTATTGCTGCACTGGCTGTTGCATTATTTTGTTTGGAACCATCTGTATATATATGTATATGGTTTGGATATATTTCCTTGATTTTGTTGAGGTTATCTTGCAATATTATTGGATGGGTTTTTTTTCCGTATTTACTCAAGCTTAAGTCAATTTTGGGCGTTATGATTTACCAAGGTGGGATTTTGAGGATTGTGGGTTGGAGTACTTTGGTTATAGGTATAACTGCATTGTTGACTAGGGGATCATTCTAAGACCGAAGGGCTTGATTGCGTTTTCTTTCTGTTCAAAGGAGGCTTTGTGTTTGGGATCAGTGATACTGCTGTATGTTGGGATTTGCTATTATTTTAATGTAATACTTAAATTCATTACCATGTATTACTACATTCTCTGAATTAATTAGAATGTATTACTATTATTCAGATTTATTACCATGTATTACTTCATTCCTGAATTTAATCCCATGTATTACTATTATTTTTTATGTATTACCATTTGTTATTATCTACTTGGATTAATTACCATTTTTACTACTAGATTTACTCCTAGTCTTATTGATGTATTCCCATCTGTTACTATAGACCTGAATTTATAACAATTTTTTATTATTTTGTGATTGTATGTATGTTACCTAGATGTTAATCCAATGAAACTCCGCTGTTTATACAATAGTGCTCAATAACAAGTAGAGCTGTATTTTAGCATAAATTCTTTAGTTTATACAAACATTATTGGCTACATATATGCATACCTGTTTCAGCTGCCATTTTTTTTTTTCGAAATACAGCTTCCTCAGGCTACGTAAAAATTGAAAATGCTACTGGAAGAGAGAAGATAGCTTCAAAATTCCTTTTGGTTTTTGAAGAGTTGTAGGGAGGGGGGAGGGATATTAAATTGGTCAAACATTTATCCGAATTTAACTCAACATTTTTTAGTACATATACATACACCCAGATTTTTTACTTTTGTTTCTAACAGTTGACTTACCCTTCCTCTTTATGATACGGTAATAAATCCCCAAAGTCCCAGTTCACTGTGTGTGATTAACCTAGGGGCAATACGCCCTACCTATCTTGTGAGTAGATGTCAAGTAATATAATATTCAGTGCTACCTAAATATATATAATATATATATATATATATATATATTAGTTGGCGCAATTGCCCTTTAACGTGTCCTTAGACTACAAATTGATTTTTGACAATCCCGTTACATCTACTGTGCGTTCACCGTTTCTGTCTTTTATGTTCTTTTTTGTTTTTCGTATTGCAACCCGGAATTAGGGTTAGTGTAGAGCATGTTTTTTTTTATTCAACATTATTCAATATTATCCCTGGCATTATTATTCACAGCGACAACTCAAGGCAAACGAGTGGTTGGTGAAGGTTGTTCAAGCAATCTACAGAAATGTTCAAAGTCGTGTTTGAATTAAAAGCACATTTAATGACAGCTTTAATATTAAAGTAGGAGTACATCCGGGCTCTGTACTGAATCCATTGTTTTTCCTTCGTGTCTTAGAAGCATTGCCCAGAGAATTCTGTATGGGTTGACCGGAAGAGATGCTGTAGTACTTGCCTGTGAAACAATGGAAGGTCTACTTGTTAAGTTAATGACTTGGAGGAATGCTATTTACTTTCTCACATTTTTTGTATTTTATTTTTCATGTTTATTATTTGTTTCGTTTTTTTTTCTTTCAGATTTTCTGTACGTCATTTTTTTTCATAGGCAACTATTTCACTTAATTTTCAATTGTGAAGAGGTCTTCTTAAAATGCATCTCTTCAAACTAGAATAACAGACCAACCAAATGTAGACGCATTTAGAAACAAATTTTATTGCATCTACAAGAGATGCTGTATGCTGATGATTTAGTACTTGCCTCTCAAACAATGGATGACCTACTTATTAAGTTAAAGACTTGGGAGGAATGCTATGGAAAGTAAAGGTCTGAGAATGAATCTTACCAATTCCAAAGTGACGATCAGTGATTGTAGTGTTAGAAATCCTCCAGAAAGAGGAAGGTTCCCCCGCTCAGTTTGTGGAAAGGGAGTCGGGTGCAATTCAATCTTTTGTGGAACCTGTAGGCATTGGGTACACAAGAAGTGCAGTCGAATTACAGGTAGGTTGAAAGAGGATAACCAGTTTATGTGCAAGAAGTGTAAGACAACGGAAATGGATGAGAATTCGGATATGGACAAAGTACGAACTGTCCAAAAAAGATGCTGTATGCTGATGATTTAGTACTTGCCTGTGAAACAATGGATGACCTACTTGTTAAGTTAAAGGCTTCGAGGAATGCTATGGAAAGTAAAGGTCTGAGAGTGAATGTTACCAAGACCAAAGTGATGATCAGTTGTTGTATTGTTGGAAAGATTCACAAAAGAGAGAAAAGTTTCCCTGCTCAGTTCGTGGAAAGGAAGTCGAGTGCAATTCAATCTTTTCTGATACTTGAAAAAAGCATTGGGTACATAAGATGTGCAGTGGGTACATAAGAAGTACTGGTAGGTTGAAAGAGGTGAACCGGTTTATATGCAAGAAGCGTAAGACAACGGAGATGGATGACAACTCGGATGTAGAGAAAGTATATCTCGGTGTCGAAGCTATAATGAGGTTGTCAAAAAAGATTTGTTACCTTGGTGATACCATTTGAGCACAGGGTGGAGCAGGTGCTAGTGTGATTACAAGAGTTAGGAATGGATGGAGTAAAAACCAAAAAAAACAAAAAAACAAAATTTGTAATCATTTATTACAAGTATATTTACAATAATGATGTGAGAAAATTTGTGTTTTTTAAGTGGCAAGATTCAGTGTATATATGATATACATTAATACCTCGGATGAAACACAATCACAGGGATAAACAAAAAGCCCCCCCCCTCCAAAAAAAAATGACCAGGGCAAGTAGACTTAGTAGGCTTATAGGTTGTTATCGATTAGGGAAAGAAATCTATCTTCTCTTTTCGAATAACTGGAAGACGGCATATGCATGCTTCGCAAACTCACCTTTTCCGGATTCAAACAAGCTAAGCCTAAACAAGCTCAACGGATCACCAATTTTTTTTCTAGTAAATTCTTAAAAATAACTAAGAATGTCTTTAACGGAATTTATTATATTGTTGAGGAGATAACTTAGCTTTCTTTTTTCTTTTTTTTTTTTTAATTTCAACAAAAATATTTTTTTTTTGGTTTTTACATTTCAACAAAATATATATATATATATATATTTTTTTGTTTTTAAATTTCAACAAAAAATATATAATTTTTTTTGTTTTTAAATTTCAACAAAAAATATATAATTTTTTTTGTTTTTAAATTTAAACAAAAAAAAATATATATATTTTTGTTTTTAAATTTCAACAAAATATATATATATATATATTTGTTTTTAATTTCAACAAAATATATATATATATATATATATTTTTGTTTTTAATTTCAACAAAATATATATATATATTTTTTTTTTGTTTTTAATTTCAACAAAATATATATTTTTGTTTTTAAATTTCCACAAAAAATATATAATTATTTTGTATTTAAATTTCAACAAAAAATATATATTTAAAAATAAATGGTTGATAATATGTGCTTGCAGGTTTATATATATATATATATATATATATATATATATATATATATGGTTATCATTTTTGCAGAGGAGTACTACCTTTCAAAGATGGAGCATTCGTGGCATCCTCGACTCATCTTCATACATACCAGCAATATGTGATGTGCAGAACACAGCCTCTCCATCGTGAATGATTCTACTTCATCCCGGGCAACGCCGGGTATGTACAGCTATATTTATATATAATTGACTCAATATCTTTTCAGAGAGAACTTTATAACCATAATAAATACGTATCTGAATAGAAATTCGAAATTTGAATTTCTATTCAAATCTATAAAAACGTTCAGAAGTTTATTTATGCATTTTCGATGACTGGATGAAACACGAAACTGCAGTAAAGTGTTCGGATGAGCTACATTTATTATTATTCTAAAGCTCTATCTGAAAGGACACTGAGCCCTTTTTGTGCGCAAGGTCTGCTGTATTGATTTGATTTCGATTTTCAGAAGTTGATTTTTCAGGTTAATATTATATAATGTTAGTAGAGCACGGGACACCAACCACTGTGTTCCGGGTTTCAAATCCCACTACATTTAATTTAGCCACACTGATGAGTCTTGAAAAATCAAAACAACTCTATGGATGACTATTATATATATATGGTTAGATTCAAGATGGTGCATTGATTGAAATTCTATTATTCTATTATCGGTGGGGGGGGGAGGGATCACGCATGAGTGTTGTCTACTTTCCGTCTTTTTCCTGAACTTTATGCACGATTTGTTATCTTTATATGTGGCTTTCATTGTGGTGTCTGAAGAGCAGCATGTAATTGCATTTAACTGTAGCATATTGCACGTTGTGAACCAATTGTAAGACCATCGTCAATTCTGCCATTGCAAAAAAATAATGATATGAGAAAAGACTGAATTTGAATTTTGGTCATTGGAATTTAGATAATCATATATATATATATATATATATATATATATATATATATTTAAAGAAGTGAGGCTACCAACATTTATTTTTAAAAATTTTCAAAAATTGTTTATCATTTTATTATGCGTTTCAAGCATCTAGGCTCTCTTCAGATATTCTTTCCATTTGAAAAAAATGTTTTTATTTTTAACAGTTTGGCGTTTCTGCGCACATGTGGGTGTATGTGTTTTCATATCTTTTACTTCTCTGGGTCAAAGTTATATATATATATATATATATATATATATATATATATATATATATATATATATATATATATAGTATATATTTTGGTTGTGTAGTCAAACTCCAGTGTTTAAGTTCAATAGATATCAGACGTTCCAAGGGTTCTAATATGTAATCCCCGATACAAGTAGCGAATAATTATTCACCACCTGTATTGAAGGAAAATAATTGATTTTTCGTGACAATGTTCAATAGTGATTCGATTTTTTTCCGTAAATCTAAACATTCATTTGTTTTTTAGATTTAGACTTTGCTCTGATGTTATGGCCATGAAGAAACAGCTGGTATTCTTGAATTAAAATCACCTTTGTTTGATACGTGATCATTTTTTGTCAGAAAATATCTATATATATATCTATCTATATATATATATATATATATATATATATAAAGTTCTTCCTTAAAATGAATTGAATCCATTTGGTTATCGGTATCTTTTAAAAACAAATTTTTTTTAATCCAAACAAAATGAATAATTCCATTTAATTACTTCAAGTAGCATATTTGGTGGCTAAGTTGGTAGAGCACCAAGCGTTAACCATGTGGTCTGAATTTTGCTATATCTGATCACACTACTGAGTCTGCGGATGACTATTTTATGTGTGTGTGTGTGAAAGACAGAACTATGTTCGTTGATCCGAACGAAACCAGTTAATCTCTTGTTTGTTTTTCTTTTTCCTGTGTTTAATTGTTTTTCCATTCTGTCCTTCTGTCTTCACCCCATTTCATTTCATGAGATATTGAGTATTTTATCCTCATATGTGTGTGTGTGTATATATATATATATATATATATATATATATATATATATATAGATAGATAAATGAAGGAAGAGAGATAAAGATGTACGAATGACAAATCTATTTCAACTTTGATTGTTCAATGCAAGGTGTACTCGTTAGAAACATGTTTATTATTCTTTTCTAAGATGAAAATCATATCATCAGAGGAATTACATAGATGGATAAGTTGGCAGTGGAAAAGCCAAAATTTGAAAAAATATAAAGTAATGGAGAGTATGAGTATGCGTGTAAAAAATAATATGGAGTCTGTCCAGTTGGTGAATGTCCGGTGATGAGGTGTCCGGTGAATGGAGATTTAAAGATGGAAAAAAGGGTTCTATCCTCTAAAAGTATACTTTTAGTTTCATATTTTATATATATATATATATATATATATATATATATATATATATTTACTGTTTCATGTATATTCACTTATATTATAAAATAATTTTTATATGTATATATTTTTTCAGTATTTACTTCAGTGCTTGGTATATGAGTAGAGCTTAGTAGTAGTAGTAGTATGACATTATACTTATGACAAGCAAGCTACACAGAAACGTGTATGTTTCATTCCTGTTTGATCAAGGCAAAAATAAATAACCATTAATTATTGATTTTAACCTCGATCCGACGGACATGGCTGTTTTGATTTATCGTGCATCTTGGCACCGGATCTTTGTGCACATCCCTTTTTTTTTTTTAAATAATGACTGTTATAAATAACTCTTAATTGTGTATCCTTACCGGGACTTCTGAAACCTGCTGCACGCTATGTGTTTTTCGTATAATTTTATCTTCTGACGAGAAGCATGATCTTGAGCAAAATTTGATGTTTGGAAACACATGTAAAAGATTAACTATATAAACATTCTTTTCTGAAACTAGATTTAAATACAATTTTATATCAGTAACACTAATATATCTCTCTCTCTCTCTCATATATATATATATATAATATTTATAAATAAATATTAAATTATTGATACCTATATACGCTAGCGTTTCAAGTTTATTGCACTCATCAGTGCAGGAAAGTAACAATTTTAGATGGTCGGGCACAGATAGAAGACTAGTCGAGAGTGTTCAACAAACGTATTCAGAACTATATATATATATTTTTTCACACATTTTGTCTACCACGGCATTTCATTTTCATGACTTATCGTGTACCTTACCCCATATATATATATATATATATATATATATATATATATATATATATATCAATTAACTGTTTGCTATTTCAACCTTTGTTTTTGTTCTTGTTATTGTTTTCTCATGATTATCTTAAGACGTAGCTTTGTACAATAGATTCAAAATGGCAGCTTAATTCGAATTCTGTCATCCTATTATTGGGGGGAGGGTGAAATAACGCATGAATGTTGTCTGCTTTCGTTTTTTTTATGAACTTTCTGCATGATATAACATCTTTATAAAGGTTTGTTATTTTGGTTTCTGAAGAGCAGCGTGTAATTGCGTTTAATTGTTGCATATTGTGAAACAATTGTAAGACCATCGTCGATTGCGCAAAAATAAATTATATGAGTAAAGACTAAATTTTGGTCATTAGAATTTTAAATAATCATTATATATATATAGTTCTACATAGTGTTCTAGAACTGTTAATATTAACACACGGTTTAATTTTATTTAAAATTTTACAGTTTAAATAATAATTTCAAAATAGAGATATTTGCTTTTTATTTTTTATTATTCTACTTTTAGAAAACATTTATAGTTTTCGTTTTTAAATTAAGAAAAAAAAATGTTTGAAATAAATTGATTCCATATGCAATAAGATGAACAATCTAGAATTTTATGTGTAAGTAAATTTAAAGTCATAAATATAAGTAATGTTAAATATAAGTAAATTTAAAGTCATATAAATATAAGTAATGTTAAATTTAGTCTCATTTTAATGTCGGTTTTTATCTTCTGAGTGAGTTCAAATTTTGATCTCCAAAATTCTTTCATTGAAAAAGAAGAAATGTGCGCATTTTCCATACTCGACAAAAAGTGAGATGCACGCATTTGTTTCATTTGACAAAAGTTGACATGCACGAATTTGTTAGATTTGACAAAAGTTGACATAAATGCATTTTCTCATTTGTTATATAAAAAAAAAAATCAGATTTTATCAAAAAATATATTGTGGTGGGTTATGGTTCAAAAATCTGGTGCTGAAAGAGTTAAAAATCCAAAGTCTTCACTAAACTAATCTTCAAGGAAAACTTGATTTCCTTCCAGAATTCTTTGCATTGTTGATTATTCCGTCCGTTGTGACCAAAAGAAAATGGGTTCATGTGGAAAAACATTTGTTTTCTTTTTTTTTTCTTTTTTTTTTTTTCAAAAAAAGCTGCAGTTTGGGAAGAACTGCATAAAGTCCTGAGTTTGAAAAGTTTTTTGGGGGAAAAAGTGGTTAAAGAACTCAATTATCTTTTGCAAAGGCGATTTTCATCTTTTTGTTCACTTCACCAAGTAAAAAACGTTTGTCTTTTCCATCCTGAAAAAATAAAGAAAAGAAAAAGAGGCAAGAATTATTTATGCAAAAGACAGATGTATTTTTTCTATCGGTTCTTGTACACGGTTTCGGCCAAACGAAAAATTATTTATGTGTGAAAACAATATCATGTACTTACTCACTGGTATTTTATTGTTCAATGTTGAAAAAATTAGGAAAAATGATCCAGTAGAACTTTAATTACAACTATTTTTACATTTTTCGTAACGTACGAGTAACTTCGATGACTATGCCTCCATGTAGCCAATGGAGGCATAGTCATCGAAGTTACTCGTACGTTACGAAAAATGTAAAAATAGTTGTAATTAAAGTTCTACTGGATCATTTTTCCTAATTTTTTCAACATTGAACAATAAAATACCAGTGAGTAAGTACATGATATTGTTTTCACACATAAATAATTTTTCGTTTAGCCGAAACCGTGTACAAGCACCTATACACATATATTACACCAACACATCCATATAGATTAACATCTTAATAACATGAGTGAACTACATCAACAGTCCATTAATGCATGTAATATAAACGCACACGCACAAACACATAAAATAAAATACGAATAGGCTATATTGCCGGTCCTGGCAATATAACAATTCCTGCGTTATTTTGCCGGTTCATGTATATTTAACTAAATTGTTAAACATACAGTGACGCCCGGCACAATAATGAGTCTTACGTTATTTTGCCGGCTCGTGTTTATTTAACTATAAATTACTTTTTTTATTATTATTTAAATTAATTTTTTTGTATTATTTAAAACTTTATCAAACGAAATTTTATTTATAATTTAAAACTTTGCCTGATTGTTTTTTTGTTTTTTATTTAAAACTTTGCCTGATTGATTTTTTTTTGTTTGTTTTTTTAATTAAACTTTGCCTGATTAATTTTTTGTATAATTTAAAATTTTATTAAGCGACAATATATTTTAAAATAACAATAAAATTAATTTTTACTTCCGGTTGATTCGATTAGGAGTTAACTCTTCAAAATTACGACTTATTTTATGATTTCATCGAAAGAACATTTTAAAATAGAAACTGTTTAAATCCAGTGATTTTCTGTATATTTTAACATTATCGAAGTTTTTCTTCATAAAGAAAATCAGAATTTTACATTAAAATCTTTCCTTTGTAAAGCACATTTTTAACAAGTAAATGTTACCAAAGGCAACATAAATTATTCTTCTACCTACCTGTATAAGTTTATTTGTTTATTTTATTATTTATTTTTATATAAAAAAAATCATTTATCAAAATAAATAGTAAAATAAACAAATAAACTTATACAGGTAGGTAGAAGAATAATTTATGTTGCCTTTGGTAACATTTATTTGTTGCTTATTTTTTTCTTTATATATAACTTTCCTTTATTTCAATTACTTAAATCGAGAGAAGACTTAGTAATGTTGGGAAAATTCATCAACATTAATTCTATTATGAAAAGTAACAAAATAAAAATAAACCGAAAAGAAAAATAGTATTTTTTTTAATAATAAAGGTAAAATATCTATTTTAAAATGATTGCGATTGTTTGGTTCATTTGAGCCACGCCTACTGGTGCCCGTGGTATCTCCGGCTCCCGTGGCGGGTATAAAAAGTGCTGCCACTTCACAATGTTTGCTTGTAAAACAATTCAACCTTGGATTAAAATGCTTAGCAGTTGAAAATAAAAATTAATTGAATGAACGAAAATATTAGAGACAATTAGATTCTTTAGCCGGATTTCAGATGCTTGTGTACGAATGGGGTCCCAATATTTCCGTCTGCAAACAGCAATTCGTAAAGAAATTACATCAGATACGCTTTACAGCAAATGAAATCCGACTAAATAATCTAATTGTCTCTAATATTTCCGTTCATTTAATTATTTTACTTTTAATGTTTTTTTGTATTAAAAGCAGATATTTCTTTAACCGACACAATAGGGCAGGTCGATTTTTTTTTTATTTCTTTAACCGACACAACTGATGATGAAAACAAATTGTTTTTAAATATTTGCCCTTATTTATTTCATTACCCTTTCTTTCGCAAGGCCATAACAATTAAGTTTAAAAAAAAAAATGAACCGGCATAATAACGATCCCTTTACATTAGTAAATAATTATTGTGCCGGGCGTCACTGTATGTTTAACAATTTAGTTAAATATACATGAACCGGCAAAATAGCCTCTTCCTAAAATAAACCTACCATGAAAGGGACATTACTCTCTCATGCTACTAATAATACAACCACGATTATCTCCCTTCTATACGACACGAATATTTAAATTTAGATAACTTAACCGTAAAAGAAAATCTGTACGGAATGAATAAATAAATAAATAAATGTATAAATAAATAAATAAATAAATAATGCACATAGAAGATAAAATAGAAAAGCTAATAAACAAATATAGGTAAAAGTTACGATTCGATGCTGAATTTCATTTCCGCCCCCCCCCCATGTTAAGAATGGTTTTCTAAACAATAACGTTATTATTTAGAAAGCCATTCTTAACATGTAGAGAAGGGGGCTTTGTTTTAACTATTCTGTACTTTCACCTAACAATTTGATAAATAAAAGATACCGTAAAAAATCAATTAAAAACGAGTCAGCAACCGGAAGTGAAATTCAGGAATTAAATCGTAACTCTTACACAAATATATATAATATTGACACAAATAAAATAAATTAAATTTAAATTTAGATAAAAAAAAAAAAATGACTAAATAAATAAACATTTGATCTCATCACTTCCGGTTTTCTCTGCGAGGCTATACATTCATCGCTGCAGTCATATAAAAGCTACTTCCGGCCAATGTACAACACACACATGGATCCGATATGGATATAGTTTGAAAAGGAGGTTATTAATCTCGAAATATTAGAAAAACTTGGACACCCTATGACAGACTATTGATCGAAGATAAATAATTAAAAAAAAAAGCAATACTATCGAAATTTCGCGGTTGTTAGCAAAATCCGAATTACTTGGTAACAAAGGGGGTTAAAAACACAGTTTAAAAGAAAACATGACAAGGGGAAAAGAAAAAAATAAGAGATTCAATAGAGTTAAAAATAGAGTTTTATTAACATTAAAATGGGGCTGGCTGCTTTTATTTCCCAAAGCAAGGTTAACAACGTTAAACCATAGTAACCAAGATAAAATTTAAAAAACTTAAGACATGAAAAATCACATAGGGATAAAGTTCATTGGCACAACAAACTGGAAACAAATTAATTACTTTTTTTGTTCATATAAAAACATAGAATAACGACTAAAAAGTCTTCATAAAAATTTAACAAAGGGGTCTCAAAGGGCATAAAACAATAAAAATAAAACTCAAGATATACATGACCGTCGTCTCCGGCATAGTCTGGAATAGTTTTCTCTTTTTTATTGTGATGTCCGTTTCAAATGTCCCTTTTTGTCTTTCTTTCAACATTTTCATTCCAAGGGGCTCAATCCTCGAAATTACTTCATAAATTAAATTCTCCAAAAACATCAACCTCCAAAGGGCAGTATTTAGTAATTTTCTTTAAATTCACAGACGCTTGTCTTTACACAACACACAAAAAAACCTTTTGTCATAAGGTTGATCCATTATCCAGAAACGTCCTTCGTTAATCCCTTCTAGGAAAAATATGTTTCTGCATAAATAGGGTCTCTCAAATACCCTGAATTGCAAATATTTCGTTCTTACTCTAAGAACGAGTAGAAATCATCCACATATTTTACGTCCATTTTCACTAACAGACGCAGCCAGGAGAAAAGTGAACTTCACTCTTCAAAATTCAAGCCGGTACTGATTCAAAAAACCCGCCAAAGGCACCGGTGAGACACTGGTATGACGTCACCTCTAGACTTCATTACATCGAAGATGATGCTGAAAGGAAAGAAAGGCGGGAAGACGACACACAACCCAGACAGATAACCTTGACATACATTCTCACCGTGGCGATATGTTGACCTCCCCACCCTTTCATGCCCAAAATAGAAATAAATTTCCGAAAATACGTAGAAAATAAAATCATTACATTAAATTACATAGTCTTTTTATATCTATTATTATCTCGTTTCTCGCCCAAAGATTCTTTCAATTCACCCGATGCCCATGACCTTATTTTTCATTGTCACAACCTTATAAACCTCACACCTGTATATGAAATATACTTATGGCAAGTAAGCTACACAGAAACGTTTTTCTTTCACTCCAAGGAGTTCATCAGGTTCACTGCAACGATTAACATTCTACAATCCCATTTATAAGAAAATGATGTTTACACTAAACTCCTACCAATTAAAGTTATTAATTTTATTTCTTATAGAAATACTTATAACCATCCATCTCAATTCATTTCCATTAGCCAATAAATGTTAGCAGTTCCCACAAAGAATTTGACACACAAAAAAAAATTACACTAACTACAGTATATATTTGACACACAAAAAAAATTACACTAACTACAGTATATATTTGACACAGAAAAAAATTACACTAACTACAGTATATATTTGACACACAAAAAAAAAAAATTACACTAACTACAGTATATATTTGACACACAAAAAAAATTACACTAACTACAGTATGCACAAAAGATTCAACTGTACGGACGTAGTAGTAAGCAAAATTACGGGATCTATTTTTTTTAATTGCACTTATTTTCTAGAACCCGTTTGCTAAAAAATATAATGTTGTATTTTTTTGGTAAATTGTCTTATTTGAGTTTCTCCTATAGGCAATAAAATATGGGTTTTAAATTGTATATTACTTCCTCTTGGTGTTGAGTTGTCGCTCCTACGAAGCCTCCGCCGGATAGGGTAGGATAGGGTGTTCAACGCAGAGGTCCTGTCCTACGCGAACCTTCCCAGCATGTACACCCTACTCAGGCAATGCAAACTGCGCTGGTTGGGCCATGTTCACCACATGGAGGAGGGGCGCATTACAAAGGACATTCTGTATGGAGAGCTGGCATCTAGGAAGAGGTCTAGCGGCTGATACCAGGATGTTGTGAGGCGTGACATGAAGGGAATCGACATCGAGTCCTGGGAGAGCGTTGCAGATGACCGCTCAAGATGGAGAGGAACCCTGAACCAACATCTAAGAGCAAGGGGAAAAGAAGCTGGTGAACGCTGCTGCAGTAAGGAGAGCACCAATGACAACAGTCCAGGGACCACACATGTTTGCAATCTTTGTGACAAAGACTGGCACCACCGCATTGATCTCTTCAGCCACGAGCGGTGCTGCTCCAACCGCCAGGACAACTAAGCCAAAGATGCATCATGGTCGATCCTAACCGATATATGTTACTTCCTCTAATAAAGCTTTCAGTTTTTTGCCGAGCAACTTTTATTACAACAATCAATTGACTAGTTTAGAATTTTTAATAAGAGTTTTTTATATTTGATACAATTTTAAATATATATTCTAAATTGAGTATTATTATTTGGTAAGCGTGTGTGTGTGTGTGTGTGTGTGTGTGTGTGTCTTTCTCTGTGAGTGAGTGAAGGAAGCTGGGAGCTCTGCCGGCACGCACGGAACAAGGTAGTGAAAAAAAAAAATCAGGAACAAAATCAAAATGGCGCTACCCTCAAAGACTTGGAATGCGCATAACTTTAGCGGCTTTACTAATCGGATCCAGGGCGCCCTGGGTCCACCGAAATTGGTCGTCGATAAGAGGACGATCGAGAAATCGTGGAAGTTGATGGACAAGGTGGTGAAACAGTGTCAACAGCCGCGTATGAACCTCCATTCATTCTCGATATTCTACCAACATCCGAAACTGGTTTATTCCAAACATGACGAAAAACTCCACGCGCTGAATGAGTGTGAATACTTCTGCATTTTTATTGAAAATCTTATGAACAAGTGCAAGGCCACGATCAACCTCTTTAAAGATGGCAAAGAGAAAATGTTTGATAATTACAGTTATGTTGATCTTCTCTTTATTTTTTATATGCGTTACTTTTTCCTTAATTTTATAGTAGCTATCCCAAAGTCAAATTAATTCTACATCTACAATTCATGACTATGGTTTTAGTAAAGTTTTTACATCGTTAAACTTTAAGTTCCTAGACATACTCTAAAAGTACACAAAAAAAACTTTCCTTTCTTCAGAGCTTCCATGAACAGAGTTTCTTTCCAAGAACCTCCCATCTATGTCAACACATACTTGTGGATCTGTGCTCCAATTTTGTTCTTTCCGTCCATCAGTTCACCCGTCTCATAGTATAGTTTGGCATCCAACCGACAATCTCATTAGCCCTTTTCTCCGAAGGGGCTTTTGGCTTTGGTAAGTGGTGTTTTCAACATTGTAGCTAATGCAAAAGACCTTGGTACAACTTGTGGACAACT
The DNA here is from genome assembly GCA_963556195.1 of Sepiola atlantica. Classification (NCBI taxonomy): domain Eukaryota; kingdom Metazoa; phylum Mollusca; class Cephalopoda; order Sepiida; family Sepiolidae; genus Sepiola; species Sepiola atlantica. Next base: position 137,551,604 of record OY744518.1, read on the forward strand.
CCTTCAAATAAATATGTCATTGTATCGAGATGGCGAACAAATCAAGGCGGATTCTCTACCTGATCCGGAGATCCTTTCTAAACGTTTTCCGTCCTCTATACATAATCCTGGTATAGTCTATTATTAAGTATGCCATCAAAGCAACAAATCCCTATCTTCAAAAAGATATTGTATCCCTGGAGCGTGTTTAACAGTTTGACACCAGGATGGTGATGGGATTCTCCACTCCAAAGACTAAATCTGTTCTCACTTGAGCAGCGAAGGGTGCAAGGGGACCTGATTCTGGCATTCCTCTTTACTTATAACAGCCAATGGGTGGTGATAGTAGTATATAGGACTTAAACCTCATATTTTATAACCTATAAGAGGGATACAAGCCTCCGAAAATACATACAGTGATCCCCCTGACGGAGACCCACAGGACATCCTTGCTATCTGGTGTCAATCTTTACTCTCCTCGTTTTCTCAATCGGCTGACTGTTTTTTATCAAAAACTGTTATTTTTTACATATTCATTTTAATCAATAAACTCAAATGTTCATTTTACAAATCATTTCATAAATCACAAACTATCAAAACAGACTTCCTTGAGTTCCAAAAGTGACTGAGATCTCTAACTACCGATTGTGATAATTTCTTGTTGAGGTACGCAACTCATCTTCACCAAAAGAGAGATAATGCATTGGAGAATTGTTGCATGTTATGTGATCTATTCCCTGCTTCCTTTGTTCCAGCTCGTTTGACTCATTGGTCTAGTGGTCTCCATCAATTTGCTGTTTTGATACCTCATTGTAAAACAGCTTCCTATTCCAGTAGCTTCTTTCCAAAAACTGCAGGCTTGTAGAACTCTCTTCCTCCTACCTATAGCCTGGGTCTTTTCAAGACTAAGGCCAATAGACATCTCCTGTCTTTGCGATGATCATATTTCGTTCTTGTTAGCTCCTTACATCAAGCGGCTTTATGCCTTGTCTTAAGCGATTTCCATAAAAAAACCCAGAATAAATTCTGTACTCCCCCCCCCCCAAAAAAAAAATAAATAAAGGAGGAGGTAATGCCTGGAAGGATGGAATCATGATAACAAAACAGACGAACGAACATATACTACACTACCCCCAAAAGAGGAAATAATCCTTAGGAGGATGGTCTCATGACAACAGAACAGATACTACACTACCACCTAAAGTAAGCATAGTAAAATAGTACAATTAATTGAAGTACTAGTATAGTTTCGGCTTCAGATAGACAGATATAAAATCTCTATTAATAATAGATGTCTGTTGGTCTCAACCTTTCAAATCAAATTTTTGATTCCCATTTCTAACTGGGTGCATATTGATAAGTGCTTATATGGTCTTGTTTTAGCTTAACACATTACAAATAAAACAAAAATATGCTTACCAAAGAGAGTTGTTCCCTGAGGAGATCTTCCATCCGCTTGTAACCTCGACCCACAATTACATAATAATAGATCACAAAACTGAAATTAAAAAAAATTAAACAATATATATATGAAAGAAAAAAAAGAAGACTTTTGTTAATTTTTCCACAGCTTTTGTCTCTCTTGAAACTGAAAAGGGTGGCCTAGTATAAAAGCAGCAACCAGCAAATGTCGTTTAAAGGTTTTGACTCTCGATTGGACAAGATCTCAATCAACATCTTCTTTCAGCCAATCAGAAGCGCAGAAATATTCGCCTCTGCTTGTTACAATATTTCGCACGTAATATAAAAACCAAACACGCCAGCTCTCTCTCACACTTTTCCAGCTCTTTTCAGACTTGACATACATGAGTTCGTCATAAAAAAAAAAAACCTCAGCCTCTGGCCGAAAGCACGCAAGAAACATTCACAAACTAATGAACACACTGCGACAGCATATACACACATTGTTTAGTGAACTCACACACAAGTTCATGCATATGCTCTCATACTGATTAAAACAAGCCAAGCATATATACACACACTATCTACATAATCGGTACTTATGCAGATTAGGACCCAGGGTTTGTTGCCGATCTTATCACTAAATTTAGACGGCTTAAAACCGATAGAAATGATTACACACTAAAAATATTTTTTCTTTTTTAAATCGATTTAAAAAAAAAAAAATTTTATATTTAATTTTAAATTTTAATTTTCATGCAAAAAATTATTCCAGCAAATTGTAATAAATTTTAATTATTAAATTTTAATTATTAAATTTTACTTAAAGATTTTATGTGCCTTTTTTTCTTTTTTTTTTTTAAAATCATGACCGTTTGATGCAGGAGAGGCTATCTACTGATGGCGGCTTGCTGTTGTAAATTTGGAATAGTAATGTCTAGGTCAGATAATTCTAATATCGCTGAAGTTTTTTTTTTTTTATTTCATTGCCACAATTAGCAACATTGGATAGTAAACCAACACAACTGCTAGGTGTGGGAAGCTGAACAGCCAGAAACATGACTTGTAAAGGAACATTCATCACCGAAAATCAATGTCTGGATGGCAATGTCTGCAAGTCACGTTTATGGGCCATACTTTTTCAATTCTTCAAATGTAAATGGCGATGACTTATTATTTATTATTAAAACTGTGTTCTGCGGCTACGGTAGTCAAATGACATCCCGTAGCTGCAATCAGTCCTCCATGCTAGTCCCAGGCTATCTGTCCTTGTCATGTGCAAGTTGTCGTAAGCAATGAAGTTGTTTTGCTGTACGTAGTGGTCCTAGTCCCGCCTGCTTGATGACTATTCTTCTTGAATATCTGAAGATTTCATTCTGCTTATTTGAAGACAATGTCAATTATAATCTGCCCGGTTTCAGCAAGATGGACTTGCCGTGTATGAATGATTCTTAAATCAGATAGAGAGAGAGAAAGTGGTAGGAGGGAGAAATTGAGGGGGCACTTTTGGGAGTTATCAAATGAAATATTTAACAGAATTTGATCTGGATATCGATACTGTACTAAGAGTTTGATTTTTTTTTTTAAACAGTTGAATTGAGAAGATAGTTAAAGGGGAGATGCCCAAGGAGGCATAACAAACAAATAAATAAATAAATAAATTTCTGGGGCGTTGGATAGAGTAAAATGGTCCCTTATGATAGCCTGCATGCTCATTCAACTTAGTTCTCCCTGAGTTTTTTTTTGTGGGGTTTCTTAAAAAAATTTTTTTGTGAAGTTTCTTAAAAAATTTTTTGTGAGGTTTCTTAAAAAGATTTTTTGTGGGGTTTCTTAAAAAAAATTTTTGTGGGGTTTCTTAAAAAAGTTTTTTTGTGTGGTTTCTTAAAAAGATTTTTTGTGGGGTTTCTTAAAAAGATTTTTTGTGGGGTTTCTTAAAAAAAATTTTTTGTGGGGTTTCTTAAAAAAAAAATTTTTTTGTGAGGTTTCTTAAAAAGATTTTTTGTGGGGTTTCTTAAAAAAAATTTTTGTGGGGTTTCTTAAAAGTTTTTTTGTGGGGTTTCTTAAAAGTTTTTTTGGGGGGGTTTCTTAAACGTTTTTTTTGTGGGGTTTCTTAAAAAAAAATTTTTGTGGGGGTTCTTAAAAAAAATATTTTGTGGGGGTTCTTAAAAAAAAAATTTTGTGGGGGTTCTTAAAAGTTTTTTTTTGTGGAGTTTCTTAAAAAATTTCATTTTTAGAAGAAAACCACAAACAATTGATCAATTATAGTCATTTATCGAAGAAATTAGTTTGAGAATAACTCCGGAAATTTTGGAAAATGTGACGCAATCATTTGTGAGCCGTTTGCAGAAATGTGTGGCAAGAAGAGGATATTCAGTTGAATTTTTAATATAGATTGTTTGTTGTGTATAAGTTTTGTTCATATCAGAAATACAGTTTTGATCTGAAAATAGATGACTTTTGAAGAACCTGTATATACACACATATATATATATATATATATATATATATATATATATATATATACTGTGTTATAATGGAATAATTCCAGGAGGAAATCCGGGTATGAGAGCTCAATGTAGAAAACAGAGCAATAATAAAATATAATAACACGAAATCACATAATTGTCGATGCAATAATTTATTTCAACCGTTCGGTTTTTTCAAGCATCACTCAAAAATGTAATTGTCTGAGTGATGCTTGAAAAAACCGAACGGTTGAAATAAATTATTGCATCGACAATTATGTGATTTCGTGTTATTATATTTTATATATATATATATATATATATATATATATATATATATATATATATGTATATACTATTTAAATGTTGAATTAAATTAAAGATAATTGAATTATTGTTTAATAATAATCTATTGTGATAATATAAAGCTCAATATATTGAATAGAGCAATCAATTCTAGAGATGAAAGATGAGAATAAAAAATTGTAGAGATACAATATTTATTAGAACATCAAAAGTTCAGAGCAAGGAGCTTCATATCCTTAATCCATGGATTTTCAAAGATGGATTAAGGATTTGAAGCTCCTTGGTCTGAATTTTTGATGTTCTAATAAATATTATATCTTTACAATTTTTTATTCTCATCTTTCATCTATATATATATATATATATATATATATATATATATATATATATATATATATATATATATATATATTATTATTATTATTTCATGTATCCACATAAAATGTTTTAAGGAGATATATTTTATGTATCGATTTTCAGTATTTACTTCAATAGTGCTCAATACGTGAGTAGAGCTAGGTAGTAAGTTATGAAAATATATAAATATATTTATGGCAATTAAGCTACACAGAGGGTTCCGCATTTCATTCCCATAGGGAATCGTCAGGCTAAAATATATATATTCTTTTCACATATAAGCAACAAGAACATAAGTCAGTTGTGAGATTGCATACCTTCGTCTGACAACGTAAGGATGGGCCAAAGTTTTATCTGGGCCTTACTTCTCCATATTGTATGAAGTATTCCCGAAACGTTGATGACTGAAAAACTATTTATCTGATGAAGACTTTGCATTACTGTTATCAAAGTGCATCAAATCCATACATCAAATTTGGAAAAATCTGAAGGTTGAAATTATGTCAAAATTTCGACCATGGCTGAACTTTTCAAGATCAAAGGTCAAGGTCAGGTCATATAAGCTGTGGGACATCACTGGCTACAATAAGAACCGAAGTTATCACGAAAAGTGACTAACCCTTGATCTAGACATCCCAAAATTAAATCAGTTTTTAGTTAGACCATGACCGCCGATACTTCGACCAAATTTGGTGACAATGGATTATGCTCCGATGAATTGGCTACTCTGGTGCCCCCCTCGACGTAAATTCACTAGACCAACTCGACAATCAACTAAATCCTATCCATTCACTATGGAGGTCCCCAGATGCCGGAAAGCTTTCTACTCAAATAGCTTCTTTCCTCGTGCTGCTGGCCTCTGGAACTCCCTCCATGCCCCCTGTTTCCCCGACAGTACTGACATGCAGAAATTTAAAATTAATGCAAACAGACAACTCGCTGCATAGATCCCAGTTTAGATTACCCCCCCCCCCCCAACCTTCTCCCCTTTTCTTTCTTCTCAGTAGCCCCTTACGTCTACAGTGGCGACTTGCCTTGTTTGGGGTGAACTATGTTAAAAAAAAGAAAAAAAAAGTGATGTGGACACTAGGCTGTACACAAGCAAACAAGCATAGTGATAAACAAACTAGACCGAAAACATAACCTCCTTGGTAGAGGTAATTACTGTTGGAGTCTTGCCTTTTGCATGTTACTGACTTTCCTATAGCTTTGAAAACAACATTACATTCATAATTCTACCCCTCCTTCTGGTTATTATTGTTGTTGTTGTTCTCAATCCAACGCATCACTTAATAAGAACCAAGCCTGACATTTAGATGGCACCACTAATAAAAAAGATCGACATGATTTTTACAAAGTACTAACCTTCAAATAGAACATGTCAAAATTTGAGCCTAATCGGATTATTAGTTTACAAATTACCGTTATTTAAGTGAAGCTACTGTTGCAAATTTTCAAAACAATGGAAAACTCTGAATTTTGTGTGTTCATAAAGCATTGCTTTCTGAGTGGAAAATATACTGTTCAAGCAAAGTAATAACTTGATAAGTGTTATTCGCACTCAGGCTCGTCAGAAATAACGGTTACGAAGGTGGTATGCTGTCTTTAAACGCAGTCATACAGACACAAAAGATTTAAAATAATTAAATAAAAAGAATTCGTTTCGATTTCTTAAATCCATTTGCCATTTCACAGCTAAGAAACACAACGTAAACAAGTAGTTTTTTTTACTTGACCTCATATTGCAAATGTTATCTTTAACTTTTCTTTCTAGGCAAAAGAGAACCCTTCCGGCCAGCAATATATCTACACACGGGTAACGCTAGTAAAGCTATAAAAATGAAATTGAAATTGTTGCTTACCAGATGATCACAATGAGGGGAACCAATACTGGCGGGGTTACAATCCAAAAGAAAATGTCTTTCGCAAGACTGGGCCAACTGAGGATTAAATTTGACACAGTGTCAAAGATGTAGAAATCTGGTTGACTGTAAATTCGGAAAGGACCGCAACCTTTTGAAGGGTGAAAGCTGCAGCAAAGAACAAAAAACAAAATGATTAATTTAACCTTTTTTTTTTTTTTAATTTTATTATTTTAGATTTGTCTTCACATGAAACGTTTGATTTGGTTGTTTTGTTTTACGACATATCAACCCTTTTCAGGTTATTTAATACTGAATCTGGTCATTTTGGTAAAAGTTTTATGCTTCAAGTTCTTTATATTTTCAAATGTTTATTCATCGTGTTTGGTTTGGTTGTTTCGTTTTACGGCATATCAACCCTTTTCAGGTTATTTAATGCCGAATCTGGTCATTTTGGTAAAAGTTTTATGCTTCAAGTTCTTTATATCTTCAAATATTTATTCATCGTGTTTAGTTGAGTTAAAGGGATGGGGAGAGAAAGGGGAGGGAGGGAAATTGTTTTTTGTTTTGGATTTTGCAGAACAGGACTGAATTTTGCAAAGAAAAAAAACAATAAAACACAAATGTTTGGTGCATTTTGAATCAGGAAGTCAATAACTTCAGACAGCCTGATCTGGTAGCGTCAGTAGATTCTATTTGATCTATAGATGGGGCCCTTACAGGTACTACCACTCCGGGTCAGAGTAGACCTGGGAGCAATGGCAACTAAGGGGCAACTCCACATTCTCCACAGCTCCCAAGGGGAGGCCTCACCACTGGATGGCTTTTAAGGTCATACACAGGACCCTTCTTATTTTTTTTTTAATTTTATTATTTTAGATTTGTCTTCACATGAAAGGTTTTTATTTCCATCGATTAATCTGTCATACTTCAGTTTTTACAATGAATACCAATATTTTAGAACTTTATACGGTCAAGCTTTATGAAAATTGGTGAGTCCATTGTGACAATAGCCTACAAGAGTTTTAAAGTTATTTTTTTAAATGCGATTTATTTTTATCTAACATATAAAGTAAAGTAAGTCTGTTTCTTTAATCTTTGTGGATAACAGCTTTTTTCCTACAAAATCAATATTTTATTCTGATTTACCAGTTTTTTTTGTGGAACATTGGTCTATGTTCTTAACAAAACAAATGTATTTCGCTTTAATTTCTTTCCAAAAATAATTTATCTGCTGAGAGAGATTTTTTTAAATTGATGCATTTTTCAATAATGAACTTAAAAAAAAACAAAAAACTTTTATTCACTACAAACAATGTGCTTAAAATATGTGTTGGATTGACTCAAGTGTTTTGTAGTTGAAATTCTGCGTATAGTTTACATTTTATCTGTAATACTTTATTAATTAAAACAATACAACTGCTGAAATATATTTTCAGATGCGTCCAAGTATATCTCTAAGAGGCTCGGTCAGTCACACTGAAGTTTGTAAATAAATTTTTGAAGTGAAGAATACTTACAACCCAATGACCAATGCGATTGGTAAAATGCAGAGAAGAAATGAGATGAGAACGGCGAGCATGAAGAGAGAGTTTGATTTGGAAGCACGGAACGGTCGCACGGATTGCACGCAATTCTGGTAGACAGTGAACTGTGAAAAGAACAAAACAGAAAATACTCAAAAAATTTGGTTGTTGCTTCTTTTACAGGGTGCAGACGATATCTGTTTGTTATTTTCAATTTTGTTAATTTGTACATTTTTTTTTTTTTACTATCATTGTTTTCATGAAATGCGTATGAATGTGTGCGCAAGATGATGAAGCTTGTACGTGAGTTTTTAAGTATTCCTTTTCCGGGAAGGAGGCAGGTCACATGTTCTTGGGTCATCTTTTTCTGATGTTTGCCGGCTTGGATCTTTGCTTTTGTCTGTTCAGTTATTGGGGTTTCTCATTTCACACAGGCTTACTATATTTTGGATTTAAATCAAGCAGGGCTCATTCCTATTGGCCGAAAATTCTGATTTACCTAAAACATGTGAAAATAAGGAGAGTGGCTATTTAAGCCAGTTGCTTTTTGGTGTTCATTCAAAACGCATCTCTCCTCACCACAGACTCAGTGCTCTGTCGTATCAGTCAGGAGAGCGAGGCCTGGCTGTCAGAACTTTGTAGACTACACTTCACCTGATAATTGGCCTCACAACTTGTCTAGCTGCACCTTCGTTGACGTCTTTGTTTGGAGTGTAGTGGAATGAGACATCACAGATTTATCCTTGGGATCCGTGCCGGAAAGACAAATAAGGAGATTTCAGACTTCCCCAGTATCAACAGGAGGGTGGTAGAAAGGATCAGAAAGGAAGTGAAAGATTCAGGATTCAACTACGAGGCAATGTCAGAGGAAAAAAACGCATGATCGCATCATCAGTAGTGAAGGTGACGTCATACATGTTCCGATCAAGGTAGTTAAACCCTGGATCAACCAGGTACGTACATGGACGGTGGCACCGGGGGGGGGGGGGGGGGGGGGGGGGGGCAAGTGGGATCAAGCCCCCCCCCCACTTTTTGACTTGGGCCCCCCCCCACCGGCGAGGAACGAGGAAACGCTCTCTCTCCTACCACTGCCGCCGTCGCCGACTACTACCAGGCAACCCTAAGAACTCTTATATTCTTCCTCTTCCTCCGACGGACACTGTCCCACTCTCTTCTACCTATACCAAACGGTATAGGTAACCGTCTGTTAAATAAACCCCTTTTTTGTTGACTGTTAATCGGTTGTTGTTCGTTCAATTCATGTCATGCGATAAATGTAAGGAAGGGACCGACACCCCTTTCAATTACAATTTGACAAGAACCGGTGTGTCAACATGATTTGTCCGTAACTGAAAGTAGCAGTTTATAAAAGAGGAAATAAAATATGAAAAAAAAAAGGAACAATTTCACTTACCTTTTTGATGAAGAAAAGAAGGAAGAAGTTAATTGTGATGATTAGTGAGATGAGAGGACAAAAAAAGACCCCGATCCTGAAAACAAAAGAAAAAAAATAATTAATGCATTAGTGATGGGACGATTCTAATATCCCCCCCCCCCCGATTCTGAAAATAATTAATGTATTAGTGATGGGACGATTCTAATATCCCCCCCCCTCCTCGATTCTGATACAATTACCGGTTTAGATTCTTTTCAAATGTCGAAATATTTAGTTATAAAGTTGTTTTTTTTTTTTTTTTAATTTTCGGATTTCCGTAAAAACATGTGTAATGTGTGCATGTATTTTCGCAAAATTGAAGGGGAGGGGATCGGCATACATTACACGAATTTATCTTGGTCACAATTTTTCTCCAATCTTTTCCTCGTAATTAATTGAAAATAGTGATTCGATAAACTCATTGTGAGATTTGCATCTATATTTTTTACTTGTGCCATTTTTTTTCTATTTATCCACTCGTGCCATTTACTGTGACATTTCTTCTGGTGCAATTTTGATCTAAATCCATTATCATTTTGGAATCAGAAATTAGGCTAAAATTTTTACGATTCCGATACCGATTAATCGTCCCAACACTAATATATATATATATATATATTTATATATATATATATATATATATAGAAAAGGGGGTAGTGCAGTATTCGTGCAGTTCCAACAAGAGAAAAGTGTATATGTAAAGGAGTAAGGCTACCAACATTTGTAAAATGTTTTTTTCAACATTTATTTTTTATTTTGTTATTGTATCATTTTATAATTTTATATAACGCGTTTCAAGCAGTGGTCCGCTTTCATCAGATATGTAAATCCATGGACATTACTTCAAATGGATTTACATATCTGACGAAAGCGGACCACCGCTTGAAACGCGTTATATAAAATTATAAAATGATAAAATAACAAAATAATAAATGTTGTAAAAACCTTTTTACAAATGTTGGTAGCGTTATTCCTTTACACACACACACACATTATATATATATATATATATATATATATATATATATATAAAACAAGGGGTAAGGTAAAATAAAATACCTTTTAAAGCAAGGTTAAAGATGCAATTTTTTTTTTTATTAAAAAAAAGAAAAATCGATACCGATTTTTTTTCTTTTTTTTTATAAACTTTCATTTTTAGTTTATAGTACAGATAAATTTCGCCAAGATAGAATTGGCCTCTTCAGTGTAGTTTGTAGATCCGATCTTATTGGACAGCCGGTTTAGTTGTTGCAGCCGGTTTATGAGGTGTTTTTTTTTCTTCTCACTTTCGGTACGAGATTACGCTTGCACGTGGTATATGTATATATTTGAAAAGTTCATACCTTCTTTAAAGCATCCAAATTAAATTTAAGAACAATGGGTAAGGTAAAATAAAATACCATTTTAAAGCAAGTTTAAAGATGCAATATTTTTTTTTTTATTAAAAAAAAGAAAAATCGATACCGATTTTTTTTTTTTTTTTTTTTTTTTTTAAAAGAAAAAAAAATCGGTATCGGTTTTTTATTTTTTTAATAAAAAAAAAATATCGCATCTTTAAACTTGCTTTAAAATGGTATTTTATTTTACCTTACCCCTTGTTCTTAAATTTAATTTGGATGCTTTAAAGAAGGTATGAACTTTTCAAATATATACACATATATATATATATATATATATATATATATATATATATATATATATATATATATATATATGTAAGTAAATTTCGTGTACAACAGAATCGTAGGATTAATTTTAGAGGAAGCATTATTATAATCAATGAAACAGACGAGTGGAAAAAAAAAGGAAAATTGTTAAAATTACCTTAAGGCCTTATCGTCTGACCCTCTGAGAGGAAACGTCAGAATGGTAAATTAAAAACTAAAAGTCGAATGAGATATGAGGGGAAAAAACTTATTTCAGTTGGAGGAAACGATTGAGAGGAAAAAAAAAAAGAAAACAAAAATATATATATGTATATAGTTGAAATTTATTGATGTTAATGTATTCAACATAAAACAATAACGCTTAATTATCGACATCAATTATAGACTCTAAAGAAAGAAGACATTTAGTCACAAGTAAATAAATGAATGTCTTTTCTAACATATTTAATTTTATTTCACGTCTTCGTTCAATGTGCGAAAGAAAGGGTTTAGCCAGAAAGTTTTTTACTATAATAGTTTCTTCCTTCAAACTGCTAGACTTTGGAATTCCATTCCCGTTCCCTGCTTCCCTGACTGTACTAACATGCAGAAATTTAAATGTAATGCGAACAGACATCTTGCTGCTCAACTCCCTACTTAGAGTGCCCCTGTCGGTATGGTTCCTAATAGTAGCCCCTTACGTCCAAGTGATAATGTGCCCCCTTGTTTGGGGTTAATAGTAGTAAAAATAAATAAAGCGATTTCATGAAAAAAAAAACGGGTAACTTAGTAAAACCCTTCTTAAAAGGGAGATAATTTAAATTAAACTAACACTATAAAGAAAGATATACTGACGAGACATAAACAATGAAAGTTCATAGAAAAAGGGAGAGGGTGACTGAGTACTTGCTTGCTCTCTTTCTCTCTCTGTCCCCCACCCCCTCCTCCATTTAGCGATACCACATTTTTTCTTTTGTATTTAAATTCAATGTTCGTGTGTCTTGATAGAGAAAGTGTTATGATGAAAGTCCAGACAAATATATATATATCCGTCCCGTCATACAAAAGTAAGCTAAGTACAAAACTGCCCAACGAATAAGGGAACGGAAAGAAGTCAAACTCCCCTTACTCTATTTCCATAAGACGCTTTCTTTTTCTTTTTTTTCTTTCTATACCGATTTATACGTTTTTTCTTTTATATAGCGTTTTTATTATCTTCGGCAAACCTCTTTGATGTAGGAAGTTCGTAAGACTGACAAGGTTCGTATTATTATTAGGAAGTGAGTTCATGTGCAAAAATGTCATTAAATTTAGGAGTGAGTCCATGTATAAAGATGTCGCCATCAGAATTATACATTTTTTATTTTATCAATTTTTTTAATAATCGTTTTTGTGTAAAAATCATTTATAAAAACATAACTCAGCGCCCTGATTTAATACAACTTTTAGGTGATAACAAGAAAATAATACATTCTGAAACCAATTTAAAAAAAATAAAAATACTGGATTCTATCTTTATTAAAAACATTAACCTACAATTAATAACATTACGTATGAAACCAGTAACAATATTTAAAAATGCCTAATGTAATACAATTCATCCTGTGACAAAGGAAATGGTATTATGAGTCTATAAGAGGAAAATGTTATTATGATCGATCGTACGTACGCAGGTTGGAGTTGGAAGTTCGTAAGACTGACGAGGTTCGTATTATTGTTAGGAAGTAAGTTCATGTGCAAAAATGTCATTAATTTAGGAGGTAAAGTCCACGTACCAATGCCAGTAGTCAGGGAGGGTTTAAGGGTGAACTTACCGAAAATCAAAGTGATGGTGTGTGGCTTTGGGCTACAATACAGACTCTGTTCTGTATCCCTGTTCTGTGTGCTAACTTGTCCCTATTGTGGGTCCACAAAATGTGTAGTGACTTGAAGGGTAAGTTAGTCTCGAACCCCAACTTAGTGTGTAGGCGATGCCTGCGACAGGCATACCCCATTGACGGTCGTACTCCCCAAAAAGATGGCACTAGATGTCAACACCCTGGAGGTAGTAGAGTCTTTCTGCTACTCAGAAGATATACTGAGCACAATTGGTGGACGTCGACTCAGTACAACCACAAGAGTGAAGGAAAAATTTTGCCAACTGTTGCCTCTGATAACATCGCGGACTATTCCCCCCTATATCTGAGGTAAGTTGTGTCAGGTGTGTTATGTTATATGGTAGTGAATTCTGGGCCCTCACCCAGTCCTCTCTCACCCGACTGCAACACAATAACAAATCCATGATCTGATGGATCTGCAATGTGAAATCTGATCAAAGAATTTACTGAAAGCTCTACATTTGCCAAGCATAGAAGTTATCTTAACACTTAAATACTTTATTTCTCATATTGGTTTGAAAAAAAAAAATTATCACCGAAGATACTGATTACCTATTTAGCGGGTGTGCTGATGCAACATCATAATAATACCTACTCACACTTGCCAACAGGCTCGTTGCAGATGTGAAACAAGTTGCAGTTTGACACATTTTCTTTGAATTTTATATTTTGTTGGAATGTGTCATATTTGAAACAAAAAACATTTAAGGCCTAACGATGAATTGGTTATGCCGGTACGGTTATGTAGAGTGTTCAGCCTCCGGAATAAACTGTTGCAGAAGAATGGATTTCTTGAATCGCAGGAAGGTTGGCTGGCCAAGGAAAACTTAGAAATAAGTGATTAGACAAAACCGTACAGAGTGGAAATTGGAGAGAGTTGACTCGCTGAACCATGAGGACTGGAGAGTGAGCTTGCTGAATATAAAAAATCGTCTGAACCCCGGACAAGGGAAAAGTGACATTAAATGAATAAAAAAAGAAGAAGAAGAAGAAGAATCGATTACTCACCAACAAAGTGACTGATGGTAGACAATATCAATCACATTCTGAGGTAAGTCAAATTCTTGGGGTCCGACCGTATTTATAACCCAGCGAAACATTTGAACACATTTATTTGGTTTCTGAAGGGTTTCACTGGGATCTTCTTCATCGACATCAGCACACTTTGTATCGTCAGTGTGGAACTTGTTATATAATATTCTGATAAAAAAAAAGAAGAAAAAAAAGATATTCAGGTTGTCCAAAAACAAAGAAAAGATATTTTTTATGCTTAGCTTCCATTTAAAAAAAAAAAAAATTCCATTTTAAAAAATATTTTTAAATGTTAAATTTAAAAATTTTTAAATTTAATAAAAAGGTATTTTAAAAAAAATTTTTTAAATTTAAAATTTAATAAAAAAGGTATTTTAAAAAAATTTTTTAAATTTAAAAAATTCCATTTAAAAAAAAAAAAAAAGATATTCAGGTTGTCCGAAAACAAAGGAAAGATATTTTTTATGCTTAGCTTCCAAAAAAAAAAAAAATTCCATTTTAAAATTTTTTTAAAAATTTTAATTTAAAAAAATTTTAAATTTAATAAAAAGGTATTTTAAAAAAATGTAAAAATTTTTAAAATTTTAAAAATTCCATTTAAAAAAAAAAAAGAAAAAAGATATTCCGGTTGTCCGAAAACAAAGGAAAGATATTTTTGATGCTTAGCTTCCGTTTTACTTAAATGTGTTTGCAATCGAAAAGTATGATTCAAGAGGTTTTCAAAAATGAATGTATTCGACAAAAAAGTTATGGTTTACAAAATTTTACACACGTTCTCAAATACTTTGACACTCAGCATCAAATCAACACACCACAAAAACGAAGCCACAGTTCAAGTTGTTTAATTGAGGGTTTTTTTCATAAGAAAGTTGTTTAATTGGAAATAGAAGAGGTTTTCCAAATGTATTAAACAAAAAAAAATCAAAGTTTACAGAAGTTTATAACAATAATCTGTTGAATGGTGTGAATTACATTTATTAAAAAAGTGAAAAAATAGTATTTTGAAAAAAAAACTTTTTTAAATATTGAAGCCAATACGAAGTTGAGAGAGGATGACTTCCTCTCTTCGTGACTTTCTACAGCCCTGCCTCCATTCTCTTAAATAAGGTTGTATTGTCAACAATTTATTGGATGTATTACACCTAGATTGCCATTTCTTATAGATATATGCTTGAATGTTTGTCTTGACGTCTGTGTATGAAAATTTAAAATTGTTGTTGAGGCTGCTGTGTCAGCCTTATTATTTCCTTGAATTTTTTTAACTTGACAATTTAGGATCAATTTTTCTCATTGACCGAAAAGTTGAATTATTGGTTCATATGAGCCAATTAAGATTTAATTTAAATATTTTGTTTTGCTTGTTAATAAATTTCATTAAATACAGACTATTTCAGTTGTCTATTAATTTTTTATTCCGGATCAAATGTTAAAATGGCAAGAGAAGAAAATTAGAATATATTTATCAAAATTATATATTATAAGTTTTTATTACTTTTTCTTTCAATAAAACATCAAAATATGTGCACTCCTTAACGCTAAATACTGATCAACATTCCATAAATTGAACCACTTCTGCGACTGCCTTTTCAAAAACGTCCAAGGAATTGGCACCGTCTTTCACTTCTTCGATGCTCAATCTTTCTGAATCACTTTTGTCTGCTTCTCGTAAGACATTCTTCTGTTATGGTAGATTTACACACCTTATTATCTTCGGAATGAATCCACCACTCTCTAAATCATCAGAATTTATGGGGATTATGTATTTTGGGGGACAGATGAAATTTTCATCTTTAATTTGGAAGAGTCAGTTGAAAGGGGAGATAATTTAAACCGTTTTTTTTTTTGTTGTAATCATAACCCATAAGGAAAACCCAGAGAATTAGTAAGAAAATAAATTTAAAAAAGGCTACTTATGTAGTTTACAGACCGGACTGAAATAATAACGTTATAATTTAGAAAGCCATTCTTAACATTTGGAGGTGTGTGTGTGTGTAGGGGGGGGGGGGTTGATTACATTTTCTGTTTATTAAATTGTTAGGTGAAAGTACAGAATATTTAATCAACCGCCCCACGTTCTCATGTTAAGAATGGTTTTCTAAATGATAACGTTATTATTTCAGTCTAGTCCGTAAACTGCATAAGTACCACTTTTTAAATTTATTTATGTTAAACTCGGGAATTTCGAATTAAACCCTTTATTTAATCCTCAGGGATAGATTGTTCTCAGCCATGACCGATTAGAAGTTTTAATTATTATATTATACTTTATTTAATCCATGTGGGTAGATTGTTCTCGTTCTGTCAGCCATTTTATTTATCTTCCTCCCACAGCGGTAAGATGTGACACAAGGTCAGGAAAGTGGGATTTGAAAAGCCAACGCCCGAGAAGGCGAGCACTCTGGCCTACAAAAAATGCCTGGGCAGCCCCGTCGGCATTCCCCGTAAGGGGCACCTCAGGCAGTAAGCGATAAACTTACTCCTCCCCAAAGAGGGGAGGCAAAGCCTGGGAGGGTGGACCTCCTAGAACTGCACAGGATAAACCCACAGACCGGCGGAATCAAGACCCGAAGGCCTAGACGATACCGGTTTATAGGGTGTAGCATCCATCACAACAGATACTACACTTTGATCTTGGCCAAAAGGGCCTTCAATCCCTATCTATCTATCAGATTTGTCTGGTTGCCCAGACCATATTGACCCAACTCCTCCATACTTCCCTATTCGTCATGGCTCTCTGAAGATCTTTCAGTTGAGAACCAGTATCTTTGGTCAACGGTTTTTTTTTTTTTCAATCCTTAGAAGTCTATAACTTAAAACTGATTGCTAATCAATAACTTTAACTGTTGCACCACAGGTCCATTCTCTGAGCGACAGTCTTCTAATGGTTGAAGGTTCAATCCTTAATATAGGCGATAAGAAAGAATAACAATAATTAACATCTTAGAGCCTACTAGTTGAACTTAGGAATCTTCTGTACAGGTTAGGGTTAGGGTTAATGTTAGAGTAAGGGTTAGGGTTAGGGTTAGGATTAGGGCTAGACTCCAAAGTTAAAAAAGATTAACATGAAGAAAGTTGGAACTTACATAAAATGACTGACAAGCATATGCACGGGCTCGGTGTCTACATCCATAATACCCTCCCCCTGATTAGAGAACTTAGTCTAGAATCAGATGATCAGGTGTGTATGTGCTTTAGATTAACCCTACAACACAGTGTTAGTTATCTATATTTCTTCTACCATTCTCCTTCAACCCAGGATGGTATCCTACTCGACTATATCTCTGATGTGAACAAGCATCTTACTGCACAACTCCCCACTTAGGATGCCCCTATAAATGTGGCTCCTACTTCACAATTGCCCATTACCTCTTACTGGCAGTGTTCCATTGTTTGAGGTGAATTGAAAAAAAAAAGCATCGGACGAAACGTTGTGAATATAACAAAAAATCAAGGGAGGTGCGAGAGCGCTCTATCCCTAAATAGACAACAGAAATGGCCTATGCTGGAAATCTCATTTCTTTGATCAATCATAACTCAAAAACCAATAAACCAAATTAGTTAAAACTTTGCACAAATTTTTATTTGATAGGTTCTATAAGTGTGTAGAATCTCAGCATCATTAGTCAAGGCAACCCAGAGATCCAGAAAGTTCAATCATGAAATCATGTTATCTGTACGTACGTACGTATGTGCTACCCTGTATCTCATCAACTATTTGATGGATTCAGCTGATTTTTGGCAGAGATAGAGGTTCTAGGGTCTAGTTGATGGCATTTTAATTTCAGTTTACCATATACCTTAGTTTTCCAGAAAATTCCAGAAAACCTTAAAAATGACCATTGTATTGAGACATAGCCTTTACAAAAGTAGTGACATTCCATGAAAAATGCCAGTATACTGAAATCATATGCCCTTAATAGGGTTAAGATGAAAATTCATATACACTAAATGTACAAAAGCAAGGAAATTCCCAAATTTTTACACTTTTATTGTCATTAAGAGTATGCGAGCACAACAGGGCTATGTATTTTACTGGTAGAAATATTTCTTCAGCGCACCTCACACACTTCATCCACTCATGCATAGAGATTTATACTGTAGTGATGTGATAATGAAATGGTTTGGTTGATATGTAGTCATACCCTAAATTTAGTGTATATGAATTTTCATCTTAACCCTATTAAGGGCATATGATTTCAGTATACTGGCATTTATCATGGAATGTTATTATACCTTTATTCCCCACCACTTTGCATCTTATCTGCTCTTCCTCCAACCGTCTAAAACATTCAATGTGAAACCAAACAATCCAACAAGATTAACAGAATTTTAGTTTTATATATATGGCGCTGAAGTTTCTGCTGGACAATAGCCAGACATATTGCGTGGAGAAAACGGAAAAGAAAATCTCCCTTAATTTAGTTTTAAACACAATTACGGTAGATTTTGAGATGAAAATTTGAAACTACTTTTTCTGAACTAACCTTCGTGCTGTATGGAAGATTAAATTTACAACAATTAAGAGCGCAAAATCCAACAGGATCAATTTGTAAAATTGTTGACCGACATAAGTTTCCCAACACTGAAAATAAAAATAAAAACACATTATAACACATCATATATCATAAAATAGGCTAGTCAGAATCAAATAGAGATATGTCAGAGAGATTATTATTTGAGTGTCTTTGAAAATCCAACTGACATAATTTTATAGAGTAAATGTATATATAAGATTAATATATTCTTAGTGATACTATAGAAAATCAATGCAAATAGTTATGTGAAATTTGCGGGTTTCTAACATGCCATACAAGTCAAATGTTTATACATCCATCGGTAAGTAAAACTGTAACATACCTCTTCTGATTTCCTCTATATCCGGACTGGTTTTGTTGTATTGTGCGTGGCTTAATAAAATGACAACACGGTATCTTGGGAAAATATAATATGTATATTTATTTGTCGGTAACGATGAGGGTGGTGGTCGGAGAGGCTTGTTCACAGGGAATTAGACGGTTGATTCTCTCTGAGGTTCAATCGTCAATTAACTTCTTTCGATTTTCGGTTGGAATTATATAACAATTTCGTGACCACCTCGACGACCTCCGAGGTTGCACCCGGTGACAGCTTGCACTCATTTGACAATTCAACAAATCTGTCTATCTTTTCCTGGCATGACACAACCGCACCTGGCAATATGATCTTTAACCTTTCCAACATCTGTTTTCTTCTGACATCACTGTTTAAGTGATTCTTGCAGCTGCATCCTTTTTATTTGGTCGGAAGAAACTTATCTTTTGACAATCGATCATATTGTTTTCTTCTGTGCAGATGTTTGTCTGGTTGTGAGTTTTTTAAATTTTATTTTCAAATAACTTTTTGGTCATCCGGCAATTATCTTATCAACTGACAATCGCCAGGTGCATCTGTTTTCAACAACCTTTACCGTGCACCGACTCGGATATGTAACAGTTTAATATAATATAAAAACAGAAAAAAGAGAAAGATAACTGATTGACCATTGTTTCACATAATTTAATTCTGGTAAAACATTACCTTAGTGCCCCTTTGCCTGCTTCCCGGAGGGGCAGACAAAGATAGAGCTTTGAAAAACAGTATCTGAACTAACTCAGCTCACAAAAAAGGTTGATCTTTTTCTCGTCTTCGCCACGTCTTCATTTCAGATTTCCTATCTTGACATGAACTCCTATCCTCTAACTTGACTTCTAAATCGAATTTTTCATTCTATACTTAATTTTTAGTTTGCATAAAAATTTCCGATTTTAATCTTACTTTTAACAATCACCATTTAAATATTACTACACTGGGTCTTTGTGTACCCCAACCTTTGAAGTGACCGTGAAGACTGTTACTGACTATCTGAAAAGTAGATTGAATGAATTTAACAAATCGTACCTGGATTTCACCATCTTCTCCATGGCCACACTTGTCCTCAGATTCATTCAATTCCAGTTTTACATATAATGAAAACAGAAGGATCGCCAAAGAGGCAAGACGTAACAATGTAATTCTGGAAAAAAAAAAAAAAAATTAATATGGGAAAAACTTTGACGTCATGATGGGATGCTATGATGGCGCAGAGATATGCAAGTTAACAGGAATCATGAAGTTACAAAAGATCTCTGGTTCATTCCTGGATCTTTGTGTAACTGTGGTAGATATGATGAGCTAGAACCTTGATCAAGTGGTGGGAATAGTCTTGACTTACCTCATCGGCATCATAAATTGGCCCGTCTTTGCCTGGCATGCAGAACCTGGATGTAAGAAATTTATGCATATCAACCGAGCTTAATAGAAGTTGCCAGAATGCATTTTAGCACTTGAAGGGCTAAGATCATTCTAAAAACTTCTATTACGCTAGTCTTTTATGGATGGCAAAGCACGCTAGTCATACATGGTCAATACAGATACTCTCATTCTGGCATGTACTTGTTCTTTCTCATATCCAAGTTCTGCATGCTAGGCAGAGACTGGCCCTTTTTCTGGCTCAACATATCTGCCACAGTAACCCAACCCTTGAAGTGACCTGATCAAAAAGAAAAATTAGCATTTATTGAATTGCTAAGCTAATAATGTTTCAATGTTTGATTGAGAAAAAAAAATGATTGTTTTTGCCAGCCATGGCTAGTAGCTGAAGCAATTTATTTGTTTTCAAATGAAATACATGGCATGTGTTTTAATAAAGATTAGGGATAATATGTTGTAGTTAGCAAGGAAGCATTCCTGTGTTATTATGTCCTTGAAATTCTTGAGTTAATCTACTTTCCCGGGCAATGCCGGGACACGAGTTAGCTAGTAAGAAATAATTTTGAAAGTGAACTGAGGAAAATTTTGAAAAAAATAAGATGCATGTAATATTTTTTAAAGGGGGAAGATTTTTTGACCGAGGAGAAGGGGAGAGGGAGAGATAGAGGAGAATAGGGGTTTGAGAGAAGTAAAGGGAGAGAAGTTAAAAAAAAAAAGATGTTACACACTTTTTACCTCTTCTATTTTGTTGTTCATGCTCCCGGGCAACACCGAGTAGCCATGCTGACAATAAAAAATAATTTTTAAAGTGAATTGAAGAAAAATTCTGAAAACAAGATTTGTGTAATATTTTTTAAATGGTGAAGATTTCTTACCGGAGTAGTGTCAGCTTGATTTCATACGATGAAGTATATTCCTCAAATTTCACCAAGAAGTTGAAAACCAAAGGTACGATTACGTTCAACGCACTGATGATGAGTGAAGGTAAAAACTGAATGACTAATTCTATGAACGTGTTGTTAAATGTCTGTGTCTGGAGCTGTGAAGACAAAAACAAAACAATGACTCAGCGATTGGTCAACATTTACCTGGTGCTACCAGATCAGGCTTCCTGACTTAAAATGCACCAAACATTGATGTTATTGTTTTTTTTCCTTTCCCTTTGCACAATTCAATCATGTTATGCAAAGCTAAACACCTAAACTACATTTGTCCTCTACAAAACAACCGGTGCTTCTATCGAACATGAACCGGTTTCTGTGAACTTGGCGTTGGCAGCGTTCGAGCATGCTACATAAACACCCGAGAGATGCCGAGCAATTAGCCAATCAGCTACCAGGCGACAGTTTTCTAACCAGTATTGAAACTGATTAACGCCAGAAGCAATTATTCAAAGCCAGTGTATGTTTATTTCCTTTTAAATCCCCCCTCCAAAGAAAAATGAATTACTAAGAGCTGTGTAGTAGTGTCGAATCTCCCGAAGGAGTTATTTCTTTTTGCCAGGAAAGAAAGCTGTTGGCAAAAAGAAAAACATGTCAGAAATGTTAGTACATGTGCCGGTTGATAGAAATAAAAGGAATAACGGACAAGTATTCGTGGAAGTGTACAAACACTAAATGTAGAGCTTGGAATTCCGTAAGAAGTGGCATCTTTTTTTTTGTTATTTGCTATCTTTCTTGAAAATAAAACCGAAAAAATATGATGCAGAAACGTATCAAAGTTATTGGCTGCCACCATTCGCCTTGTCATCTCTTGGATGTTTATGTAGGATGCCCGAACACTGCCGATGCAAAGTTCACGGAAACTGGTTCATGTTCGATAGAAGTACCAAACAACCAAACCAAACACGATGAATCAATATTTAAAGATATAAAGAACTTGAAGCATAAAACTTTTACCAAAATGACCAAATTCGGCATTAAATAACTTGAAAAGGGTTGATATGCCATAAAACAAAACATCCAAACCAAACACCATGAATAAATATTTAAAAATATAAAGAACTTGAAGCATAAAACTTTTACCAAAATGACCAAATTCGGCATTAAATAACTTGAAAAGGGTTGATATGCCGTAAAACGAAACATCCAAACCAAACACCATGAATAAATATTTGAAGATATAAAGAACTTGAAGCATAAAAACTTTTACCAAAATGACCAAATTCGACATTAAATAACTTGAAAAGGGTTGATATGCCGTAAAACGAAACATCCAAACCAAACACCATGAATAAATATTTGAAGATATAAAGAACTTGAAGCATAAAAACTTTTACCAAAATGACCAAATTCGACATTAAATAACTTGAAAAGGGTTGATATGCCGTAAAACGAAACATCCAAACCAAACACCATGAATAAATATTTGAAGATATAAAGAACTTGAAGCATAAAAACTTTTACCAAAATGACCAGATTCGACATTAAATAACTTGAAAAGGGTTGATATGCCGTAAAACAAAACATCCAAACCAAACACCATGAATAAATATTTGAAGATATAAAGAACTTGAAGCATAAAAACTTTTACCAAAATGACCAAATTCTACATTAAATAACTTGAAAAGGGTTGATATGCCGTAAAACGAAACATCCAAACCAAACACCATGAATAAATATTTGAAGATATAAAGAACTTGAAGCATAAAAACTTTTACCAAAATGACCAAATTCGACATTAAATAACTTGAAAAGGGTTGATATGCCGTAAAACGAAACATCCAAACCAAACACCATGAATAAATATTTGAAGATATAAAGAACTTGAAGCATAAAAACTTTTACCAAAATGACCAAATTCGACATTAAATAACTTGAAAAGGGTTGATATGCCGTAAAACGAAACATCCAAACCAAACACCATGAATAAATATTTGAAGATATAAAGAACTTGAAGCATAAAAACTTTTACCAAAATGACCAAATTCGACATTAAATAACTTGAAAAGGGTTGATATGCCGTAAAACGAAACATCCAAACCAAACACCATGAATAAATATTTGAAGATATAAAGAACTTGAAGCATAAAAACTTTTACCAAAATGACCAAATTCGACATTAAATAACTTGAAAAGGGTTGATATGCCGTAAAACGAAACATCCAAACCAAACACCATGAATAAATATTTGAAGATATAAAGAACTTGAAGCATAAAAACTTTTACCAAAATGACCAAATTCGGCATTAAATAACTTGAAAAGGGTTGATATGCCGTAAAACGAAACATCCAAACCAAACACCATGAATAAATATTTGAAGATATAAAGAACTTGAAGCATAAAAACTTTTACCAAAATGACCAAATTCGACATTAAATAACTTAAAAAGGGTTGATATGCCGTAAAACGAAACATCCAAACCAAACACCATGAATAAATATTTGAAGATATAAAGAACTTGAAGCATAAAAACTTTTACCAAAATGACCAAATTCGACATTAAATAACTTGAAAAGGGTTGATATGCCGTAAAACGAAACATCCAAACCAAACACCATGAATAAATATTTGAAGATATAAAGAACTTGAAGCATAAAAACTTTTACCAAAATGACCAAATTCTACATTAAATAACTTGAAAAGGGTTGATATGCCGTAAAACGAAACATCCAAACCAAACACCATGAATAAATATTTGAAGATATAAAGAACTTGAAGCATAAAAACTTTTACCAAAATGACCAAATTCGACATTAAATAACTTGAAAAGGGTTGATATGCCGTAAAACGAAACATCCAAACCAAACACCATGAATAAATATTTGAAGATATAAAGAACTTGAAGCATAAAAACTTTTACCAAAATGACCAAATTCGACATTAAATAACTTGAAAAGGGTTGATATGCCGTAAAACGAAACATCCAAACCAAACACCATGAATAAATATTTGAAGATATAAAGAACTTGAAGCATAAAAACTTTTACCAAAATGACCAAATTCGACATTAAATAACTTGAAAAGGGTTGATATGCCGTAAAACGAAACATCCAAACCAAACACCATGAATAAATATTTGAAGATATAAAGAACTTGAAGCATAAAAACTTTTACCAAAATGACCAAATTCGGCATTAAATAACTTGAAAAGGGTTGATATGCCGTAAAACGAAACATCCAAACCAAACACCATGAATAAATATTTGAAGATATAAAGAACTTGAAGCATAAAAACTTTTACCAAAATGACCAAATTCGACATTAAATAACTTAAAAAGGGTTGATATGCCGTAAAACGAAACATCCAAACCAAACACCATGAATAAATATTTGAAGATATAAAGAACTTGAAGCATAAAAACTTTTACCAAAATGACCAAATTCGACATTAAATAACTTGAAAAGGGTTGATATGCCGTAAAACGAAACATCCAAACCAAACACCATGAATAAATATTTGAAGATATAAAGAACTTGAAGCATAAAAACTTTTACCAAAATGACCAAATTCGACATTAAATAACTTGAAAAGGGTTGATATGCCGTAAAACGAAACATCCAAACCAAACACCATGAATAAATATTTGAAGATATAAAGAACTTGAAGCATAAAAACTTTTACCAAAATGACCAAATTCGACATTAAATAACTTGAAAAGGGTTGATATGCCGTAAAACGAAACATCCAAACCAAACACCATGAATAAATATTTGAAGATATAAAGAACTTGAAGCATAAAAACTTTTACCAAAATGACCGGATTTGGAAGGATAATTATTATATTGCATCACTGACCAAGACAATCCAATTGACACTCCGACTGGTATCAGAATTGAACAATGACGTTGGACCAGCACGAGTGAACGATCACAGCCTGTGCAGTTAACGCACACAGATGCACGTTCATATCTTCTCTCGGCTAAATATTGTAGCATTGTGCATGTTTGTAGCATTGTGCATGTTTAGCGTGATTGCAGGGGGGATAACTCCTACTTTTTTTCTTCCTTTAAACTAATTTTTCTTTATTTTAGTATTAACTCAACTTGACAACAATCTCTGGCAAGTTAAAAGTTAGTGAGAGAAAGAGAAGCAAAGAGACAGATACAGACATGTTTTTATATTGAAACTAGTTGATTTCTACTTTTCAGTTTTGGGAGAATGCAAGACAAACTTACGTTAATGAGTGCGTTGCTGCTGTAATAAATAAGAGCAAATGAACCGCAGAGGATGCTGATAACGAGGATGTTGATGAATAATCGCAAAGAGTAGAGTCTAATCTTTAGTTTTAAGGTCCGTCCTATCTGCATCCAAACCTCTCTTTGCATATTCAGATCAGCCTGAAAAATAAAATTAAAATAAGTTAAAAAATCATTAAAAACTATCTCTTCATTTTCTTTTCCTATCAATGCTGAATCTCTGTCCCATTTGAGGGTTCTTGATAAGGTGTAGAAATGTATCTGTAATTTGATTGGCCCTACCCTTTCTTCTTCTCTACACCCTCTCTCTCTCACAGATGTGATGTTGCTAGTCTCAGTCTTTTCTATAAATACTATTATGGCAGGTGTTCTTCAGAATTGTTCCAGCTCATTTGACTCGTTGGTTTCATAGTTTCCATCAATTCACTGTTTTGATACCTCATTGTAATACAGCTTCCTATTCCAGTAGCTTCTTTCCAAGAACTGCAGGCTTGTGGAACTCTCTTCCTGCCGACTGTTTTCCTCCTACCTATAACCTCTGTCTTTTCAAGACTAAGGCTAATAGACATCTCCTGTCTTTGCGATGATCATATTTAGTTCTTGTTAGCTCCTTACATCAAGTGGCTTCATGCCTTGTCTGGAGCGATTTCCATTAAAAAACAAAAAAGCATTTGGCAGAATTTCCATTAACAAAGCTTCTTTCCAAAAATCTTCCCGTCTGTGGGACACATTATCACTGGACTGTTTCCCTGCAGACTACAACTCCAATGTCAACAAATACTTATCATAAATCGTCCCCATAAGTAATCAAACTTTATTCATTCCATTGACCATCTTCAATCCTCTCATAATGTTCTTCATCATTCAACTGACAATCCATCCATGTCATTAACCTTTATCTTTGCGTAAGTCATGACTCATCAGAAAAAAACAAAAACGCTTTGAATAAAAAATTTCCCACATCTTACTCACCCGCAATTCCTGGAGCAAGCAGTTTTTCTTCCGACTAATCATTTTCTCATCGGATATGCAATAATCCCAGGATCCAAAAACTTTCTGAGAATATGGAATTCCAGTACTTTGCTGGTTGACAAGGTTCTCTTTGATTCCATCTGCAATGCTGCTCACAGAATGTCCAATGGAAAGAAGATATATATAAAAAAAGGTTATTTAAAAAAAAAGTGAAAATTGTGAAAATAAGAACTGTAATGGAAAGTTCCTAGGAATTGCCACAAGAATTCTTGGTTATGACCAGAAATAAAGGAAGCAATTTTCTGTGATTATTGAATTGCAAAAAGAATTGTGGAATCATGAATCTGAAACAAAATTTGTTTTGTTTTTTAATCTAATTGTATTTTGTTTAGTTTTTTGCTTTATATTATAGTGTAGTTTGGATTAATGTTGCCTAATTTGCCTTATTATTGTATTGTATTTGGTCTAATTTGCCTTATTATTGTATTGTATTTGGCCTAATTTGCCTTATTATTGTATTGTATTTGGCCTAATTTACCTTATTGTATTGTAATTCAAATTAGTGTTACCTTATTATTGTATTTTGAATTAATGTTGCCTTATTATTGTATTGTATTTGGCCTAATTTGCCTTATTATTGTATTGTATTTTGTCTAGTTTGCCTTATTGTATGGTAATTCGGATAAGTATTGCCTTATTATTGTATTATACCTGGGATTAATGTTTCCTTATGTATGCTATTTCTGCTAATGTTGCTTTATTATTCTATTGTTTTATACTTTTGACTATTGCGATTTTATCATTATATTGTATTTTATCTTTTTATTTATTATGTTTTTGCATTAATATTCTGTGTCTTTTTTGTCTCGTTGCTCTTCGTATAGTATTTTCTCATTTCTGCCTTAGTATTGTCTTTGCCTCAGTTTATTCTGTTGACAATTCGACTGATTCCAGTTTTGTTTGACCATTTCTACTTCCTCAATCTCAATATAAGTCACGTGACTAGCGTCATTGCAAAGGTAATAAAAGAAGAGGCTTTTGTTTACTCACGTTCGGATGATAAGGACAAAAGATATGAGAAAGAAGATTCCAAGGGCGAGAAGATATGCCAAGGACATGTTGTAATTGTAGACTTTATCGGTGCCCACATTCAATGTAACATTATGGTAGCTACCATAAAATAGTACCGTATATTCCATAAAACCCTGAGAAAATAAATAGATACAGAAATTATCATTTTAAATAAAGTTAGTAAAAAATTAATTCGTAAAAGTAATTCTTTAAAAAATTAATATTTTATTAAGATTAAGGAAAAAGACAAAAAAGGTTATTTTAAATGAACTGAATGATAATTAAGAAAAATAATAGTAAATTTGGGGATTAACATTCTCCATTGACCCCCACCCTCTCCCCGAAAAAAAATTAGGCGATTATGTGTAGACACCCTGAAAAACTTGAGGGGAAAGAAGAAAAACAATGATATTATAGTAGATGTTATTCTACAATAATACCAAATTAACTTAATGAAAATAAAGAAATTAATATAGAAGAGTATCAGATTTATCCCCCTTACTTAAAAATGGCTGTCTCCAATAAAGATGGCCAGGAATGACAAAACTGCCGATTTGACCATATCTTGTTTTCATCCTTTGCTCAATAATAAAGATCAATGTATGTGTGTGTGTGTATATATATATATATATATATATATATATATATATATATATATATATATATATATTATGATTTTGGTTGGTTTCATTTTTTACTTGTTTGTGCCTACAGCCATGCCGAAGTCTGGACACTTTCTGCCAAATCAAAATTAATATTCTGCATGATTTTTCAACATTATTTATTCATCCTGAAAAAGTCTTTCAATAAAGACGAAACGTTGATGAATACATAGATAACATAGTTTTGGGATTTTCTTTTTCATATATATATATATATATATATATATAAGAATAATATTATTTTTGAAGGCGATAACAATGCGTTGTTAAAGTGACACATACGACACGTGGAATCGAAAAATAAAACAAAGTGACAATATTGAAAAGTCAATAATTTTCAAATATTTTTTTTTTATTTACCAGTGTATCGTGACCGTGGTGTTGGGTTGGGTTGGAGTGTGTCCTTTTCATTATTTTTTTTTTTTAATTTTCGAGGGTATCCCTCATCCTCAGAATAAAATAAATACTACCACTCGTTGGAGTGTGTTTTTTTTTTGCCAAAAGCCGGGGCCGGAAATGTTGGTTTGTTTTTAGTAGCAGGTCCGCAGAAGTTTGTTATTTATTTTTTATAAATTCTTATTTGCTATTTTAACCGTTGCTGTTTATTTTGTTAGTAAATATACTGAGTAATTTATTTTTTATTTATTTATTTATTTTATTTTTTTATATAACGTTGTTTGTTTTGTTAATAATATACTGAATAATCGTTATCTCGGTGGTAGGGCTGATAACTCGTGTGAGTCAAGCTTTGTTTGATTTTTGACCTTGATATTCCAAAATTAAATTGGTGCTAAGTTAAACCATGACTGATATTCGAACCAGTTTTGGTGACAATTGGTGGAGCGATGTAAACACAAGGCTTTACACAAACATAGTGACAAACACAACTAAAAACATTATTATTATCATTATCATTATTATTATCATTATAATTATCATTATCATTATAATTATCATTATTATTATTATTATTATTATTATCATTATTATTATCATTATTATCATTATAATTATTATTATCATTATCATTATTATTCATAGTAGTCTCAACTTTTGGATGTTTTTAGTTGGGGTTTTGTTTTTTTGTTTTTTTGAACATCAAGTCAATTCCCTTGACCTTAGATATTCAAGCTGTACCTTAACACTTTCGCCGTTCCTAATAGGTAAACCTTTTGCAGAATTGGAAAAGAAATTGTCTTGTCAATTTGTTTAAGCCATTTATGGTTCCAAGCGCTCCAATTACAACGGGGATCACCTTTACTTCTTTACATTTCCATATTCTAACTAATTCCCATTTTAGATCTTGATATATATTTATTTATTTTTTTGTGTTCTTTCTCCTGCACTCTGGTATCGAAGGGGTAGGCTATATCAATGATTAATTATTATCATTATAATAATTATTATTATTATCATTATAATTATTATTATAATTATTATTATAACTATTATTGTGATTTACTACGAGTTTTCACACAAGTCATTATCAGTGATTGCTCACTGACAATAATCAGTGGTGTTTCCCTGGAGTTCGAGTGACAACAAGTCTCTTTCAGATTTAAAGCATTCTCCACCTCTTTCGATAACCATTTATTTATTTGTTTGTTATGCCTCCTTGGGCATCTCCACTTTAACTATCTTCTCAATTCAACTGTTAAAAAAAAAAAAAATGAAACTCTTAGTACAGTATCGATATCCAGATAAAATTCTGTTAAATATTTCATTTGATAACTCCCATTGGCAATTATTTTGCGATATCTCAACAGCCGGAGCTAATAATGGATTAAATTTTAGAGTGGATCTAATAAGGGCATGTGCAAGATGGTTTGGCGCCCTAGGCAAGTTTGTAGATGTGCGTTCCCCCCCTGAAAGTTTTGATAAGCTAATCTAAGTAAAGTAGCCAATTTCTATATTATTTCTAACACATAAGTATGTTGCGGATTTTTTAAAGTCAGACCCAAATAGCAATCCATGTGACATGCCGATACTTAATTAGAACTAGCCCATTTTTTCGTTACTCTCTTCCACTCTGTTATTAGCAGGTATATATTTTATTTCATGCCAGTTTCTTTCTGAAAATACTTATTCAGAGTAAGAAAGCATTTCATATGGATACTTTTTCCTTCGTTTTTATAATAAAAAGGGAGATAACAAAGATGTTTTGTCAAAGAGTAGCTTTCCTTAGACGTATTTAAAAATCCTCATATATATTGAAAGTTTTGGAAGCTTTTATTTATCTTCCTCCCACAAGGTAAGATGTAACACAGGGTCGGGAAAGTGGGATTTGAAAAACCAGCGCTCGAGAATTTGAGCACTCTGGCCATTAAAAATTGCCTGGGCAGCCCCGTCGGCATTCCCCAGTAGGGGCGCCTCAGGTGATTAGCAATAAACTAACCCCTTCTCAAAGAGTGAGGAGGCAAAGCCTGGGAGGGTGCACCTCCTAGAACTGCACAGGACAGACCGATAGACCTGCGTAAATCAATATCCAAAGGCCAAGACAATACCGGTCTATGGGGTGCAGTATCCATCGGAACAGATACAACACTTTGATCTTGACCAAAAGGCCTAGAAAGAACGTTTTGGAAGCTTTTTCACATCAAAATTAGTTATAGTTTTATAACAATTTGCTTCAATTAATAATTCAATTATCAAACAATACCGTGATATTTAAATTTAACTTTAAAAATCCAACTTTAAAAAAATATTTTCATAAAAACAGAAAATGAAACAAAACTAAAAAAAAACAAAAAACATATAACAGCTTAGTTTTTAAAAAAATGCAAAGCACTAATAAAAATGCAAAGCACTAATAAAAATGCAAAACACTAATAAAAATGCAAACACTAATAAAAATGCAAAGCACTGATAAAAATGCAAAGCACTAATAAAATGCAAAGCACTAATAAAAATGCAAAGCACTAATAACATGCAAAGCACTAATAAAATGCAAAACACTAATAAAATGCAAAGCACTAATAAAAATGCAAAACACTAATAACATGCAAAGCACTAATAAAATGCAAAACACTAATAAAATGCAAAGCACTAATAAAAATGCAAAACACTAATAACATGCAAAGCACTAATAAAATGCAAAACACTAATAAAATGCAAAGCACTAATAAAAATGCAAAACACTAATAACATGCAAAGCACTAATAAAATGCAAAACACTAATAAAATGCAAAGCACTAATAAAAATGCAAAACACTAATAACATGCAAAGCACTAATAAAAATGCAAAGCACTAATAAAAATGCAAAGCACTAATAAAAATGCAAAACACTAATAAAAATGCAAACACTAATAAAATGCAAAGCACTGATAAAAATGCAAAGCACTAATAAAATGCAAAGCACTAATAAAAATGCAAAGCACTAATAACATGCAAAGCACTAATAAAATGCAAAACACTAATAAAATGCAAAGCACTAATAAAAATGCAAAACACTAATAACATGCAAAGCACTAATAAAATGCAAAACACTAATAAAATGCAAAGCACTAATAAAAATGCAAAACACTAATAACATGCAAAGCACTAATAAAATGCAAAACACTAATAAAAATGCAAAGCACTAATAACATGCAAACACTAATAAAATGCAAAGCACTAATAACATGCAAACACTAATAAAATGCAAAACACTAATAAAATGCAAAACACTAATAAAAATGCAAAGATTCCCGAGTAGGTACAGCTCATAGCGTTTTTTTTTGTCATTTTGTGGCCTTATTAATAAAAATACGAGGACCTGGGGTAGTCCATCGAAATCGGGTGAGAAAAACAAAAACAAAAATCGACTACCATCCCCCCCCTTTCAAACAATATTATCTAGGTTTGTCCTGAATTTATATCATCCCCCACCCACTCAGCCCCCTAATACTAACCCACTCATGCCCTATATACATGCGACTGAGGACCACTTGTGAATTTGATATTCCCTAGAAATTAGGAAGCTATTGACTCTTGGCCTGATAATTTTTTATTTATTTATTTATTTTTTTTATCAATTTATTTATTTATTTTTATCAATTTATTTATTTATTTTTATCAAAGTTTTCTTTTTGTCTCATTCTGAAATTGTTCAGCCTTTCACACCTGAAACATCCAAATTGACCTACATATTGTCTAACCACCTTATCTTACCTTATTAATCACCTCTGTCAGATCACAAAAACAACAAAAACATAAATCGTAAGAGTTCACACCTCCGTCTAACAACGTAGGTGTGGGCCAAAGATTTATCTGGGCCTTACTTCTCCATATTGTATGAAGTATTCCCAAAGTTATACCATGGCAACGTTGATAACTCAAAAACTATTTATCTGACCAGGCTGAAATTTTGCATGGCTGTTACTGTTATCAAAAAACATCAGATTCCTACATCAAATTTGGTAAAGTATGAAGTCAAAATTCAGTCAAGGTTAAGGTCATACAAGACGAGGGACATCATTGGCTACAATATGGGCCAAGTAGTGAGTCTCTACAATGAACAGAACCAGAGTGTAATCCAAACTTGAAAAAATAAAATTGGCTTTTCTTCACCTTCACTGACAATCGCAATCTTCAATATTCAAAGTTCTCTCTTCAATATTCACTCTCTTCTCTTCCAAACTCAACTCAGCTCTTCAGTCAAAAAAGTACAGTTTTTATATTCTTTAACCCACCACTTATGCAAATTATTGCAGTATCTTGAATCACACAGAGTTAACGCCGAAAGTCTTTCACCTTTTCCATGACTTTTAACCTAGATATCCCCAAAATTAAATCGGTTCTAAGTTATACCATGACTGATGACTTAGTTTGGTGACGATTGGTCAAGTGATATGGACGCTAGGCTATACACAAACAAACAAACAAACAAACAAACAAACAGTGACAAACCAACAAACACCAAAAACATAACCTCCCTGGAGGAGGTAACAATGGAGTGTATGTTGGGAGGCCTTCTAACTGAGAGCAAAAAATCATGAAATATTATTAAAATAAAAACCTGTTGAATGCGTCCTTGTGTCTCTAAAAGTCCGACTGTCAGTCAGCCACGCTTAAGTTTGAAAATATAATTTTCATCAGAAATTATACCAATTGAATGCGTGTATCTTATTTTTAGATATATCCGAGTGTTAAATATTCGTGGGTATTGTAGCTTGTATAAATACTGATTAAAATATATTTGTTCGGGTGGATCTAGCCTTATCAGTAAACAGGATATATTTTAAACAAAACGTCACAATGGGGTTACAGGGTTGACTTTCCAGGAAATAAGTTAAGTTAGTGAGAATCAGAAGCAATGATGTTTAGTCAGATATTATCCAAGACATAATTACAAAGCAATTAAGAGAAAAGTAAATTAAACAAAAATAGTAAACCTCAAAACGAATGTGTTCTGTTGTTATAAACAACTATTAGAACTGCTACTAAAGAAGAAGAGAGGCAGACGAACTCTACTGCTATTACTAGTATTGAAATTTATAAGACACTCATAGATTGGTCAGTGTGGTTATATTCTCTTGTTCCTTTACGGGTCACGTGGATTGCCACAAAATATACCCAGTCACTGCTCCCTTAAGTATAATGTGGGTCAGCCTATAAAAACTCAAACGTTTAGGGCTCCCTCCACTTTTTCTATTTCCACGATCTATGTTGGTTATGACAACCCCTAGACTGCAGCTGAAAGCAAAGGCAATCCGGTGAATTCGTCGTTTCCCAGCCAAAATGGCAGACAATGAATCGTCTATATTTTTCCAACCTCACAAATGAGTAAGTTAACCCAAATAATTTTTTTTTAACTAATTTCAAATTTACCTTAAATTATTTTAAAGGAAATACATTTGGGAAATTAGTCCAAAACAATTTATTTGGGTTTACTTACTCATTTGTGAGGTTTGAAAAAAATCAGAAAAATGCAACCGATTCATTGTCCGCCATTTTGGCTGGGAAACGACAAATTTATCGGTAATCCTTCTACAACGGAAAGAGCCGGCAACTGTTGGGGCCGAAGCATGCGCATCTGTTACCAGAACATTCCTCATTTAAGAGAAGTTCACGGGAATTCATTCATTCACAAACCGTCATCTCTATTTCTATAAAATTAGGTATGCATATTTTTTTATATATTTCTATGTACAGCATTCACTCCTAAACTAATTAACCGATCATTATGAATTTTGGAACACAGCTGCTAAGCATAAAGGTGCGTAATGTGGGATATATTTAGTTTGATTCAGTTTTATGGAAACGAGCAGAATAGAAGCCTTTCGTGAAAATTAAGACACCTCCAATTTTTGTTAATTTTTAGACATTAATTATTGAATCTTCACCAAATTTCAGTTTCTTTGGAGTATTTTAAAGAATTTTAGATGGCATAATATGGATACAACCTCCCATTTGAAAATCAAATATTTCAGATTTGCATTAAATGTGATCTATAGTCATTAGACACCAATTAAGCAAGATTTCATGAATTTCAATTTCCTCTTAAGACCCCTGCGTCAAAATCACGTAATGGCTTTTGATCAAAATTGAAATAAGGATTCTCGACATAAGGTTTAGTAGCATTATATCTTTATTTTAATCTTTGTGGAAGGACATAAAAGTGGTGCAAATGTGTTCGGGGAATTTATTTTATGGATATTCTTCTAGTTCTGCATATTTTTACTTTATGTATTTTGACCCTTTGTATATCATTCTCTATTACTTGCTTAAGTAAAATTGTTCAATTAATATACATGGTTGTTGTTCCTTTTCTTCAAAAGCTGTTGCTCCCAATTCAACTTTCACTGCTTATCTACAAGTATAATTCCTATTTTCTCACGAGCGAAGATTGCACTTTCTTCCAGGAATATAAATCCCTGCACTGAACATATCAACAAGACTTTTGATACTAACGCACCAACGATATTTGTTGGCGTTCGAAGAATAATCGTGAAGCTATGTAACATGATGATTTTGGTCGTTGTGACAGTGTCATTTTGGCCAATCATAACACACATCCGTTTGGAGATATGACCTTTCCTAAACCGAAACTAAAAGAAGCGAATAGTGCTTACCGTTCCTTGCAAGGCGTCCTTAACATGATCCGCAACACCTTTCG
Source organism: Sepiola atlantica (assembly GCA_963556195.1). NCBI lineage: Eukaryota > Metazoa > Mollusca > Cephalopoda > Sepiida > Sepiolidae > Sepiola > Sepiola atlantica. Next base: position 137,586,698 of record OY744518.1, read on the forward strand.
CTTTCAGTTCTGTCTGCAAATAAGTCTGATACCTGGATGAACAGTTTTCGGCTTCAACCACAAACGAGTTGTTGACGATCCAGTTCTTGTGGACTGTATGTGTATAATTTTCAAAATTCAGGTAATTGTTCAGTATGACATAAGGTAGTGTCGTCACGGAGAGAACAATGACTGTCAGCACCAAATCGAGGTAGAAGAGCCAACGTAGAAATATGAAAAAAGAAGCGATTCCAATTCCAAACCGACCTGCAAAAAAGTAATAAGTTAAGCTCTATTATTACTATTTATTAGCTGTACCGACCCAGTGTTGCCCGGGATTCATTATGTACAAAATTTGTTTTGTGAATATTTCTAGGTTAAAAGTAAATAAGAGACACAAACAGTTCAAGGGATCAACTCTTATTCTTTTAAGTAAGAGTTATTCCCCATAGCTGATTTTTCTGTTAAGGTGATTATTTAAGAATATCTATATATTATCACACTGCTGGACCGAATTAATTATTTTTTTCAAAAATAAATTATAGCAAATTATGTTAATCAGTAACAGACATTTTCTTTACATTTAAATTTCTGATTTTGTTAGCATATTTTTTTACAGACATTTTTTTTAGATTTAAATTTCTGATTTTGTTAGCATATTTTTTTACATACATTTAAATTTCTGATTTTGTTAGCATATTTTTTTTTACAGACATTTTCTTTTACATTTAAATTTCTGATTTTGTTAGCATAATTTTTTACAGACATTTTTTTACATTTAAATTTCTGATTTTGTTAGCATAATATTTTATACAGACATTTTTTTTACAGACATTTTTTTTTACATTTAAATTTCTGATTTTGTTAGCATAATTTTTTACAGAGATTTTTTTTTACAGACATTTTTTTTACATTTAAATTTCTGATTTTATAAGCATTATTTTTTACATACCTTTTTTTTGTACATTTAAATTTCTGATTTTGTTAGCATAATTTTTTAAATAGAAAAATACCATTTTTTTTAATTTTTACTTCAGGGTGTTATCTCTTTGTAAAGGTGGTCGCTGAGTTTCCACTATGGGTAAAATAAGACTTATTTTGTCCTTGAAATTAGAAGGGGGGATAGTTAAAGTAATTCAAGTGACCTAAGAAAGTTTTTTTTTATTAATAAAATAAATACTTATATTAACATTAACCTATTAATTAATAGATACTAAAGATTTCATTAAGATCGGGATTTATCGGACTTTTGCGCATTTATTTTTCAATCAACAGTATTCATATTTTGGTAAAAAAAAAAAATTATTTTCACTCCATTGTTTATCCGTGAGTATAACATGAAATATATTGTACAAGTATAAATCAATGATTTATATGCATATACCACAAAGGTGAAATTTCGTGAACTTTTGCCTCTGATAGCATAGCGAGCTGTCCCCTTCTACATCTGAGGCACGCTGTATAGCAACTATGTCGGACACGCCATGTTGTATAGCAGTGAATGATGGGCCCTCACACAGTTATCTTTTGCCCGACAGTAGCGCAATAACAGATCCGTGATCAGATGAATCTGCAGTGTGAAATCTAACCAAACCCAACATGGAGGATTTATTGAAAGCACTACATTTGCCATCCTAAGGACGAATCGGTTATGCTGGTACAGTCATGTGAAGTGTTCATTTCCCTGGATAAACTATTGCAGAAACATAGGTGTCTTGGGTCATAGTAAGATTGGCTAGCCAAGGAAAACTTGAAAGTAAGTGATTGGACAAGACCATACAGAACAGAATTTGGAGACAGTTGACCTGCTGAGCCATGAGGACTGTACTGAGAGTTTGCAAAATATTTTTTTTTAAACTGAAAAAAGGAAAAATGACTATTTTTGTAAAAGGATTTTATGCTTGAGGTTCATAATATTTTTAAACAAGTCTTGTATATAGATCATTTTCAGGTTAATTTCTTTTATATGTGCATATTTTTTGAATAAACAGTCTGCAATTGATTAATTATTTTTTAGTCCATATGGCAGTTTGGTTTATTGGACTTACAGATATTAGAATTTGGAGTATAAACCCATTGTCTTAAAAAAAGACATTGTGATTTAGCCTCTGATGTCATTAAATAATTCCTTCATTGTACCAACATCGTAGTATTTTTGTCGCATAGGAAGAAAAATCAACACATTCTACCATAAAGTGTTTCACTGTGTATGGAACATGACAAATCGCATACCATGGTGACTCCTTCTGCGCAATCAGGAATGAATGTGTGGCTTTTGTGTGGCCCTCGGGAGAGGACGACCTCCTTACTTCGTAAATTCCTACAGGCCTGTCTCCATTCTCCTAGATCAGGTTGTATTGTCAACAATTTATTGGATGTGTTACTTCTCTATCTAGACTGCCATTTCTTGTGGATATATGCATGGACGTTTATCTTGACGTCTGTGCAACGTCTGCTCAGTGTTACATGTTCAACAGTTTACAAACTCACCTTCGATGACATTGATTGTTACTGACCAAGGACCCCAGAATGTAGCTGCACTTTTGCTCTGAGCCTTGAATCGATCCCAGCGCTAAAAAAAAAAATAAGGCATTTATATTTAGCATCTACGAACCAAGCCTGTAATTAGACTACAGGCGATCAATTCGACTACAGGCGATCAATTCGACTACAGGCGATCAATTCGACTACAGACGATCAATTCGACTACAGACGATCAATTCGACCACAGACGATCAATTCGACCACAGATGATCAATTCGACTACAGACTATCAATTAGACTACAGACGATCAATTCGACTACAGACGATCAATTCGACCACAGACGATCAATTCGACCACAGATGATCAATTCGACTACAGACTATCAATTAGACTACAGACGATCAATTCGACCACAGACGATCAATTCGACTACAGACTATCAATTAGACTACAGACGATCAATTCGACTACAGACGATCAATTCGACCACAGATGATCAATTCGACTACAGACTATCAATTAGACTACAGACGATCAATTCGACTACAGACTATCAATTAGACTACAGACTATCAATTAGACTACAGACGATCAATTCGACCACAGACGATCAATTCGACTACAGACTATCAATTAGACTACAGACTATCAATTAGACTACAGACGATCAATTCGACCACAGACGATCAATTCGACTACAGACTATCAATTAGACTACAGACTATCAATTCGACTACAAACGACACTAAGAAATATTTCGTTACACTACAGTTGTTATATTTTAAGTTTACCCGTGCATGTATAAACCGTTATACACCTGTATCATCATCGAACCCAGGTTGTTGATCGTCTGTGGATACAATCACTCCGACACTAATGTTTTTTTAAAAAAGAGTCACAGGAAACATCAGAGCGACAGGTGTAAACATGAGAGAAAGAGAGAGACAGACAATACAGATAGATAGACAGATTGCTCGTCCCATTACACCTAGCCACACTGTGTGTTCCCTCCCATTGGGGGATACCACCCAGACACGTCTTTTCTGCTTGAAGTCTCACAAGCCAAAGAGAAAGAAAATCCTCGCCTGTAAGTCACGTGGTTTCATTGACCTTTAAGGTGTCACTCAAACTTTTCTATTCAAGCACGGCCTTCGTTATGTAACACATTTGCGTCTTTTTTGTCTCGCCACAGATGACCGGCATCCATCCATCATTCCATCCATATCCCATAATGTTAGTGGGCATGATAGAACATGGTGGAGCCCATATCCTCTCCAGACCATATACAGCACCTGGTATTCCAAAATGGTCACCCATTTAGTACTGGCCAGGTTCAACGTTAGCTTACTTCGGTGTCGACGTAATTATGCCGTACATATAAGCAGCTGTGTTTTATTAAAATACAGTAATAGCTCAACTAGTTGTGATGCCTGGGTGCTGTCGCCACGAGCATAGAGTTGTTCTCCCTCTCTTTCTCTTGGCTGCGTAATAGCGTCTGTAATAGTGGTTCTCTTTCTTCATGATATAAACTGTAGTAGTAGTAGTATTTGTAATATGTGGTGAGATAAAATACATCAGAGTTTTACTATTTTGCTTTAACTTGTTTTTAGTCCTTTTACAGTGTATAGTAATATTATATATTCCTTTCAGTCCCCCCCCCCCCCGAGTGTAGAAAGGGGTGGATCAGCTTCTCTGAGATAAGCAGGTTCGATCTAACCTATAGGCTAATCTGTTTAAATCTTTTAGTAACATTTAAGATAAAAAAAGAGGTCATAATAGTTACTAAAAGATGAAAAAGCGGTCATAATAGTTACTAACAGATTAAAAAAAGGTCATAATAGTTACTAAAAGATGAAAAAAGAAGTCATAATAATTACTAAAAGATAAAAAAGCTAATAGTTACTAAAAGATAAAAAAAGTTCATAAAAGCAAGAGAAAATTTGTTTTTAAATCTGATTACAGTGAGATCGTTTACCACAAAACAACAGGTTCAAACATTTGGTTCCATATCACTGATCAAGGACAGGCAACCCAGTATGTCTTTCCCCATAACACACCAGCTAATCCACAAAGACCTTTTTTCTCACTACTACACTCACTTCGGTTTGATTTACACGGGATGATTTAATACAACATATAATAGTCAATTAGAAGTGTTTAAATTACCTACTAGACATCATCCTTGAGTGTCTTCGGTCTCTCTGTACAAGAGTTTGTCAGGATAACCTGACATGAGGATACGTCACCCTACGAGTAAACCCTGACCAAATGTTCAAAATAACATAGTATTCGAAGCTCAAATAAGATCCCCTCGACACAGCTATACACTGGCTCATACAAGGAATGGTGCACCTTCTCCAAGTCATGTTACCTCAAATAACAGCACTTAGCTGGATACTCCACCAGACTAGATGAATTCTTGTCCTGGAATCTGGTAAGACCAAGAAACAACAAGAAAGATATACTATAACATAGTTGACTGGTCAATCGAGGAGAAAAAAATTAGCGTTCTTTACTGCTTGACTAACTCAACGTTTGAAAGGCAGAGGAGAATCTTGATTGAACACTTGGATATCTACACATCTATGTATCTCATATAGAAATCAAGTGTTAGCTCCAGAAAAGGGGCCCCTTGATTTCTGAGAACTTAATTACTGAAGTAAAATAAAATAGATAGATTCCTCGTCCCGCTACACTGAGCCACACTGTGTGTGCCATTGAGGACAACACCCAGACCATACGAGAGAAAAATTAATGTTCTTCACTGCTTGACTAACTCAACGTTTGAGAGATAGAAGAGAATCTTGATTGATATCTATCGGATATCTATGGATCTCATACAGAAATCAAGTGTTAGCAGGTTCAGTTTACAGCCGAAGGCCCAGGAAAACATGAGAGGAAGTGATAAAAATGGACCTGAGGAAGAGAGGGATAAAGAAAGATCTGGCCAGAGATAGGTTAGTTTGGAAGTCAATTTCTTAAAGCTGTCCAACACATGCCAGCATGTAAAACAGACGTTAAACCGAATATGATTATAAAAGAATGGATGAAAGTTCTTAAGTTAATAGATGTAGAACAGTTGAGGTAGTAGGTCCAGTTCACAGGGGAAGACCAAGGAAAGCATTGGAGGAAGTGATAAGGATGGATTTGAGAGAAAGAGGGATAAATAAAGATCTGGCAGAGATAGGTTAGTTTGGAAGTCAATTTCTTAAAGCCGTCCACCACATGCCAGCATGTAAAACCGAGGTTAAAGCAAATATGATGATGTCAAAAGCATTTCCAGACTATTCCTAAACTAAAAAAGGGCCATGACAATCGTGTGTCAGAGAGAAGTGTGTCATTTTGGGAAGATGACGCTGTATAGAATAGTAATTCTTTTTTTAAATACTGAATATAAATTTGTATTTTTCTTGTTGTTAATGTATACCTATTACTATTAGTATTAACACATTCGCATGCATCCTTTTTTGTTTTGCTTTATTTCTTTATGAACACAAATGTTTAAAAAAAAGGTTCATAATTTTAAATATTTCGCAGATTTTTAGTTTTACTTTCATATTTACCGTAATCTACGAAAATTATGACACCGGCCTACGCCATGTAGCTAATGCTATTATTATTATTATTATAAATAATAATATTAATATTATTAATAATAATAATATTTATATTATTATTAATAATAATATTAATATTACTAATAATAAATAATATTAATATTACTAATAATAAATAATATTAATATTACTAATAATAAATAATATTAATATTATTAATAATAAATAATATGTATATTATTAATAATAAATAATATGTATATTATTAATAATAAATAATATTAATATTATTAATAATAAATAATATTAATACTATTAATAATAAATAATATTAATATTATTAATAATAAATAATATTAATACTATTAATAAATATTAATACTAATAAATAAAATTAATAATAATAAATGATATTAATACTAATAATAACAAATATTAATACTAATAAATAATATTAATAATAATAAATGATATTAATACTAATAAATAATATTAATAATAAATGATATTAATAAATAATATAATATTATTAATAAATAATATAATATTATTAATAAATAATATTAATATTAATAATATTAATAATAATATTAATAATAATATTAATAATAATATTAATAATAATATTAATAATAATATTATTAATAATAATAATATTAATAATAATATTAATAATAATAATATTAATAATAATAATGATATTAATATCATTAATAATAATAATTATTATCATTATTATTATTATATAAAATATAAATTTTTATTTTTTTTGTTATGAATAATTTGTATCTACTATTATTTATCCTTCACCCAACATTAATTTAAATGTTTTGCTTAATTTTTTATGAAAGCAAATTTTAAAGAAAAATGTTAATTATTTTTAATTACTTCTTCTAAGTTAACGTTTTTCATGCAAAATCTGACCAGGATTTAAATACTTAATTGAAACATCTTACATGCAATTGGACACCCTGGTTTTCAAAGAAAGATTAACTGTTAAGAAACGGCATATAGTCGCCATGAGCCTACTCGAATCTTTAAAAGAGCAAGTTTCCAAGCATCTGGAAGATTTTAGGTGCGTTACCTGCTTTTGGTGTTTCTTCCACGACACAAATCCTTTTTGTTTCTTGTCCTCCATTTCAACAAATTCCCTGAAACAAAAGAAAAACTAACAGGTAAAAAGAAGGAAAACAAACAACACCAAAAAAAAACAGGTAAAAAGAAGGAAAACAAAAAGGCGAAACGAATGAAATAAAAATTTTTTTAAAAAGCGTGAAATTAATGAAGAAACGTAAAACCCTTCAAACAAAACATTTTTATCAATCAGATAGACATCTTTCTGGTTAATAAAGTGTAAGAAAAAAGTAAATGAGTTTGCTGACGCTTGGACAGCATATCTTCTTTCATACATGTTCTAATACAAGCCATTACAAATGTAACAACACGGAGACGATAATGTATGCAAAAACAATAATTCCTTGCAAACCCAACAGGGTTCCCTTTGAGATTGTGTCCATAAAAATGGGTACATATTTTACAATGCATACAATAAAGTCTGAAAAGGTTGTGTACGGGTGTGTGGGGCGAGGGAATCTGAGGGAAATGTCTTACATACCGTGAAATGTGTACACATAGCGCAGATGTGTTGGCAAGGCGAAACAGGAGGAAAGAAAGGAGAATTTTCTTGTGTATGCCTTTTGTATCCACCGATTACAGCGCCCTCTACCATCACAAAAAGGAGAGAAACGTCCCTTGGTGAATGTATGTGTGTGTAGAAAAATCTATATCACTGAAAAAGGGTTGGAATTCGATTGGTGCACTGCTCAGACTGACTTCAGCAGAGCCCTTAAAGTTCAATTTCACTGGATAAATATGAAAATAATACACTTGTTGCGACAGTCAATGAAATAATGTGGTTTACAATCGCTTGATGTTTTACCTGACTTCTCTCCTTTCTACTTCTGTCTTTGCCTCGAGGTATTTACATTTACTTCCTACGTAAGTATGATGCGACACAAGGCCAGAAGGGGGGAAAGTAAGCTAGCGTCACTAAAGAAGGGGAAATCTGGCCTTTTAAAAATTGCCTCGGCAGTCCCGTTGGCATTCCCCAGTCAGGGTGCCTTAACAACAGGTGCAGTTAACAATAGACTAACTTCTCTCGAAAGAGAGAAGACAAGGCCTTGGAGGATGAACCTCTTAAGACTACGCAGGACTAATATCTTAGCCTGACGGATAAAAAGTCACCGAAATGGCCCAGTCTCTGTTGGACTGATTGTCAAGTACCAGATTGTCGACTGGTATGTTAGGCATAAGAAAGAACGCGAGTTTCTTCGGCTTCTTATTCTTTCCATTCTTTATTGTATTCGACCGTTTATAAACAGAGATAGACGCAGATGGTGACACAAGCGATAGTAATAGAAACGATATGAAATAAGAGCAGGATTTTAAGAATACAGTGAAGGAAGAAATATAGTAATTGCAGAAGCTTAGAAAGAGCGACTTGGGAAGTTAATTGCAAATTACAGCTAATTAGAAGAATTAAGTGTGATTTGTTTTCAAACATAACTCAATCTCAAAACCAAGAAATATAATTAACATGTATTTTGTGATAACAATATATAGGAAAGAAATCTTAGGAAAACACTCATTGATCAACTCAGCTTTAGTTAAAAAATATATATATATATATATATATATGTGGGCAGCATTTTTTCTTTAAGACTTATTTCATTCAATATTACGGACAACTTGTGTCTGTATATCTTTTCTTTGATGCTTTCTAAATTCTTTATTAGTTTTCGAGTTTCGGGCTGGAACTGGCCGATGTATTTGCCATACGCGTTGCGTACTCTAGGCCTTGGAGAGTGGACCTCCTAGGACTACCCAGGATTAATACCATATCCCGACAGATAAAATACTGCCGAAATAGCCAGGCTCTGTCGGATCCTTGACTGGTATGTTAGCCGAGAAGAAAACATGGCTTTCTTCGCCTCGATTCGCAAGTCAGTAAGTTTCAGAATCTCAATTATTTTTAACCAATGAGAATACAGATAATTCGTGTGTTCACCTTTTTCTCATTGAGGTAGATTTGCTTATTGCAGTGCAATAAACAGTTGATCTGTTTCTCCTAGGCTGTGCGTTCGATCCTATATATTCATTGTTTTTTTTTAAATATTCATTGTTTTTTGTTTTCAAATATTCATTGTTTTTTTGTTTTTTAAATATTCATTGTTTTTTTGTTTTATAAATATTCATTGTTTTTTTTTTAATATTCATTGTTATTGTTTTTTTTAATATTCATTGTTATTGTTTTTTTTAATATTCATTGTTTTTTTTTTTATCGTTTTTTGTTTGAATTAGAATCACTGAATAAACATGTTAAACGTACCTTGGTTTGATTGTAAACAAGAAAAAAGTATGATTTAATACGGTGGAAACGATCGTATGAAGAAAGAGTATGATAAATAATTGTTGTGGACCCGTTTAGGGGTACCAACAATGAAATAAAAGAACAACAGGTTTAAAGATAATAATAATAATAATGAATTGTATTGAAGAGAGAAATTATACACAAGTCCGTGTTGGCAGTGCTAGTGCCTAAATGTACTACAAATGTTCTCCCGGCAAAAGCCGGTATTTATGGTAGCAGGTTGCTACCATTTAGTTATTACTAAAGCGTAGGTAGGTTCACCAACAACAGTTAGGGCAACAGATTTTGATGAATTTGTTCCGTTTTCTTTTCGTATAACTTGTTTTTCTTTAGAATCAATTAAGAATATAATATTAACATTATATAAAAAAAAAGAATATAATATTCAGATTATAAAAATATATATAATATTCGGATTATAAAAAATATATAATATTCGGATTATAAAAAAAGAATATAATATTCAGATTATAAAAAAAATATAATATTCGGATTATAAAAAAAGAATATAATATTCAGATTATAAAAAAAATATAATATTCGGATTATAAAAAAAGAATATAATATTCAGATTATAAAAAAATATAATATTCAGATTATAAAAAATATATAATATTCGGATTATAAAAAAAGAATATAATATTCAGATTATAAAAAATATATAATATTCAGATTATAAAAAATATATAATATTCGGATTATAAAAAAAGAATATAATATTCAGATTATAAAAAATATATAATATTCGTATTATAAAAAAAGAATATAATATTCAGATTATAAAAAAATATAATATTCGGATTATAAAAAAAGAATATAATATTCAGATTATAAAAAAAGAATATAATATTCAGATTGTAAAAAATATATAATATTCGGATTATAAAAACGAATATAATATTCAGATTATAAAAAAAATATAATATTCGGATTATAAAAAAATAGTGTGACATGATGAACTCTTCAATTAATAAGAGTTCTCTCCCCCTTGTTTTAATATCGGTGTAGCTCTCCAAGATGGCTGAAACAATAAACATGGTAAATCTATACTTCGTGTTATCGTTCGTTACTTATGATTAACAAGTAAAATAAAAACATCACATGGTGGCAGCGGTAAAAGAAACCAGACGGACGAGAAGTCACAGAAAAGAATCAAGATAACCTCACACAGTGAGTAAATTGAAAAAAAAAAAAGAATTTCCTTCTTTCTAAAACGAGAAAAAACAAAGGAAGCGCGAAAAAAAAAATGGCGTCTTCAAATATAACATTACCCGTTCTAGACTGGTCGAACGAGAACAAGCACGAGGCATACAGCGAATGGGTGGATTTTATGTCCTCGTATTTCATAATCAACAATGTTGAAGAAAAGTTGAAATACAACTACATTTTGCTCAGCACCGGACCAAAAGGTCGTGAACTTTAAAAAAATGCTCAGCTTACAAATGAGCAGAAAGAAAACTCCGAGAATATATTTTTAATATTCGAATCCCACATGATTCAAAAACCAAACAAATGGGTCGAACGTTTGGAATTCACGTCAATGCGACAAAATGAAGACACAGTGGACGACTACCTAGTCAAGCTCAAAACTAAAGCCGACAGATGTGACTTCGGAAATAATAAAGACGAACGCATCTTAGAACAAATTATTAAAGGGCTCAGGAGCGCTGAGGAAAGAAGAAACCTAATTGCAAAACCAGATTTAACCCTCAAAAAAGCCATAGAAAGCGTTAGAGCATATGAAATCACAACAAAAGATAACTCTCGATACAAAGACGCTAACGAAGGGAGAAATGGGGTGTATCACGAAGTATCCGTGAAAAACAAACCCTGCACGAGATGTGGCAAACACCACAGGAAAAGGAAAGAAGACTGCTACGCCTTCAACAAAACGTGCAGAAGGTGCAACGGTTTACACCACTTCGAGGAATACTGCCTAACAAATATGCAAGGCCGGAGAGACTCGAGAGATACTTCTTGCAAAAACAAAATAAGGCAAGAAAATAGCTCATATAAAGCTAAAAAACAAAACCCCCCAAACGGATACAAAAAGCAGAGTTTCCAAAAAAAAAAGAATAAATACAACGTCAAAGGAAGACGACGAAACAGACCAAGACGACGAGTTATACCTATACGCAATAAATGCAGAGAACGACGACCGTGAAGAAATTTTCGCGAACATAGACTGTGAGGATACAGAAAATAACGAACATAAAATAAAAATGAAGGTCGACACAGGGGCAAACGGAAATATTCTACCTGTTAGAATCTATAAAAAAATGTATCCACAAAATGGCGACAGAAAAATAAATAAACAAACGAATGGTCAAAGGGAACTAACTCATGGACATAAAAAACAAGAGTTAACTACCTTGTGGGCTGCGAATGGTACGAAGATAAACCATTATGGAGCAATAATTTTAAAGGTCAAACACAAAAACTCTGCAACGATCAGAGCAAAATTTTTTGTGTGTGATAGCGATGTAACCATACTGGGCCTAAGACCAAGCATCCGACTAGGTTTAGTAACCGTCAACTGCAGCATAACAAAAGGGCACTCACCAAAACAAATTGAAAATATGGAAAACCTCGCTGAGGAATACCCTGACAGATTCCAAGGGATAGGGAAATTCCAAGGCATTCAAAAAATACATCTTACCGAAGATGCAATACCGGTAGTACAACCGCCAAGAAAATTCCCAGTGCACCTCAGAGACGAACTAAAACAAGAATTACACAAAATGGAACACCTGGGTGTAATAAAAAAGGTTACAGAGCCCACAGAATGGGTCAACGCCATCGCATGCAGCAGAAAGAAAAATGGAAACCTACGGATTTGTCTAGACCCCAAACCGTTAAATAAATACATAATAAGGACACACCATAAAACGCCAACACTAGAAGAAATTTCACACAAATTGACGGGTGCCAAACACTTTTCGAAACTGGATGCAAAACATGGCTACTGGGCAATACAACTTGAAGAGGAATCAAGCTTACTCACCTGTTTCAACACTCCGTTCGGGAGATACAGATATTTGAGATGTCCGTTTGGCCTAAAGATGTCGCAAGACATTTTCCAACAAAAAATGGACCAAATATTGGAACCATGCAAAGGAGCCATAGGTATATCAGATGATATATGCGTGTATGGCAGAACAATACAGGAGCATGATCAAAACCTGTTAGAGACAATGGACACTGCCCGAAAATATGGTCTAGTCTTCAACAAAGAGAAATGCACCATCAGGCAAAAACAAATAAAATTTTATGGTCTCATCTGGGACGAGAACGGATCTCACCCAGACCCCGACAAATGCGATAAAATAAAATCGAAACCAGCACCAACCAACAAGGAAGAACTCCAACAATTCTTAGGTATGATACAATACCTAAGCCCATTTATACCAGATCTCAGCACCAAAACAGCGCCACTGAGGTCACTACTTAAAAAGGATGCAGAGTATCAGTGGAACAAGACGCACGACAAGACGTTCCGAACGATAAAAGATCACATCCACGAAAAACTCTGTCTAGCATATTTTGATCCCAATGCAGACACAACTATCCAAGTAGATTCAAGCATGATAGGACTGGGTGCAACACTCATTAACAACAACAAATTTGTTGCCTTCGCGAGCAAGAGTCTGACTGAAACGGAATCACGTTATGCAAATATAGAACGTGAACTACTAGCAGTAGTATTCGGATGTGAGAGATTTCACACATACATATATGGAAAAGAAATAATAGTGGAAACAGACCACAAGCCACTAGAAAACATTCAGAATAAGAATATAGCGCAGGCACCCCCACGACTGCAAAGAATGTTATTAAGAGTGCAACCGTACGATGCACAGATAAAATATAAACCAGGAAAAGAAATGTGTATCCCAGACTACTTGTCAAGAAATCAACCAACATTAGGTAAGGAAATCGAGCTTGATGTAAACATACACACTGTTGACATTACAGCTCAGAAACAGACCGAACTACAAAATGCAACTGAAGCAGATGACGAACTCAGAACACTTAAAGAGATGATACTAAATGGATGGCCAGATGACGTAAAAAATACTCCTAAGATAATTAGAAATTATTGGTCACTGAAAGAATGCCTATCCGTACAAGATGGTATGATCACAAAGGGGCAATCCATAGTCATACCCAAAAGTATGCAACAGATGGTATTAATGAGGATCCACGATGCTCACCAAGGCATCGAAAAATGTCAACTCAAGGCACAAAATAGTGTATTCTGGAGAGGAATGTCCAAGGACATAGAGGAGCTAGTAAGGACATGCGAGATCTGCAGAGAATATCAAAGGAAAAATCAAAAGGAAACTATGATTATCAAAGAACATGCAACACGACCGTTTCAGTATGTTGCTGCAGATATTTTTGATTTTAACAATCAACAATTCCTACTGATTGCTGATCAATATAGCAAAATGCCCTTTGTCAAGACGCTGAAAAGCACAACAAGCTTAAATTGCATAGAATACTTCAAAGCAATATTCGCTGTTCATGGCATACCTGAAAGGCTATACACAGACAATGCAAGATATTTTGTCTCCAACGAATTCCACAATTTTGCCACAGAGTGGGAATTCACTCACATCACATCAAGCCCCAGGTACCCACAATTAAACGGGTTCATAGAACGAATGGTCCAAACTGTAAAAAGAACATTCACAAAAGCCAAACAATCTAGAATGGATTGTCAAATGGCCCTTCTATGCCTCCGATCAACCCCACTTGACAGCCAGTTACCATCCCCGGCAGAAATCCTATACAATAGGAAAATAAGAACAAGGATACCAACCTTGCTAAATTCATATACCCCAAAGGATGAGGAGATCAGACAAAGATTGTGCAGCAAAAGCAAAAAACAACAACAATATTATAACAAGAGCGCAAGAGATCTCCCAGAATTAACTATTGGTGGAAAAGTGTCAGTCCTACAGGAGGATGACACCTGGCAACCGGCGACAGTGGTCGACAGATGCACAGAACCACGCAGCTACATTGTCAAGATGCAAGGAGATGGAAGGCTACTGAGGCGCAACAGACGACACTTACAAGAGTTGTACAACCCTCAGAGACAAACAGCTATCAACGCATCCGCCCAAAATACCAGTTGGGACAATATAACATCACTCCCCCAACAACACACAAACTCATCAGAAATCGACACTCTATCTAATATCGACGACAGAGAAATTCCATCAGCCAACCAAAGACAACCAGTGGAGGCAAACCAACGACCCACAAGAACACGGCGAACCCCCCTCAAGTACAAGGACTACATAATGTATAAATAAAAGACAAAATAAATAAATCAATACAAATCGAAAACATCTATCTGAGAAGAGGGATGTGACATGATGAACTCTTCAATTAATAAGAGTTCTCTCCCCCTTGTTTTAATATCGGTGTAGCTCTCCAAGATGGCTGAAACAATAAACATGGTAAATCTATACTTCGTGTTATCGTTCGTTACTTATGACTAACAAGTAAAATAAAACATCACAGGTAGGTAGGTTCACCTACAACAATAATAAAGATTGCTTTAAACATAAACTCGGAAGTTATTACCACAATATTATACTTGGTGCTTTCGTACTATTAAGCTTTTAACCTACTTTCTTACCTTAAAGAATTCAGGCACGTGAGGAATTATGCGAACTAAAACTGGTGAATTTATTGAGAAACTCCATTAATTAATTTTTTTATGAGGGGGAGAAGGCATACTAAAATGCCTTTAATATATTTTTAACAAAATGTTTTAATTGGGCTTCTCAATAAATTCACCAGTTTTAGTTTGCATAAAACCACACGTGCCTGAAGAAATAAATTACTAAAAGAAAGAACATTTTAGAAAGAGACAGTAATAAGAGAGAAAAAAAGGAAGAACATTCATACACACACATGTATTAACTTTTAAAAAATACACGCGTGTATTAAGTGAAGATAAAACAGATGTAATAGGACGATTTTAAAATAATCATATGAAAAACTGTTTACGGAGATAAAATAAAGAAAGAAAAAGAAAATGTTACACACGCACACACAAATTCAAATAGTTGAAAAAAGTATTAATTCTTGTTAGAACACATACAGATAAAAGGAAAACAATGACACATGCACACATAAACGTAGTAATTAAGTTTATAAAAAAACAATGTACTATTGTACACACGCACATATTAACTTTTATAGAAAAAAAAGAGAGAGAAAGACAAAAGAAAATCGAAAACGTTAGCAGTTTTGGTGAGTTCCTGTTCACACTCTAACAGAATCATTAGTCCACCAACATGAAATAATGGATCAAAAAAAGAAACAAACAGAAATTGTCCCTGTTGTTTAATCAAACATGCATCAATATATAAAAGTCAATGTTTGTTTGTGTATTATAAAAATCGATATGTTAACAGAGCATTCAATTACATTTCAATAAGGGTTAAATTTTTCAAGGAATCTAAAGACACCATTGAAATTTTCCTTCAATTCAATCTGAGGTCACTAGGGGCAATTATCGGTTAGGTCCATGAAATAACGGATATATATTAGAACGTAAAGAAAGGAAATTCATTTTTTAAATAAATTTTCTTCGTTTCATATGAAAAATAAAATTAAACAAAGAATATCTCAGTGAAGAATGTATTTAAAAAAGGGTTTAAACATTTAAATGATTATTTTTATTCATAGTTTTAAGATTTAAAATAATTCGCTTTTAAAAAAAATAATTTGAATTCGTTTTGTCAAATCCATTTGCCGTCTAATAACTGTCTGTAAGAAACGTAGCCTTTTTTAGTAACAACAGTTTTTCTTATTACTTGACCTCATATTCCAAATTCTATTTTAAACTTTTCTTTCAAAGCAAAAATTGTAAACATGACTATATTTGAAATTATTTAAAAAAAAAAAATCTTCCGATCAGCAATATATCTCCACACGAGCAATACTCGGTGAATACCGCCTCTGTGTAGCTTACTTGCCATAGATATATTTTCATACTACTACTAAGCTCTACTCACATATTGAGCACTGTTAAAGTAAATACTGAAAATATATACACAATATATTATATGACCTTGGTTTATCTTCCATGCTTCACCGTATAAAATGTTGAGTTCTGTTTAATAAAGCTCATTTTACCTATTGAATTCGGTCAAACGAATGGACCAAAATATCTTGGTTCAGCTTTAATGATGTGTTTGTGTCCTTATTTCTACTAGCCTGTTGCCATGCTTATCCACTATTCCATAAAGTAAATTTCCATATACACACGCACACACACTAGCAGGAAGCCCCGACGTTGCTCAGGATTGAATAAGGATCACTACTATGTATTTTTCACTATGCTCATAACGCCATATTATTTTATTTCATTTTTTTTTACTGCCCCCCCCCTCCCGTTTCGCCCATCTAATATAGTCAGAAGAAGCTGAATTATTGAAAAACTGTCTTATACATATGATTTCAATTTTATTAAAATCAGATATACGTATTTGAAGTTTTAAGAGGTTCTGTCCTCATGGGTCACTTAGAGGTTGGGGTAACTAGATATTTGGCATATAGAGGGTAATATAGAGATTTGGGACTACTTCCATTGTCTTCTCCGGCGAATTTTATACATAAGATAGAAATTTCATGAAAATAGGGTATATTTGAAGTTCTAAATGAGGTTCGGTCCCCATAACTTCCTTAGGTTAGGAGGGCACTTAGAGATTCGAGAAGACTTCCATTGTCTTCCCCAGAAAATTTTATACATATGATTTAAATTCAATAAAAATATGATAGTTTCGAAGTTTAAAGATGGTTATGCCCCCATAGCATCCTTAGAAGTGCACTTAGAGATTCGGAGACGCTTCAATTGTCTACCCCGGTAAACTTGACATAAGAATAAACTTTTAGATGTTATGTATATTCTATAATCTTTTTTCCTGTGGAGAACACACAAACACACACACATTAAGTTTTATATATACGGAAGAAGATAGATATATTAGATGTTGTTCTTTTTTGTCTGACCCCATTATAAAAAGATAGGATTGAAGGTTTCGCTTTATATTCTTATCCAGATGTTTGTTGGGTTCGTTTTATTACCAAGTGTTTAAATAGATTTTAAAACGATAAGATCGTCTGGAAAAGGACACTTGGATTTCAAATTATACAGAGTCTCTTTAAAGACTATAAACCTTTACATTATTTTTTTATTGCTTTTCGATACAACAGAAACGATTCCCCGTCTTCTCCTACCAATCTTATTTATTCATTTCAAACGTCGTCATTCGTAATCCCCGTTGCTGTTGTCGGCTAGTCACTCGGTTCACCAACAAGAATTAAATTCAACAAAAGACCAATAAAACCATGGCAACAGCAGTTCATAAATTTTGTAAACAAATCAACAATTGGATAAATATGTGTGTGAATGGACTACAGAAATATCCCTGGTAGATCCTTCTCTTCCCCCGAGGATACTTTCTCTTCCAATTCCCACAGACTACTTCTCCATGTTTCTCACTCATTTCTCCTGTAATGAATGCGTGGAGAATGGATACCAACTGGTTCGTTGATGAATTGGCTACTCTGGTGAGAGTCTGTCCTGTGCAGTTCTAGGAGGTGCACCCTCCCAGGCTTTGCCTCCCCTCTTTGGGAAGGAGTAAGTTTATTGCTTACTGCCTGAGGCGCCCCTACCGGGTAATGCCCACGGGGCTGCCCAGGCAATTTTTAATGGCCAGAGTGCTCACCTCTCGGGCGCTGGCTTTTCAAACCCCACTTTCCCGACCCGACCTTGGGTCACATCTTACTTGTGGGAGTAAGATAGAACTGGCCTTGTGCCTAACTCCTGGAGAGGAGTAAATAAATACTCTGGTGTCCCCTCGACGTAAATTCACTAGACTAACTCGACAATCAACTAAATCTCATTCATTCACTGTGGAGGTCCCCAGATGTCGGAGAGCCTTATACTCAAATAGCTTCTTTCCTTATGCTGCTGGCCTCTGGAACTCCCTCCCTGCCCCCTGTTTCCCCGACAGTACAGACATGCAGAAATTTAAAACTAATGTAAACAGACATCTCGCTGCGCAGATCCCAATTTAGGTTGACCCCCCCCCCCCCTACCTTCTCCCCTTTTCTTTTTTCTCAGTAGCCCCTTATGTCTACAGTGGCGGCTTGCCTTGTTTGGGGTGAACTACGTTAAAAAAAATAAAAAATCAACAATTGGATAAATATGTGTGTGAATGGACAATACAAATCTCCCAAATAGATCCTTCTCCCCCCCCCCCCGAGGATACTTTCTCTTCCGATTCCCACAGACTACTTCTCCATGTTTCTCACTCATTTCTCCTGTAATGAATGCATGGAGAATGGATACCAACTGGCTTGTTAAGATACTGTTGGGGCTGATTGCAATCTGAGACCTTATCAGCCTGACAGCAGTCGAATCTAGAACTTTCAATAAATTTGTCTATAAAGGCCTAAAACAAACTAACAGCTAGACAAATCACTAGCTGGGGAAAGAGAAGAATGAAACTGCTATCAACTCTCTTACCTAAATGCTACTACAAAGTAAGACATAAACACACTTTTTAACATTGACTAATTCATTTTCTCTATGCTGCAAACAAGGGAAAACAATTTAACTGTCCGAACTTACACACACAAATGAACAATTCACATATACAAATTTTCATAACTTGTAAGTTTGAAAATATATAAATATGTTGTGTTCTGAGTTATGGCGTACAATGACAAAAAGGCCCATATCTATCTTATCAATATCACGGCTCACGCTACAATCCCCTGTAGTAAAGATCAAACCAGAAGACTTTGGCTGATGGAATGAGAGTGTCAGGACTGATTACAATTTCAGATTTTATCAGTTTAACAACAAAGCAGAAAATTAAGTCCGCATGCATGACATAACCAACTCTGCAAACAGTAATGAATCAAAATGGTAGGCACAGATAAAGAAAATATTCTGTGTATACAAATCTATAAAAGCCAAGGTTTACCAGATTTCCACCATTGGCTGACGAGGCACTAGGTCTTCACATCAAAATAAACATACTTTTCCCACCAATAAAACCGCGCAACGTTGATCTCAGCCAGAGCCTCCATCTGGGAAATGACTACGAGATGTCTTATTGATAACATGGCTCATGCTAAAATCGCCTGTAGTAAGGATTGAACCAGAAGACCAGTTGACAGAATGAGGACTGATTGCAATTTGAGATCTTATCAGTTTGACAATAGGACTCAAAATGAAGAGACAGGACACACTCATTCGACTTTGTATTATTTAAATGATTCGGACGACTGTTCTCATCTTGGATGTTATTCTCATAACGTTTCGGTTGATCTAACCGCCAACCTTCTTAAGGTGTATCTTTTCCTATTTATTACTTGAAATCATTGAAACGAAACTAATCGATAAGAAAAATAAGACAAAACTCTCTCTCTTTCCCCCTCCCTTCGCTCTGTTTTAATAAGGGAATATTTTTGTGTCTATATTAAAACTGAAAGAAATTCTTTCCTTTCTTTTTAATTATTATCAGTTATTAAGCCTCTCCTTTTTTGCTCATAAAAAATTAAACTTGCATACAAGATTATTAAAGAGAGCCGGACACACAGGTTTACTTTTATTATTAATAATAATCCTTTCAGTTTCAGCTTGTTTATTTATTTTTATGTAATTCCAAATGAAAGACAATTATTTTCTCTCTCTCTCTCTCTCTCTCTCTCTCTCTCTCTCTCTCTCTCTCTCTCTCTCTCGTCTGATAATTTTGAATCATTGTGTGAAAAGAGAGTAATAAAAATGTAGAAACGTCTTAACTCCCTGTGACTTAAGATTTTTAATAATTCACTCCCAGCCGTAGAATAAAATTGTGATACACATGAGAAAACAATGTAATAATAAGTTGAATAGAAGAGATAATTACTTAATGTTTGGTTTCTTATTATTTAAAATGAAATTGGTTTCGGTGTTACTCCAGAACAGATTTTGGATGACATGTTGATTTACAAATTTTAATAAATAAGCCGAGTGATTTTAATAAATGGTGAATCTCATCAAGTGTATGCTAATTAAATAATTATCCAACTGAAATAAATATGTAATCAATGAAATCGATTGGAATTCTTTTTTTTTTTATCTAAGTAACAGACTGATCGTTTCTGTATTTCACTGGTTAATTATAATCAAATATTGATTTGTCAAATGCATTGTTATTTAGGTCTAACTTAAAATTCAACCAACTTAATTATATATATATATATATATATATATATATATATATAGGGTATATAATAGTGAAAAAAGCAAAATACATTATTCAATACTGAACATATTTATTTGCATATTTTCTTAATATGTTCAACTAAGCATTTTAAGTCCCTTAAGCTCGAGCTTTTCAAAAAGATTCTTTTCTCATCAGAAGGCTAAGCCAACCTTTGAAGTAATAAAAAGGTAGTGTAAAATATATTTTGAAAACCTTAAGTTTAACAGGGTTTTAAGTATTTTTCAGAAAGGTTAAAGACAATTACATTTCCAGTGAGATTCAAAACCCGGACACCTGTCACTAATAACCATGTGACCACTAGCGTCTGATGCTCTACCAACTGAGCCAATGACTTTGCTACTAAATGCGTAAGAAAGCGTATCATATTTAAATAAAATTATTTATGTGTTTACATTTTTTTTAATGATATTGATAACTGAGAAGACTTCTTTTATGAAAGAGTATTGCCTTTATGCTAAGTGGAAACCATTTCCTCCACTAGAGTGCTGTATATATATTATACTAAAGCTTAGTTATTTTTACTATATGTTTTAATCACACAAAATACATGCTAAAATATTCCTCAGTTTTTGGGAATTGAGTTATGTTTGAAAAAAAACTTCTATTCTAATTGTTTTAATAAGCCGTAATTTGCAATTAACTCACCAAATGACCCATCTCCTACTAGGCTTCTATCTATCACTTTCACCCTCTCTGTTTGATCCTCCTCTCTTGTTTTATACGCTATCTACCATTCTCGCTTCCGACACCTTCTTTCTCGGTTTATTAACAGTCAGATGTAATAAAGAAAGGAAAGAATAAAATCATTGGAATAGTCCATTACAAACAAAAGGGAATATTACTACAAGTAGTAATACTATTTAACCAATAGTCGGAGAGAGAAAAAGGTGGAGAGAGAGAGAGAGAACAAAAGAGAGCAGAAAAAGGCTAATCTTGGAGTTTGTCTTATTTTTTTTTTTAATATTTAACTGGCTTTGCAAACTCACTGTTTTTTGCTATTCAAACAATTTAACCCAAACTCAGTAGCTGACCAAACGGTTCGTATTTTTCTAGTATATAAACATATACGCATACCTAACTTTATGTTATACACACACACACACACACACACACACACATACAGATTACCTAACTTTATATTTTGCCTGATGATTTTCTTTGGAGATAAAAGATGAAGGTTTCTGTGTAGCTTACTTGCTATAAACATATATTTCATACTACTAAGTTTATGAATGTAGAAATATACATAGATTCCATTGTACGTTCTAATCGGATGACAAACAATTAATTTCAGATTTAATTTGAGGACAATCTGGAAAAAGGTATTTTCCATTAGCACTTAATGAAAAATTTACGTGATGTGAATAAATTTGTTTTGTTTTTCTTTCCTTCCTCCTTCAAAAAAACAAAAAAAACAAAAAAAACACTCATAACTTTCCAAACACTCAAATAGCAAAATACGGTTGATATAAAAAACTACCTTTGCCTTTTCTCACGTCTATGTCCGAAACAAAGAAATAAAAAATAAAAATACCATTTGTAGCTTATGAATATTCAATTAAGCCATAAAATAATTATCTTTTTGAATTCAGGTCAGACTTAGACATGTTTTATATAGCAGAAACAAATTACTATCATTCTTATAACTAGCAATATATATCTTATATAAAAAGTAAAGCCAGTCTGTTAACAGTTTATTTGACGTAAATAGCTTTTTTAATACAAGGTAGATACTTAATTCTGTTTTGCAAGTCAATTATGCCAACCATTTGTCCATGTTCTTAAAAAATTAAAATTATATTTCCAATGGATTTCATTGATTACATACTATATCCGAATAAATATTTTCATTTTTCCCATTAATATTTCAGAGACAGAAGGAGGACTTTTCACTCACTAAGATTTATCTACTAATACTATCACTCATTAATAAACAAATTTTATTTAACAGGAGATGAAGGTGAGTGTTCGAAGGCAGGAGCAACGCAATGTTGAAAACCGTAAAGATGGAAGATGGAATGAACAAAAATAAATGACTGAAGACGGTATATGTGTATAAATCTCAAATCAATTCATTTATATTTCAAATAAACTTTAAATATAAAGACAGTAAATTGGGGACTTACTGCTAAATATTAAAGGTCTGCAATGGTAAAAAGTTTGATCATTTCGAGAGTAATAATCTCTTTTTAAAAAGAAACAGAAGTTATACCGATTTTGCACCGGCTCTGACTTCAGTTTATCTCACGCATTTTCATTGGCTAATGGCAATTAATTTGTTATAGTTTCGACCAATCAATTCATTTGTTAGTGAGAGAGAAAAACAATATATAAAAGTTGAATAGAGAGGAGAAAGGAGATATTAAACTACCCACTCAAAATCGATCAAGTGTGAATTGAATATTTACACAAATATCACCTATAAACTAAGTTTATTAATCAGTGTTCATATCTTCTCATATATAAAGTAGAGCTAGTCTATTCACTGTTTCTTTGACGTTATTAGCCCTTTTTTTATACAAGGTAGATACTTAATTCTGTTTCTTAATAAAGAAAAATTCTATTTCCAATCGATTTTAATATTTCATCCTGATCGATATTTAAAGCAGATAAACTAAAAAAGTAATAAATATTAATCCCATAAAATGTCTGCCATCCAATTTGCTGGAATAACCTATACATAACAAAAACAATATACATTATCAGCATTCAACTGTATGAAAACAATGTTTGCATTCATTTGTTCCTCGTTTGGTCTATACATCTCATATATAAAGTAGAGCGAGTCTATTCCCCATTTCTTTGACGTTATTAGCTTTTTTATTAAAAAGTAGATACATAATTCTGCTTCGCAAATCAATTATGCCAAATATTGGTCCATGTTCTTAAAAAAGAAAATTTGTATTTCCATCGATTTTAATATTTACTTACATATATATATATATATATATATATATATATATATATATATATTCAATGAATTAAAACATTACAATTGTTCCAAGAATTAGAACATCAAGTCCAGTATGGCGTACGATCGTTTCCAAAACATTTTGGAAATACTTTATTTTATTTTATAAATTAATAAAGCTAATCCAAAACGTCTCTTCATCAGCGCCTTTAGCAACACGTCTTACAGAAAGTCAAAGAAAAAATTAAAAAACTCGTCGTAGAGAAACATCCACTGACAGAAAGAGCCACCGGTTGATATATTAGCAGCATAGGA
Organism: Sepiola atlantica; assembly: GCA_963556195.1. Lineage (NCBI taxonomy): Eukaryota > Metazoa > Mollusca > Cephalopoda > Sepiida > Sepiolidae > Sepiola > Sepiola atlantica. The sequence continues at coordinate 137,610,685 of OY744518.1, forward strand.
GGGAGAAGAACACAATGGCACCCACAAACCAAAACACTGGTACATACAGAAGAAATAATCCAATATTTTCCATGGATTTACGCTAGTGGAAGCCAATTATATCTTACTAGCTGCCCGGGAGTCTTTTTTCCTTTCATGTTTGCCTCTCTCATCCATCCAACAGCCATTTGTTTTCTAAATTAAGTTATTGCGAGGAAAACACTTTTCTAAAGATAATTCAATAATCGAAAAAAAATGGTTCTGCAATGAAATCATGCAAGCACAAAAATAATTCCGCATGGAAGCAATAATTCCGGAAACAAGAATAAAATGTTCTGACCGGTTTGAATAAGACGTATCCGACTCTTATATAGGTAAAGGATTAAATCTGGGGTCAGGTACTTTCTGAAGCGGTAGAATGATCCAACCATTTTTCCAGTGACCTTAGCAACAGATTTGATGTAAATCTGCCATTTTAAGTCTGAAGTGAAGGTCAGTCCCAGAAGCTTATCAAAGCAGGGGCTTCCACAAGCGAAGAGCCATTACTTCAATACAATTATTTTTAAAAATGCTGCTCTGGAGCAAATTGAGTGAAACTAGAAATTGCATTGCTTAATTTTTGTGCTGAGAAAAAAAGTGATCATGTTATGCCACCATAAGAGGATTCAAAACAAGGTGCTTTCTTCAAAGACTTCAAGAGACCTTCATTTAAACTGGAGCAAAACAAGGATCAGAGCATTGGTGGTGAAAGGAGAGAAACTTGGTTTCATAGGTGTTAAAAGTAACAAGCCAATTTTTTCTCCAATTGCAACACGTGCTCCAAATTAGAAGAGAGAGAATCGGCAAGATTTTGATCACCAATGCTCTTCAAGGTGTTGCCATAGTGAGTTGATGTGAAACAAATGATCTCAGTACTCCATCTTAGGATGTATTTGACTTTTATACATGTAGAGAATTGCGTCAGGCGTGAGATACTATTTGGAGCGGTAGAAATAACAAGCCAACTAGAAGCTTATCAAAGCAGGTGGCTTCATCAAAGAGAGAGAGAGACATTCATTTTTACTGGGGCAAAGTGAGGATCCGAGCGTTGGTGGTGAAAGAAGAGAAGCTTCATAGGTGTTAAAAGAAACAAGCCACCTTTTTCCCATTGCACCATGTACTCAAGATCAACAAGATCTTGTCACCAATGATCTTCAAGGTGCTGCCATATTTATAATAAAAATAATATAGAAGCAAAGAGACTTATTATTTTAATTATACAAAAAAGAATTTATTAATAAATATATTGCAGTTTATGAATCAAAGTGGAGCAAGTAGTTGTAGTGGTTGTGACCCAACGGGTCACGAGTACGTCTAGACCAGCTGTAAAATTTATGCTGATGAGTCTTTAAAAGACGAAACAAGCTTGTCTATAAATGAATAAATAATATTTAATTATTATAAAGACTCCTTAATAAAGGGAGGGTACTTTGATTGGAACAAAATGATTATACCGCCCTGGCAGTAATGCTATTGTTCCCTCCCATTGGTTGAACACTGTAGATGTAATCAAATTATACAAGCTTGTATTCAAAAACCGTATTTACACGTCTCAATCGCGCAGCTGATCTGTCGAAAGAGGGGTTAAAAACGTTAGGTTACAAGACCCAGGGTTGTAAGTTCGAACCTGTTGGTAGGTAGACTAGCTGTAAAATCTATACTGATGCGTCTTTAAAAAGACAAAACAAGCTTCTTTATAGATAAAAAATAATATTTATATATATATATATATATATATATATTTATTTTGGTACAGAAAAATTAGTACAACATTCGTACCGTCGGTTTCAAGCTCGGAAAGTCTTAGCCATCCGGTTCTCTTCAGCTTCTGTTGTCATCTCTGACATGACAACAGAAGCTGAAGAGAGCCTGATGGCTAAGACTTTCCAAGCTTGAAACCGACGGTACGAATGTTGTACTAATTTTTCTGTACCAAAATAAATAAATATTATGCTCTTAATTTTTAATTAATCGAGCACTCTGCTGGGATTTTTCCTACTATATTACAAAGAAGTTATATATATATATATATATATATATATATATACACATACATACACACACATAATTTATTTTAAAAACTATACATTACATATTTCAGAGTCGTACCGCGGTTTCATCCAGATGGGCTGATTTTTTAAATTAAAAAAAAAACATCTATAGCCCATAAAGGAATCCTCAGCGTCTCAAAATCAAAACAACAGGGGGAAATTGCGTTTGGGTTCACCGTTAAAAAACGGTGCATTGCTGAGGCGTTCCTTCGGTCCCTTTTTAACGGTGAACCCAAACGCTATTTCCCCATGTTGTTTTGATTTCGAGACGCTGATGATTCCTTTATGGGCTATAGATGTTTTGTTCGTTTTTTTAATTTAAAAAGCCAGCCCATCTGGATGAAACCGTGGTACGACTCTGAAATATGTAACGTATAGTTTTTAAAATAAATTATTTGTATTTAGCTCTCACTTTTCTGCGATCAACCACTTTATTGATTTCTTTTCAACATAACCTGACACACACACACATAAATATATATATATATATATATATATATATATATATATATATATATATATATATATAGTGGGATTTATGGAAACATTTTCAAAAATAACAGAATTCGTCTGTTTAATTATACCTTTTTTTATTTTTTCAATTTTTCTGATCGTCTTTTTTGTATTAAAATCAAAAAAATTAATAAATGTTCCATAGGTTTCACAAACGTTTTCGATTCTTCGTCGAATCATCCTCAGGTGTCAAAAGCAAGTGAACAAAAAAGCTGGAGAAAGAAGAGAATTTTTAAAAAGACAGTGGAGAAACGTGCAGAGAACGTTTTCGCCTTGTTCCAGGAAAATGCAAAAACGTTCTCTGCGCGTTTCTCCACTGTTTTTTTTCTTAAATTCTCTTTCTCCAGATGAACGATTTGATCAAATGTCGTTCCACTTAATTGAACAACAGAGACATCTGAACTGAAGCCTTTGCTACCCTTGACGTAACACCCCAGAAAACCACAAACTTAAAACAAAGCTTGACATTGAAGCAGAAGGGAATACACTCCTTTTGTGTATTTCTTACAAAAACACATCTCAATTTTCCATTTTCTATGAATCATCATCATCATCACCACCAACATGATCATCATCATCAGTTTAACGTCCGTTTAACATGCTGGCATGTTTGAGAAAATCGCTTCCAAACTAACCTATCTTTAAGGAAATTGACAAGATCTTTGAGGCACGCATGAAAATGTATTTAAGTGAAATATTTTTGAAAATCAACACATGGTGCAATTTAAATATAAAAAAATAATTTATTTAATTTTTTTTTTTTTTTTGCAAGCTTTCGTTGTAAAACAACTTTGTCAGGCGAGACTGTCTTCACTTAAATGCATTTTCATGCGTGCCTCAAAGATGTCAATTTCCTTATCCAAAAAGCGCTACTCTGCGCATAACATCGACCGGACTCTACTTATCCTAACGTCTTTTAGAACTTGATGTGTTTTTCTGTCTCTACCGTGATTCGACTCCTCGGAGTTAATACCATCAAAATGAGGAAGAAGAAAATAAAAACTTATAACACAGTCTTGCCTGACAATGTTGTTTTACAATGAAAGCTTGCAAAAAAAAAAAAAAAAAAATCAAATAAATGATTTTTTATTTAAATTGCACCATGTGAAAGCTTGCAAAAAAAAAAAAAAAAAAAAAAAAAATCAAATAAATGTTTTTTTCATTTAAATTGCACCATGTGTTGATTAAAAACATATTTCACAACCTATCTTTATTTATGCCTCTTTCTCACAAATCCATCCTTATCACTTCCTCCCATGTTTTCCTTGGTCTTTCTCTGTGAACTGAACCTGCTACCTCAACTGTTCTACATCTACTAACCAAAGCACTCTAATCCATTATGTCAACGTGGCCATACCATCAAAGTCTCCTGTTCTGCACACATTTCCCTATACTGTCCAGATTCACTCTCCCTCTGAACTCATCAGATCCAAGCCTGTCTTTACACATCAATCGTATCATCACATATCATTTCTCTCCATGCAACGCATGTCCTCAACCCTCACATTACACATAAATCGTATCATCTCATATCGTTTCTCTCTATGCAACGCATGTCCTCAACCCTTACTGGACAGATTTCACTTCCATACATCATAACACTGCGTACACATGCATGATAGACTCTTCCTTTGGTCGACAGTGGTAACTCTCTGCTGGTTAGTAATGGCAGAAATAACTTAACTGAACTTAATCAGCATGTTAAGTTTTTTTTTTTTTAACCTTTTTGATTCCGTTTTTGGCATTGGTTCCTCCTCCTCTCCAATTCTTTTTAAAAATCGGATCCTCACAGGAGGGACAACGTGAAGGTTGCTATATATGGATATAGCAAGTGAAAGTGGTGCTATGGATCCACCAGGATTCGAACACGCCACGCCGAGTTGTCAGTCCACACCAGTAACCACTTCACCACTGCCGCCTCTGTGAGTATTGTTAGTCAGAACATTTCTAGAAGTAGACATAAATAAGGTTTGTCTTCTTTTCAACTTGTACTTTGTCAGCAAATGAGTCATTTTAATTCAAGCCAGTTTTGACATGCAGTAAAAAAAAAACAGGAAAGTCCCTTCGCTGACGTCTCTTCAATCATCGAGCTATGAGTAACGATGTCATGGACATTATTTTTCATAGATGCGTCTCTGCATTTTGTTGGTCTGTCACACTAAAGTTTAGTCTGTTACGATCAATTTACTTTTAAGCTAGCTGGCTTTGTCGGCTCGCTATCGCTTTGCACTTTTATTCCCATTCACTACTTGAAATCATTGAAACGAAACTAATCAATAAGAAAAAGAAGTCACAACTAATTCATAAGTAGTAGTCAGGTGAGATCTCGATTCGGCAGGTTTTGCATCAGTCCTTGAACCAGTCGGCCTAGACAGGGGCGACAGTCACAGGCCTGACAGGATGACTGTGTTTGCTTTCCAAGCCGAAAAGCCGCTGATCTGAGACGCCACTTGTTCCAACTCCTTTTCACCAGCAAGGATTGCAGAATCCGCGGTGAAGCCCGGCACGGCGGCTCTGCTCGCCGAAACAAGGAAGCGCGCAAAATACAGCTCGTTCACTGACCGTTTCGTCTTCCAACCAATTTCAGTGGAAACGTCGGGTGTGTTTAGCCCCGAGACTGTTAAATTTTTTCAGGACATTGGACGGAGGATTTCAACGTCTAGGCACGAGCCCCATGAGTCAGCCTGGTTGTTCCAACGCATCTCCCTGGCTATCGTTCGTGGCAATGCTATGTGAGTAACGGCAGGTCACTTCCATTCTAATCGTCATCTGTTGACTCTCTCTTTCTTTCTCTCCCCCTCTCTATCTACCTATGTCTGTATCTGTCTCTATACAATTTTTCAGCTAATTTGATAAGAGTTGCTCTCAATTTACGAAAAAAAATGATGTTTCCTGATTTTTTTTTAACAAAAAACACCTTTATATCAAAGAGTACTAAAAAAAGTGCATGAATGTATTTTTTATGAAAAGATGAAACTAATCAAAAAGCAAAAAAAAGAAGACACATTAAATTGCTAGTAATACTAATAATAATAATATTACTACTAGTACTAATAAGGAAATATTTTTGTGTCTATATTAAAAGTGAAAGAAATTCTTTATTTTCTGTTTAATATTATCAGTTATTATTAAGTTTAAGCCTCCCCTTTTTCTCATAAAATAACATTTGCATACATGATTATTATTTCTCTTCTTTTGTATTATTATTAGATATTATTAACATTAAGCCTCAACTTCTTTGCTCATAGAGTTTTTTTTGTTTTTTATGGAAGTCACTCCAGACAAGGCATGAAGCCACTTGATGTAAGAAGCTAAAAAAAAAAATACTACTTCAAGGTCAAAAACTAACCAACAATAAGTGTTTGATGGATAGATTCCGCCCCAGAAAACAGCAATTCTTCCCTCTTTGTCAGAAACATCGCTCATGGAATGTGAAGACTAAAGGACAAAATAAGGGAAGCAAGAGTTGTGGGGCTGCCGAAAATAAACTCACGATCCACTTTCCACTCTCCTCTTAAATTTCCATATGTGATTATTGAAGCGAGCCGGACACACGTACGTTCACTTTTATTATATAGATAAATCGTAATATTTTTTTAAAATACAGGGTTAAGCTATCTGAAAGTCGGTTCGCTGATTGTGAAAATATCCCTTAATATGTACCTAGGTTGGATTGACTCAAGAGTTTTAAAGTTATCTAATATTTTTTTTTTTACTAATGACTCACCACTCGAGGATAAGGGTTAATGAGATGGATAGATTATCGGTTGAATTATGAAGAATATTATGAGAGGATTGAAAATGATGAAAGGAACAAAAAGAATTTGATTACTTATTAGGACAGTTTATGACACGTAATGTGAGAAGAAAAGTTGGCAAAAGTGCACTATAGTTAACAACGAAAAAAAGGGTGAAAACGAAAACAAAACAAATAGACAACAAATAACTGTTACTAAACGCAAGAAAATTTACTTTTTTACCTATCTGTATAATTTTTACGTGTGTTTACTGATTGTAACATTTATTATCTATGCATTTGTTATCGCCACTTTTACTCAGCTTAGCACACGTATTTCCATTATGGTAGCCGATGTTTTTGGAAGTTAATGACGAATTTCAGGCTTAAAAGATAATGATAAAAAAAAGCTTACCCTCATCCGATTGGCAACCACCCTCGGACTTAGGTTGACGGTTCCACTACCATCCCTTTTTTTTTACTATCTTTTTAACCTGAAGTTCGCGACCAACTCCCCAAAAAATTGGCAGCCATGATGGAAAATACGCATGCTTGGCTAAGTAAAAGTGACGATAACAAAAGCATTGATAAATCTTACAGATACCTTTTTTTTTGTTCCTTTTTAAGATTACGACATGCTGAACATTTTAGAGTTAAAATCAATTTAGTATTATGTATTTATAGGAATAAAACACTTAACACTTTTTAAATTAGTACATCGGCTTATTTTCAAGATGGCGTTCTATAGGAAATAAGCCGATAATACTAGCATATTTACTCATTTGAAAAGTGTTTTTCTTCAGATTTCATGTGTAATACTAAATTGATTTTAACTCCAAACTATTCAGCATGTCATAATCTTGAAAATATAAAAAAAATTATCACCTATACGCAATTTATATCACTTTTTCAAAAAATGTTAACCCTAAACCCTAACCCTAACCCGCCTCTAATGTAAACCTTTACCACAGATTGTTTTGATATGCAAATTTCTTATCGTGAAAGATTTTTGACCTGTAATTTTTTCCCGGATGACACTAAATGTTAACGTAAAAGTCAAAACGAAGTTAGAAATTTAAATAAAAAATATTTTTGCTTTTTCTAACTTTAGAAATAGGAAAATTCAAATTATCGAAGATAAAAAAAAAACCCCAAAAAAAACAAAAAAAAAACCAAAAAAAAAACCAACAACAAATAAATTGAAATTCCCATTTGTTGCAAGATGGGTGTTGCATGGTCAGGTGCGTTGTTGTTGTCATCATGACCTCAGATAAAATCCATGATAATCTTTGGGGTGGGTGGGTGCGTCCTGTACCCATTGCCTGGGTGTGGGAATATTGCTGGGTAGAGGGCTTAACAAAAGATAATTCCGAATTTAACTTGCCTCGCCACGAGAGCAAAGTTAGACAGAAGGTCAGTTTTTAATGTAATAGAAAATCCAGCTCCCCAAAAAGGGCACTCTAGATTGGAACAAAAATTAAAATTGCCAAAGTCTAGAAGGATTTCTCCTTCACTGACTGAGGATAGAAAAGATGAAGTGAAGTACCAGAACAGATACTACACTTTGCTCCTAGCCAAAAGGCCGAGGATTTTGAAAAATTCAAAATGTAGTCATGCGTACAATTTATTTTTTTTAAATAGGATTTTTTAAAATTTGTTTTAGTTTGCCCTTGTTTTATTTTTTATTTATTAAATATTTGATTGATAGTAAGTAAAAAATAATTCAATGTGTATTTATCAAAGTAGGCGAGAAACAGATACACAAGATCTTGCTTCATAGTTTTATTAATACAGAGATGCTGAAACGTTTCTTTGAAGTAGCGTTCAACAATGCAGCCAAAATGTATAAAAAGCGTGCATTCAATTTTACGTTATCAAATTCTTTTTAAGACAGACGTATTTAAAGTTCTCAAGACTTAAAAATTAATTTTTTTTTTCATTTAAATTGCACATTTTTGAGTATCATTTTTTATCAAGAGCTGCTTAAACTTCTTTTTTTAATTTTTTATTCGCACCTTTAGAGGTTATTTCTTTGTTGGTCACTGAGTTTCGACTATGGGTATAATAAACGTAATTCATCCTTAAATTGAAGGTGGGGGGATAAAGTAATTTAAGTACCTAGAAAAAATCTATGCGGTAAGCTTGGAACTGGCTCAGAACTCCATCAAATGCAGAACATGCAATAAGTGGTGCCACAAAAGGTGCACCAACCTGCCTGTCTTACGTGTTGCAGATGCAGCTAATTTCATTTGCAGCACCTGTCGAAATCCGCCTCCAATAGAAAGAGAAATGTTTGCAGGTGTCGAAAGAGTCAATAAATTCACTAGGAAACACAATTGATTCCAATGTGCGAACTGACACAATTATAAGACGCCGTATATCTGCCACATGGAAATTCTTCAGGCAGCCGTCAACAATTTTACAAAATGCAGGGATTCCATTGTGTGCGAGAGTGGCAGCATACAACACACATGTCCGACCTGTACTCTTGTATGGCTGCGAAACATGGTCAACGACGAAACGTCAGAATGATTAGATCCTGGCTGCAGCGCATCGGATGGAGAAAATTGCCAGTCTCAGTCTACTGGCCTCCATGAGAAAGTACGTCGCACAACGACGTCTTAACTGGTTTGGCCACATTGCCCGCCGTCAGTCATCCGAATTGCTCTTAAGTGTGTCCCACGTCAACGTCGATTGTAGGTCATGGTAGGTCACTGCGTGCGGAAGTGAAATGTCCATCAGCCTCCCCGCACCCGAAGGCGGAGGGGGGGGAGTAGTTGGAGCGAAAACGTTGTTGTCTGTTCACTGGAATGAGGAGAAAGAGAAAGTTTTGTGCTGTGTGATATTTTTTATATGTTTGATCAGTGGTTTGCCAGACGTAGTTGTAAGCAACCCACGTGATCAACATTTTTTTGCACCCTTTTTTGAGCCTTTTTTTGAGACTGCTTCTGGAAGATGGTTTTTATGGCCCCATGAAGTGAATTTCTGCTTTGTTCCTGTTTCTCTGCTGACAACAATTTGATAAAATATTACAGCTCAATCCTATACCTTGTACATTGGATCAGCTAAAATAATTGGTCGTTACCGTGTTGCAGAGATTACAGAAACGTTGGATGGATAGAATTGCCGGTCTTACTCTATCGACCTCCATGAGAAAACACGTTGCACAACGACGTCTGAACTGGTTTGGCTACGTCGCCCACCGTCAGTCATCTGAAATGCTCCAAAGTGTGATGGCCCAAAGCCACGTGGTAGGCCTCTTAAGACATGGAGGGGATCAGTTGATGACTACCTGACCCTGGCGGGCGACACAAGCGAAATGGCAACAGTCAGGAAAAGTTGGAAGTCATTCACGAAACATCTAACTTCAGACAAGAGACAAAAAAATGACAATAATAACATTAAAAATAATGAAATGTGCTCGACTGAGCTCCAGTCTCTGATTCCTCCTTGTAAGACATTCACAGCCAAAACTCGTCTTTCTACCTCAGTTGAAAGGAACTTTCCCTTCTTGCTTTGTGCGCCTAACGGCAGGTGGAATTTCCATGAACAGAGTTTCTTTCCAAGAACTTCAGATCTGTGAAACACATTACCATGGGACTGCTTCTAACGTCTAACCTCAAGCTTGAGACAAGAAAACGAAAAATGAAAATAATAATAATTCAATAAATAATGCTATTTAGGTGTGAAGTCGAAAATCCGACTAATTTTTCTTTATATATTAGATAAATACTGAAAATTTCATCAAGATCGGATAATTCTGACTTTCGGCGGATTTTTATTTTCAATCAGGGCGATTCAATTTTTGTGTTAAAAACAAATTACTTTCACTTTCGTTGCCCTTCCTTAGAAACTAGTTCTTATTTACTTGCCTCCCCACGAGGGTAGAGTTAGACACAAAGTCGTTTTTTAATGTGGGGGAAATCCAGCTCCCCAAAAAGGGGCACTCTAGATTGGAACAAAAATTTAAATTGCCTCAGTCGAGGAAAGAAAATATAGAAGTGCAGTACCCGAACAGATACTACACTTTGCCCCTAAGAAGCTAGTTATGTTTACTATTTTTTTTTAAATAAGACTTTCTAAATTCGTTTTCGTTTTCTTGATTTTATTTTTGATTTCAATAAAATTCGATTAAATAATAAATCAAAAAGAAATTTTCAATCTGTATTCATTGAAGTTACGTATAACGAGAAACACACACAGACACACGAGATCTTGTCTAATAGCTTTATTACATACAAAGATAATCCAAAATAATTCTGCTCCGGTGAAAATAAAGAAATAATGGTAAAAGTGCAGTATAGTTAACAATCGAGAAATCGTAAAAAAACAACAAAAAAAAAAAACAATAAATAATTTATAGCAAACGAAGTAAAATTAAATTTTCCACCGACCTGTATACATTTAACGTATGGAAACTGTTTGAAAGTTTTTTGTTTTTTTTTATTTTAGAATTTTATTTTTATGATCGAAACATGACAAAAAACATGGCGACCGAAGTAATGATCTTATCTAGCTAAACTTAGGCGATTAAGTGTGGTTTTATGAGGCGTTTTATTTGGAGTAGATTGCCACTCGGACTTAGGGTTAGCAGTAGGGTAAGTAATTTCATTTTACATTTATTCATTTAGATAACACAAAATACACGCTAAAATATACATTCATTTTGGAATTGAGTTACATATCTATCTACATTATAAAATCCTTTTTAATTGTTCTAATTAGCCGTAATTTATAATTAACTGCACAGGTCACCCATCTCTCTCTCTCTCTCTCTCTCTCTCTTTCAGCTATCTATGTATTTCTCTCGCCCTCTATGTTGGTTATACCATTCTAATATTTCTTAATGTCCCTGTGGGCATTTAGAGGAAAAGGGACTCTTTTTTTCGGCATTACCATCTAATTTACATCTGGGAGTCTATTATAACATCACAACAAAGTTTCATAATTATTTGGAAATTCCAGAATGTTTTCATAAATAATAAGAATTACTAAATATTTAGAAACTCATGATGTCATAATAGATCTTCCCCCCTTTTAATTATTTATGCCATACGCCTTTTTTTTTCTTAAAATATCCATGTACAAATAGAAACACGTATGTAAATTAGATGGCAGAATAATCAGACTCTTTACTTCTATATTTGAATAATAAAGAATAATAATACTTCTATATTATAATAATAATAAAAAGAATAAGAATAAGAATAAGAATAAGAAGAAAAAAAGAAGAAAAAGAAGAAAAATAATGAGAAGAATAAGAAAAATAATAAGAATAAGAATAATAATTATGAGAATAATAATAATAAGAAGAAGAATAAAAAGAATAAAAATAATATTAAGAAGAATAATATATTATTCTTATTCTTATTCTTATAAGAAGAATAAGAATAAGAATAAGAAGAATAGCAAGAATAATAATAAGAATAAGAATAAAGAGAATAAGAACAAGAAAAATAAGAATAAAAATAAGAATAATAATAATAAGAAGAAGAATAAGAATAAGGAAAATAAGAATAAGAATTATAAGAATAAGAATAAGAATAAGAAGAATAAGAATAAGACAAATAAAAAGAAGAAGAAGAATAAGAAGAATAAGAATAAGAAAAAAAATAATAATAATAATAATAAGAAGAACAACAACAACAGCAAGAATAAGAATAAAGAGAATAAGAATAAGGATAATAATAATAAGAATAAGAAGAATAAAGATAAGAATCAGAACAATAATAATAATAATAAGAAGAAGGAGAATAAGAATAAGACAAATAAAAATAAAAATAAGAATAATAAAAATAAGAATAAGAATAAGAAGAATAAGAATAAGAATAAAAATAATAAAAATAATAAAAAATAAGAAGAATAAAAATAAGAATAAGAAGAATAGGAATAATAAAAATAAGAATAAGAAGAATAGGAATAATAAAAATAAGAATAAGAAGAATAAGAATAAGAAAAAAATATGAAAATAAGAATAAGAATAAGAAGAAAAAGAATAATAAGAAGAAAAATAATAAAAATAAAAATAATAAGAATAAGAATAATAAGAATAATAATAAGAAGAATAAGAAGAATAAGTATAAGAAGTATCAGTATAAGAAGAATAAAAATAAGAATAAGAATAATAATAATAAGAAGGATAAGATGAATAATAAATAAGAAGAAAAATAAGAAAAAAAATAATAAAAAAGAATAAGAAGAATAAGAATAAGAATAAGAAAAAGAATAAGAAAAAGAATAAGAAGAATAAGAAGAATAAGAATAAGAAGAATAAGAATAAGACGAAGAATAAGAAGAATAAGAATAAGCATAATAATAATATAAATAAGAAGAACAAGAATAAAAATAAGAATAAAAATAAGAATAAAAAGAATAAGAATAAGAATAAGACAAATAAAAAAAAGAATAAGAAGAAGAATGAGAAGAATAAGAATAAGAAGAATAAGAATAAAAATAAGAATAAGAATAAAAAGAATAAGAATAAGAAAAATAAAAATAAAAATAACAAGAATAAAAATAAGAATAAGGAGAATAATAATAAGAAGAATAAGGAGAATAAGAATAAAAATAAAGAGAATAAGAATAAGAAGAATAAGAAGAATAAGAATAAGAATCAGAAGAATAATAGGAAGAATAAGAAGAATAAGAATAAAGAGAATAAGAATAAGAAAAAGAATAATAAAAATAAGAATAATAAAAATAAGAATAAGAATAATAATAAGAAGAAAGAATAAAAATAAGAAGAATAAAAATAAGAATAAAAATAAGAATAAGAATAAGAATCAGAAGAATAAGAATAATAAGAATAAAAATGAGAATAAGAATAAAAATAAGAATAAAAATAAGAATAAGAAGAATAAAAATAAGAATAATAAGAATAAGAATAAAAAGAATAAGAACAAGAAGAATAAGAAAAAAAATGAAAATAAGAATGAGAAGAAAAAGAATAAGACCAAAAATAATAAAAATAAAAATAAGAATATGAAGAATAAGAATAAGAATAAATATAAGAATAATAATAATAATAATAATAATAATAATAATAATAAGAAGAAGAATAATAATAATAAGAAGAATAAGGAGAATAAGAATAATAAAAATAATAATAATAAGAAGAAGAATAAGAATAAGAATAAAAATAATAAAAATAATAAAAATAAGAAGAATAAAAATAAGAAGAATAAAAATAAGAATAAGAAGAATAAGAATAATAAAAATAAGAATAAGAAGAATAGGAATAATAAAAATAAGAATAAGAAGAATAAGAAGAATAAAAATAAGAAGAATAAAAATAAGAATAATAAAAATAAGAATAAGAATAAGAAAAAGAATAAGAATAATAAGAAAAAAATATGAAAATAAGAATAAGAATAAGAAAAAGAATAAGAAGAATAAAAATTATAAAAATAAAAATAAGAATAAGAAGAATAAGAATAAGAATAATAAGTATAAGAAGTATAAGTCTAAGAAGAATAAAAATAAGAATAAGAATAATAATAAGAAGAAGGATAAGAAGAAGAATAAATAAGAAGAAGAATAAGAAAAAAAATAAGAATAAAAAAGAATAAGAAGAATAAGAATAAGAATAAGAATAAGACAAATAAAAAAAAGAAGGATGAGAAGAATAAGAATAAGAATAAGAATAAGAAAAAGAATAAGAAGAATAGAAATAAGAATAAGAATAAGAATAAGAAGAATAAGAATAAGAAGAATAAGAATAAGACGAAGAATAAGAAGAATAAGAATAAGCATAATAATAATAATAATAATAATAATAATAATATAAATAAGAAGAACAAGATAAAAAATAGGAATAAAAATAAGAATAAGAATAAGACGAAGAATAAGAAGAATAAAAATAAGAATAAGAAGTATTAAAAAAAAGAAGAAGAAGAATGAGAAGAATAAGAATAAGAAGAATAAGAATAAAAATAAGAATAAGAATAAAAAGAATAAGAACAAGAAAAATAAAAATAAGAACAACAAGAATAAAAATAAGAATAAGGAGAATAATAATAAGAAGAATAAGGAGAATAAGAATAAAAATAAAGAGAATAAGAAAAAGAAGAATAAGAAGAATAAGAATAAGAATCAGAAGAATAATAGGAATAATAAGAAGAATAAGAATAAAGAGAATAAGAATAAGAAAAAGAATAATAAAAATAAGAATAATAAAAATAATAATAAGAATAATAATAAGAAGAATAAAAATAAGAAGAATAAAAATAAGAATAAAAATAAGAATAAGAATCAGAAGAATAAGAATAATAAGAATAAGAATGAGAATAAGAAGAATAAAAATAAGAATAAGAAGAATAAAAATAAGAATAAGAAGAATAATAATGAGAAGAATAAGAATAAGAAGAATAAGAACAAGAAGAATAAGAAAAAAATGAAAATAAGAATAAGAATGAGAAGAAAAAGAAGAAAAATAAAAATAATAAAAATAAGAATATGAAGAATAAGAATAAGAAGAATAAATATAAGAATCAGAATAATAATAATAATAATAATAATAATAATAAGAAGAAGAAGAAGAAGAATAAGGAGAATAAGAATAAGAAAAATAAAAATAAGAATAATAAAAATAAGAATAATAATATCAAGAATAAGAATAAGAATAAGAATAATAAAAATAAGAAGAATAAAAATAAGAATAAGAATCAGAAGAATAAGAATAAGAAGAATAAGAATAATAAAAATAAGAATAAGAAGAATAAAAATAAGAACAAGAAGAATAAAAATAAGAATAATAAAAATAAGAATAAGAATAAGAGGAATGAGAAGAATAAGAAGAATAAGAATAAGAATAATAAAAATAAGAATAAGAAGAATAAAAATAATAACAATAAAAATAAGAATAAGAAGAATAAGAATAAGAAGAATAAGAATAGGAAGAATAAGTATAAGAAGAATAAGTATAAGAAGATTAAAATAATAAGAAGAAGAAGGATAAGAAGAAAAATAATAAATAATAAGAAGGATAAGAAGAAAAATAATAAATAATAAGAAGGATAAGAATAAAAATAAGAATAAGCAGAATAATAATAAGAATAAGACAAATAAAAAAAGGATGAGAAGAATAAGAATAAGAATAAGAAAAAGAATGAGAAGAATAGAAATAAGAATGTCAATAAGAAGAATAAGAAGAATAAGAATAAGAATAAGACGAAGAATAAGAAGAATAAAAATAAGAATAATAATAATAAGAAGAAGAATAATATAAATAAGAAGAAGAACAAGAAAAAAAATAAGAATAAAAATAAGAATAAGAAGAATAAGAATAAGAATAAGACGAAGAATAAGAGGAATAAAAATAAGAATAAGAAGTATTAAAAATAAGAAGAATAAGAAGAATAAGAAAAAGAATAAGAAGAATAGAAATAAGAATAAAAATAAGAATAAGAATAAGAAGAATAAAAATAAGAATAATTAAAATAAGAATAAGAATAATTAAAATAAGAATAAGAAGAATAAGAATAAGAAGAATAAGAAGAAGAATAAGAAAAATAATGAAAATAAGAATAAGAATAAAAAGAAAAAGAATAAGAAGAATAAGAATAAAAATTAAAATAAGAAAAATAAGAATAAGAATAAAAATCATAAGAATAATAATAATAAGAAGAATAAGAATAAGAATAATCAGAATAATAAGAATTAGAATAATAAGGA
Organism: Sepiola atlantica; assembly: GCA_963556195.1. NCBI lineage: Eukaryota > Metazoa > Mollusca > Cephalopoda > Sepiida > Sepiolidae > Sepiola > Sepiola atlantica. The sequence goes on from OY744518.1 coordinate 137,626,675, forward strand.
GAATAAGAATAATAAGAATAATAATAGGAAGAAGAAGAATAAGGAGAATAAGAATAAGAAGAATAAAAATAATAATAAGAAGAATAAAAAATAAGAATAAAAATAAGAATAAGAATAAAAAGAATAAGACAAATAAAAAGATAAAGGAAAAGAAGAATAAGAATAAGAAAAAGAATAAGAAGAATAGAAATAAGAATAAGAATTAGAAGAATAAGAATGAGAAGAATAAGAATAAGACGAAGAATAAGAAGAATAAAAATAAGAAGAATAAGAATAAAAATAATTACAAGAAAAATAATAAGAAGAAGAATATGAATAATATAAATAAGAAGAAGAACAAGAAAAAAAATAATAAAAATAAGAATAAGAAGAATGAGGATAAGACAAATAAAAAAAGAATAAGAATAAGAATGAGAAGAATAAGAATAAGAAGATAAAGAATAAAAATAAGAATAAGAAGAATAAAAATAAGAATAACAAGAATAAAAATAAGAATAAAGAGAATAAGAATAATAATAAGAAAAATAAGAAAAAGAATAAGAATAAGGAGAATAAGAATAAGAAGGAGAATAAGAATAAGAAGAATAAGAATAAGAATCAGAAGAATAATAGGAAGAATAAGAAGAAGGAGAATAAGAATAAGAAAAAGAAGAATAAAAATAAAAATAAGAATAATAAAAATAAGAATAAAAATAAGCATAAGAATAAGTAGAATAAAAAGAAGAATAAAAATAAGAATAAGAAGAATAAAAATAAGAATAATTAAAATAAGAATAAGAAGAATAAGAATAAGAAGAATAAGAAAAAAAATGAAAATAAGAATAAGAAGAAAAAGAATAAGAAGAATAAAAATAATAAAAATAAAAATAAGAATATGAAGAATAAGAATAAGAAGAATAAAGATAAGAATCAGAATCATAATAATAATAATAATAATGAGAAGAATAAGGAGAATAAGAAAAATAAAAATAAAAATAAGAATAATAAAAATAATAATAATAATAATAAGAAGAAGAAGAAGAAGAAAAATTAAAATAAGAATAATAAAAATAAGAAGAATAAAAATAAGAATAAGAAGAATAGGAATAATAAAAATAAGAATAAGAAGAATAAAAATAAGAATAAAAATAAGAATAAGAATAAGAAGAATAAGAAGAATAAGAATAAGAAGAATAAGTATAAGAAGAATAAGTATAAGAAGAATAAAAATAAGAATAAGAATAATAATAATAAGAAGAAGGATAAGAAGAATAATAATAAATAAGAAGAAGAATAAGAAAAAAATAAGAATAAGAAGAATAAGATTAAGACAAATAAAAAGAAGAAGGATAGGAAGAATAAGAATAATAAGAATAAGACGAAGAATAAAAATAAGAAGAATAAGAAGAATAATAAGAATAATAATAAGAATAATATAAATAAGAAGAAGAACAAGAAAAAAAATAAGAATTAAAATAAGAATAAGAAGAATAAGAATAAGAATAAGACAAATAAAAGAAAGAATAAGAATAAGAATGAGAAGAATAAGAATAAAAATAAGAATAAGAAGAATAAGAATAAGAATAAGAGGAATGAGAAGAATAAGAAGAATAAGAATAAGAATAATAAAAATAAGAATAAGAAGAATAAAAATAATAACAATAAAAATAAGAATAAGAATAAGAATAAGAAGAATAAGAATAGGAAGAATAAGTATAAGAAGAATAAGTATAAGAAGATTAAAATAATAATAAGAAGAAGGATAAGAAGTCAAATAATAAATAATAAGAAGGATAAGAATAAAAATAAGAATATGCAGAATAATAATAAGAATAAGACAAATAAAAAAAGGATGAGAAGAATAAGAATAAGAATAAGAAAAAGAATGAGAAGAATAGAAATAAGAATGTCAATAAGAAGAATAAGAAGAATAAGAATAAGCATAAGACGAAGAATAAGAAGAATAAAAATAAGAATAATAATAATAATAAGAAGAATAATATAAATAAGAAGAAGAACAAGAAAAAAAATAAGAATAAAAATAAGAATAAGAAGAATAAGAATAAGACGAAGAATAAGAGGAATAAAAATAAGAATAAGAAGTATTAAAAATAAGAAGAATAAGAAGAATAAGAAAAAGAATAAGAAGAATAAAAATAAGAATAAAAATAAGAATAAGAATAAGAAGAATAAAAATAAGAATAATTAAAATAAGAATAAGAATAATTAAAATAAGAATAAGAATAAGAAGAATAAGAATAAGAAGAAGAATAAGAAAAATAATGAAAATAAGAATAAGAATAAATAGAAAAAGAATAAGAAGAATAAGAATAAAAATTAAAATAAGAAAAATAAGAATAAGAATAAAAATCATAAGAATAATAATAATAAGAAGAATAAGAATAAGAATAATCAGAATAATAAGAATAAGAATAATAAGGAGAATAAGAATAATAAGAATAATAATAGGAAGAAGAAGAATAAGGAGAATAAGAATAAGAAGAATAAAAATAAGAATAATAATAAGAAGAATAAAAAATAAGAATAAGAATAAAAAGAATAAGACAAATAAAAAGAAGAAGGAAAAGAAGAATAAGAATAAGAAAAAGAATAAGAAGAATAGAAATAAGAATAAGAATTAGAAGAATAAGAATGAGAAGAATAAGAATAAGACGAAGAATAAGAAGAATAAAAATAAGAAGAATAAGAATAAAAATAATTACAAGAAGAATAATAATAAGAAGAATATGAATCTATTATATAAATCCCACCTGTCTGTATGTATGTATGTATGTATGTAAAGCTTCTCCTCCGAAAGTACCCAACACACGGTCACACAGGTGACATCATTCCGACCGGCCAGCCCAGGCGCGTCTAATATCTCGGAACCGGAAAAAAAAATTGACTCTTCCGGGGTCGACTGAGCACTTTTCTCCAATGGGGGGTGGCTTTTAACTCCATTTTTCAACGTTATTTATACTAATTTGAGAAGAAAAATAATGCAAAGTCATGATAAACTAGATATGACGTCAGAGTAAGGGAGTGGCGGGTAGAAATTCACTCACACTACAACCATTTTTTTTCTTTCTTCTTCCCCTCTCACTCCCACACTTTCTTTCTTAATTATTAATAGACGCTAATATTCCTTCCCCCCTCCCTTCCTCACTATGGCCGTTCTGTTATCCTGATATAATACTTCCAGGCATTACCTCCTCCTTTCAGGCCAAATAGGGGGGGGGGGAATGTCGGCATTCACCGATGTGAGTGCCACAGGCCAAATCTGGGGAGAGGGAGTGTCGGCATTCGGCGGTGGGGCGCCTCAGGCCAAATCTGAGGAGGGGGGATGTCGGCATTCGCTGGTATGAGCGCCTCAGGCCAAATTTGGGGGAGGGGGAGTGTCGGCATTCGGGCGCCTCAGTCCAAATTTGGGGGAGGGGGAGTGTCGGCATTCGCCGTTATGAGCGCCTCAGGCCAAATTTGGGGAGGGGGAGTGTCGACATTCGTCGGTGTGAGCGCCTCAGGCGAAATTTGGGGGCGGGGGAGTGTCGGCATTCGGCGGTATGAGCGCTTAAGGCGAAATTTGGGGGAGGGGGAGTGTCGGCATTCGGTGGTGGGGCGCCTCAGGCCAAATCTGGGGAGGGGGAATGTCGGCATTCGCCGGTATGAGCGCCTCAGGCGAAATTTGGGGAGTGGGAGCGTCGGCATTCAGGCCGAATTTTGGGAGGATGAATGTCGGCATTCGCCGGTATGAGCGCCTCAGGCCAAATCTGGGGAGGGGGAATGTCAGCAGTCGGGCCCCTCAGGCCGAATTTAGGGAGGGGGAATGTCGGAATTCGCAGGTATGAGCGCCTCAGGCGAAATCTGAGGAGGGGGAATGTGGGCATTCGCCGGTATGAGCGCATCAGGGGAAATCTGGGGAGGGGGAATGTCGGCATTCGTCGGTATGAGCGCCTCAGGCCAAATCTGGGGATGGGGGAATGTCGGCATTCGCGGTATGAGCGGCTCAGGCGAAATTTTGGGGAGTTTGAGTGGGCGCGATCAGCCGTACTTTAGGGGAGAGGAAGTGCACCAAAGGAAAAGGGATTAAAAAATAAAATGATAATCTGATTTTTGATTCGAGAGTGTAAGATCGACACCTATCGGATAGGACTAGATAATACACTTGATCTCAAGGCAAAAATGCCGAGAACAGATACTACACTTTGAAAAATTTATTTGCAGAAAATACATGTTTATATTCAAAACAAATTAGGCACAAGGCCATCAAAAGTGTGGGGAAGGGTGTCGTTGGTCATCCTTTGTCTAAGGTAATAAAATTGCTTATCCTACTCTTTACTAGAATCATCTCAGTCACCACAATACCACATTTACTCTAGGGGCCGTCCTACTTAGGCTATTATAAAATAAGCTGGCAATCTTAAAATTTCCTTAGGTTTTTTTTTTTTTTTTTTTTTTTTTTTTTTTTTGCCTTCAAAATAAAATAAATAAATAAATAAATAAATATGGTTATATTTACAGAAATTCATTGGAGTATAATGGGGTAGGGGAGAAAAGCAAAACCCAGTTAGTAGGACCCTCCTAACCCTTTCTAAATATTAGACTGTCCACTGTTTTCCGGTTTGTTCCGAACCAAAAACAAGCAGATTCGTCTCTAAATGGGGGTGGGATCTAAGTGGGAGAAAAAAGAGAGTGGGGGATGGAGTTTGGAGAGTGGGTGGTGTCCTTCCAAGATAAGTGCAAGTTGGGGTGGGGCTGAGGACAAAAAATTGAAAGTGGAGAGTGGGCATCTTGGAGGGTTTCTATTACCAGGAGGGTGGGATAACTCATTCATTCAACTAGATAAGAGGCTAAACTTACCCAAAGGGCTGGGGTCCGATTGGACAAGGAACCGTGCACGCCATGCTCAGGCCGGGAACACGTACTCATACTTGACTCCTTTTCGTACACACAAGCTCGCTACTTGTATCCACCTTTTTTCAAAAACCGAGGAGTGTAATCTTTTCCTATCACATCTGATCTTGACTTTCAGCTGGTGCTTGAAGAATGCGATCAGATCCTGATCAGCAAAAGATTCAACCCCCTGGTTATTTCTCAGACGCGACGTCCACACCACCATTCGCGCTACAGCCAGGATCACGAGAAACACCATTCGTCTCTCCCCATCCCACGGCGGACAGACGTTGTCTATTACGTAAGCTAGGTGCAGTGGCAGCGGCTGCTCAGGATCGATGCGAGCCGTCACCTCATTGACGTACTCCCAGTACCGCTGGAGCTTATGGCACAAGAAGAAAGCGTGATCAGGCGTTTCCTCAAAGAGCCTGTCGCAACGGGGACACTCGGGTGAGTCCTCAATTCCGGATCTCTGCAGTATTGCATTAAGGGGTAGCGCATTCCGGGCCAATCGCCAGGTCAGAGAGAACTCCGAGTTGTTGATATGACTCGTTCCCGGTGCCCAACTCCATTCGGAGCGGATCTCCTCCTCTGTCCACCCGCAACGCTTAACTAACGGATCGTCAGCTGCCCCCCTCACTAATCCTCTATGGAGTTCTTTTCTAGAAAGCCGCGAAAGGTCACTGGACCTAGGAAGCTTTTTGAGCGCGGCTCGACACTCCCTGAAAAACTGCGATTCACCCCTCGGCCTACGATGGCCCTCAACCGAATGGTCGAGGATAAGGTCGGGGAAAGCACTATCGACCGCGGGGTTCCACGCAGATTCCTCTGTCAATGTTCGACTCAGGAAAGCCAGTCTCTCGGCGTCTCGATGACATGTCAAGTCAGGCATCCCCAAGCCTCCCTCACACGGACGTTGAATGCAGACCTGGCTGCAAACCCAATGCCTCTTCCTGTCCCAGAGAAGTGAGGACAGAAGGCGCCGGAGCACCTTGAGGCGGTTCACAGGCAGGGGAAGCACAGCCAATCGGTAAAGGATGAGAGGGAAGACGTAGGTGGCGCACGCCTCCGCTCTACCCTTTAAGGAGAGTTTCCTTCGAAGCCAAGTGTTAACCGACGCTTCGACCTTTGACTGTACCTCCGACCAATTCCTATCGAGCTGGAGGCCCGGTCCGAACCACACGCCAAGGATTCGAACCGGGCCATCTGTCCAGCAGAACGGAGCTGGAAGGGTTGTGTCACCGCTCCAGGCACCCAACCGCAGGCCAGTTGACTTGTTACAGTTGATTTTGGCCCCTGTGATCGTTTCGTAATGTGTGAGCGCCTCTGTCACCCTCTCAATGTCTTGGAAGCACGACACATAGACGGTGATGTCATCGGCGAACGCGGAGACCCTGGCTCGCGCTCCACCAGGCAAAGCGATTCCGCATAGGGCCAGACCTGCCTCCCCACTCCTTAGCTTGCGAAGTAGTGGCTCCAGTGCAAGGATGTAGAGCAGGGGCGACAGCGGACAACCCTGGCGCACCGACCGGGAGACAGCGAAAGACTTCGAACGCCTTCCGTTTACCTGTACTACTGCCGTCTGCGAGCTATACAGAACAGAGATCCATTTGCGGAAATCCGGTTTGAAACCGGCGGTCTCTAAAACAGATGCCAAGAAGCGATGGTCGACCCTGTCGAAAGCTTTGGACTGATCCAAGTTGATCAGCGCGGCTTCGGTGTCGTCTTCTATCCCCTCTATGATCGTACGAATCAGGTGCAAGTTGTTCTGAATCGATCTCCCCTTCACAGCGTAGTTCTGCTCAAGTTCGATCAATTCTCCGATGACACCCTGCAACCGGTTCGATAAGATCTTGGCCAAAATCTTTAACTCTGTGTTTAGCAGAGTAATGGGCCTGTAATCGTCTAGTTCCTCCCCACCATGCCTGTCCCGCTTCTTTAGCAATGTGATCACTCCCTTGGTGACTTGACCTGGGATAGAACCCTGGTTAAACCAGTGGTTGAACACACTCGTCAGAATCGGCACAAACATGTGCGACAGCCTCAAATACATCTCGTAGGGCAGACCATCAAGTCCCGGCGATTTGTCACAGCCGACTTGCTTCAACGCAGCTAAGACCTCACGCTCCGTAACCCTGCCTTCACAACCAGCTGCTCTAGCCACATCGAGGCGGGGAGAGTCAGCCAAATAGTTGCCAAACTCCTGGACCGGGAGGTTGGGCAGTTGGGTGTAGCGTTCCTCGAAATGCTCCCGAAATCCCTCGCAGATCTCCCGAGTCGACTCCAAGGCACGTCCATCTGGGTGCTTGACTTTTCCAATGTATCTATCCGAGCCACGCCTCGAAACTTCCCTACGCTCATCTACGTCGCAGTTCACGGCTTCATTGGAAACTTTCCTTAGCCTAGCCCTAACTACTTGGCCTTCATAGCGCTCGCTAGCCTCGCGTCGTAGGTCTTGTTTAGTTAGTTCTATGCTTACAGTATCCCCCTCAGCCACCACCCGGGTTAGTTTCTCTTCTAAGTGCTTTTCCGTCTTGGCCTTATCTAAAGCGAGACGCTGGGCGTATTTGACGGAAAAGGTTCTGATCTTAGTTTTTAAACTAACCCACCATCTACTTCCGGTAACTGCCCCCACTAAAGCCTTCTGGATAAGCTGCATTAGCTTTTCCCGGAAGTCTCGTATCTCCAGCAAGGAGGTATTCAACTTCCAGTACCCGGCTAGTTTAGGCCTGTTCCCTAACTTCAACTGGGCCATAACTAGTTTATGGTCCGATTGACCTAACCATTTGAACGTAGGACACGATATAAAGTCTACATCGCCTCTTCTAACTAACATCCTATCCAAATAAGTATTCGGGTAGGAAGGCACACTATTTGTCCATGTCCAATTCTCCCGCCCCGGATGATCGACACGAAACCTGTCGACCAGATCGCATCTTTCCATCAGGTCAACCAGGCTGGTCTCACATCTCTCCGTCCCTCTCGTTCCCCTCCCGACCTTGTCTATTTTGGGATCAAGGATGGCATTCCAATCTCCCATTAAAACTACGCGTTTCGGACATGCGACAAACACGTCCAGATCCCGAAAAAAGGAGACCCTCTCTCGAGCGGTGCTGGGTGCATGAACCGCAATTACCCGGAACACAAAATCCTTTACGGCCACATCGGCCACGACCAGCCTGCCCCCCAAATCCCTATGAACAACGTCTACCGTCGCGGACAGGGTGCGTTTCACAAGCACAGAGACACCCTTCCCCCGGGGATTCCCATATGCTGAGAAGACGTCGTAGTCTCTTGTCAGCACCTGACAATCCGCGGATGAAACAAAGTGCGTCTCCTGGATCGCAGCTACATCCACTCCCAGGGACAGGAGATCCCTCCGGACGCGAACCGCCCGGTTTGAAGACCTCAAGCCCCTTGCATTCAAACTAGCCAAGCACAGAGTCATGAACTTACCTTAAGCAGTGTCGCACCCGGTTCCAAAGTCTGCCGGCAAGAGGACGCCGACGCTATGCGCCATGCTCAATGTGGCCAATTCTTTGGTGTCCTGGCCGCTGCGCGCAATGCCGCCGACGTCCAGGGGAAAAGTAAGTTTTAAGGCCCTATAAAGAGAAGGATGAACCAACATTGGGACCCTTCCCTTGCATTCTGGTAAAAGTTCGTCCAGGGAAGGGTCTTTGTCCTTGGTGAGGTTTATTCCCGGTATGGCTCCCTCCGTGGCCTCCAGCATTTGCCAGACAGAGTTGTTACGACCGGCTGGAAGCCTTACAAAAGTTGTTAAGAAGGGGGCCTCCGGGAAATTGGTGGGGTCTTCTATGTCTTTACCCCCTATCTGGCTGAAGTCCAACAGAGGTTTTAAGTTCCTCTTCTGCCGGAAGGATACGTCCATGCCAAAAGATAGGGGGTCAATTTTACACAGCTCCCTCCCCAATTTAAAAGGGAGGGGTCTTTCTTTGATTTTCCTCCGAGCCGGTGAGGAAGATTGGCTCCTTTTCCTCCCCGGTTTGACTAGTTTGGGCTGAGAGGATTCGGAGCTGGGTGGTGTATGTGTAGGTGTCTGTTTTGATAAATGCAGTGTGGGGGCTGGTGTTATTGCTTGTGTTAGTGTGGGGACCGGTGCTTGCAGAGTGGGGATAGGTTTTTTCTTCGAAATTGTTGTACTGGGGATGGGAGTTGGTTGTATGGATGTAGGTTTTGGAGGTGTCGGGGATGGTGTCTGCTCCATGGGGGATTGGGCAATCTTTTCTTCCCTTATCCTCTTTTTTCCTTTCATTTGTTCTTTTTCTGAATCGGGGGGGAGCAAATTTTTTGGCAGCTCCTCCTCACCGACTTCTTCCTCTTCATCGGAGGATTTTTTTTGTTTTCTTTTTACCCCCTGCCGGTTTTGCGGCCTGAGGGCAATCTGTTCATTTTGCTGCTGCTGCTTCTGCTGTTCCTGTTGCTGCTGTTCCTGCGGTTGGACGAGTGGTGAGATCACGGTGGAAGCGGTTACATTCTTCCTCTCTTCCCTCACCACTGTGCTGCATTCTTCTTCTGCTCTTCCCAAGGGTTTTTTTGATCTTGGGGTTGTTGTTGTAGCAGAAATTGGAAGAGTGGTTGGAGCTGTCTTCAGAACCGGCACAGGAGCAGCCGATGGCGTTATTTGGCTGCAAACTGCTTTTTTGGGGCAGTTCTTTGCCATGTGGCCTATTTGCTGACAAAACCAGCAGTGCGGGCGACGGCCTTCTACCACGATCGGCATGTTCCAGCCTTTATGCGTCAGCACCGACGGAATTGCAAGGAAGTCTGCCCGCATCAGCTTCATGGCGATCGTGTAGTCGGCCATGTGTAGTCCACTCCTGGACCTTACCGGGTCCACTTGTTCTACATCCCCAAACTGGCTGAAGTATGCGCCTAGGTAATCCGCGCACAGATCAGGTGGGGCATTATAAATGCGGACCCGGGTCCTCCTTTTGCCCTGGTATTCGGGCTGCAATTTTATACTCCCGCTCCTCATCTCTTTCATGGAGAGACGTTCTGCTTCCTCCCGAGAGGGGAGCAGGATGTCCCACATGGCATAGCTCCTTTGGCAGATATAGGTTGCCGGAATGTTTAGCTTCTTTAGGAGCTCCGCCATATCCTCCTTTTTGAGTCCCAGGAGGCGATTTTCCTTCAAGTCCGAGGTTACGAGGGACAAAACCCTGTCCTCAATCGCCTCCCAGGAACCAGGCACAGGCTGCAGTACACTCCCTTCAATGTACTGTTTATATTTTTTTAAATACAATTCTTTGTAGTCCTGTGGGGACAACCTCTTCTCTGGGTTCTTCTTCCCCCAAGCAGACTCCCTCGGTGGTGCTGTTTTGGCCTCCCTCTGGTCCCTGATGGTGGAACCAGAGACGCCTTGGCTCCTGGAAGCGGAGCCCCTTTTCTGGGGAGTCCGGAGGGTATTGGAAGTGGAGGGAATCGCCGCATTGAGTGAAGTTGGCTCTTTTCCCTTTTTTGCTCCCTCGCTGGGGGAAGCCAGACTCCCTGCAATGGAGCCACTCACTGGGGGAGCCATGCTTACTTCAACTGCAGAGGGCACCACCATATTGGGTGAAACCGCCTCTTTTCGTTTTTCTGCTCCCTCATTTGGGGAGTCAGCCTCTGGGGGAGCAACCCCTTTTTGGTTTGCATTCCCGCAAAGGGAATCCTTTTTAGGGGAAGCCGCCCCTGGCACGATGACATCCGGGCGGTAAGCCCCGTCGGTGCACTTTGCGGGTCCCACTTCCCCATTGGGGGAGTCAACCTGCAGGGGAGCCTCCCTTTTTTGGTGTTCATTCCCGCATGGGGAGTCCTTTTTAGGAAAGTCTATATCCGGGCAGTATGCCCTGTCCTTTTCGGCTCCCCCATTCGGGGAGTCGTCCTCTATGGGAGCAACTGTCTTGGTGGGGTCCGGGCTGAGAGATGTGTCATGCTCCTCAGCGTTCTTGGTGGTAAATGAAATCTCTTCCATGTCTCTGCCAGTTAAAATAATAATAAAAGAAAAAAGTGTGGGTGGGGGGAGGCTGAAAGTTCACGATTTCAACTGGCGTGGAGACGGCGTCGACTATAGAGCCGGTTTTGGCGCGCTCTCAGGGCGCCAAAACAGGCAAGAGGGGGAGATAGAACTGAGAGAGGGAGGGGGAGAGCGTTAATAGAAGAGAAAAAGTGGGTTTGACCCCCCTTGTCGCTCGAGGCTTACGGGAAGGTCAGTGTTGCATCTCAACCCGAAGGGAGAAGGAAGTGATAGTAAAAGTGGGTCATGCGGTGAGGGTGCCGCTGACAATGTCAAACAAGAGGGTTGTTACTGCATCCCCCACCCCAATGACTAGGGCGAGAATCAGTACATTAGAAAAAATATTTGACCAAAATCAAAATGAGAGAACAGATACTACACTTTGATCTTAGCCAAAAGGCCGACAAAGCTTAAAAATTTTGATGCGATTTACTGGATTATTTATAACAAATCTACTGCAGTACAGCAGCCTATCCACTATACACTGTTCAAATTACTTTAATAAATTAACAAGTAAATATAACTATGATTTTCTTTCAACAAACATTGTACAATACTATTTAACAAATTATTACATGAGTTTTAAATATCAACAAATTTTTTTAGACTCCTCTAGGCCGTTTTTCTCTAATTCAACATAGCTTTTATACGCCATTTTTTTAACATATTCGAAATAATCGGGCGCTGGCTTTTCAACCCCCACTTTCCGACCCGAGCTTGGGTCACATCTTACTGGTGGGAGTAGGATAAAAACTGGCCTTGTGCCTAACTCCTGGAGAGGAGTAAATTACTCTAATGTATTTGTGTACTAATCCGATAAAAATGCAGAGTCACTGTAAACATCCCATAATCCCTTGCCGGATGTACCCGGTCTTGCCTTAAATTGTGTCCGGTTGTATCAGATCATCCAATAACTTCTGTCCGGATGCATCAATAACAACATAGGAATCCTATGTTAAGTGTGTGTAGTGAAACAAGGGTTGCTCAATCACATCCGCACCTGTCCCATAATCCCTTGCCGGATGTACCCGGTCTTGCTCTAAATTGTGTCCGGTTATATCAGGTCATCATGACGTCAGAGAGTGGCAGATAATTTGAACAATAATGCAAAGTGTCAGGAAGAAATTCACTCACACTACAACCTTTTAATAGACGCTAATATTCCTCCCCCTCCCTTCCGTTATCATGATAGGCATTACCTCCTCCTTTCATGCCAAATTGGGAGGGGGGTGACGGCATTCGCCGGTGTGAGCGCCTCAGGCCAATTTTTTCTTGGGGGGGGGGGGATATTAAGAAAATCTATAATAAAGACCAATGTGCATTTAATTGTATCAATAATAAAGACCAATGTGCATTTATTTGTATCTATAATAAAGACCAATGTGCATTTATTTGTATCTATAATAAAGACCAATGTGCATTTATATTTATCTATAATAAAGACCAATGTGCATTTATATTTCATCGGGGGGGGGGGGGGCTTTTCATTTATTTTTGATGATATTTTATAGTAATTTGAAATTGCTGAGTCATATTTAATTACGTAATACCTCAAGTTCATAAACCAATTAATGTTTTTTAATGACATTTATTTTTTAGAGGGTAGCTAAGGAAGTGCGTTAACTCACGTTTAAAACACACAATTAAGGTGTTTAAAACAAGGTTAGAGAATATATACATAATATATAAAAGTGTATTCTTATGTAAAATTCACAGAGTAAGATGATGAGAGTATTCTCGAATCTATTAACCCAGCCCTTAGGGGTCCATGGGGAATATTTCATCGGGGGGGGGGGGGGCTTTTCATTTATTTTTCATTATATTTTATAGTAATTTGAAATTGCTGAGTCATATTGTAATTTAATTACGTAATACCTCAAGTTCAAAAACCAATTAATGTTTTTTAATGAAATTTATTGTTTAGAGGGTAGCTAAGGAAGTGCGTTAACTCACGTTTAAAACACACAATTAAGGTGTTTAAAACAAGGTTAGAGAATATATACATAACATATAAAAGTGTATTCTTATGTAAAATTCACAGAGTAAGATGATGAGAGTATTCTCGAATCTATTAACCCAGCCCTTAGGGGTCCATGGGGAATATTTCATCGAGGGGGGGGGGGAATTTTCATTTATTTTTCATTATATTTTATAGTAATTTGAAATTGCTGAGTCATATTGTAATTTAATTACGTAATACCTCAAGTTCATAAACCAATTAATGTTTTTTAATGAAATTTATTTTTTAGAGGGTAGCTAAGGAAGTGCGTTAACTCACGTTTAAAAACAAAATTAAGGTGTTTAAAACAAGGTTAGAGAATATATACATACCATATAAAAGTGTATTCTTATGTAAAATTCACAGAGTAAGATGATGAGAGTATTCTCGAATCTATTAACCCAGCCCTTAGGGGTCCATGGGGAATATTTCATCGGGGGGGGGGAGGGGGCTTTTCATTTATTTTTCATTATATTTTATAGTAATTTGAAATTGCTGAGTCATATTGTAATTTAATTACGTAATACCTCAAGTTCATAAACCAATTAATGTTTTATAATGAAATTTATTTTTTAGAGGGTAGCTAAGGAAGTACGTTAACTCACGTTTAAAACACACAATTAAGGTGTTTTAAACAAGGTTAGAGAATATATACATAACATATAAAAGTGTATTCTTATGTAAAATTCACAGAGTAAGATGATGAGAGTATTCTCGAATCTATTAACCCAGCCCTTAGGGGTCCATGGGGAATATTTCATCGGGGGGGGGGGCTTTTCATTTATTTTTCATTATATTTTATAGTAATTTGAAATTGCTGAGTCATATTGTAATTTAATTACGTAATACCTCAAGTTCATAAACCAATTAATGTTTTTTAATGAAATTTATTTTTTAGAGGGTAGCTAAGGAAGTGCGTTAACTCACGTTTAAAACACACAATTAAGGTGTTTAAAACAAGGTTAGAGAATATATACATAACATATAAAAGTGTATTCTTATGTAAAATTCACAGAGTAAGATGATGAGAGTATTCTCGAATCTATTAACCCAGCCCTTAGGGGTCCATGGGGAATATTTCATCGGGGGGGGGGGGGCTTTTCATTTATTTTTCATTATATTTTATAGTAATTTGAAATTGCTGAGTCATATTGTAATTTAATTACGTAATACCTCAAGTTCATAAACCAATTAATGTTTTTTAATGAAATTTATTTTTTAGAGGGTAGCTAAGGAAGTGCGTTAACTCACGTTTAAAACACACAATTAAGGTGTTTAAAACAAGGTTAGAGAATATATACATAACATATAAAAGTGTATTCTTATGTAAAATTCACAGAGTAAGATGATGAGAGTATTCTCGAATCTATTAACCCAGCCCTTAGGGGTCCATGGGGAATATTTCATCGGGGGGGGGGGGGATTTTCATTTATTTTTCATTATATTTTATAGTAATTTGAAATTGCTGAGTCATATTGTAATTTAATTACGTAATACCTCAAGTTCATAAACCAATTAATGTTTTTTAATGAAATTTATTTTTTAGAGGGTAGCTAAGGAAGTGCGTTAACTCACGTTTAAAAACAAAATTAAGGTGTTTAAAACAAGGTTAGAGAATATATACATACCATATAAAAGTGTATTCTTATGTAAAATTCACAGAGTAAGATGATGAGAGTATTCTCGAATCTATTAACCCAGCCCTTAGGGGTCCATGGGGAATATTTCATCGGGGGGGAGGGGGCTTTTCATTTATTTTTCATTATATTTTATAGTAATTTGAAATTGCTGAGTCATATTGTAATTTAATTACGTAATACCTCAAGTTCATAAACCAATTAATGTTTTATAATGAAATTTATTTTTTAGAGGGTAGCTAAGGAAGTGTGTTAACTCACGTTTAAAAACACAATTAAGGTGTTTAAAACAAGGTTAGAGAATATATACATACCATATAAAAGTGTATTCTTATGTAAAATTCACAGAGTAAGATGATGAGAGTATTCTCGAATCTATTAACCCAGCCCTTAGGGGTCCATGGGGAATATTTCATCGAGGGGGGGGGGGGATTTTCATTTATTTTTCATTATATTTTATAGTAATTTGAAATTGCTGAGTCATATTGTAATTTAATTACGTAATACCTCAAGTTCATAAACCAATTAATGTTTTTTAATGAAATTTATTTTTTAGAGGGTAGCTAAGGAAGTGCGTTAACTCACGTTTAAAAACAAAATTAAGGTGTTTAAAACAAGGTTAGAGAATATATACATAACATATAAAAGTGTATTCTTATGTCAAATTCACAGAGTAAGATGATGAGAGTATTCTCGAATCTATTAACCCAGCCCTTAGGGGTCCATGGGGAATATTTCATCGGGGGGGGGGGGGCTTTTCATTTATTTTTCATTATATTTTATAGTAATTTGAAATTGCTGAGTCATATTGTAATTTAATTACGTAATACCTCAAGTTCATAAACCAATTAATGTTTTTTAATGAAATTTATTTTTTAGAGGGTAGCTAAGGAAGTGCGTTAACTCACGTTTAAAAACAAAATTAAGGTGTTTAAAACAAGGTTAGAGAATATATACATACCATATAAAAGTGTATTCTTATGTAAAATTCACAGAGTAAGATGATGAGAGTATTCTCGAATCTATTAACCCAGCCCTTAGGGGTCCATGGGGAATATTTCATCGAGGGGGGGGGGGGAATTTTCATTTATTTTTCATTATATTTTATAGTAATTTGAAATTGCTGAGTCATATTGTAATTTAATTACGTAATACCTCAAGTTCATAAACCAATTAATGTTTTTTAATGAAATTTATTTTTTAGAGGGTAGCTAAGGAAGTGCGTTAACTCACGTTTAAAAACAAAATTAAGGTGTTTAAAACAAGGTTAGAGAATATATACATAACATATAAAAGTGTATTCTTATGTAAAATTCACAGAGTAAGATGATGAGAGTATTCTCGAATCTATTAACCCAGCCCTTAGGGGTCCATGGGGAATATTTCATCGGGGGGGGGGGGCTTTTCATTTATGTTTCATTATATTTTATAGTAATTTGAAATTGCTGAGTCATATTGTAATTTAATTACGTAATACCTCAAGTTCATAAACCAATTAATGTTTTTTAATGAAATTTATTTGTTAGAGGATAGCCAAGGAAGTGCGTTAACTCACGTTTAAAAACACAATTAAATTTTAGGGG
The DNA here is from genome assembly GCA_963556195.1 of Sepiola atlantica. NCBI lineage: Eukaryota > Metazoa > Mollusca > Cephalopoda > Sepiida > Sepiolidae > Sepiola > Sepiola atlantica. Next base: position 137,642,779 of record OY744518.1, read on the forward strand.
TAAGGACAAATTTTTTAGGGGTCAGGCCAAATTTTTTATTTTATTTTTTTTTAACTTAAAATATTTCTCAGGGTTGTGGGACACTGAAAAAAAAAGTTGGTGGGGGGGGGGCTGGAGAGATTAGGGGGTCGGGGAAAATTTAAGGGTCAGGCCAAATTCTTTAGGGGTCCGGCCAAATTTTTTTTTTCTTTTTTTGAACTTAAAATATTCCTCAGGGGAAGAGTGAAAAAAAGTTGGAGGGGGGGGGGGCTGGAGAGATTAGGGGGTCGGGGAAAATTTTAGGGGTCAGGCCAAATTTTTTTTTTTTCTTTGAACTCAAAATATTTCTCATGTTTGGGAGAGTAAAAGAAATTGATGGGGGCTGGAGAGATTGGGGGGTCGGAGAAATTTTCAGGGGTCAGGACAAACTTTTAAGTGGTCGGGCCAAATTTTTTTATTTTTTGAACAAAAATATTACTCAGGGTGGGCGAGAGTAAAAAAACTGTGGGGGTGGGGGGCTGGAGAGATTGGGGGGGTCGGGGAAATTTTTAGGGGTCACGACAAACTTTTTATAGGTCGAGCCAAATTTTTTTTGTTTTTTTATTTTTTTAACTAACAATATTTCTTAGGATTGGGAGAGAATAATAAAAAGTTGGGGGCGTTCTGAAGAGATTGGGGGCTCGGGGAAATGTTTAGAGGTCAGGACAAACTTTTTAGGGGTCGGGCCAAATTTTTTTATTTTTGGAACTAAAAATATTACTCAGGGTTGGGCGAGAGTAAAAAAAAGTTGGGGGGCCTGGAAAGATTGGTGGTCGTGGAAATTTTTAGCGGCGATATAAACGTATTTACCATTCGCACCGGGGCGGCGATAGGTACCTATTTAGCATTCGCACCGAGGAGACTATAGGTACGTATTTAGCATTCAGCGGTGGCGATAGGAACGTATATAGCATGTGTACATGGGATGCCATAAGTACGAATATAGCATGCGCACCGGGAGTGTAAAAAAAAATTGGGGTGGGGGGCAACATTTTTTTCCTTTTCTTTTATCTTTTTCATTGACAATATTTATATGTATGGGGCAGGATGAAAAAAAAAATTTTCGGGGCGGGGGAGCTAAAAAAATTTTTTTTTTCTTTTTTTAAACTAAAACTATTTCTATGTATGGGGGGAACATAAAATTTTTGGGGCGGGTCAGAAAATTTTCTTTTCTTTTTTATTTCTTTTAAATTAAAAATATTTCTAAGTATGTGGGAGGATGGAAAGAAATGTTCGTGGGGGGAGGCAAAAACATTTCTTTTTTTCTGTTTTTAATTAAAATTATTTATATTTATGATAGTGACAATACATGAATGAACACTATTTTGTTTTTCAAACACGACAGGGGTGCACTAATATGAGTTCTTACGTGTGCTAACTGGGCTGGAGATAGGTACATATATAGTATGTGCACCCTTGCAGAGATAGGTAAGTATGTAGTATGCACACCAGAGCCGCGATAGGTACGAATATATTATGCGCACCAGGCCGGCGATAGGTTTATATATAGTATGTGCCCTGGGGTGGCATAGGTACGTATATAGTAGTGTATAGGGGTGGCGATAGTTACGTATTTAGCATTCGCCCTGGGGTTGCGATAGGTACGTATTCAGCATTCGCACAGGGGCGGCGATATGTACATATTTAGTATTCACACTGGGGCAGTGATAGGTACATATGGTGTATGCACACCGGGGCGGCAATATGTACGTATTTAGCATTCACCCCTGGGCGGAGATAGGTACTTATTTAGCATTCAGCGGTGGCGATAAGTACGTATATAGCATGTGCACATCGGCGGCAATAAGTATGTATATAGTATGTGCACCGGGGCGGTGATAGGCATGTATTTAGCATGTGCACTGGGGCAGCGATCGGTTCATATATAGCACGTGCACCAGGGCGCTGATAGGTACGTATATAGCACGCGCACCGGGGCGGCGAAAGGTACGTATTTAAAATTCACACCGGGGCGGCGATAGGTACGTATATAGCACGCGCACCGGGGCGGCGAACGGTACGTACTTAAAATTCACACCGGAGCGGCGATAGGTACGTATTTAGCATTCACACCGGGGCGGCGATAGGTATGTATTTAGCATTCACACCGGGGCGGCGATAGGTATGTATTTAGCATTCACACCAGGGCGGCGATAGGTACGTATTTAGCATTCACACCAGGGTGGCGATAGGTATGTATTTAGCATTCACACCGGGGCGGCGATAGGTATGTATTTAGCATTCGCACCAGGGTGGCGATATGTACGTATTTAGCTTCCGACCCGGGGCAGCGATAGGTACGTATTTAGAATTCACACCGGGGCGGTGATAGGTACGTATTTAGAATTCACACCGGGGCGGCGATAGGTATGTATTTAGCATTCGCACCGGGGCAGCAATTAGTACCTATTTAGCTTCCACACTGGGGCGGCTATAGGTACGTATTCAGAATTTAGGGGTGGCGATAGCTACGTATATAACATGTACACATGGGCAGCAATAAGTACGTACATAGCATGCGCTCTGCGGCGGCAGTCAGTACATATATAGCACGCGCACCGGGGCGGCGATATGGACGTATATAGCACGTGCACCGGGGCGGCGATAGGTACGTATATAGCACATGCACCGGAACGGCGAAAGGTATGTATTTCGCATTCGCACCGGGGCGGCTATAGGTACGTATTTAGCATTCGCACCGGGCCGGCGATAGGTACGTATTTAGCATTCGCACCAAAGCGGCGATAGGTACGTATTTAGCATTCGCACCAAAGCGGCAATATGTACATATTAATTATTCGCACTAGGGCAGCGATAGGTACTTATGTAGCATGCACACAGGGACGGCGATAGGTACTATTTAGCATTCGCACCGAGGCAGCGATAGGTACTTAAATAGTATCTGCACTGGGGCGGCGATAGGTACATATATAGTATGTGCACTGGGGCGGCGATAGGTACGTATATAGTATGCGCACCGGGGTGATGATAGATACGTATATAGTATGAACACCGGGGCGGAGATAAGTTCTTATATAGAAGGCGCAGATAGAGGTGTTACTTTTTATAGAAATATGATATACTATTGCCCTGGCCAACGTAGGAGAAATGGTGGGGAAGAAACAGCTTTCGCAAAAGGCAAAATTAGAAAGTAGCGCTGAAATGGGGTGACCAGGGAAGAGAAAGGTAGAAAGATAAAGAGACGGCTATAGAGAAAGGGGGGGGAGAAATAGAAGTTTGTATATAAAGATGTTACACACACGATTTTTCTTCAATTATATGTTTTTATGACCCCGAGCAACGCCGGGTAGCCCCGCTAGTAATATAAATAAGAAGAAGAACAAGAAAAAAAATAATAAAAATAAGAATAAGAAGAAATAGGATAAGACAAATAAAAAAAGAATAAGAATAAGAATGAGAAGAATAAGAATAAGAAGATAAAGAATAAAAATAAGAATAAGAATAAGAAGAATAAAAATAAGAATAACAAGAATAAAAATAAGAATAAAGAGAATAAGAATAATAATAAGAAAAATAAGAAAAAGAATAAGAATAAGGAGAATAAGAATAAGAAGGAGAATAAGAATAAGAAGAATAAGAAGAATAAGAATAAGAATAAGAATCAGAAGAATAATAGGAAGAATAAGAAGAAGGAGAATAAGAATAAGAAAAAGAAGAATAAAAATAAAAATAAGAATAATAAAAATAAGAATAAAAATAAGCATAAGAATAAGTAGAATAAAAAGAAGAATAAAAATAAGAATAAGAAGAATAAAAATAAGAATAATTAAAATAAGAATAAGAAGAATAAGAATAAGAATAAGAAGAATAAGAAAAAAAATGAAAATAAGAATAAGAAGAAAAAGAATAAGAAGAATAAAAATAATAAAAATAAAAATAAGAATATGAAGAATAAGAATAAGAAGAATAAAAATAAGAATCAGAATCATAATAATAATAATAATAATGAGAAGAATAAGGAGAATAAGAAAAATAAAAATAAAAATAAGAATAATAAAAATAATAATAATAAGAAGAAGAAGAAGAAGAAGAAGAAAAATTAAAATAAGAATAATAAAAATAAGAAGAATAAAAATAAGAATAAGAATAAGAAGAATAGGAATAATAAAAATAAGAATAAGAAGAATAAAAATAAGAAGAATAAAAATAAGAATAAGAAGAATAAAAATAAGAATAAAAATAAGAATAAGAAGAATAAGAAGAATAAGAATAAGAAGAATAAGTATAAGAAGAATAAGTATAAGAAGAATAAAAATAAGAATAAGAATAATAATAATAAAAAGAAGGATAAGAAGAATAATAATAAATAAGAAGAAGAATAAGAAAAAAATAAGAATAAGAAGAATAAGATTAAGACAAATAAAAAGAAGAAGGATAGGAAGAATAAGAATAATAAGAATAAGACGAAGAATGAAAATAAGAAGAATAAGAATAATAATAAGAATAATAATAAGAATAATATAAATAAGAAGAAGAACAAGAAAAAAAATAAGAATTAAAATAAGAATAAGAAGAATAAGAATAAGAATAAGACAAATAAAAGAAAGAATAAGAATAAGAATGAGAAGAATAAGAATAAAAATAAGAATAAGAAGAATAAGAATAAGAATAAGACGAAGAATAAGAAGAATAAAAATTAGAATAAGAAGAATAAAAATAAGAATAACAAGAATAAAACAAAGAATAAGGAGAATAAGAATAAGGAGAATAAGAATAAGGAGAATAAGAATAAGAAGAATAAGAATAAGAAGAATAATAGGAAGAATAATAGGAAGAATAAGAAGAATAAGGAGAATAAGAATAAGAAAAAGAAGAATAAAAATAAGAATAATAAAAATAAGAAAAATAAGAATAAGAATAATAATTAGAATAAAAATAAAAAGAATAAAAATAAGAATAAAAATAAGAATAAGAATCAGAAAAAGAATAATAATAATAATAATAATAAGAAGAAGAAGAAGAATAAGAAGAATAAAAATAAGAAGAATAAAAATAAGAATAAGAAGAATAAGAAGAATAAGAATAAGAAGAATAAGAATAAGAAAAAAAAATGAAAATAAGAATAAGAAGAAAAAGAATAAGAAGAATAAAAATAAGAAAAATAAAAATAAGAATAAGAATAATAAGAATAATAATAACAAGAATAATATAAATAAGAAGAAGAATAAGAAAAAAAATAAGAATAAAAATTAGAATAAGAAGAATAAAAATAAGAATAATAAAAATAAGAATAAGAAGAATAAGAATAAGAATAAGAATAATAAAAATAGGATAATAAGAAGAATAAGAAAAAGAATAATAAGAATAAGAATAAGAATAATAAAAATAAGAATAAGAATAAGAATAATAAAAATAAGAATAAGAATGATAAAAATAAGAATAAGAATAATAAGTAGAATAATAAAAATAAGAATAAGAAGAATAAGAGGAATAATAATAATAATAATAATAATAATAATAAGAAGAAGAAGAAGAAGAATAATAAAATAAGAATAAGAATAATAATAAGAAGAAGAATAATAAGAATAAGAATAAGAAGAATAAGAATAATAAGGAGAAAAATAATAATAATAAGAAGAAAAATAAGAATAAGAATAAGAAGAATAAAAATAAGAATAAGAATAATAAGAACAAGAAGAAGAATAAGAATAAGAAGAATAAGAAGAATAAGAAGAATAAGAATAAGAATAAAAAGAATAAAAATAAGAATAAAAATAAGAATAATAATAAGAAGAATAAAAAATAAGAATAAAAAGAAGAATAAGAATAAAAAGAATAAAAATAAGAATAAAAATAATAAGAATCAGAAGAATAAGAATAATAAGGAGAATAAGAATAATAAAAATAAGAAGAATAAGAATAAGAAGAATAAGACTAAAAATAAGAATAAAAATAATAATAAAAATAATAATAAGAAGAATAAAAATAAGAATAATTAAAATAAGAATAAGAATAAGAAGAATAAGAAGAATAAGAATAAGAAGAATAAGAAGAAGAAGAATAAGAAAAAAAAATGAAAATAAGAATAAGAAGAAAAAGAATAAGAATAAAAATAATAAAAATAAGAATAAGAAGAATAAGAATAAAAATAATAATAAGAATAATAATAAGAATAAGAATAAGAATTAGAAGAATAAAAATAAGAATAATAATAAGAATAAAAATAAGAATAATAAGAATAATAATAAGAATAAGAATAATATAAATAAGAAGAAGAATAAGAAAAAAAATAAGAATAAAAATAAGAATAAGAAGAATAAGAATAATAAAAATAATAAGAATAAGAATAAAAATAAGAAGAATAAGAAGAATAAAAATAGGATAATAAGAAGAAGAATAAGAAAAAGAATAAGAATAAGAATAATAAGAATAAGAATAAGAATAAGAATAAGAATAATAAAAATAAGAATAAGAATAAGAATGATAAGAATAAGAATAAGTAGAATAATAAAAATAAGAATAAGAAGAATAAGAGGAATAATAATAATAAGAAGAAGAAGAATAAAATAAGAATAAGAATAATAAGAATAAGAAGAATAAGAATAATAAGGAGAAGAAGAAGAAGAATAAAAATAAGAATAAGAATAAGAATAAGAAGAATAAAAATAAGAATAAGAATAAGAAGAATAAGAAGAATAAGAATAAGAAGAATAAGAATAAGAAGAATAATAAGAAGAATAAGAATAATAATAATTATAAGAATAAGAATATGAAGAATAAGAAAAAATATATTATTTTTAGATATGTAAGAAGAATGTTCTAACCGATATGACGTCACAGTTTATGAATTTTCGGATGAAATCAAAGTAGAATAAATAATTGTAATAGTTGTGACCTAACAGGTCATGGGTACGTCTAGTATCAATATAGATCTAAAACTCTAAAAATAGCCTCTAAAATAAATGGATTTTGTGTTGTAAAAAGAATTGAACATGCATTTTCAATTAAGTCAACTATACAGGTTATATATTTTTTAAGTGTCATGATGACGAAGCATTTTTTTAAACAAGATTGAACGTCATAAGTTTTTTGTCGAATCAGATATGTTCAGGAAATCACTACTACCTGGTTGATTGCAATCAGCTGTAATATATTTGGGTCGGTTTCATGGTCATGTCACATTAAGACAATGAAACTAATAAATATTACTAAGGGGGTGGCACTGTGGCTAAGGCTATTTTTAGAGTTTTAGATCTAGATTGATACTAGACGTGGACTGAAGACCTGGGTGTGCCGGGTTCGAATCCAGTTCGTTCCAGAGAAACACTTTCATCAAAACCCACACCTGACCTTGTGTCTAACCTCCTGGAGAGGAGGTAAATAAAATAAATATTACTAAGAAAAGCAATCAGAAATACATTCATGTGGATACACATTGTATGTATAACCATACTGATGAGTCATGGACGACTAAACAGCTGTCTGTCGATGACCATATCTCTAGCTTTATAAAATGAGGTATGTTTATACATTTGTATGTATAGGACTTATTCCTAAACTAATTAACCGATCATTATGAATTTTGGAACACAGCTGCTCGCCATAGTTTTATGCAAAGGAATGGAAGCTCTTCGGGAAAATTCAGAAAGCTTCGATTTTGGTGAAATTTTAAATAGACATCAATTAATAAATATTCTCAAATTTTCAGTTTCTTTTGGAAAGCGGTTTAAGGGGAGATAATATGGACACAACCTCCTCCATTTTGAAATCAAAAAAATATCCGAATTGCACTGAATCTTACCCATCGTTATTATTAAGCAAGATTCCCTGAATTTTAATTTCTTCTTAAGACCCCTTAAGCTTAAATCTTTAATTTTAGATATTTTCTCGAATCAAAACTATGTAACGGATTTCAAGCAAAATTAGAATAAGGATTCTAGACACAATCATTATATCTTGATTTTAATCTTTGTAAGGGGATATAAAAATGGTGCAAAATTGTTCTGTTCAGGGAATTAATTTTACCCGTCCTGGGACGGGTATTTTTATAGTTTTATATATACATATGCCCCCTTTTTATAGGGTGAGTTCTCTGCTAGGAGGAAGAAATAACGGTCCCCCCTCGAATAAAGCAATAATCTTCTGTAAAGAATAGATTTCTCCCGGTTGCTGAATAGTATGATAAAAATATATGTAAACAGAGAGAGTACATACAACACTAATCATTTCTTTAATTGTAAATAGTTTGTTGGATCAGTGATTCTAGGGGCTTGATTGTTATTTGCAATTGGATGTGAGCGGGAGTTCAGGTTTTGAATCTTGGTATGAATACACCTGCTATGTCTAGCCACACTGATGGGTTGGAAACGATGAAGCAGTTGTCTGTGGATGACTATATTATATATATATATATATATGATTATTTTTATATACACAGACATGTACAAAATCTGCGACATAGATTCTGTACATGTCTGTGTAAATAAAAATAATCATATATAAAAGCTCTATTTGATATTGAGCACTTTTTTATAAACCCGGTTGAAATTATTTGGATTACTATCCTGTGGATGTTTTACCTGGATTATTATATATATATATATATATATATATATATATTTTCTTTTTTTCTTTTCTTAAATATATTCCTTTCATGTCATAATCGCAGCACATTTTTTGAATTCTAACGACTGTTTCATTGGAAAAAAAAAACCCCAAACATTTTCACGTCACAAACGCACAAAATATTTTCAGATATTGTACTTGTATATTATTTCTTAAAATCAATCAGCTTGAGAAAGTCTTGAACTAAAGACGAAATGTTGATGCATTTTTAAAAATAATTTTGGTTTTTCCTTTTATATTATATATATATATATATATATATATATATATATATATATAAGAACAGGAAAATAAAGATATAATGTATATCTAAAGACGCGACTGTCGTCTAAAATACTCGATCCAAAGCCGGAAAACCAACACACCACAATGTACAAGGACACTTCTGTGGTAGTTGTCACACCCGAAGGAGAGACAGATGCATTCAAGATAGACACTGGTGTTCTTCAAGGAGATCCTCTTGTAGCGTTTACGTTCATAATTGGACTTGATTATATACATCGCACGTCAATCTGCAGGCACCGTAGCAGTAGACACCCTGCTGAGAGTCTGGCCGACTTGGATTACGCTGATGACATCACGTTGCTTGAAGATTGATTCTGAACGCACCGAAAACAAAATATATGCATCTTGATCCACCTACAGACACGAAGTAGTTTTCAGCAGATGACTTTGAAACCAAATACGTTGATGACTTCAAGTACCTGGGCGGATACTCTGACGCCAAAAAAGATATGAATGTAACAATTGCTCAATCATAGAGTGCGATTCACTCGTTACAGAAAGTGTTGAAGCCTCTAATCATAAAAGAAACAAAAAAAAAAGTCTTCAAGGCCTGTATAGAGACAATCCTTCTGTACGTCCAGGAATCGTGAATGCCAAATGCGGCGCGTAGAAAGCGGCGAGTTGGTACATATACCAGAATGCTAACCCTAACGCTACGAGCAGCTTATAACATCTCCAGGAAAAGCCTAACCCAACCCTAACATCTCCTGGAAAAGCCTACCCAACTCTAACATCTCCTGGAAAAGACTAATCCTAACCCTAACATCTCCTGGAAAAGACTAATCCTAACCCTAACATCTCCTGGAAAAGACTAATCCTAACCCTAACATCTCCTGGAAAAGACTAATCCTAACCCTAACATCTCCTGGAAAAGACTAATCCTAACCCTAACATCTCCTGGAAAAGACTAATCCTAACCCTAACATCTCCTGGAAAAGCCTACCCAATTCTAACATATCCTGGAAAAGCCTAATCCTAACCCTAACATCTCCTGGAAAAGCCTAACCCAACCCTAACATCTCCTGGAAAAGCCTAATCCTAACTTAACATTACCTGGAAAAGACTAATCTTAACCCTAACATCTCCTGGAAAAGACTAACCCAACTCTAACATCTCCTGGAAAAGACTAACCCAACTCTAACATCTCCTGGAAAAGCCTAACCCAACTCTAACATCTCCTGGAAAAGCCTAACCCAACTCTAACATCTCCTGGAAAAGCCTAACCCTAACATCTGGAAAAGTCATCCAATGAACAAGTCACTGTATGGATCCTTGACTCATGTGTTAGCGGTTGTGAGTAGGAAATGACTAGCGCTTTCAGGACATGTCACCCATCACAATGAACCTGTAGGAAGACTCCTACTTCCGTTACCGGATGCAAAAAAAATTTGGTCATCCGTATATCACACTGACGGTGACCATCGAGAGGGAAACTGGTCTGTCAGGAACCGATTTGCTGTCGGCAATGGTCGATCGAGAACTCTGGAGCTCGGAATTTGTCAATGTTTCACCTATGCTGCCTGGCGTCAGATGACTCAAGAAGAAGAATATTTGTGTACGAGTGTGTTAGGACTGGGGAGAGTAGAAAGTGACTACCTTGGATTTACTTTTGGCAACTTCGTAACTCTTGCTTCCCTTATTGTGTCCTTTTGAGCGATGTTTCTGACAAAGGGGGAAGAATTACTGCTTTCTGGGTCAGAATCTTTTTATTGGCTAGTTTTTGTATTTTTTTATTTTTTAGCTTGTTACATACATTGTTACATCAAGTGGCTACATGCCTTGTCTGGAGCGATTTCCATAATATATATATATATATATATATGGGGAATGAAAAAGGAAAAACTAAGAGGTAGTTTTTTATATATTCATCAACGTTTCGTCTTTATTGTAAAACTTCCACAGGATGATAATTGAAGAAAAATGTCATGCAAGTACTCTCTGGCGTTGATAGTAGTCACGGCTACTACATTCCTTCATCTCTCTACCATGTCAACCCCAAACTTCGATGTACTTGCATGACATTTTTCTTAAAATTATCATCCTGAGGAAGTCTTACAATAAAGACGAAACGTTGATGAATATATAAAAAAACTACCTCTTGGTTTTTCCTTTTTCATTTCCCATTACGTCGGATTACTCTCATCCTTCCTTTCTCATATATATATATATATTTGTCTTTTAAGGGAAGTGGGGTCTGATCAACTCTGCTGGGAAGCCATGAAATTAAATACTGTCTTGTTTTTAAATTCCCGAAACAGTTTTTCATGGTAAACAACTGATGATCCCTTAAATAATGTTAGAAGCAAACTAATATAATAACTGTAAAAATAAATTGACTTACATGAGTGATTTCCACTGAACGACTTGGGACTAAGGGTTTTTTTGGGTTTTTTTCTTTCTTTTTTTTAATATAGTTTTAATGGTTGAGAAACTTCCAAGACTATATATATATTCTTTTAGAACTTATATGGGCGTGTATAAAATTGGAGCTTCTGAAGTTATTCGGTTACATGTATATGTATTTATATGTTAACATTCTAGAAAGGTTTTAATTTAAGGGTAAACCGTGTCATATGTTCGGCATGTGTATGTATGTGAGAATCTGAATAGGGATATATAAATGTGCATGTGTGCGTGTGTTTTAGCATGTGTATATAAATATATATTCTTTTATGCATGTGCGTGGCGTGTGTCAGCGTGCTCACTCTGTTGTGTGAGATCTAAGAACAGTAAAGTTGGGAGGAGGGATTTTGAATTGGTGAGTTGTGGTTAAAAAAGTGACATGTTTTGGCACTTCACCCCCTCCAACCATTACGAATTTAAGCGGCAGCTACTGATTGTGAAATTTGACCGTCTGAAGTCTCTACCTCTAATTCTTTGGACAGATCATTTTCATTAGAAATTTTTGGTCCCGATTAGGTACATTGAATACTGAAACATAATTGCATTTATGTAGGGCATTTTAAATGTTTATATAATGTATATTTATATAGTGTGTTTCTCAACTAAAAATGATGAATTTCTTCACATTTGACAAATAAAAAAATAGCCTTTGTCAACTAAAAGGCAATTTGAGTTTGACAATTTGACAAAATAACTTTATATGTTAGATTGTGGGGTGGAAGTTAAATTAACGATTGATAGAGCGCCTTAAAAACTGACCAAAAACCAGAGCACCTTAAAAACTGACAAAAAACCAGAGCGCCTTAAAAACTGACCAAAAACAAGAGCGCCTTAAAAACTGACCAAAAACCAGAGCGCCTTAAAAACTAACCAAAAACCAGAGCACCTTAAAAACTAACCAAAAACAAAGGCGCCTTAAAAACTGACCAAAACAAGGGCACCTTAAAAACTGACCAAAAACCAGAGCGCCTTAAAAACTAACCAAAAACCAGAGCGCCTTAAAAACTAACCAAAAACCAGAGCGCCTTAAAAACTAACCAAAAACCAGAGCGCCTTAAAAACTAACCAAAAACCAGAGCGCCTTAAAACTGACCGAAACAAAGGCACCTTAAAAACTGACCAAAAACCAGGGTAGCTTAAAAACTGACCAAAAACCAGGGTCGCTTAAAAACTGACCAAAAACCAGAGCGCCTTAAAAACTTACCAAAAACCAGGGCACATTAAAAACTGACCAAAAACCAGGGCACATTAAAAACTGACCAAAAACCAGGGCACGTTAAAAACTGACCAAAAACCAGGGCACGTTAAAAACTGACCAAAAACCAGAGTACCTTAAAAACTAACCAAAAACCAGAGTACCTTAAAAACTAACCAAAAACCAGGGCGCCTTAAAAACTGACAAAAAATCAGAGCACCTTAAAAACTGACCAAAAACAAGGGCACCTTAAAACTGACCAAAAACCAGAGCACCTTAAAAACTAACCAAAAACCAGAGCGCCTTAAAAACTAACCAAAAACCAGAGCGCCTTAAAAACTGACCAAAAACCAGGGCACCTTAAAAACTGACCAAAAACAAGGGCGCCTTAAAAACTGACCAAAAACCAGGGCGCCTTAAAAACTAACCAAAAACCAGAGCACCTTAAAACTGACCAAAAACCAGGGGACCTTAAAAACTGACCCAAAACCAGGGCACCTTAAAAACTGACCAAAAACCAGAGCGCCTTAAAACTGACCAAAAACCAGGGGACCTTAAAAACTGACCAAAAACCAGGGCACCTTAAAAACTGACCAAAAACCAGAGCGCCTTAAAAACTGACCAAAAACCAGAGCGAATTTCGGGAAGCATGAGGGTATTAAAGGATGCAGTGTTTCAGCAGCCGACAACTGATGCAGGCAGTTTGTTTCATGCTTCAACAATTCCGAACATGAAACTGTGTATGCATTTCTATGCATGTTAGAGACATGGAGATAAAATATAGTGGAAAAGAAATGAAGAAAAAGAAAAGAAAAAAAATGAAGAAAAAAAAGAAGAAAAAAGAAAAAAAAAGAAAAAAAGAAATAACATGCCAAATTTTGGTCATACCCACTAGTAACACAAAACAATCAATGGAAATAATTCCTATATTTGAGATTAGAATTAATCTTAGCCAAATTCTCTTTTAGCCATGACGTAAATTCCTGTTGTGCTTTTTTCTAGAAGTCAATTATTTACTTATTTTCTTTTTTTCCCCATGAGAGGCAGGTATTCTGTTTTATTATCACTGGTGTTCAGTGTTTAGCTTGAAATTAATTTTATAATAGAGCCCTTGACATAGGTGAAAATATCAGCGTTTCTCTCGGTCTCTACCCCTAAACAGGGGAGTGCTCAGTACATCTGGAGGGAGCAACTCTTCGCCTACTTCTTCAGTGCAATGGTAGAAAGAGCAGGAAAAGCTGCCGTCCTCTCTCAATAGCTGCGAAACAGAGTTACGGTTCACCGAGCTTACACAAATCAGATACAAAATTTATCCTTGAACCAAAAGATTATGTTCGGGTTATTTACTCATTTCCCAATAAAATCAAGAAATGGTGCAAAACCAGTTTAATATAAGAAGGCAACAAAGACGACCTGCAACTTAGACATTTTTTATTTTTAACTTTTATTAACACCAAACAATTGCCGCTGAAACAAAAAGGGGCTACTGTGATTCGGGGGTCATATTTATATGGGCATCCTAAGTGGGTAGCTGTGCAGCAAGATGCGTGTTCACATTAGATTTAAACTGCATTTTAGTACAGTCAGGAAAACAGGGAGCAGGGAGATAATTCCAAAGGCTAGCAATTCGAGGAAAGAAGCTATTAGAGTTGAAAGCCTTTCGGCATCTGGAGACCTTAACAATGAAGAGGTATGATTTAGCTGATTGTTAAGTTAGTTGAGGGTATTTACGTCGAGGGGGCACCAGAGCAGCAAGTTTATCTGAGTACATTCCATTGAAGTACTTGTGAAACAAGCAGGCCAAAAGCTCACCGCAAGTATTTCTTTAAGAAACGCATAAGCATTTCTTTAGTAATAACCCGACGGGGTGGCTAACCTTTTGTACGTCAGGCGTCATTTTTGATTTTGATGTGACACACTAACTTGTACTTCCTTTTTAGTTTCTTGAAGTTATGTAATATGGACATATTTGGCAGTTTTTATATAGATACTAGTAGAAAGACCATACTAGTATTTAGACCCGACGTTGCTCGGGAGTGAACGAGGATCACTACTATGTACTTTTCCACTCTGCTCATAACACCAAAATATTACTTTTTTTGTTTTTACTTCCCCCCCCCCCCCTCCACACCCAATATAGTCAGAAGAAGCTGAAATGTTGGAAAACTCTCTGAATTAGTGTCTTATACATTTGGTTTAAATTTCATTAAAATCGGATACACCTATTTAAAGTTTTAAGGGGGTTCTGTCTCCACTGTTCACGTAGAGGGGGGGTGGCATAAATATTCTGAATATTTAGGGTAATGTAGAGATTAGAGACCATTTCCATTGTCTTCCTCAGAATTTTATATACGATATAAATTTCATCTAAATAATTGATTTCTGAGAACTTCGACTGAAGTAAAATGAAACAAAGAGAGAAGATATATAACAGGTACATGTCATAATATCAAAATATGATATAACAGGTACATGTCATAATATCAAAATATGATATAACAGGTACATGTCATAATATCAAAATATGATATAACAGGTACATGTCATAATATCAAAATATGATATAACAGGTACATATCATAATATCAAAATATGATATAACAGGTACATATCATAATATCAAAATATGATATAACAGGTACATATCATAACATCAAAATATGATATAACAGGTACATATCATAACATCAAAATATGATATAACAGGTACATATCATAACATCAAAGTATGATATAACAGGTACATATCATAACATCAAAGTATGATATAACAGGTACATATCATACTATCAAAATATGATATAACAGGTACATATCATAACATAAAAATATGATATAACAGGTACATATCATAATATCAAAATATGATATAACAGGTACATATCATAACATCAAAGTATGATATAACAGGTACATATCATACTATCAAAATATGATATAACAGGTACATATCATAACATAAAAATATGATATAACAGGTACATATCATAATATCAAAATATGATATAACAGGTACATATCATAACATAAAAATATGATATAACAGGTACATATCATAATATCAAAATATGATATAACAGGTACATATCATAATATCAAAATATGATATAACAGATACATAACATAATATCAAAATATGATATAACAGGTACATATCATAATATCAAAATATGATATACAAAAACTAATTTATACAGTTCAGATCGATTCAAAGATTAAGCTCAAAATTCAACATTTATTTTTTTAAATTTCAATAGAGCTATTAGTATTAATAAATAAAGTATCAAATCAAGGCCGACTTCTCCAGAAACATGTGTAAAAGTTATTTTGTTCTAAAACACTCGTTAAAAATCATAGAATTTGATTTAATACTTTATATGAAAATATGACAGCATAAAAGACGTTAGAATGCAAATTTTTAAAAAAATTTGAATCTAAATTTCGGGAGTGAAATTATCTTCAGAGCTGTCACATATTTTTTCTAGGCTACCCTCTTCTGTCCGACTGTCTGCAAGAGGACGTTCCTACTGACTTGTCTAGAATTGTATAATTGTGAAAAAAACTAAATATGACACATATTTAAAGCTAAATAAATTGTGTTGGACTATTAAAATAATTTAAGTTTTAGTTTACCCATTTATTTACTTATTTTTTTATTATCGTTTATGTTTGAATTCATGTTTTGAAACATGACATAAATCATAAATCTATGACGTCACGCCAAAGCTGTAATTATTTTGTTAAGGGAATGTTTTTAGATCTATTTATAAGAATGTGCAAATAGCTCAGTTAGTAGGACGTCTTGTTGAAGATCTCAAGGCTTCGGTTTCGATATCCTGTCATGGCATCTGCTTTATTTGTTGGGAATTTATTATTTATTGTTAATGCAATATTTTCCATTTCTAAAAGTCGTTAAGATCTCTGATAATTCGAAATTAGACATTCTGTAATGTATTTATTACGTTTAAAAAAAATTGTGACTGGCGAACAGACAAACGGACAGACGGACAAAATCCCTATTTATATAAGATATTAAGAATGGTTGCCTTTTCTGCAGTCTCATTTGTTATGGTGTTGTCGCTGCATAAAATAAATGAATAAATAGTGTATTAAATCAAGGTTATATAATTCTATGATTGAATGACAATTTCGGAACAAAATAATCTTTACATATGTTTCTGGAGAAGTCAACAATATTTACGGGCAATCTGAGCCGTTACAAATGACTCCTCTTCACACATCAAAAATATTTATAATTAATCATTCGTAGTCCCAAAACTAGGCTGGGCTCTGTGGCCGTCACCCTGGCTAAAATGCAATCTTCATTTCAAAAGTCGAACTCTCTATGACTGCTGCCTTTAAGTAGGGTTAATCTCTCTCTTAGTTGTTGTTGGCGGCTGTCAGTGCTAAGACGTTAGAATTTTCGTTTAAAAAATAACTCGTGCTTAGGGGTACGAGCCCGGTGACTGGTGTGAATATTTCTTCTCTACACTAGTGATTCCCGTAAGGATTAAACGTATACGTATGTAGATAAAAAAAATATTTATAATAAATTATTTGTCGCCCCCAAACTAGACGAGACTATGTTGTGATAAGTATAAAAAGAGGCATCATCGTATCTTAAATGCAATGTTTCCTTCAAAAGTCGAACTCTCTACGACAGCTGCCTTTAACTAGGATTAATCTCTTACCAATTGTTGACGGCGTCTGTTTGGGAAAAGACCTTGGAATTTGAGTTTGAAATATAACTTGTGTTCCAGGGTTCGAATCCGGCGACCGGTGGGAATAATTCTTTTCTACACTTGCGATTTTTGTAAGGATGAAATATAAGAAGTAGACGGTCTCCTGATTGAAAATACAGACAACTTCCCACTTAGTATTTTAGGGGTTTCGTGGATAATTCAATGGACATGTGGCGTAACGGATAAAAGTGCTAAGTAACAATCAGTTTTAAGTGACAGTCTTTTGGAGTTTGAAGGTTCAATCCTCAGTACGGGCGATACTAAGAATACAATTACGAATTACTTAAGACTTCTACCTGGTCATGGCTGACGGAATGAGAACAAACTACCCTTATGGATTAAATAAAAGAGTTCCTTTCAAAATTCTGTACAGATTCCCGAGTTCGACAAGATGCACCAGTTGGAGGTTACATCGGGCGAAACGTTGTGAAAATAACATCCAAGGTGAGAACAGAGGTTCGAATAATCTAAATAATACAAAAAATAAACACGTTTTTCCGACTGTTTACTTAACACTCTTTTTTTTTTTAATTTATTTTCAAAAAAATATCTTTAAATTTAAGCATTATAATCTTGCTTCTCTTCCTTTCGAAAATAGTTAATTAAATTCATTCACAAAGAAATGTTTGCTTTTTTTAAATGAAAATAAACATTCATTAATCAATAATTATTTCATGAATTTTTTTTGTGATAAAAAAAAAATTTTGTAATTAAATTTGTTTTTTTTTGTAATAAAAATTTTTTTTCTTGTAATAAAAATTTTTTTTTGTAGTAAAAAAATTTTTTTCTCCATAAGATGACCGAAAAATATCAATATATTGTTTGTCAAGTATAAACTTATTCAGTGTAAGATATCCAATTAAGTCCTAAAAGTTCATACATAAATATCTGGCAAAAATATCCCTCGGGTGGGTCAAATTTTTTGAGGTAGAATTATTCTCCGGTAGCAGATTCGTCGGAAAGACCCTTATAAGATCGTTATAAATCTATAAAATTCCATCACACGAAATGAAATTGATTTATCTACAAGTTTACCTATGTGTATTGTTTTTTTTTCATAACCTATCGGCGAGATACAAAAAGATGAACATGCCCATTTTTAAAGATTTTGTTCCGCACAATATTATAAAAAAAAACAAAAGAACTGAAATAAATAAATTGTTTGTTGATTTTTTTTTAACATAACTTTGGTATATTTATTTCTACCCTCATAAATCAGCGTTGTTCTTTTTAAAAAAAAAGTTTGCGATAAGAAAAGCTCCAAATGTCGGGAAATTAATATGTAAACAACCTTAAGTTGACGCTATTTAATGACCTATTTCGATAGACGGGTCTACATTTGCGCAGGTGATTACTTTTTATGCTGTGACTGTTTTTTTTTTTTGGGTGCTTTCATTATTCAGAATCAGAATCGGTAATTGTATCGGAATCGGAAAAAATATTGGAATAGTCCCATCTGCTTTCAACGATGCTTATGTTGAAACCCTTCCATCACAGGCTATATGTGAATTCTGTCCTATGAGGGATTACTTTACCAGGTGCTAGCACCATGATAAAGTAGTTCACCTACACCGACAACATTACAGTGTTTGTAATGAGCAGTGTTGGATTAGAGTTGTCGACATGGCGATTAGAATGTATGAAACGCTGACAGGAGCCAAAATCAACTGCGACAAGTCTGTTAGCTTGCACACTGGAGCCTGGAGGTGTGTCCCCGCGCTCCCCCGGTATCCTTTTGCTGAATGGACGGTCTTGCAAAGTACTCAGTGTTTGGTTTGGTTCTAAGGAAAAATTGGTTGAAAGTGCAGAAAGTCATTAGGGGCACAGTCTCGCTGTGAACCCATAGGAATCTTTCATTAAAGGGGGGGGGGGGCATATATTATATAGAATGAGTGAACAGGTGTGCATTTCGCATACCTATTCACTCATTCTATATAGTCTTTCGTTACTTCCTCTCCCGTGTATCACTCTACATACGATAGAGCAGGCCATTTTCAAGTTCTTGTAGCTTGGCAAGGCGCTAATGGTACGTTGAGGGTATCTGTTACCTGCATCCGTCTGAACGAGGTCTAAGAATGCCAAGTGTTGCGATTCGTTAACCTACGCTTCACCTACACTGTTTCGACTGAACGTGTACTCATTGTGAGGGAAATGGTGAATTCTGGAAAGAAGACACCAAGAAAGCCTTTTCAGCTTTAAAAAGTGTGAGGGGAAGGTCCATGTAGTGCCTCAAAATGAATGCTCCTTTTACCGCAAGTGTTGACGTATCTTGAAGTTTCTCTTGCAGGTGAAAGAAAGACTCACACCCAATTGTTGTTCCAGAAGGCATTAATAAAGTTATTATATAAAGTCATTATATAAAAGTCATAGTGAGAGGAACTGTTTGAGATGATAAGATTGCGTGGCTTGGTTTGATGAAGGGGAAGCTATGCCTGATTTGGACTTGGGCATCTGAATTGTAATGTCTGGAAAATGGTGAGGCATGACTCACCTGATAATAAGGAATGCCCTCTGGGTCAGTAAAAGACTTTACGAAGCTGGCTTAGCTCAAACACCTAGTTGTGTTCGGTGCTGTGAAGAGGACGAAACAATTATTGCGATATCTTACAGTCGCTTTATTTTTAGCTGCAGGTTTCATGGTTCGCATGCTGAACATACCGTACTTCGTCCTGGAACCTCTTTCTCTTTGTTGTAATTGGGAACCGACGATGGATAAGGAGAAGCTCAATGTATTTGTGTGCTTACTAGTAATTATGAGAGGCGCGATATGATCGACGGATCGGAAGGGATTTTACGGAGATGAGACGTTCACCTCTCTTCAGCTTATTCTCATTTTCCAACATTGGCTGAAAATGTGTATCAAGTTGGAGAAGGCGAATTTCTCTTTTTGGCAAAATTAGCCGAAAAGATGGGTGAGAGTTTCGCAACTGTGCTGAGTGACTAGCACTGGTTTTGAATGCTATTTGGATGTTGGCGTCAAAATTGTGGATGCCCGAAACGCACAAGACATTAAGACCCTAATTTCTTAGTCTATTTCACCCTTTTTCAACTTAGCTAGAGTACGCATGGTATCATAAGTCTCCCTTTTATTTTGTCCTTACCCCTCCAACCTTTCTTTTGATAATTCCCCTTTCCTTCTCCAGTTACGTTACACCAGCTAACCAGTAAATTTAACAGCAGGGGCCTCACATCAGTCGGGGGGGGGCGATGCGCATGAAATTCGTAGAGAGGTAGGCTTCGAAACAGAGCACATTATCTGCAGATGACCCAAACTAATTACCTGATATGCAGGAGTATGTGGGGGATATCTAGCTCCTCTCAATAGGTCATAAGTTCGATCCTCACTATTGGTTTCATTCTGTCTCCAAAGGAAATGGACATCCTCTGAAAAGGTGCCTGCGCAATGAAGAATCCATAATGAAGCAAGGGTTGCACAATCATTACTTATCAGTAATTAAAGTGTAGATATGATTCGCCAGATGCAACGAATTAGTAGTTAGGAAAGGGAGATAGTTTAAATATGATTAAACATGACCCCCCCCCCCACACACCCATCTGCATGCTACTAGTCATAGGTATATTGTTTGAATCTGTGATAAATCAAGAAATTGTTAATCACTTCAGTAAAAGCAATCTACTTAGTGACAAGTAATATGGATTTCGTCCTGCAAAATCTACTGCTGATGTGCTGACTGTAATATCGCATAGGATCATGGGATCAGTGACTCTTGATGGGGGCCTTGTTTCTAGGCCAGTAGCTCTCGACATATGAAAGGTTTTTGATAGGGTCTGGCACAAAAGGTTACTTCACAAAGCTGCTAGCTATGGAATATCTGGCAATGTCTACTCAACCATCAAATCTTTTCTCTCTCATAGGTTTATAAAAGTAGTTGTTGAAGGATAAAAGTCTGAAGCGCATACGATTAGTGCCAGTGTAAGTCAGGGATTCATTCTCAGCCCAGCTCTATTTTTTCATCTTTATTAAAGATCTTTCAAATAAAACATCGCGAGTTCAGTACATCTTTCAAATAATATTCTGAGATCAATTGTTAACATCTATGTCGACGACGCAACTGTCTCTGGCAACACTTTGAGGAGCATTGGTAAACCAGATCTTGCTGATTCTCTCTCTTTCGTATCATCATCGGTCGGTACATTTCAGAAGAACAAAAATTCATCATTTTTTCAATTAATTTGTTGATTTACCTGCGCCCCCCCCCCCTTCATGTGGGGTAGAAAGGGCACAAAATTGTGTCTATTAATTACGGGGGGTCAGTCACAAGTGTCTTTATGATCAGTAAAATAAATAAAAATTACAAGATATGAGAGTCTCACGTTAAATTATTAACATAAAAAAAAAAAATAACCCTCAGAAAGTGACTTCACAGCCAAATATTATAGTCCACGCGTTCTCCTCAAACTAAGGGGGACACATTTACGGTTCTTAAAAGTTAAACAGACTTGCACAAAATGGCCGACCCATAACTAACACACACACACACAAAAAAACATAAGGTAGACAGTGAGAGATTTAAAAGGAAATATAGTTTCATATTGCCACCCGGACTTAGGGTTAGTGGTATGGTTAAGGAATAGATATTGTTTTGTTTTTTTTTTGGGGGGGGGGGGTTCAGTAATCCACATGTTGGGCTAAAATCTGATTTTGAAATCGATTTAAACAAGAATAAAATTTGAATTTAATTTTAACTCAAAAGTCATTTAAAAAAATGCCCTTTCTTAACTCTGCGACTACCCCTATGTCCGGCTTGTAATAGGAATTTTTTTTTTTTTTAAATAATAATAATTATAGCAGTTACAAAAACAAAACAAAAAAAAAACACGGTGCGCCTGACGTGAGTATGACAAGGTCGTTAAAAGTCAATTTATACTCTACGGGACCCTTAAATCTCAATTTCGCCCACATTTTCTTAAGCGCCCTTGCCGAAGTACTGTAAATAATTTACGTGACTGAAATAGGATTTAACCGGAAAAAAATGATAAAGAACCAAAAAGGAAGGAAGTAAAAGTAAAATTTTAAAAGATGGTTATTTTTATAGAATCACTCCCGTCTCCAAACAGGCTTTGGTGCTTGTACAGAGAAGCGTCCATATTATTAACTTATCAATACCACACAAAAAAACAAAAACAAAAAAAAACAACATTATTATATACTTACGCAGCAGATTTAAATAAGTATCCTCACCAAAAAAGTAGGAAAAATGATCGAGTAGAATTTTAATTAAAAATTAAAAAAATCAGTTTCATCGTATTTTGGTGAATGCAATTGATTTATTACTTGTTAATATGACAGACTGAGTTATCTCCCCCTGAATTTCGCGTTTTTCGTTCAAATCAATGGCCGAACCCGATTAAACGATATAACTGATTTTTATTTTTTATTACAATTCTACTCGTCGATAGTTTTTGCTAATTTCTGTACAAACTTATTTTAGCTTGATACATAAGTATTTCAAAGAGTTTTCCGGTTAATTTAATTGGAACTGCGATTTTCAGCGTTTTTCATATGTACGCTTCTCTGTACAAGCACCCAGGCTTTTCCTCTGTATTTTGGATCGTTAAAAACGAATATCCTATTTAATTCCATCGCAAATCATTAGTTTACAAGACATTTACATTTTAAATTAAGTTAGGATTAGAGACGGGGTGATTCTATAAAATTACCAAAAAAAAAAAAGTAAAAAAAAAAAAGTAAAAAAATAATGAACCAAGATATGTTACCTAACCCCTTGTGCAATTTCCACGGCGGATGCAGAAGAATCCTCCAGATCTTGTAAATTCTCCTTCAACGATTTCCTCTTTGACTTTCTGGCAGTAGAAAGCCTTTCGTTCGCGCGGTCGTCATCTTGATCGCCGTGATGGCGCGGTCTTAATCTAGGGCCACCAGGGTCCACCGTATCAATATCATTATCATTATTATTATTATTATTTGGGAAGCTGACCATGCTTAGTTGTCGCCGAGTAGGGCTCGCTGGATCGGGACTGAACCCCAGATTATAATAACCATCGCTAGGGTCCCCGCGATATTCGGGGCTCACGGGGAGCGGAATCGCATTCGGATATCTCAACCGCGGAGGTGAAGACGCCGAAATCTCGTCACCTGGGTTATAAGGTTGCGAATTATAATATTTAGATGCCATGATAATTAAGTTCCAGTCAGTTTAAAAGGCAAGAAGAAAGTTTTCAATCTCAAGGTAGACGAATTGATAATAAAAAATTAAAAAATATATATCTATATAAAGCTGATATGATTTTGATATCGGAGGACCGTTTTAAAAACTGTATATATCCGTTGCGGGCCTGGGTGATGTTTTTAAATGATTGATTTCATTAATAATAACTAAAAGTGTCCCGGCACAATTATATCTGCTTCCTGATCGATTACTTGATAGATAATAAACGGAAATGACTTAGTTTTAAGTCTATATTTCGCAAAACAAGTGTGACAACAATCGTTTTAAAGTTTGACGATGTTGCGTGCGTTGCTTGTTGCTGTGAGCACTGGCCACTCTCTCAGTCAAGCATGTCGTCAACATGACATATATATATATATATATATATATATATATATATATATATATATATATATAGTGGTCTCTCTCTCTCTCTCTCTCTCTCTCTCTCTCTAGTGAATGAAGCAGGTACCTATGTCTCAAATAATCACTTCTACATTCTCGTTAAATACATTTTTACAAGAGAGACAGAGAGAGAGAGAGAAAGAAAGAGAGAGAGATTTATGGAGAGAGAAAAAAGTATGCGTCAAAAAAAAATCCAATCCAATCTAAGAAGGACTGGATAAAGTGAATTCTCTCTGGATATAAGAAATAAACACACGCATGAGAGAGAGAGAGAGAGAGAGATGGGAGGGGGAGTAGAGGGGGAGTAGAGGGGGTAGGGGGAAGGGGAGAGGGAAAGGGGAAAAGGTGGAGGGGGTAAGGAGATAAAGATAATAAGTTTGTTGTTGTTGTTGTTGTTTTTGTTGTGAACTTTGCAAAGATAAAATAAATTGAAGGTAACAAAAACAAGCAAACACTGACATTTTATTGGACAACGTAACAAAAAGGAAATATAGCTCTCTATCTATATATTTAGGCAAACATTATTAAATAACACGGAGTGTTTTGTTCTTGATAAGACTTTTTTTTTTTTTTTATTTATTTATTTTTTTTTTTTTCAATTTTCCGAATGGTCCATTTAGTGTTTCGGTCAAATTGGTGCATGTAAGTTCCGTGGGTTTCTTGTTGAGTATCTGTTCCGATGGATACTGCACGAGACTCGCCCTGTGCAGTTCTAGGAGGTCCACCCTCCCAGGCTTTGCCTTCTTACCCTTTGAGAAGGGGTTAGTTTATTGCTAATCACCTGAGGCGCCCCTACCAGGAAATGCCGACCGGGCTGCCCAGGCAATTTTTTAAAGTCCCATAAGTACTCTTCCTCTAGAGTGCTGACTTCTCAACTCCCACTTTCCGACCTTGTATCACATTCTACTCGGTGGGAAGTAGATAAATAGGGGTAACGAATGAAACCCACGGAACTTACATGCAACAATTTGACCAGAACA
Organism: Sepiola atlantica; assembly: GCA_963556195.1. Classification (NCBI taxonomy): domain Eukaryota; kingdom Metazoa; phylum Mollusca; class Cephalopoda; order Sepiida; family Sepiolidae; genus Sepiola; species Sepiola atlantica. The sequence goes on from OY744518.1 coordinate 137,667,584, forward strand.
CTAAATGGACCATTCGGAAAATTGAAAAAAAAAAAGTCTTATCAAGCAAAAACACTCCGTGTTATTTAATAATGTTTGCCTAAATGAAAATATGCTGCCTAAATACACACACATATATATATATATATGGAAGTTTGAATTACCTACTGGGGAGTTTGAATTACCTACTAGACACAATCCTCGAGTGTCTTCGGTGGAAAACCTGACATGAGGATACTTCACCCTACAAGTAAACCCTGACCAAATATTTAAAATAACATAGTATTCGAAGCCAAATAAAATCCCCTCGGTTTGGCTACACGCTTATACGAAGAATCGTGCACCTTCTCTTAATGATGTTACCTCAAGCAACAGCACTTAGCTGGATACTCCACCAGACCAGACAAATTCTTGTCGTGGAATCCGGTAAGACCAAGAAACCAAAAGAAAGATATACTATAACATAATTAACTGGTCAATTGGGGAGAGGAAAATTAATGTTCTTAAGTTTTTTACAAACTCAACGTTTGAGAGGTAAAAGAGAACTTTAATAGAATATTCAAATATCTATGTATCTCATATGGAGATCAAGTGTTAGCCCCAGGTAGGGCCCCCCTTGATTTTTGATAATTTCGACTGAAGTAAAATGAAACAAGGGAAAGAAGAGGAGAGAATTTGAATCCCTACTAGACACCATCCTTGAGTTCTTCGGTCTCTCTGTACAATGGTTTGTCAAGACAACCTGGCATGAGGATACTTCCTACTACAAGTAAACTGTGACCAAATATTCAAAATAACATAGTATTCAAAGCCCAAATAAGATCCCCTTGGTATGGCTACCCGACACTGGCTTATACGAAGAATGGTGCACCTTCTCCAAGTAATGTTGCCTCTAGTAACAGCACTAAGCTAGATACTCCACCAGACTAGATGAATTATTGTCCTGGAATCCGGTCAGACCAAGAGACCACAAGAAAAATATACTATAACATAGTTAACTGGTTAATTGGGGAGAGGAAAATTAATGTTCTTAACTTCTTTACTAACTCAACGTTTGAGAGATAGAGGAGAACTTTAGTTGAACACTCAGATATCTATGGATCTCATATAGAGATAAAGTGTTAGCCCCAGGAAGGGGCCCCTTGATTTCTGAGAACTTTGACTGAAATAAAATGAAAAAAAAAAGGAAAGTAAGGGAGAAAAAGAGAAATCAAAGATCAGTACTACAGGTAAATGGGAATATTAATGAAATATTCGAATATCTATGTATCTCATATAGAGATCAAGTGTTAGCCCCAGGAAGGGGTCTCTTGATTTCTGAGAACTTCGACTGAAGTAAAATGAAAAACAAAGGGAAAGTAAGGGAGAAAACGAGAAATCAAAGATCAGTACTACAGGTAAATGGGAATATTAATGAAATATTTGAATATCTATGTATCTCATATAGAGATCAAGAAGGACCTTCTTGATTTCTGAGAACTTCGACTGAAGTAAAATGAGGAAAAAAAGGGAAAGTAAGGGAGAAAACGAGAAATCAAAGATCTATACTACAGGTAAATGGGAATATTAATGAAATATTCGAATATCTATGTATCTCATATAGAGATCAAGTGTTAGCCCCAAGAAGGATCTCCTTGACTTCTGAGAACTTCGACTGAAGTAAAATGAAACAAAAAAGAGAAAGAAGAGGGGAGAAAAACAAAAATCAAAGCATCGGTACTACAACACCACCCTATTCTTTTGATTTGTCGTGTGCAACAAACAACACATGTCGCCATATTTACTTTCACTGTTTATTAAAGGAAAAAAAAAATTTATTTTTCAAAGAAATCTATATTTACATTTTTGTAATACTAAAACTCTCATAATCTTGCTTGGTTGATTGTTTGTTTTCACACTGGATGTATTAGATATGAGGGGGAGGGGCGAATGAGACAAAAAGTATTAAGAAAAGTTGAGGGGACAGTAAACAGTAAAGTCTAATAATTTGAAGGCTGTGGGTTCTGTACAGGGAATACGGTTTCATTTTATCTTCGAACATGCCCCAAAATAAATTTTAGTATTATTAAACAGTATTTTAGTATTATTAAACAGAAAAGTCTAATAATTAGAAGACTGTGGGTTCAATCCCTGTACAGTACATAGTTTCAAAACAAATAGAAATGCTGAAAACCGTTGTTTTTTTTACACATATTCAATTATTGATTTATTTTTACATATGTTCACATTTATTTTTACATATATTCAATTATGTTTTTACATATATTCAATTATTTTTTACATTCAATTATTTTACATATATTCAATTATTTTTTACATTTATTCAATTATTTTACATATATTCAATTATTTTTTTACATTTATTCAATTATTTTTTTACATTTATTCAATTATTTTTTTACATTTATTCAATTATTTTACATATATTCAATTATTTTTTACATTTATTCAATTATTTTTTACATTTATTTAAATATTTTTTTACATTTATTCAATTATTTTTTACATTTATTTAAATATTTTTTACATTTATTCAATTATTTTTTACATTTATTTAAATATTTCTTACATTTATTCATTTATTCTTACATTTATTCAATTATTTTACACATATTCAATTATTTTACATATATTCAATTATTTTACATATATTCAATTATTTTTTACATTTATTCAATTATTTTTACATATATTCACATTTATTTTACATATATTCAAGTATTGACTTTTTTTTTTAGAAAAGTGCTACAAGTTTAATTAAGAAAAGAATAGCTGGTGGGTGAACAAAACAAACAGCGTTGGGTATATACCACTAGTAATAATAATTACTAGCGGGACCCGTGAAAATTCCACAGTGTTTTCTCCATCAATCTGTATAATTTACTGTTAATAATAATATTTCGGTGGCTAGAAATATGCACATATTTTACTCACTAACTTTTGCGTGACAGGATGGATTTAATCCACGGGAGTAGCATGCTCTCGTTCCGTCAACCATGACTAGGAGAAGTCTTCAGTATGCTATCCCCGTGGATTAAATAAAGGGTTCCATTCGAAATTCCGTCCATATTCCCGAGTTCGAAAAGATACACCTGAAGAAGGCCGGAAATTACAGCGGCCGAAACGTTGTGAGAATAACACTGAAGATGAGAACAGTGGTCTGAATAATCCAAATTATACAACTTATCAATCCTCATCTCAAAAATTCAGAATTACAATTCTTTACTGTGTCTATATAAAAGTGCTCAATAGTAAATAGAGTCGTTAATTAGGTATAAAACATTTTTGGCTACACATTTGCAGACATATTTCGGTCAAAGCTGTAAATTAGGTATCTGTTCTAAATTGATATCCAGAGGCCTGGGGAGGTATAGTTTATTTACAGTTTTTACCATGAAAAACGGTTAAAACTTGATCAGGGCACCGCTTACACGCTGACACCGGAGATTAATATGAAAAAACAGAAAAACCATTATCTTCTTCTGTGCAAAGCAAAAATTATCACACTTTTTATTAAATAGGTTAGAAAAAAAGTTTTAAAAAAAAACAAACCTTCCTTTTATATCCAAGTTTGAGGAAATGCGAAGCAAGAAAAATAATTTTTGAGGCTTAGAAAAAGGGGCAATATCAATCCTCAAAATGCTATCGGATATAAGAGGGATATGCAGAACTGAAGTGATGGTCCCAGGAGAGAGCCCCTTGACTTCTGAGAACTAACTGAACGAAAACAGCCATATAACTATAAGGTGCGAGAATCGGGTTTTTAACATAGATCCGATTTAAAAAGAACCCATGTACGTACACTTGTCACCTGAGTCAAAAATAATGCGGCTCACAATCACTGGACGTTTTCTCTGACTTCTCTCCTTTCTTCGCCTGCCTCAATTCAGATTCAGACTCATCATATCCGCCATAGACCGAAATATGTCTGCAAATGTGTAGCCAAAAACATTTGTACATATAAAAAGTTTTATACATAATATTTATTTTATATTTATGAATAAATGTAAAATTCTGTTACCAGCAAAACAATTTTAAATCACTACTTTGGCCTTTTGGCTAAGATCAAAGTGTAGTATCTGTTCCAATTGATACTGCAACCCATAGACTGGTATTGTCTTGCCCTTCGGCGCTTGATTTACGCCGGTCTATGGGTCTGTCCTGTGCAGTTCTAGGAGGTCCACCCTCCCAGGCTTCGCCTCCCCTCTTTGGGGAGGAGTAAGTTTATTGCTTACTGTCTGAGGCGCCCCTACCGGGGAATGCCGACGGGGCTGCCCAGGCAATTTTTAAACCCCACTTTCCCGACCCGACCTTGGGTCACATCTTCCTTGTGGGAGTAAGATAAAAACTGGCCTTGTGCCTAACTCCTGGAGAGGAGTAAATCAATATACTGTGTGAAAAGCTTGATCAGTAGTCATTGTACATTTTATTTGCCTTTTATTAATTAGTCGATTTTAATAAATAAGCGTTATTTAAAATTAGGGGAGGGGGTAAATAGAAGGAGGGTCTCTATTTACTTGCTTCCTTACGGGGGCAGAGTTAGACATGAGGTTGTTTTTTTAATATTATGAGGAAAATCCAGCCTCAGTCTAGAAGGATTTCTCCTTCACAGACCGAAGATAGAATAGATGAAGTGTAGCATCAAAATAAAGGCCAAGGAAAGCTAAGTCATATTTTTAGGATAACTTTGAGGGAAGGCAAAGTTTAAAATTTAGTCTCCTCTCCCATCCTTCAATTTACAAACCAGAAAATTACTATTTACATTAAAATTAAGTAAGAAAACTACACATTTCTAAAATTATATTAAATAAGCAATAAACTACAATATATATATATAAGAAAATAGGACTATAAAAGTTACAAACGAATAACACCAAACATTAATTTATTATAAACTATTTAAATAATAGTTATGCAAATTAGGTATACCAATAGTTGAGTTTAGGAATTTGCTCTTTACTATATATATATATATATATATAGTATTTCGAATGATTATGTTGTATTATTGATTTATGTAACTGTGACCAGTTTTCATGTTAATATAGGTGTGATAAATAAGAAAAACTTTTGCATTTAGACGTAGAGCAAGATTAAGATCTGCCCGCAGGATAGGTCATTTGTTGCTCGTATGTCATAACAACTATCGTTCAAAGTTGATATGCAAGTCATTCAAGTTCAAAACGGCATACAGGAATCGAAATTAAGAAAGGTATATATCTTTAGCGATGCATAAAAAGGTAATTTTCAACATCAAGCAAACGAAAATGTGTCGATTAAGTATACGTGTTTGGCGATGACAATTCTAGAGGATTCCTCACAAAAAGAAAAACATAACAAAAACAGGAAATTTAAATTTAGGCTCAAAGTTATGAACCAACTCGTATATAAATGTTTCATGACATAAACAAAGTAAATTCTTAAAATAAATTAAATACTACAAAACAATTGTAAAAGGATTGGCTCAAAGGCTATATATAACTCTAGTAATTAAAAGGTATTTACGAATTCAAGTAACATCTACAACGCAGCTCTGGGAAATAGTGGGTAAAATAATTTCGTGATTAAATATGAACAACAAGATACTAATGAGAATAAAAACAGAAGAAAGAGAAACATCATTTGGTTCACACCACCCTATAATAAAATGCTAAAAAACTTGGCAAAAATTTGTAAATCTTATTAAAAAACACTTTCCCGTAAGTAATCCCTTACACAAAATATTCAATAAAAATAACTTAAAACTGTTCTACAGTTGCTTTGAAAATTTAAAAATAAGGTACTCTTATAGAGAATGCATTGCATTTCCGTGACTTCGCGTTGTCAATGTTCGAGCAAGTCTCAGAAGTGCCCGAGAGTTGACGAGGCGAAAAACTGCCAAACAATAAATTGAAGACTGGCAGACGATAAAGTCAGACAAAGAAAATCAAAGTAAAATACATATATAAAAATAAAGAACGAACAAACTATAGCTAAACAACTGTTATTAATTAGATGTTTAATTTTTTTGTCAAAAGAACCATTGTTAATCAAATGTTTTTAAATAAAATGTTTTTTGTGCACTAAAACGTTTCAAAAGATGATTTCTTTTATATAACAAACAACAAAACTATTGTTTTTACCAATTTCTTGTTTGTTTTTTTTCTCATTTTTTTCCAATTTTTTTTCTTTTTAACATTTTCTGGGTTAGGGTTTAGGGTTAGGGTTAGTCTTTCGTTAGAAGTGACCGTTGCTGACAGAACTCAATGAGTCCTTCGGGAGAGTCAATGCACTGACACAGATCGTAGAAATTCATTTCTTCCTAAAGTTATCGCCTGCTTGCTTGCAACCTGATTGTCTAATGCCTGCTGCAACCTGATTGGTTAATAGTTTCATCAACTCTCCGGCACTTCCGAGACCTGCACGAACGTTGACGACGTGAAGTCACGGAAATGTGGTGCGTTCTCTATAAGAGTACCAAAAATAATAATCAAAGCACACAATAACAAAACACTAAACAAGAAGAAAAAACAATCAAATACTAAATGAGAGTAGTAAAGGAAAAAAAGAAAAACAATATGTGTAGTAAAAATGATAAATATAACAACAATAACAATAATATAATCGCAAGAAATAGTAATAACTCAAACAGTAATAGCAATCATGTAAACAGAAATAAGAAAGTTAATAATGAAAAGAAAAACTAACTCTTTGTCCATTACAAAATCTCCCTCAAAATTAAATCTAGGTATAATAACCACAAAAACACCAATTCTAGCGAACCATAACCTAAAGAGGAAGACGCCCGCCAATAATCCAGTGGAAAATATCACAATGTGCAAATACGTACAGATTTTTAGAGAACCCATATAGATTATGTTTGAATGAGAAGTTAAAAATTTTAAATTTTAAAGATCCCCAAGATTACTTTTTTTTTAATGGAAATCGCTCCAGACAAGACATGAAGCCACTTGATGTAAGGAGATAACAAGAACAAAATATGATTATTGCCAAAACAGGAGATGCCTATTGACCTTAGTCTTGAAAAGACCAAGGTTATAGGTAGGAGGAAAACAGTCAACAGAAAGAGTTCCACAAGCCTGAGCTTCTTGGAAAAAACTACTGGAATAGGAAGCTGTATTAAAATGAGGTATCAAAACAGCAAATTGATGGAGACCGCTAGACCAACGAGTCAAAGGAAGCAGGGAATAGATCACATAATTCTGAAGAACACATGCAATAATAGTATTTATAGAAAAGACTGAGACTAGCAACATCACATCTGTGAGAGAGAGTGTGTAGAGAAGAGGAAAGGGTGGGGGCCAATCAAATTACAGATACATTTCTGCACCTTATCAAGAACCCTCAAATGGAACAGAGATTCACCAGCCCAAATATGACAACAGTACTCCATACATGATCTGATAGTAGACTTGTCGAGGTAGAGAATAGCCTCAGGTGTGAGAAAGTGTTTGGAGCGATAGAGGGAACCGACTTCACGAGAAGCAAAAAATTGTAGGGTCGAAATAGCAACTAACTGTAGAAATGGAATAAATTTCACTTTAGGATAACTATATACATAAAAAATAAATAAATAAATAAAATTAATAAATAAATAAAATTCTAAACTAAAATAAATCTCTGAAGTAGCAACGAGTAACAAAATAAATAGAAAAGATAAAAAATAAGGTCACCTATTAATTTGATCCATTTAAAAATGGGGTGTGCCAAACAGCCACCAAACAAAAAAATGTATCAAAGAAAAGGCAGCCAGGCCTTTGTTTGAGAGAAGTTCACCCATTGGCCAATGAAAATAATAGCCTGAGAGGAATTAATAAAAACGAATCTGATTGGTTAGTTTACTAGAGTAAACACTACTTAGATATAAAAGCAATCACTAACAATAACTGTGCATTTAGCCTAATAATTTTCTGTGGAAATGAAAACTGGACGCCTCTGTGCAGCTTACTTGCCATAGATATATTTTCATACTACTATATACATATATATATATATATATATATATATATATATATATATATATGAGAAAGGAAGGATGAGAGTAATCCAACGTAATGGGAAATGAAAAAGGAAAAACCAAAAGATGTTTTTTTATGTATTCATCAACGTTTCATCTTTATTTGTAAGACTTCCTCAGCATGATAATTTTAAGAAAAATGTCATGCAAGTACATAGAAATATTGGGTTGGCATGATGGGTTGATGAGAAGAAGTAGTAGCCACTACTGAGAGCGCAGGACCAAGGTCCGGGCTGAAAGAAGTCGGTAGCAGAGAATGAAATGAATGTGGATCGGACCATGGTCCTGCGCTCCCAACACATGCCAGCATGTAAAACGGACATTAAACCGAATCATGTTTTTCTTCTGTTTTAATAACAATGCTTCTGTTATATCCTAAGATCAGAGTGTAGTATCTGTTCCGATAGATGCTACACCCTATAGACCGGTACCGTCTTGATTTTCGGGCCTTGATTCCACCGGTCTGTGGGTTTGTCCTGTGCAGTTCTAGAAGGGTTTTTTTATTGCTAATCGCTTGAGGCGTGCTTACAGGGAAATGCTGACAGGGCTGCCTAGGCATTTTTTGTAGGCCAGAGTGCTCTTCCTCTAAGGCGCTGGCTTTTCAATCCCACTTTCCTGACCTTGTGTCACATCTTACCGCTGTGGGAGGGAGATAAACCCCCCAAAAAACCCAAAAAAAACAATGCTTCTGTTATCAACAACTGTTTTCTATTGCCAACAATTACAAGCACATAATGTTTGAAATGTTGCACATAATGTTTGAAATGCTGCACATAATGTTTGAAATGCATAAAGCATTAATTTTTCTTGAAGTGCGATCATCAGTGCATGTTCAATTTCCCGTTTTGTTATGGGACATTCTGTAGTTTAAAGGCAAGAATTATCTTCTTGATTGTTTATAAAGTCAGGGATTTGCATTTAGATTGAAAACCTTTTCTTTTCGTGGGGCATCCTGTATTAAAAACGTAAGTGTGACAGAGAGATAGATGACCCGACTGACAGATGGGAAATACTCTTATAGAGATGTGAGGATGCATACAAAATGCAATTTTTAACCGACTGACTGACAGAGCCTCTTATAGAAATGCTGAGACGCATCAAAAATAAGATGCGCCCATTCAATCTGTGCGTTTAGTGATGAAGACTGTATTTTAAACTGAAGCCTGACACACCGACTGACGGACAAAACCTCTCACGGAGGTGTGAAGATGTATCCCAAAATAAACCATTGTTTTGATAACAATTACGCGTCTTTCTGGGTAAAATCGTTTCCACTTTCACAGGATTCTTTTTGTTTCTTTCTTTCGAGTCAGGTTTTAAGCGAAGCACTAATGAAGACAATTAGTAACCTGGAAAAAGACTAATAAATTTGGTGTTCATAAATTTTTACTATTTTTTGTTTCTTTTTCTTTTAATCAATCATCCGAAAAACTAAAATTAAGCTGCGCATGTGAATTATTTTTGTTTTTACCTTTTGTTCACGAAAACAAAGCGTAAGGACAATCAGCTAAATCACATCTATTCACTGTGGAGGTCCCCAGATGCCAGAGAGCCTACTACTCCAATATCTTTTTTCCTCGAGCTTCCAGCCTTTGGAACTCTCTCCATGCTCCCTATTTCGCCGACTATACCGACATGCAGAAATGTAAAACTAATGTGAACAAGCATCTCGCTGCTCAGCTCCAAATTTAGGATGACCCCCTAAACTTTCACCCTAATTCTCAGTAGCCCCTTACGTCTACAGTGACAACTTGCTTTGTTTGGGGTGAACTAAGTTTTTTAAAAAAAAAGAAAGAAAAAAAAGGAGCTACTGTGATTAGGACCAGATTAATATGGGGGCAATCTGGAGGGGGGTTGAGCAGCAAGATATTTCTTCACATTACATTTAAATTTCTGTGTGTTGGTACGGTCAGGGAAACAGGGAGCAGGTAGAAAATTCCAAAGGTAAGCGGTTCAAGAAAAGAAGCTATTGGAATAGAAAATCTTCTAGCATCTAGACACTTCTAGAGTGAAGGGTTGGGATTTTGCTGCTAGTCTTGTGGGTTAGGGGTATTTATGCTGTTCCTGTAATATATTAAGACAAGGCTGAATTTAGAGAGAGGACGTTGTCATGGCATCAGCAGTCCCATATTTGGCTCAAAGAAACGAAATTCTTGTCTGGTGTGCCAGAAAATCCCTCATGTTACTAAAAATAATCTTAGAACCTTCTAGAAGGCTCGACCCATAGTTTCTGAGGACAAAAGTCACTCAGAGGTCAACTTCTTCCTTAAAACTAAATTTACTTCTCTCCTGTCTTTTCCCTCTTCACTATTCACCCCCCCTCCCCCTTACAGATATACATTCTTGGATCTCTGGTCATGTGCTCCTCTCTCCCAACAATGAAAAATCAGTTTTAGATATGATGAATGTAAGAACTCTCGGCTTGCAAAAATGTACACATAAATTGATGGCAACATTTAATGCTACTAAGACAAAGCTGCTTTATTTTAACAATTAGAAGAAACCTTTTCAACCACCGATTGCCATCACTAATAGCATCTTACCCGAGTGTCAAACATTCAAACTCCTCGGCCTAACATTCACAGGTAACATGAATTAGACCAAATACATAGAAGACATTGCTAAGGCTGCTGCAAAGAAAGTGGGCTCCCTCTACCGTGCTAGAAAACCTCTCACACTTGACAGTATCCTATATCTCTATAAAGCCACCATCCACCCATGAATGGAGTATTGTTGTCAACTCTGGGCTGGTGCATCAACCACTAGTCTCTCTTAGACAGTATCTAAAAAGGACTCTCTAATAAGTCCCATACTATCTACCAAGCTCCCGCCCCTGTCCTATCGGTGCAATGTTGTATCCCTGTGTTTGTTTTACAAGTACTTCAATTGAATGTGCTCCGATGAACTTACTGTTCTGGTGCCTCCTCGATGTAAATACACTCGACCAACCCAACAATACGCTAAATCCCATACCTTCACTGTGGAGGTACCCAGATGCCGTAGGGCTTTCTACTTTAATCACTTCTTTCCGTGAACTGCTAGCTTTTGGAATTCCCTCCCTGCTCCCTGTCTGTCCACTCACTACTTTTAGATTTTAATTTAAAACGAGACAACATGGATCTTGCTTTATTGTAAGTTCTCGGTCTGTCAGAAGATAAAAATAGAAAAATATAAGACATTACTTTTCGATCACAACTCGTAGACTTAAACGTAATCTGCCATAGATAAGTTATGTGAAAATAAAGATTTATACATCTAGATCATGTGACATAATAGAAATTATTTCACTCCGAATTGACGGACTCAATTTTTATATAGAATTAGCATGAGAATTTCCCGCACTTTAATAAGGTTGCATCATAAGCGACACTGGACGGGAATAGTCTCGGCCACGTTTCTTTGTAGTATATATACACACACACACACACACACACACACACACACACACACACACACTAATATATATATATATATATATATATATATATATATATATATATATATATATATATATATATAAAAGGAAATGGTAGTTTGCAATGCAATGTTGAAAAACCAGAAGGTGGAATATGGGATGAACAAAAATAAATGACAAGAAACGGTAAATCTCGGATCAATTCATTTATATTTCAAAATTTAAATATAAAGACAGTAAATTGTAAAATTGGTGGGCTTACTGTTAAATATTTAAAGGTCCGGAATGGTAGAGACATGAAAGTTTTACAATTTACTGTTTTTTATATTAAAATTTTGAAATATAAATGAATTGATCTAAGATTTACTGTCTTTTGTCATTTATTTTTGTTCATTCTTATTCAAAAAAATTAAAATGATTTAAAGTTTTTTATTCAATTTTTATTTTCGTCATTTCATTTTTCTTATATTAATGCTCTATCTATTATATTCTCTCTTCCTCTCTCATCCTCCCTCATTCTCTATTTCTCTCTCATTCTCTCTTCCTCTCATAGTCAACAGTGATTTTCTTTTTGTATAATTTAAAACTTTATAAAAACAAAGTGTTTGTCTGATTTTTTTATCAAACAAACAGTCAACATCGCAGATTGAAGTCATTAAGATCCATTTTTTTTGATAAAAAATTCAAAGTCTGGATTACTTCTGGTTGATTGGGTTAGGAGTGAATGTAACTCTTCAAAATTGATTTCTGATTCACAGCTAAACTAAAGAAGTGTCAAAATTCAAAGTCTGGATTACTTCCGGTTGATTGGGTTAGGAGTGAATGTAACTCTTCAAAATTGAGTTCTGATTCACAGCTAAACTAAAGAAGTGCCAAAAATTCAAAGTCTGAATTACTTCCGGTTGATTGGGTTAGGAATGAATGTAACTCTTCAAAATTGATTTCTGATTCACAGCTAAACTAAAGAAGTGCCGATTATTTTTGCTAGTTTTATTAATATAGAGATCATATTTATGGAAGTGGGTGTCTGAGAGGAGAAATGGTTCGAATTTTCAAATTAAAAATTTTAGAAACAAAAATGCTTAATTGGAAACTATTAAAGAGTATGCAAGATATTTTTATTCTCTCCCCCCCCCCCAAAAAAAAAAATGACAAAGTTGGGATGATTTCCAGACATATGTAATAGTCATTGGTAAAACCTGTTGTGACGTGGCGTCATTTATTATTAACATGCAGCAATGATTTTCTTTCTATGGCTTTGTCCGTCTGTCAGCTTCGGTTGATAAGATCTGTTTCATAGCTAATCATGGGCGGATCTTATTTTAGATGTGCTTTAGTCTGTCACGCTTAAGTTTGAGATAAGCATGACAGACCAAAGTAAAATGTTAAGTTTGAAATAGTATCGGTCTGTCTAGCTTAAGTTTGAAATAGTGTATTCGTCTGTCTGTCATGCTAACATTTGAAATAGTATCGGTCTGTCTAGCTTAAGTTTGAAATAGTGTATTCGTCTGTCTGTCATGCTAACATTTGAAATAGCATTCTTGTCAGTCTCTCAATCTTAAGTTTAAAATAGGTGAAAAAAAAATGAAAGATGTCGATTCGCTTAAATCTTATATTATATCCTTAAGATGACAAAGAAAGTAAAAGAAAGGTTGACCTGTTTACAGAGAATAAATTTCACAAAATCATATCTCCATATAATAAGATTTCCCGCTCCTAATTTTGTGTTATGTCATTTTTTTTTCTTACGAACTGGGTTTGGATTAGGGTTAAGTTTGCCTGTAACCGAAATGATGTATATTGGGGGGGGGGGGGGCTTGACTCCAGTAGATTATCCAGCAGTGGCTCATCACATAGACACTTAAAGTCGTGTTGCATAGATAACATGTAGCAGTAGTAGGCATAGCAGTGATGTTGATCTCTTTCTTTTTCTCTTTCCTTTGTTGCGGTCATCTTCTTTGTAAAAGTTATTGATAATAACAACCCCAGTGTTTTTATATTTTTTTTTTTACAGTATGAATACATAATACCCTGTGGGTCTTCGCTCAACCAATCCCCCATAGGGAGAGGGAGCAACTGTCCCAAATACAACCACTCTCCTTTGCGGTTCAGAAACAAGAGAAAGATTTCATCAGCTTATCCACTACGTGTCACCAAAGACTTCCTGCCTATAACACAACATCCTGAACACGTAAACCTAATTCTAATCTTTAATTTCTAAATGGAATTTTCCGATTTTATCTAACCTTATGTAGGAATATTCCGTTTTTTACATTATTTTACACGCCCTGTAAAATCTTTGATAGTGATTTTTTGTTCCCCGAAAATATTTTTTCTATTAACTATATATTAAACACTGAAATTTGGTATTATAGAAAAAAAGTTTTTTTTTTAATGATTTTCTTCTCGTGGTGTGTGAAATAGGGTCAAGTATATCATCAATTGCTTCGATAAATTTGTTACATGTGAAAAAAAATGACTGGAATCTGTTCAAACATGTAGACATGCATTGAGTACACACGCACATACAGTTTGAATTACCTACTAGACACCATCCTCCAGTGTCTTCGGTCTCTCTGTACAGGGGTTTGTCAGGTCAACCTGACATGAGGATACGTCACCCTACAAGTAAACCCTGACCAAATATTCAAAATAACATAGTATTCGAAGCCCAAATAAGATCCCCTTGACACGGCTATACAAATAGCTCATATGAGGAATGGCGCACCCTCTCCTGGTGATGTTACCTCAAGTAACAGCACTTAGCTGGATACTCCACCAGACAAGATGAATTATTGTCCTGGAATCCGGTAAGACCAAGAGACCACAAGAAAGATATACTATAACATAGTTGATTGGTCAATTGGGGAGAGGAAAATTAATGTTCTTAACTTCTTTACTAACTCAACGTTTGAAGAATAAAGGAAATTTTAATAGAATATTCAAATATCTATGTATCTCATATAGAGTTAGCCCCAGGGAGAGGCCCCTTGATTTCTGAGACCTTCGACTGAAGTAAAATGAAACACACACATGCACATTTTCAGAATTATATATAGGTGAGATATATGCCCTCTTGTCAGAAACAGTGCACAGTCAGAAAAACATTCCGGATTTTGATGTTTTTATGATGACTCATTTTGTGTGTGTGTTAGGGTTAGGTTAGGTTAGGGGATAAAAGTTAGTCAAGAGTGTACTGAAACTAAAACATTCAATGAGACATACAATCAGTCACAAAGTTAACTAATTTAATTCATATATATATATATATATATATATATATATATATATATATATATATATATATATATATATATATATATATATATATATATATGTATATATATATATATATATATATATGTATATATATATATACATATATATATATATATATATATATATATATATATATATGTATATATATATATATATATATATATATGAAGCAATCCAACAAAAAAGTATGTTTTTGGGTTGATATATTTGATGTTATATATTTTCATGTATTTTTGTATATATTTTTATATATTTTCAAAGTTTAATTTTATTACCTGTAGTGGTATAACTGCGGTAATGGTCCTCTGAGGAGAAGAATTATCTTTGAAAACTCATGAGCTAAGGACTTTAAGATACTTTGCTTGAACTTTGAATTCTAATAAAATTTGATTGACACCTTATTTTATTACTTCATTCTATATTATATATATATATATATATATATATATATATATATATATATATATTTGCAGAAAGGATTGTGAATTTTATTAACTAAAACTCCATGGGTGACATTTTGGGGGAGGGGGGGGGAGATTATCTCTCTCTCTCTCTCTCATATATATATATATATATATATATATATATATATATATATATATAAAGTAGAGAACTAAAAGCGAACTTTTAGGAAAGGTAAAACCTATTGTGAAAAGTATACAGCTCAATATACCGGATCCACGAACGAACCCTCTATTGGACTTTTTACCTTCTGGATTGTATCTATTTTGGCCGCACCTGAAGACGGTGGTTTCTGGAGTTTAACTTTGAAACCTCTCAATTTATTTCTCGTGCCTTCTAACGGCCTACCTACAAACCACTTTCTCCGCTGGATTTTTTGACACCGGATTTTTTTTACAATCGGACACTTGCTTGCATTCGGGCAGCTTTTTGCCTTGTTTATTTTCCCACAATCTTTGTTTTACTTTTTCAGATTTTAAATCTTGGCTTTTCGCCAACTTATCTATACCAGAAATTTCCTCTGATGATAAGATTTTGATCTTTGAAAAGCCTGGCTTAAGGAAAAAATTAATTAAGTAAATTGCTTTTTTGCGGAATATACCTTGCATTGAGCAACTGAATTGAAAAAAGATCTGCCTCCGTCGCTTTTCTAATTCCTTTTCATCCTTCTATCTATCTATCTATATATATATATATATATATATATATATATATATATATACTAGCTAGTTTGCCAGCTCACTATCGCTTCTTAAAATACTTGAAACAATTAATTTAAAATAATAAACATTTCATTCATAAGTTTGTTGTAAACACGAAACAAAACCTTTCTGATCTATTCATATAAGATAAACAAACATTAACATTTTGTTAATTTCGATACAAATTTATTTATCTTTTAAATGTGACTGTAAAGAAAGAAAAAGAAAAAAGAAATCAATTTGTCTGTTCACTTGCAATTTAGAAATAGATCACAACTTGTTGAAAATCAATCGGCCCCTCTAAAGAAAGGGACATTTGGAGAAAAATGCTAAATATTTGTAATGAAACAATCATGCGAAACAGAACTATTTGTTATATTAAAATCAAAACAATCATTGAATTAAAAAACAATAACAAATGATAGTTAATTAATAAAATGTTCTTTTGCCAAACCAATATGCAAATTAGTTAACTTTGTGACTGATATTGTAAACACATAAGCAGTATATAAAAAAGATGCTGCGTCTATTGTGTAAAATTGAATTAACTTGAAATAGGGCGTTGGACTTTAGGGTTAGTGTGAGAAATTGGTCAACTTTTCTTATTTATTCATTTATATATATATATATTAATTTTATACATACATAAAAGTAATCCATGGACACGTGCTTCTGGCTCACAGCCGTCATCAGCATGACTAACTTAGACAAGGATCGAACCTTCGATATTGATGTCTATAGTCCGGCGTCTTTACCTCTGGACCAAGACGCTCGTCTAGAAATATGTACGATTTTTATCACCTAAATATTTAATGTATTTTTATGTAATTATTTTATGTAATTATTTTATGTAATTATTTTATGTAATTATTTCATGTAATTATTTTTATTGGTGATTGCAGCGTTCATTGTTTTTTTGCTTACTATTATTTCGATTGTCTCACTCCCTAAGTGATTAAGATGCAGAAAATTGCATTATTAGTCGCCCTTAACTTTATAGGACGTATTTTTCGTTAATATATATATTTTTATTAATTTTATACATACATAAAAGTAATCCATGGACACGTGTTTCTGGCTCACAGCCGTCATCAGCATAGCTAACTTAGACAAGGATCGAACCTTCGATATTGATGTCTATAGTCCGGCGTCTTTACCACTGGACCAAGATGCTTAGGAAATGAGACAATCGAAATAATAGTAAGCAAAAAAGTAAAAAGTAAGCAAAAAAACAACGAACACTGCAATCACCAATAAAAAAATTACATAAAAATACATTATATATATATATATATATATATATATATATATATATATATATATATATATATATATATATATATATATATAAATGAATAAATAAGAAAAGTGGGCCAATTGTTAAATTCCCCCTAACTTCCAAGCTAATTGATGGTGGCCAACGGGTAAGACTCTTGACTGCGAATCAGTGGCGATTTGTGATCGGAGTTTACGGCCACCGACCGTCGGGAATTAACTCTCTACACTGAAGATTGCATAAGCATGAAACATCAATGTCTGTAGGTAAATAATATTTATATTTATTTATAAAATATTATATATATATATATATATATATATATATATATATATTACCACCTGGTAATGCACTCCATAAGCTATTTAATAAGAATACATTAAAACTAAGCTATAGTTGCACAGATAACATAGAAAGAATAATTAAAAAACATAATAAAATACTTAAAAGGAATGATACGAATACGAATAGCGATATTGAAGGGAACCCTATCACTAACAATTGTAACTGTCAGAGACAGGATGAATGTCCCTTGCAAAAAAATTGCGTTACCGCATCAGTAATATATCGTGCAGAAATCTACACTACTGAAAATCCGGGTGACACTAAGTTCTATATAGGAAGCACGTCAAGAAGTTTTAAGGATAGGTATTACACGCATAAATTATACTTTAGAAATAAAAAATACAGTAACACTTCGCTGTCCCGATACTTCTGGAAATTGATAGATGAGAAAAAGAACCCAAAAATTAGACGGAGTATAATAAGGAAAGCAAAAACATGTAGATCACTCACCTCACCCTGTTTCTTATGCCTGGTCGAGAAAATTGAAATTGTTAAATTTAAAGATAGGGAAAAATTACGCAACGTTAGAAACGAAACGAGTTTAAACTACAAACATTTAAAGGAGCACACACTAAGCAGATTTTAGATCATAAAAAACTCTACTGACTGTTACTTCGTTGTTAGCAGAACACATATTCAATTTTTAATTCTAATTTTTATTTTATTTTATTTTATTTTTTTTTTTTAAATTTTGGTTTTGTTTATTTCTTATTCTGTTTTTTTATTAGTTTTGGTTTTGTTTATTTCTTATTCTGTTTTTTTATTAGTTTTGGTTTTGTTTATTTCTTATTCTGTTTTTTTTTAAATTTTGGTTTTGTTTATTTCTTATTCTGTTTTTTTTTAAATTTTGGTTTTGTTTATTTCTTATTCTGTTTTTTTATTAGTTTTGGTTTTGTTTATTTCTTATTCTGTTTTTGTTTGTATTTTATAATTCTGATGATGTCTTTATAATTTTGAACTTATACAATCTAGAATATCCAACAAATGCTACACATCAACTTATAATAATGTTCTCAGCACACACACATAGTAATCGCATGTGTGTGTATGTATGTGTGTGTATGCATACATGTGTGTATATGTGTGTATGTATGTATGTGCGTAGGCATGGGTAGAATTAACTGTAATTGCATACGCTGTATTTTATTAGTTTGCCTGTATCTAGGGTATTTATCTTTATATTAAAACAATAGCAGGTATAAATGCAAGTAATTTGAACTGAGATAGATTGAATCAATAATGAATGGTTTTGATTACTAAAATATGGATGTTTGTATACATGTTAATCTATTTTGATTGCATGCATGTGGGTATTTGTATGCACATACACATATGCGTGGTCTGTGTACGTATATATAATGACATTATATATTTATGTCATACGGGTATGACAGTATACTTGTATCTGTAATGGTGTATACATTTGGAATCGTATGGTTTAGGTATGTATATATATATATTGGTGATCACAAGTGTGTGTGTATGTGTGCATACGTGGGTGTGTATAATTGGACTGAAATATATATGTATGTATGGGTATAGGTACTTCGACTGATATTTTATATTGCAGCAAAAGGTGTATTTTCATGTCATTTTATTTTTATTTCGATTTTGATATTCATTTCTTGTGTACGTATACGTTGATGAATGCACATGTTTATATGCCTAGGTGTGTACTTTATATATGTGTATGTATATGTGTGTGTATGTATATATATATTTATATATGTATATATATGCATGTATGTGGACTTGTGCGTGTGTATGTTTGTGTATGTGTACGTTGTGTGTGTGGTGTGTATATCTGACTATGAATATACACGTATACATTTGTGGGTAGTTTTTATATTTGCATAGTCTAGTTTATATATATTCTAGGTATGTGCTTGTATATATTAATTTGTGTGCACTTTGTATAAGTATAGGTGTGTATGTATGTATTCGTATTCGTATATATGTATAGGTGTGAACTGTCGGCGCCTGTGTATATGTGTGTATGCGTGTGTATGTATGTATGTGTATATATATATGTGTATATGTGTATATATATATATATATATATATATATGTATATATGTATATATGTATGTGTATATATATATGTCAGTGTGTGTGTATGTATATATATATGCATGTATGTACATATTTTTAGGAACTATTCATACTAAAAGTGTATGTGTGTGTATATGCGTGTATATCTATGTTACGAATATGCGCATGTATGATTTATATATGTATGTGTATATGTATATATATATATATATGTATATATATATATGTATATGTGTGTGTGTATGTATATATGTGCATATATATGTGTGTATGTATATATATGTGTGTGTGTGTGTGTATAGATATGCGTGTGTAGGTGCATATAGTTGTATATATGTGTGTTTGTGTAGACGTATGAATTTTTGTATTGAATTTTTTTATACATCTAGAATATATTTATAAGCACGTATGTATTTTGAATATATGCTTGACTGATAGTGGATCTGTGTGTGTGTCCATGTTTAGATGTGTATGTGTATCAATGTCTGTTTATTTATTTGTACTTGTGTATCTATTAGAGTTTGTTTATATATGGGTGATTCTTGATATATAGATAAGATATTTATACTGAAGTGAGTTTGTAAAACTTGGTAGGTTAAAGAGTTTAAAGAAACCCAGAAAGAAGTGGGCAATAAAATAAGGAAAGGAAAAGGTGATGGAGACGTCATAAAAAGTAATAAAAAGGACAACCACTAACAAAAAAGGTCAGCAAGTGGAATAGGTAATCCGATACTAATTCATAAGAAATAAAAAATGACCAAACCCCAAAAAGATTTATTTAGGAGAGAAAATTCTTCAAATCCATCCATTTCTCTGAAATTCTTGGTCTGATGAGGTTGACTTTCTGGGAAAAGTGCAACCGAAACATGTATGCACATATGTAACCAATAATGTTTGTATAAATAAAAATGTATACTTATAAACAGTTCTAAACACTTGAGTTTCTACGGATTTACATTTACAGAAACTAATACAATACATGTACGATATATATATATATATATATATATATATATAATATGGTTGGATTGCAGAAAGGATTGTGAATTTTATCAACTAAAACTCGATGAGTGACATTTGGTGGTGGGGGGGATTATCACCCTATATTGCTCTGCCAATGTTGATCGGAATAGATGAGCTGTTGGGTTGATGAAAATTGAGATTTATAAGTAAAAGTACCATGAAAAAGATGGAGCTTCTCTTGGGTTTCGTAAAAGATATGATGGATCTAAATGGAGATACAAATTACAATTACGTCAACCTGTGACCCAAACCTCCAAAGTTGAATGTGGTAATCCATCCAACTTAGAAGATTTGTTCAATTGGCATCATCATCAAAATCGTCATCATCATATTCAATTTCTTGTCTGTTTTACATGCTGGCATGTGTTGGACGGCTTTAAAAAATTGACTTTCAAAGTAACCTATCTCTAGCCAGGTCTTTATTTATCCCTCTTTCTCTCAAGTTCACTTCCCCCCCCCCCATGCTTTCTTTGGCATTCCCCTGCCAACTGACCTTGCTACCTCAACTGTTCTACACTTATTAACCCCAAAACTCTCACGCATTCTTTCAATGTGACCATACCATTGAAGTCTCCTGTTCTCACATTAATTGTCTGTCTGTTTGTTTGTCTGTTTCAAATTACATGCAGAACAGATATAGCAACAAAATGGGTTTCCCAACTGGGTGAAGTCATTTGATCATAAAATGGAGACAAAGATAATAAACCTACCCCCTTTTTAAACCAGGATGGAATAGCCAGAAAAGGTGTGGGGAAGGGGATAAATGCACTAAATTGTCGATTGTTGATTGGATGTTTTGTCTTACAGCATATCAACCATTTTCGGGGTCATTAAATACTGAATGCTATCATCATCATAATCATCATCAGCATAATATTCAGTTTAACGACCGTTTTATATGCTGGCATATAAACGACCGTTTTATATGGATGGCATTCAGAAATTAACTTCCAAACTAACCTATCTCTGGCCAGGTCTTTATTTATCCCTCTTTCTCTCAAGTCCATTTTTATCACTTCCTCCCATGTTTTCCTTGGTCCCCCCCCTGGTCTACCTCAACTGTTCTACATCTACTGACCCGAGGACTCTCATCTATTCTTTTAACGTGACCATATCATCAAAGTCTCTTGTTTCTGCACACATCTCCCCATACCGTCCAGATTTAATCTTCCTCTGAGGTCATCAGATCTCAGCCTGTCTTTAAGACTCGCATTACATATCTATCGTATAATTCTCATATCATTTCTCTCCATGCAACGCATGTCCTCAACCTTCACTGGGCAGGTTTCACTTTCATACATCATCACACTGCATGCACATGCCTGATAGACTCTGCCCTTGGTCGACAGTGGTAACACTCTGCTAGTTAGTAATGGCAAAAGTTCTCTGAATTTACTCCATCCATTTTAATCACTTTAGTAAAACGGTTTATACCCCAAGTTCTTAATACCGTCAAATATTTATAGTTTCATTTGTTTTGTAGGCATAATATCTAATACATAAAGTAAAGCTAGTCAGTTTCTCGAATATTTGTGCTTAAAAGCTTTTTTCCTACAAAATCAATATTTGATTCTGATTTGCCAGTTTTGGAGGGATTTTTGCTGAACATAAAGTGTCAAAGTTAAAAATACATCCCCTTCCCCTCTCCATGATATGTCAGCACATTAACAGCCAAGGTCTGACCCATTTTGGAAGTTGAAAACTCTCAAATTAAAATATATCGTTTGCATGTACCATTATTTGAATTTAATCATGTGACTCTTTTGAATTGAATATCTATCCCTTTTTTTAATATATGAATAAGTAAAAAAACAGACGTTTATTTTTTTCCCATCAGTCTGAGGATTGCATGTTTACAAGAGCTCCAGTTGAAACGTGTCAGAACGTGTAGCCATATGTTTTATAAATAAAACTATTATATAAATAGCTCTATTTATTATTGAGCACTATTATATAAACACAATATGTGGATAAAAACCTCACTTGGATTGCTATATATATATATATATATATATATATATATATATATATATATATATATATATATATATATATATATATATATATAGTGAGAGAGACAAATAAAATTAGCACAATATTTATATCAGTTCCAAGAATTATATATATATATATATATATATATATATATATATTAGTATAAAGTTTTATTTATACAAACATTTTTGGTTACATATGTGCATACATGTTTCAGCTGTGGCCTCTTTCGAGAACCAGCTACCTCAGACCTTTAGAAAAAAAATTATTATGGCCACTTTTTATAAACACTAGTTTCATTGGATAAACATCTAGGAAATAAAAATGATACATGTACTAATATATATATATATATATATATATATATATATATATATATATATATATATATACAGAGAGAGAGGGAGAGAGAGAGAGAGTGTTCATTATATGTTGAAATTGGGTTATTGATAGAATAACTGTTCACGAAGGCAAATAAATAAATCTGTTTCATATACCAAACTCTCTCTCTTTCTCTCTCTCTTTCTCTCTCTCTTTTTCTCTATCTTTCTCTCTCTCTCCTTCTCTCTCTTTCTCTCTCTCTCTCCAGCATATTTTGTAACGATAACGTTGAAAGTAGTGTTCTAAAAACCATCTCAAGCAGAACTATTACGTAACAAGCCAAGCAAAAAAAGGAAAGGCCTTAGCGAGGGGGAGGGGGGGGGGAGACAAAACCTTATTGGCAGTTGCTTATGTCATCCAACTCCCGACAAGACGCAGCTAGAAAAGGGCTTCAGGAAAATCAAGTCATGCAACACTGAAGCTTGACAAATGCTCTGGAACATTTTAGAGGTTCAGAGGTCTTTTTTGTTTGACGGCATTATGTAACGCATGACCAACCTTGTTTGAAATATCATGAAATGTAAGAATGTAGTCATATAGAGTTGCCCGGTTTAAACAAGGACAACTGTACTTATATATATATATATATATATATATATAATTTTTTTGGATGTTGCTCGCCTCTCTCTATTATATCGTTATGTTCATGTTAGGTACTCGACTGAGCTCCAATCCTTGGTACCTCCTGTAAAATATTCACAGCAAGAACTCGTCTAGTTACAACCACCGAACAGAACTTTCCTCTTTCTCTCTCTTTACCAAAATCCAAACGAAACTTTCATGAAAAAAGTTTCTTTCTTAACCCTACCCCTTAACTCTAACCCTTAACTCTAACCCTTAACCCTACCCCTTAACTCTAACCCTAACCTTTAACCCCAACTCTTAACCCCAACTCTTAACCCTAAACCTAGAATCATCTTTCATATACAAATGCATAAATTGATAAGCATAAAATATATACACTTATATAATATTATAAATTGATATAATATATTGTGTATATATATTTTCAGTATTTACTTCAACAGTGCTCAATACGTGAGTAGATCTTAGTAATATCATGGGAATATATCTATGGACAATAAGTTATGCATGTTTTATTCCTGCAAGAAAATCATCAGGCTAAATGCATGGATCTGTTGTTTGTGATTGCTTTTATGTGGTCTTTACTTTAAATAAACTATCTAATCATATTCGTTTTTATTATTACTCCCTTTCGAACTATTATTTTTAATTGGCCAATGTCTGAACTCCTCTCAAACAAAGGCCTGACTGCCCCTTGTTTGACATCTTTTTTTGTTTGATGGCTGTTTCGCCACACCCCATTTTTAAGTGGATAAAATTAATAGGTGACCTTATTTTAACACGTGGGGACTAAAATAATTTAATTTTATATTTATTTTGTTATTCTTCACTACTTTAGAATTATTTAGTTTAGTTTTTATTAATTTATTTTATTGATTATTTATTTACTTTTTTTATCCTAAAGTAAAGTTTATTCTGTGTCTACAGTTAGTTGCTATTTCGCTTCTACAATTTAGTCATTTTGGCGATCTTTAAAGTTTTAAATTTATAGCTTCTCATTCAAACATAATCTACATGGGTCATCTAATTATCTGCATGTACTGGCTTATCGTAACATTTTCCACTTGATTATCAAGGGTGTCCGCCTTCTTTGTGTTTCCACTAATGGTACACTAATGATGTTTGAATCGGTGTTTTTTGTTATTTAATGTGCTTTTGTTGTTATTATACCTAGTTTTAAATTTTAACGATGTTGCTCCTACATAGTATTTTTTATTATTATTCATGTTTTCTTCGGCAAATATTGCGGCTTGGTAAACAATGCTTTTGGTTAAGCAGTTATTTTGTAATGGACAAATTGCACGAGTTCTACAGTTACAGTTTTCCTCTTCATTATTGACTTTCTTATTTCCATTTTGGTGATTGCTATTATTGTTTGAGTTATTACTATTTCTTGTGGTTAGTTTTTAGCATTTGGTTATACGGTGGGATAAACCAGAGGATGTTTATGTTTCTTCTATTCTCATTTTCATTCTTATTAGTATCCTGTTGTTTATATCTTATCTCGATATATTGTTATACGCACTACTTTTAGAGCTGTATGGTAAATGTTACTTGAATTCTTAAATACCTTTTCGTTACTAGAGTTATTGCTAAGCCTACGTTCGATAGAACTAGGAATATGTTTTATGATTGATGGAGGGGTGATTGAACTTTAGGTTTATGCATATTGAGTTAGCATTATTCTTTCAATATGTTCATATGTGTTTATATTTCAGTTGAGAGGCAAATCTAAAAAAAATATTTTATGTTAGCTAATACGTCGACTTATAGGCCTAATTTTTTTAATTTCCATAATTTTTAAAAAGTTTTCACTCTTGACTTTGTTGGAATCCCTTATTATAACTAATCCATCATGTCTATATAGGCCGATATCAGTAATATCAGATACATTTGTGAGGGTATATATATAATAAAATAATAAAATATTAAAATGGCTGACTTGTTTACGAAGAAACCGAAATACATTATGATGGATTTAATATCGTAATAGAATTTTAATTTACAACTTTTTTTTATTAGTATAATAATTGGAAAAGATAATACAAGAAACGTATTCTTAGAACGAACACTTAGAAAAATCGATTTTATTTACTTTAAAACAACAATAAATATTTTAAAATATTTATTTTCAAATATTATTGACCCCTATTTACAACTATATCGTAAAAATTGAATTTAACTTAAAAATCTTATCTTAAACTGCACAAGTACCAAAAAGATAATACAAGAAGTGTTATTTATTAGTGGGTGGAAAGTAGCCCTATTTAAAATTATATCCCCTACAAGACCGGTTCTAAAATCTATTTTCAATCGATATTTATTCCATAATTGCCGAATTTTCCTACTTTGCCAAATTTGCTGAAATTTCCATTGCCGAAATTTCCGGGCACCAAAATTGCCATACTGATCAACTCGAGTAACACAGTCTTAGCTGAAGATCAAACAGATCTTTGGTAAAATTAAAAATGTAGTGGGAAAGGAAAATGTCAGTACATGGTTATGAGGCAAGGCTGGGCAGGGCTGGGCAGGGCAAAAGGGGTTGGGTGAAAGGGCGAAAGGGGTGGGGCTAAAGGGGGAAAATAGAAAGAATAAAAAAATGAATAACGGAAATAATGGATGTAAAAAAGATAAAAAAGAAAAAAGGAAAAGATGAAAAAAAGGAAGAGGGCTAGAAGATAGGGAATTTTTTCGTTTTTAATTAATATATTTTTAATTAAAGTTTTTTTTATTAAAGTTTTTTTTTAATAATTAAAATCTTTCTAATAATTAAAAATACTTTTAGTAATTAAAAAAATGTTTAAATTAAAATAAATTGTTCGTTTTTGGTTTCGCATTTTTAACTGTCCTTTTTTAAAATTATTTTTTTTAAATAAAACAAATTAATTTTATTTTAAATTATTAAAAATGTTTAGAAATGTTTAATTTTTAAATAAAAAAATTAAATTTAACTTTTCAAATAAATTTTTAAAAGATATAAAAAAAAAAATTTAATTAAAAATTTTTTTTTTAAATTAAAATAATTTAAAATATGACAAATAAAAACAGAAAAACTTGGGGATGTTTTCGTGTATTTGTTTTATCACAGCCATCACAAAATGTTAAAATACTATAGACCGCCTTGGTGGTATAAAAGACAAAACAATAAAACTCAGATTTTTATAAAGGAAGTAAAGAATTCTGTCACGCAAGACTAAATTCAGTGTTTTTCTTTTCTATTTCGTAATGCATGAATAATTCTATGAAAATGTGAATAATCTAAGCATAAAAGACACTAACTGCGCTAATATTATCTTTACAAAAATATCAACGATCTGTGTAAACAAAATATCTTTAAAAAAAGTTCTATACTTTGTTTCAAAATTTAACGCTAGCAGCCATCTTGGCAAGAAAATTACAAAACTTAGAATGACAAAGCGATTTTCTTGCTATGCTTCATGAAAGAAATTATTATTTACGACAAGGCCCACCGGTGACCCATATTATGAAAAAAAAATGAAACACAAATATTATATAATAAAAAGCCATAATGTTCACTATATAGGGTGACCTAAAATAAATGCCACCAAAGGAATCTTTAATAAAATTCACAGGCTTTTCTGCAAGTTAACCATATTTGGTACAGATAAACTTCAGTCTATGTTTGACTTGTCCACCAAGTTTCAGTCATGAATGCCCAACAGTCTTTGTTTTATTGCCGTTTAATGATATGGGGGGCACTTTGATTATCTTTTCATCAGTACGAGGTGTGAGCCTGAATGGGTTTTATACTCAGCGGGCGTTAACCTTCCAGATTTTTATCTGTGGGCTTATCTCAAAGATAATATCTTTCAAAACAATCTTCAAATGATTTCTGAACTAAAAAGGGTCATCACAGCCAAAATCAGGGCAGACATGATTCCGAATTTTGTTACTGTTTTCATGGATTAATTTTTTTTCAGGGGGGAGGGGGGGGGGTCACTCTACTCTGTATTTTAATTATAATTTTTCAAGTCAAAATTGAATTGTGCTAATTTTCTCTTCAGGATTTCAATGCTTTAACACAATACATGGCAGAGTTCTCTCCCTCTCAATTCCTTCAGGCCATGTCAGACTTTCATCTCTTGATATTCCTGGATTCTTGTGAAATGTTACCTCTCAAGGTAAGAATTAGTTGTTGCTGTCATTCTAACCTTCCAGATTTTTATCTGTGGGGTTATCTCAAAGATAATTTCTTTCAAAACAATCCGCAGACTATTCTTGAAATACAAAAGGCCAACATCAGGACAATGCCATGAGAGGAGTTTGTCAGAGTTTGCACATTGTAACGTGTGGTTATCATTGAATGATGATAAAACGAAGACTGTTGGATGATTGAAACTTGGTGGATAAGTCAAACATAGACTGAAGTTTATTTGTACCAAATATGGTTGGATTACAGAAAGGATTCTTTTTTACTAGTGGGTAACCGCTTATGTGAGCCCGAGTTATATATATATATATGTAAAGGAGTATTGATTTACTCCTCTCCAGGAGTTAGGCACAAGGCCAGTTTTTATCTTACTCCCACAAGTAAGATGTGACCCAAGGTCGGGTCGGGAAAGTGGGGTTTAAAAATTGCCTGGGTAGCCCCATCAGCATTACCCCGTAGGGGCGCCTCAGACAGTAAGCAATAAACTTACTCCTCCCAAAGAGGGGAGGGTGGACCTCCTAGAACTGCACAGGGCAGACCCATAGACCGGCGTAAATCAAGCCCCGAAGGCCAAGACAATACCAGTCTATGGGGTGCAGTATCCATCGGAACAGATACTACACTTTGATCTTAGCCAAAAGGCCAAGAAGAGATGTAAAGGAATAAGGCTACTAACATTTGTAAAAAGTTTTTTTTTCAACATTTATTTATTATTTTGTTATTTTATGATTTTATAATTTTATATAATGCGTTTCAAGCGGTGGTCTGCTTTCATCAGATATGTAAATCCATTTGAAGAAACAACACTCTTTCAAATCGAAAGACATTTCCTCAAATGGATTTACATATCTGATGATAGCGGACCACCGCTTGAAACGCGTTATATAAAATTATAAAATCATAAAATAACAAAATAATAAATAAATGTTGAAAAATATTTTTTTACAAATGTTGGTAGCCTACTCCTTTACATATATACGTTTCTTTCGTTGGAACTGCACTGATACTGCACTACCCTCTTCTCTCTCTCTCTCTCTATATATATATATATATATAAAATTTTTTTACTAATTAGTCACCGCTTATAAAGGCCCGGAGGCCACTTGAGGATAAGGGTTAAAGAGATTCAAGAATAAACTAGGCAAAGGGTTGTCTGGTGGGGTCAGAAGGTTAAATGTGTCAAAATGTGTAGATGGGAAAATTGGAAATCTAAAAAAAGTGAAGAATTTATTATTTTTTTTACTAATGCGTCACCGCTTATCAAGGCCCGGAAGCCACTCGAGGATAAGGGTTAAAGAGGTTGTCAGTTGGATGATGAACAATAGCATGAGAGAATTGGTAACGATGGGTGGAAGGGGCAGAATTTGATTATCCAAAAGGGCGGCTTAACAAGTATTTGTTAACATTGGACTTGAAGAAGACCGTGTTGTAATCAGTTGGGAAGCAGCCTCGTGGTATTTTGTTTCACTAATGGGAATTTCTAAGAAAGAAACTCTGTCCATGGAAGTTCTATTAAGTTTTAGGTACACAGAGAAAGGAATGTTCTTGCTGTGAATGTTTTACAGAAATTGCAGTTCAGTCGAGCATGAAAATAATGATATAGTCGATTCAATGGATGGGTGGCACCCTGTAATTATTAGATTAAAAATATATCACGTTGGAATGAAAGTTCTTAAAGTAAATGTTTCGTAGGCAGGAGGGTGAGTAGTGAATCGCAAAAAAAAAGGTGAAATCAAGATGAATTTCCCAACCTGGGGAACAATGGGCCCCTGTGTGTGCAGAGAGAGGGCAGCATAAAACACAACCTTTTTTTTTTCCTAAACAACTCCGATCGGTTTTAACTAAAAAAAGTCAGCATTAAGAGAAAGTCACTGAGTGCATACATGGAGGAAGGAGACAGGAAGTTATTCTTTGATAAAACAAAATTCATCTAACTCCCTTACCCCCATCATGAATTGCTTGGAATCTTAGTCTTCACGGCTAAATTAACATTGCAGTTTTCAAAGAAAACTATCAGAAGTGGGAAAATCAGCTTTTTTTCCAATTTAAAAAAAAAAAACGAATTTCGATAAAAAATGGGAGAACTCACATCCGTGAGAGACTTAAGATATATATATATATATTTTTTTAATGATATTTCACCTCCAAACACGGCAGGTCGCTACTGTAGACGTAAGGGGCTACTGAGAATTAGGTAGTAGGTTTTGGGGGTCATCCTAAGTTGGGAGCTGTGCAACGAGATGTCTGTTTACATTAGTTTTAAACCTCTGCATGTCGGTACAGTTGTGGAAACAGGGAGCAGGGAGGGAGTTCCAGAGGCTGGCAGCACGAGGAAAGAAGCTGCTGGAGTAGAAGGCTCTCCGGCATCTTGGGACCTCCACAGTGAATGGATGGGACTTAGCTGATTGTCGGGTTGTTCTAGTGTATTTGCGTCGTAAATCCGTTTTTTCTGATTTTTTTAATCCAGAAAAAGATGATTTCCGCTAAAAAGCGGAGAACTCACATCTCTGCGTAGTCTACATTGAGTATGTAGGTGAAATCATAGAACAGGTGCGTTGCAGTTAAGGATGTGTGGGTATCTAGAAATGCTATATTAACGGGCTCAAATTACAATTGTTGTTGCAATGACGTTCACGGGCTACTGGAGAGAAGAGAGAACACCGGGCAGAAGAGAACACTAAGCGGAAGAAATAACATCTGACTGATTGACACAGAGACACCATAGCTGTCCTGAAGAATAACATCCGGTTGACTGACATAAAGACACCTGTAAGGACACCTACAGACACAACAGATGAAATACATCTGTTCGCTAAACAAACAATACAAAACTAAAAGCCACGACTCATAAGTGGCGTGGTTTCATTGAGGGCGTAAGCGAATCCTGGACAGTTAAGGATGTGTGGGTGTCCAAAAATGTTATATTAACTGCTTCTAATTGAGATTGATATAAAAGCGGCTGGCTAGCATATTCGAGAGATCAACTGGTGTGTTCTCTCCACCATTCACGACTCTCGCTGGCTCTGCTCATTCGCCACAAACAATTGTGTGCCATGTCGCGCATGGAAAGGGACCCTGCAGTTATCTCCGATGGGCTTTCCCGAGGCTACAACCCCAATGGACCAGGTTGCGACTAATGGACTGGTTGTGTGAGCTTATTGGCACCTAACAAGCACCCACCTTGCCCAACCCACTCTATAACAAAACAAACATGTCATTACAAAAAAATAAAATCAAACCTAAACCAGACACCCAACAAAAAACACTTTCGCCTCCGCCCTTGAGGCTCGCATTCACAAATATCCGAGGACTTAGAACCAACATCAACGACGTATAACTTATATAGGAAAGTGAGCCCCATTCCTCCTAAAATCTAAAATAATAAAAATTTTAATTATTTTTTTCATAGCGGATATTTGTTATGGCTGTTTACATGTAATTTGCCAAAAAAAGTAGAATTTTTATTTATTTAGAGGGAGAAATGTGAGGGGTGAGATTCCGTGGCCAAGAAATGGGTGCTCACTTTACGTATAACTTATATAGGAAAGTGATCCCCCCTCCTAAAACTAAAATAATAAAAAATTTAATAATTTTTTTCATAGCGGATATTTGTTGAGGGTGTTTACATGTAATTTGCACCAAAAAGTAGAAACTTTTTTGTTTAGGGAGCGGAATACGAGGGATGCACTTCTATAAATTTACCATTTTTTGTTTCACTATTTCTTAAAATGAAAATAATCGTTGTTAAAGTCAATTGTTGAAAATAATTCTAAATAAAGGTTGAGATAAGTTATCTCTCTTACTCTGCCACCATAAAGTAAAAAAGAGACATTATTTTTTATTAAAATAAAATAATTCTCAATGTTTTAGATTTGAAAACATTTTTGAGAAATGTGACGTAATTCCTTTAGATGTAGACACTGCAAAAGAAGTAATGGGAGACAACTCTGTATTTAATAATAAACCTAGAGTTATTTCCCTTAGATTAATTGTTTTTATTTTTGTTTTTGTTTTTTTAATCTCCCTTAATGGTAAGATGTGACACAAGGTCGGAAAGTCGGATTTGAAAAGCCAGCGTCCTAGAGGATGAGCATTCTGGATGACAAAAAAAAAATGTCTGGGAAGCCCTGTCGGCATTCCCCGGTAGAGACGCCTCAGACGATTAGCAATAAACTAACCCCTTTTCAAAGGGTGAGAAGGAAAAGCCTGGGATGGTGGACCTCCTAGAACTGCACAGGATAAACCGAAACCCTCTGACCGGCGGAATCAAAACTCGAAGCATCCATTGGAACAGAAGGCCAAGACAGCCCCAGTTTTAAGGGTATAGCATCCATTTGAACAGATACTACACTTCGAACTCAGCCAAAAAAAATTTGTTCAGATTAATTGTTGTTTTTGTCAATTTGTTTTAAATTATTCTGAAATCAGTTTTTTTTTTATTATTCAATTCTTTTAAAAATAGTTCTTTTTTTTTAAATTAAATTCATGCATATACATTCATTTTATACATTTTGTAGAGAAGTTGCTACGTATAAATATTAATGTGAAGAGAGTGCTTTAGTTCAAATATATTGATAAATCGCCAATAAATAAATAAGTATCACACGAAACCGTTTGAAGGTACGAAACACAACCAAACGTAAACAATATAATAATAATGGAAGAAACTGTCTGAGCAGACGAGAAGGGCAAATAACTCAGTCATACTTAGTTAACTCAGTCATAAGTAGTTATCGCCCCTGGCCTATAAGTATACATAAAATACTGGCGAATGATAATTCAATTCAAAATTCTTTTAAAAAAATTCTGGAATTCTTGGTGAAATTAACTTTTAATGATCCCTAAAAATGTAACGGCCATGAACAATTTCTTGTATAATTAATGTTTGTGATTAAAATGTTAAAAGTCACAAAAGTACTTGCTCTTTCTTACCCCTACCACTAACCCTAAGTCCGAGTGGAAGAAAATAACATGCTGTTGCAGAAAAGAGTTAAAAAATAAAAAGTTTTGTTGTGAACTTACTCAAGGAAGTTAATAAAGGTGAGAGAATTGAAGAATTGTCGAACTTGCTAAATGCTTCCCAATCAAAAATAATTGTGTTTATCTACTTTTTGAAATCTGTCTTTCCCAGATCGAAGAGAAATATTAAAAGGTGTCCACTGTAGTTTGAAATTTCACTACTTAAATCTTACCGCTGGTGGCAGGGAGATAAAAAATAAAATAAATTAATTAAAAAAATTAAAATAAACTAAATGAAATAAAAGAGTTACTTCCCTTTAACTGCAATGATGTATATAACAAATAGAAGAATTATAAAAAAAAAGAAGCAAGAATTACTTTAAGTACTCCCATGATGCTTTGTGGTAAGAAATTACCACCTAAAACATATAAATCCACCACCACAACTTTCTAATGGAACTCTGCTAATGGATGTATTATTAGTCACTCTTCAAAAAGCTAAGTACAATTTTGTATAATGAAGTTATTCACACTCTTTAGATATCACCTCGATCTCTCTTATTTTTTTTTTTTTTAATTTTCAACCAAAAATTATTTTGTTTTGCATGAATAAAACTTGGTGGACAAGTCAGGCATAGACTGAAGTCTATTTGTACCAAATATGGTTGGATTGCAGAAAGGATTGTGAATTTTATTAATGATTCCACGGGTGGCATTTGTTATTTTGTTTCGTTTTTTTGGGGGGTGGGGGGTGGGAGGATCCGTATATAAGAAAATTGTACTACCCAATTCAGCGATGACAATATATACAAGGATGGGGAGGGGGTCATAAAGAATATTCCACATTTTGGATTATTCAAATTGAAATTATTTTAAACGGGGATATTTCCTTCGGATAAATAGCGGTTATTTTTTTCCGTTTGATTTTTCGCATATATATATCAATATCCCCCCCCCCCTCTCTCTCGCATATTTTGGTGACTTTGATACACTTCTTTCTTGGCTCTTGTCCTGATTTAAGCTGCGATGACCATCTTCAGTTCAAGAATAGTCTGCGGATTGTTTTGATAGACATTATCTTTGAGGTAACCCCACAGATAAAAATCTGAGGGGGTGGGGTTATGGTCTAGAGAGTGTGAAGCGCATTTAGGATCTTACTGATGAGACGATCACCAAAGTGTCCTCACATATCATTGAACGGTGATAAAAAAAGACTGTTGGACATTCATGAATAAAACTTGGTGGATCAACTCGTACATTGATGGGAGTTTATTTGTATCAAATATGGTCGGATTGAAGAAATGATTGTGAATTTTATTAACGATTCCATGGGTGGCATTTGGTAGAGTAAAGGATAGTTTAAAGTTTAAATATTCATATTTAACCTTTATCCTCGAGTTGACTTCGGGCCTTGATATTCTAACTATATTTAGTACAAGAAAACTTCAGTCTATGTTTGACTTATCGCCATAATAAAAGTATACATGGTGATGGGGGGCGTAACTCTTGTTTTTTGCCTTTAATCTTCACATTCCATGATATATGTCGATATTGATTCGAAACAGAATGGGCATATTTTTCAGTTAAAAATGTAAAATAATAAACAGTCAAAAAATCATAAACAAAAAGAAACAACAACAAATGACCTATACCAAACGCAGTAGAATTTAATTATCTACCGACCTGTATACTTTTAACGTGCTGAAACCTTTTTTTTTTCCAGTTTTTTGTTTAAAAATTTTATTTCATTCAAAATGTGTTTTTTTACGGCACATGAGAAATAGATTGGCCACTTGTTGCTTAACTGTTGACGGTGTTTCGTTCCTGAAAAGTTGTGAAATTTTTTTTTTTAAATGACTAGACCTATAACTAACCATAAGTCCGAGTGGCAAGACCCCCCTGGGACTTAGGGTTAGTGGTAAGGTAAGTCATTTTTTTTTTTTACAACTCTTCAGGAATTAAGCCCCCCCCACACACACACACACACAAAAACACACATCTCAGCGACAAGCAGCCATTTTTTCTCATGTGGCGTAAAGACAGCTTTAAAAAAAAAAATTTGGAAAAAAAAACAAACAAACTTAAAAACAGTTTTAGCACGTTAAAAGTATTTAGGTCGGTAGATAATTAAATTCTACTGTGTTTGGTATAAGTCATTTGTCGTTTTTTTGTTTACGATTTCTCAACTGTTAACTATTCTGCATTTTTACCCAATTTTTCAAAGATTTGTGAATTTAATATCTTTTACTTTTTTTTTTAAAGACCCAAATCTTAATTCTTTTTTTTTTTTAACGGAAATCGCTCTAGACAAGGCATGAAGCTACTTGATGTAAGGAGCTAACAAAAACAAAATATGATTATCGCTATTGGCCTTAGTCTTGCAAAGACCGAGGTTATAGGTAGGAGGAAAACAGTCAGCAGGAAGAGAGTTCCACAAGCCTGCAGTTCTTGGAAAGAAGCTACTGGAATAGGAAGCTGTATTACAATGAGGTATCAAAACAGAATTGATGGAAACCACTAGACCAACAAGTCAAACAAGCTGGAACAAAAGAAGCGGAGAATAAATCACATGATTCTGAAGAACACATGCCATAATAGTATTTATAGAAAAGACTGAGACTAGCAACATCACGTCTGTGAGAGAGAGGGTGCAGAGAAGGAGAAAGGGTAAGGCCAATCAAATTACAGACACGTTTCTGCACCTTATCAAGAACCCTCAAATGAGACATTCACCAGCTCAAATATGACAACAGTACTCTATACATAGTCTGATTGTGGATTTGTAGAGATAGAAATTAGCCTCAGGTGTGAGAAAGTGTTCAGAGAGAGAACCGACTTTACGAGAAGCAGAAAAAGCAATCGATCTCATGTATGAACTCCAAGAAAGATTTGATGAGAGAGAAAGACCAAGAAGTTTCAGAGTCGATTTCTCCTCAAGAGCAGAGCCATCCATGAGAATCTCAGGTTTCTAAGTTTTCTCAGTAACTGTAAGACAGTTTTAAGTTAGGGTGGGATTTTAAGTTTTCTGACAAAAAATAAAATAAAAATAATGTATGCTTACCAAAGTTTCTTTTTAAAGCTCAGTTTTCCCTGAAGATGTCGAATACTTTTCCGCGGAAGTGTTTTGGCGTCAACTTCATCGGGTTTTGCTTCAAGAAGAGAGTTCAGTATGATACCATCGACTCTGGAGGCGCTGTAGCGACGCGACCCACGCTCACTGTCGGAATCGCTCCTTCGATGTCTTGCAGGAAGTGTTTTAGCATGGACAGCGCCGATTTGCGCAAAATTGGCATAGTTGAGCCTGGTTCGTAAAAGCTCCTCATGGAGGGCAGGAGAAATAAACGTTGTTTTGGTCGTCTCGTAAACTTCATCTGCAAGCAAAGAAAAGTTTTTGTGCTTTTAGAAAAAAATAAGACCATGAACATATAAAGAAGTTTTCACCATACTACAACTAATGTTTCGGCATTAAACGATCCATAAAAGGTTGATATGCCGTAAAAAAAATAAAATAAATAAAACTAGCAAAAATCTACCCGTCTTCTGTGCAGCAATTAATCTAGCATTTAGTTGTGTACCCTTCTTTACAGAAAGACAAAAAAAAAATTCGTTTTAAATTTTGGTAATTTGAAAAAAAAAGATTGTTATGGTGTTATTTGATATATTCCAATGTTGAGGAAAATTACTGTGCATAAACAGTCACGTTTTATTAATTAGGAAAAAAACAAAGATTTTATACGGTCCTTTTGATATTCAGTCGATGGATTTGATTTTGTATAGGCATAAAAATGAAAATAAATTCCCCATTAAAAACGGGTTATGAAATGAATTAATGAAATAGCGAAATTTATATATTCCTGAGTAAGTTGCAGTGAGTAATTTTTTTTTCCTTTATTATTGAAGACAGAAAAATAAAAACTTTCAAAGTTTTTAAAAGTATGAATCTTTTTTTTTGTGATTTATAAAGGGGCTTTTTCTTTTTCATGGAAAATTTAATGGTTGTTATCAAACAATAAAACAAATATTTATTGAATCAAAATTTAGTTTTAAAAATAAACATTTAATTATTGAAAGAAAAGTTTGTTAGTCATTGTATGGAGTTTATATCTTTTAAAAATAAATTATTCCAAAGTAGTGTGTGTGTGATTATATATATATATATATATATATATATATATATATATATATATATATATATATATATATAAACTAGAACAAAGGCTTGATATTGGAGAAGCTTGATGACCAAAATGATAAAGTTGATAGGAAAAATTAAGCAAGCCAACATGAAAGAGATAGAAAAGAAAAAATAAAGAAAGGAAGAAGAAAGATGAAGAAATAGAGAAGGGAAAGAAAGTAAAAAGAAAAGAAAGGCTAAAGAATGGATGAGGAGAGAAATAGAAAAAAGAAAATTTAATATTCTTTTTCTTGGAAAAAAAATCAAATTAAAGAAATCCACCCCCTCCCACCCACGCATTATGGTGATGGTGGGAGATAGAGCCCAGAGCAAGTAGGAGTTAAAAAAGGAGGACCTTTAACCAAAAAAGGGCTTTATTGGGAACCAAAAGAGAAGGGGCTGAATCTCATTGGATGAGAGAACGACAGAAAGAAAAGCTAGAGGATCAATTAGTTTCTCCCTGAAATAGAAAAAAGAAAAATCTAACTCTATTTATCTTCCTCCCACAAGGTAAGATGTGACACAAGGTCGGAAAAGTGGGAAAACAACAGCGCTCGAGAATTTGAGCACTCTAGCTTTTTAAAAATTGCCTGGGCAGCCTCGTCGGCATTTCCTGGTAGGGGCGCCTCAGGCGATTAGCAATAAACTAACCCCTTCTCAAAGGGTGAGAAGGCAAAGTCTGGGAGGGTGCACCTCCCAGAACTGCACAGGACGGACAACCGATAGACCGGCGTAAATCCAGCTCTGAAGGCCCGGACAATACCGGTTTATTGGGCGAGGTAAAAACCACTATTTATTCTTTTTTTTTGGATAAAACCAAATTAAAGAAAGTACCCCTCCCTCCCCATTAGAGGGTGGCAGCAGGTGACGGTGACAGATGGAGCCCAGAACAAGTGGGAGTAAAAAGAGGAGGACCTTTGGCCAAAAAAGGGATTTATTGAGAACCAAAAGAAGGGTCTGGATCTCATTGGATGAGAGAACGAAAGAAAGAAAGGCTAACGGATCAACAAGGTTCTACCTGACCCAACCGACTCGGGTCTGAAACGGAATCTGATATAAGCAAATAGACTCTCAAAAAATCAGTTGAGTTAGAATCTCCGTGTTGCGAAAGACAGGTTGTCACATTCTTGAGCCGTCTGTGTATGAGAACCCTGAGCCACACTTAAAAGAAATTTGACCCACTGATAAATTATAAGCAAGTTTGTGCACCACCCAGCTCTGCATGAACCAGTGGGGGGGGGGGGGGAGTTGAAAAGACTTTGACTTAAAAAGACTTGAACGATTGTTATCTTGAACTGTTGTTACTTTAATAAACCTGTTGTTGTTATTCACCAACAGTTGTTGGTCCCTTTGAAATTTCTTTTGCGGCTAACAACAGATGCGAAACGTAGGAGTTACCAAGGGCTCCGGTTGATAATTTTCATCGAAAAGGGTTTACACAATGGGCTTTTGTTCTGCACGATTTTAGGATTTGATGACGGCAGCCGTCAGCGATAGACATTCATGACTGAGTGGACATTTATGACTGAAGCATGGTGAACAAGTCAGACATAGATTAAAGTTTATTTCTACCAAATATGGTTTG
Source organism: Sepiola atlantica (assembly GCA_963556195.1). NCBI lineage: Eukaryota > Metazoa > Mollusca > Cephalopoda > Sepiida > Sepiolidae > Sepiola > Sepiola atlantica. Next base: position 137,705,983 of record OY744518.1, read on the forward strand.
ACTGCAGAAAGGATTGTACATTTTATTAAAGATTCCATGGGTGACATTTTGGGGGAGGTCACCCTGTATTTACAAAAAATTGCAATCTTGGGCTATTTGGGGACATTTGAGCCCATTGTAGGATAATCCAGAGTTTCCCCAGAAAGAAATGTGGTTCAGTCAGGTTTCCGCTTTCACGGTCAGATAACTTCATGCACAACTTTTGAGAAAATCAGGGCTATAGTAGCAAACATAACACTAGTTTTTAGAAGCTCGGCCTTTGTAGTTTTGAAGATATTTACATTTATACAAAGTACGCAAAATAAAAACAAACTTTAGTGAGATGGGAAAATGGCAATAATTTTTTTTTTAATAACTTCAAAATTTGGGGGTATTTTTTATTCAAAGTTGAGACACATTTGTATATGTATCTATATAATAATATGCTAAAGTAATTTCATGTTCGTATGGACGTTATCACCATCCACCCCTTCCTTAAAAGATGGGATCGTTCGATCTCCGAAGATGCAATGTAAAACAATTGATTTTTAAAATTTCATCTCATGTCGCTGTCGTGTCAAATGTGAAACTCAGAACTAAAATACACTTTCTTGGTTTTCTGACTAGGATCAAATTGTAGTATCTGTTCTATCCAAAGATTGTACAATAATATCGTGGGGTCTGCGTTCATGCCGGACGTCCATAGAATGGAAATATTTCATGAACTCATACAAGGGTTTTGGAGATAGACACCAATAATCAGATTTATTTTGAAACTACATTAGCCAGAGTACTGAGATAAGTATGTTTCATTTTGAACACAGGCGATACAATAATATCGTGGGGTCTGCGTTCGCGCCGGATGTTCATAGAATGGAAATGTTTTTTAAGAACAGCAGCAATATAACACATCACTCGATAAGTCCAATGTCGAACTAACATAGCAACAACTTTTAGGCAAAATTCTACTTTATTCATCAACATAGTCTCCTTCTAGGGTGATACACTGATTCCAACTCTTCCCTAACAATTCGATGCCATTTTTTTGTAGAATGATTTTTCTTTAGCCTCAAAATACGCTTCAGTTTCCGTTTCCGTTTCAGTTTTCTTCATTGGAGCCAAATTTCTTTCGCTGGAGCATTCTTTTGAGATGTACAAACAGTCAGTAGTTGCTGGGGGTAGATCTTGAGAATAGGGTAGGTGCAGAAGCAATTCGAAGTGCAATTCATGTAGTTTTGCCATTATTGCGATCGACTTACGACATGGTGCATTGTCTTGGTGAAAGAGTACTTTTTCTTCTTCATTTGTGGCCGTGGTTTTTGACAATTTCTTCCTTCAACCACAGCAATAATGCACTAATAATATTCGCTATTGATTGTTCTTCCTTTCTCAAGGTAATTGATGAACAAAATACCTTGCGCATCCCAAAATAGGGAGGTCAAAACCTTGCCTGCTGATGTTTGCTTCTTTGGTCTCTTTGGATAGCTTTCACCTGCTGCTGCCCACTCAGCTGACTGCCGAGTTGACTCCGGAGTGAAGTGATTTCATCCATTGTCAGATATTGACGCAAAAACTCCTTTTTGTTGCCTTGGAACAGTTGCGAAAAATGCTCTGAATCATCGACACATCGTTGTTTTTGATCAACTGTAAGGAAACTCACTTTGAACGCAGCTTTGTCGTTGACAAATGTTCATGCAAACTGGTGAATACACCTTCACCTTTTGATATCTTCAACTCCTCTGCTATCTTATGCAACTTCAATTTTAGAGTTTGGACTTTTTTAATGTTTTCTAGGACAACTGCCAAATTTGGGTGACCTGAGCGTTTAGCATCATTTGTGTCTGTACAACCGCATTTAAAGTCAGCATACCACCTCTTAACCTTGTTTCTGATGGAGCAGAGTTTCAAATAACACTCATCATATCATTGCATTGCTTGAATAGTATTTTTCCCATCAGAAAGCAATGCTTGATCAACACACGAAATTCAGATTGCAAATTATTTTCAAAATTTGCAACAATAGCTTCACTTAAATAACTGTAATTTGTAAACTAACAATCCAATTGGGCTCAAAGTTTGACACGTGCTATTTGAAAGTTTGTACTTTATAAAAATTATATGGATTATTTTATTATTGGCGCCATCTTTATGTCAGGTCCGGCTAGGTACGATTCCACCATTTGCATGTTGGTTCCACATTCAACCTTGTTTCTTTTCTTTGCCTCATTCCACATTCGTTCTACGTGGTTAGTTGTGGCACCTGTTAGTGGATCAACAAAATTGTATTTGTGATGCACACGCACATGATGGAATCCTTCGGCACCTAGCCGATCATACGCTCGCCAACAATCAGAGACAATCATTATCGTTCAATATCTATATGATAAAGTAAAGTCGATTTTCCTCCTGTCTAGACCAAAAGCTTCATATGCTATAGAAGAACTATTTTTAAGCACGGCAGCAATATATGTTACGACAGATGAAGGATACAACAGTGGAATTTTCACGGGTCCCGCTAATAACTACGTATTTATATAAGTACATATTTGATTTGGTTTGTTTTATTATTATTTTTTTTTTATTATTCTTTCTGGTTTAACCTTTGCAGTATTTCCTCTGAAAGTCTCTTTGCTAAATTGTGTCCTTGGCATTCAATAATGTCTTTTATAATTGATCTTTTTTATTTTTCAGAAAAGTTTTTTTTTTCCCCAGTTAATATCTATCGCCTATGACATTGATACCCCTGTGAGGAGGGTTGTATGAAACAGTCGGCCTGTTGAGGGTAATCAAACCGCCATATTTGTTTTCGAAAATAATTGGCACATTTTGTGTCAGCAATAAAACTACTCCAATAAAATAAAAAGAGTTAGAGTTAAGATATACAAAGGCATCGACCCCCCCCCCTCCTTTTCCATATTGCTCAGGACCGCCATGCAGGGGCTGTCATGACTTTGGATGTAGTGAAGGCAAGGGAAGAAGCCAGCTCAACCCAAACAGGGTGGACATTGTTGCAACAACAACAACAACAACAATAATAACAATAACAACAACAAAAATAATAACAATAACAACAACAACAATAATAACAATAACAACAATAACAATAACAACAATAACAACAATAACATCCCCTAAGACCCAATCCTTCCTCATCGTTGTAGAGACGGTGGCAACGTGGTAATATCAAAGCTACCCGGCTAACAGGAATTTGGTGAAAATCTAGGAGGAGTCGGCATCAGGATTTGGCGTCCTCTGGTCATCTCTGCCTCTGGTGTGTGGCAAGCAAGAATGCGTTGTGTGCAGAACCACGAATCAACGTTAATTCTGCACCATTTCTTTGTGTTTTCTGTGCAAAACCTTTCCCGACTTTGCATGCAAGCGTTGAGCCTTGCTGCTCTATATGTCGGGGTAGGGGGTAGGGGTAAATACCTGCAATCCCGCAGATTAACGAATGCGACTAACGGGGAGGACTTCATGCAGACCATACAATCCTGAAGCACGATCTTCGTGAGCCCCATGCAGAAGTCTGACTCGCTCCTCCACCACCACCACCACCACCATCTCCCCCCCCCCCTCTAAAATTTCAATGTTTGAGATTTAAACAATTTGGTATTTTTACCCTTTACCTCCATGCTGTCAACGGAAAAATAAAAATAAGATTCCATTTTTTTTCTGCGATTTACACATCAACATCCCGGAAATATCTGGAAAAAAATTTTTCAAATAAATATTTTAGACTTTAGAGTTGAGGATTTACTTTATATATAAATATAAATATAACGTGAAATGATCACCCACTTCCTGACAAGGAAGCATTATTTATCACCCAGTCTTTACCACATAGCATAGGACAAAACGAGTAACCATTTTTTTTGTATTTCCAAAATGGCTGCCATTTTGGAAATAATTTTTAAAATGGTTACTCGTTCTGTCCTATGCTATGTATAGCAGTCATTTTGAAAATATAAAAAATGGTTACTCGTTCTGTTTTACGCTATGTGGTCAAGAATTGTGTGATAAATAATGCTTACTTGTCAGGAAGTAGGTGATCATTTTACGTTATATTTATATAATAAAGTGAACCCCCATGCCAAAATCTAATTTTTTTTTTGCTTTTTCCAAGTGTTTCCAGGATGTTGACATGTAAAATAAATAATTAAACTACAAGATTATAAAAAGAAATTATAATAGAAAAATGTTGATTTTTTTTTTTTTTTTTTTTGTATTTACAAGCGTAATGTGAGTCTAAGAGACAGGCTTAGATCTGATGACCTCAGAGGAAGATTAAATCTGGGCAGTATATAGAGATTTGTGCAGAACAGGAGACTGTGATGGTATGGCCACATTGAAAGAATGGATGAGAGTTCTTGCGCTAGTAGATGTAGATCAGTTGGGGCAGCAGGTTCAGTTCACAGGGAAAAATGGGAGGAAGTGATAAGGATGGATTGAGTGAAAGAGGAATAAACAAAAACCTGGCCAGAGATAGATTAGTTTAGAAGTCAATTTATAAAAGTCGTCCAACACATACCAGCATGTAAAACGGACGTTAAACTGATGATGATGATGATGCATTCGTATATGTGTGTGTGTGGTTGTACGCATGTGTGTGTGATTTGAAAGTAGCCGCTGTGCGTGTGTAAGTGAAATGTCCATCAGCTTCCCCGCACCCGCACCCGGAGGGAGGGGGGGGAGTAGTTGGAGCAAAAACGTTGTTGCCTGCTCACTGGAATGAGGAGAAAGAGAAAGTTTTGCGCTGTGTGATATTTTTTATATGTTTGACCAGTGGTTTGCCCGACGTAGTTGTAAGCAACCACATTTTTTTGTGCCTTTTCTGCGCTTTTTTTTTAGACTGCTCCTGGGAGCTGGTTTTTATGGCCCCAGTTTGAGCTTTTGTTGTTGAAGTGAATTTCTGCTTTGTTTCTGTTTACTCTGCTGACGCCAATTTGATAAAATATTAGCGGTCAATCCTATACCTTGTACATTGGATCAGCTAAAATAATTGGTCGTTACTGTATGGCAGAGATTACAGAAACGCTGGATGGATAGAATTGCCGGTCTTACTCTATCGACCTCCATGAGAAAACACGTTGCACAACGACGTCTGAACTGGTTTGGCTACGTCGGCCGCCGTCAGTCATCTGAAATGCTCCAATGTGTGTCCCACATTGAATCTTGATGGCCCAAAGCCACGTGGTAGGCCGCTTAAGACATGGAGAGGATCAGTTGATGACGATCCGATCCTGGCGGGCGGAACAAGCAAAATGGCAACAGACAGGAAAAGTTGGAAGTTATTCACGAAACGTCTACCCTCAGACAAGAAGACGAAAAATGAAAATAACAAGCCGCGCGTGTGTGTCCCCCTCTGTATGTGACTCGATGTGGCGAGTGTAAAATGCATTAAATTTGGGCAATTTGGGGCATTTTTGACCCCTTTTGACCCCCTGGGGGCGCGAACCAGAATTTTTCTGAGGTCAAGGATGCTCATTTTATATCCAGAATAATTGCCTCTACATTTTGGCCAAGTTTCAGAAAAATTGAATGGATGGATCAAACGTTATGGGAGAAAAGGGTAATTTTGGCCATTTTGGGGGCTTTTGACCCCCTGGGGGCGCGAACCACATTTTTTCAAAGTCAGCAATATTTATTTTCTATTAGGAACAATTGCCTCCACATTTTGGCCAATTTTCAGAGAAATTGAATGGATGGATGAAAAGTAATGGGGCAAAAATGTCATTTTTTTGCCATTTCAGGGCCTTTTGACCAAAAATCGGAGAATGTCACTTTCTAACCTGACCAAAGTTACAACTTCATGCAAAATGTCATAGAAATTCAATGGATGGTTGCAGAGAAAAATCCGGACGGACGGACGGACGGACGGACGGACGGACGGACATGCCTCAAAACATAAGTCCCCCGATTTTATAAATCGGGGGACTTACGAAATGGCAACAGTCAGGAAAAGTTGGAAGTCATTCACGAAACATCTAACTTCAGACAAGAAGACAAAAAAATGAAAATAATAACATTAAAAATAATGAAATGTGCTCGACTGAGCTCCAGTCTCTGGTTCTTCCTTGTAAGACATTCACAGCCAAAACTCGTCTTTCTACCTCAACTGAAAGGAACTTTCCTTTCTTGCTTTGTGTGCCTAACGTCAGGTGGAATTTCCATGAACAGAGTTTCTTTCCAAGAACTTCAGATCTGTGAAACACATTACCACAGGATTGCTTTTCTGCAGACTACAACATGGTCATCTTCAAATCCAATGGTGTCCGTGCCTTGTACATTGGATCAGCTCAAATAATTGGTCATTATTGTATGGCAGAGATTACAGAAACGTTCTTTCCAAAGGAATAGTTATCACCCTAATTGGAATTATTGGCATCTAAAAATGAAGGAAACCAGATATTTTCGAAATTCCTGAAATTGTTGTCTAAATTTTTGAATGGTCATATGATAATTATGAAGTTTTCAAGAATTGCATATGCAATAAATGCTACATTTCTCTCTGCTCTCATTTGTTTTCGTAACAAACTCGGCTCAAGTCTATAAATATCTGTTTGCCCCTTGTGTAATATAAAATAAATATGATCTTTTTTTTTTCAAGAGTTTGTTCAAGCGAGGCATGAACGATTAATTTCACTTTACTGTTAGGAAAACATAGTTGTTTTAATGCAAGTATACCCCCGAAACACTCACACACATAAATATCTCTAATTGGTGTGAAAGGAAAAAACATTTTTTTCTTCTTTCCCATATTTTTTCTTCCTTTCCATTTTTATTTTTGAAATATTGAAATAAAAACTAAAAATATGCAAAAGAAGAATTATTATTTAATTTTCGAGTTTCAGGCTAGAACTGGCAGATCTTCTTTCGTTTGCTTCACAGCATCTCACTGTTAGATCACCAGCTCGGTTGAGAAAAGCCATGCTAATGTTTTGTTGTCTAGTGCAGCTATGCCGGCTTCGCCGTTTGGTGGCCGATATTTAAGGCATGACTTGATGATGTGGTCTACTATCTGTTCAGAGTGACCACAGTCGCAGACAGCCGAGTCCCTGAGTCTCCATTCTTTCATGGTCGCGGTGAAACGGCCGACACCTGTCCTGAGGCGGTTGAGCATTGTCCACTGCCGGCGAGGGAGGTCCATGCCTGGTAGGTTATCTGGGTCCTCCACAAATCTGTGCAATCTTGATTTATCTACTGCCTGCCATTCCTCCGTCCAGCAACGTTTCAGCCAGATTCGTTTTGTGACGTCACCGGGTGTTGAAAGCAGGAACTGGTGAGCATGCTCCAAGAATGGGCGTCGTGACTTCAGGCGAGCTCGTGGAGGGGTCTCTGTAGCGAGCTTGTGGAGAAGGTGGTCCTCATCGATGGAGGAGATAAAGTCAGCCTTTTCGTGGCCTCCTCCATAAGTACCCACTAACAACAGCGAAACTAATATATATATATATATATTCCTCTAGGAAAGACGTTTTACCCCCCATTGGGTAGTCAGTATTTTAGACATGACTCGATGATGTAGTCGACTGTTTGTTCAGAGTGACCACAGTCGCAGACAGCCGAGTCCCTGAGTCCACATCCTTTCATGGTCGCGGCAAAACAGCCGACACCTGTCCTGAGGTGGTTGAGCATTGTTCACTGCTGGTGAGGGAGGTCTATGCCTGGTAGGTTATCCGGGTCCTCCACAAATATCTCTAATTGCTGTGAAAGGAAAAAACATTTTTTTCTTCCTTTACATATTTTTTCTTCCTTTCCATTTTTATTTTTGAAATAAAAACTAAAAATATGAAAAAGAAAAATTATTTTTAGTGTGTGTATCACTGTTTTTTATGAAGCAATAGTAACTTAGAAATAAATGGAAAATGCTGATCAACAATTTAATAATTTTATTAACTAGAAATGTCAGGAATGAGCTGTTGAAGCAATGAACTGATCCATTATCCAAACAATTATGTGGTCATGTCAAGACATGACCGTTTGTATCCCATGGTCTTGTACCACTGGCGTTGTGCGATCTGTCCTGTAGTAAATAAAACTGGATCAGGGTCCTACTTGTACTCTGGCTATTACGGGACAGCGAGCACGACTTACAGAAAGCCAAAGGTCAAACAGCCTATAAACCTTGATGGAACATAGTCCCATCTTTTGCTTGATCCCCAAATCGAAAGATGTTTCAGCAGAAATGAAAATATCGAAAACAAGAAAGGATTTTTATATATAACTACAATTGATTACAAATATAATATCGACATTCCTTTCAGAATACTCCGCTTTATAGTTACAGTCAACTCCCCAACCCCAAGATGGGGGAGCAAAAGGTGGAACGTCCGCTCACTTCGATCGTCAAGTCTGCTCTGATGTTTTTCCTGATCCTCTCTCGATTGATGACGTACTTCTACAACTGTGTTTAATACATTGCTCAGTCGGCCTACTTCAAAATAAAAGCAATACAATGTTTACACTTTAAATTTTAGTATCAACCTTGCAATTATCAAAACAATCACAGTCGTATTCCAAACCCTGACCTACATCTTGTTACAATCTAGGTTATCATTTTGATTCAATTTTGTGCTTTTCCAATCACTACGGGAGAATATTGTTACAGGATGAATGAACAAAACACTACAAGTCTTCAACGAACATCAGTTATTGCAATGAAAAGTGAGTTTAACAGTGGAAATCGACTAGAACTGAATGACAGGTGAGTCGGCGAACTAACTAACTGACTGAATAAGCGAAATACGCCCGCTTATATCGAGCCCAGGATGTCATTGATTGGTCAGGAAAACGAATCATTTGCGACTCACTTCGTTGTCTTAGATGTCTGTCTACAACCGTTTATTGGATATAACCACTGTCCCTTTTCCACCGCAGACACAGCACACAAGTTAGTTTGCGGCACTTCAGTTGGTCTGGACAGCTGTTATCACCAAGAGAGCGGGGCAGTGAGCAATTCATTGTTCATATCAGCTCCACTACGGATCCAAAATCAATGTTTTTGATTTTGGTACAGGCCATGACATCACCCTTCAATAAGCTGGAATAAAATGTCTTCCCTAAAATTAAGTTGAAAAGAGATAAAGTTGATTTATTTACTGATTCGAAGAAATTATTAAACAAATTCTTAACACGGATGGAGAGAGGGGGGATTGACCGTAACCTTAAGTCAGAGAAAAGAATGAAAATAATTGTTTCATTTAATGCTGGTACTAATTGAATGTTTGGCAACGGCTCGACCATTTCCGGTCTGTTCCGTAATTCACAATCGGAAACATTCGAGTTTATAAGAGTTTATATAGAAGTACCTTTATTTCTTCGTACTCGATGAACTGCTCAATAATATTTATTTCAATTTATTATTTCATCCTCTCTAAAAAAAAGATATTTCTCATTATCAATTAATGAAGATTTATTCTTCTGCAATCATTACATTTTTTTGTCTAAATTGTTACTAGTCAAAAAGGGATCACAAAAAGCCCCCTTCTTTGCTGGTCCCTATTAAGTCTGCACCATTCACTAAGTGTCAAGACTGAAGCAAGTGCCGATCTGTTAAAGTCTCTTCTTTTTATAATAAACACAACAACAATTACAACAAAGGCGCCCTCTGGGCCAATCAAAAACTTCACCCAATGGCTGTAACTTGATACATTACATCCCTCCATTCTTAGATGAATCACTAAACATAGTCTCTTAACTTAAATGGAGCTCTCCTTACACGCTCAGATCTCCAAGGAATAGGCGATGCTTTCTGTTTGAAGTCTATAGGTTCCACCTCAGCCTCATCCTGTTTTAATAATTTAGTAACTCCTTATTCCTCAGTAGACTCCCTTGTACTGGTTGTCACCGTGTCCTCTGCGGCATCATTCATATCTGTCACATTCTCCTCTGGGACCCGGATTGTCCTTTTAATGATCTGGTCTGAATGTCTCCGTGTAACTCCTCTCTCGGTCTCTACCTCAAAATTGACATTACCCAACTGCCTCGTAATGATGCTCTCCAGCCACCGTTGACCAGTGCCAAAATTCCTCACAAGGACTGGATTATTTACCCCATGATTTCAGCACGGTGTCATGATCTTAGTACCCTTCTCTATTTTGTAGTTATACACCCTGCTCTTAAACTTGTTTGGCTGTAACAGATGAAAGGCTGTTCTTAATTGTCGCTTGAACAGCAATTCAACTGGAGGAACCCCAGTTACTGTGTGTGGAGCTGTCCTGTAGTTAAAAAGGAATCTGTTGACTTTTGTTTCAAGAGATGTTTTTGTGTCTTTGTCCACCCTCTTCATTGTTTCCTTGAATGTACGCACACTGCGTTCAGCCTGGCCGTTGGAGGAGGGATGGTAAGGAGCTGTGAATATGTGTTTAACCCCATTTGCCTCTAAAAACCTCCTGAATTCATCACTGGAGAAACAAGGGCCGTTGTCACTCACAACCAGCAGAGGCAAACCATGAGTCGCAAAGATTCCTCTTAACTTCTCAATGGTAGCTGCAGCAGTGGATGTCTTCATTATGCAAACCTCCATCTATTTGGAGTAGGCATCAACCACTATTAAGGACATGTGTCCAAAAACTGGACCAGCATAGTCTATGTGAATCCTTTTCCAGGGCTGACTTGGATATTCTCAACAATGAATCGGAGTTCTGTTGGGCTGTTTCTGATTTAGCACACAACTTTCACACCCCTTGGCGGTCCACTCAATATCTTCATCCAGTTTTGGCCACCATACATAGCTTCTAGCTAATACTTTCATCCTCACAATGCCTACATGAGTTTGGTGTAATTGCTGCAGAACTTTTCCTCTCAACTTAGGAGGAATAATAATCCTGCTTTCCCACAGTAACACGCCATCTTCACAGGTCAGTTCCTCCCGTTTATTGAAATAGGGCTTTAACTGTTCACTCCAACTGACCCCATTCCAGCCATTCATGGTGAATTTGTATACCCGACTCAAGATCGGATCTTTCCTAGTCTCTGCTTTCACAGCTTCAACCTTCACTGGAGCTTCCACAAGGTCCATCATAAATATTTCATTAGTGGATTTAGATATATCTTTTTCCTGAGCCTCCAGTAGAAGACGACTCAAACAGTCCGCATTACTATTGAGGGCTCCAGTTCGATATTCTAGTTTGTAATTATAGGCAGCCAAGAATAGGGCCCAACGCTGAACCCGGGCAGCTGCCATAGCAGAAATTGGCTTGTTCTCTGCAAATAGACCCAACAACGGTTTGTGATCGGTGAACATCGTGAAGGGGTTTCCAAACAGATATTGATGTAACCTCTTCACTGCAAAAACCAGGGCAAGCCCTTCCTTTTCAATGTGTGCATAATTCTGTTCAGCATCTGAGAGCGTTCGGGAGATTTAACATACTGGCTTTTCACTGCCATCTTCCATCCTATGAGCCAACACAGCTCCCAAGCCATAAGGAGAAGCATCCACTTGTACAAGTGTGGGCTTAGATGGGTCAAAATGAGTCAGAAGAGGTGCTGTACACAGCATTTTCTTTGTCTCTTCAAAAGCTTTTTGTTGGCAGGCTTCCCACTTCCAAACTGTGCCTTTCCTCATTAGACTGTGCAGTGGCTCAAGTCGTGTGGACAAATTTGGTAAATGGCTGCGATAATAATTTACTGCCCCAAGATAGGCTTTCAACTCTGTAACATTCCTGGGTGTGGGGGCTCTTGCCATCGCAGCCACTTTCTCTGGTAGAGGAGCTGTACCATCCTTGCTAACCTAGAACCGTAGATAGGTTATTTCCTCAAGAAGGAATTCGCACTTGCTTCTTTTCAATTTGAGCCCAGCTATGCTCAGCGTATGTAATACTCTCTCTAGGTTCTTTAAGTGGTTGTCATCATCGAGACCTGAAATTAGTATATCGTCCACTCGTTCCTTGCAGAAAGGAACATCTTTCAATCGTTTGTCCATCTCCTGTTGAAAAATGCCTGTAGCACTGTGCACCCCGAACTGTAACCTTGTGGGTTGGTACAAACCCCTATGTGTGTTTACAGTTAACAATTCCTGGGTACCTTCCTCCAATTTCAGTTGCTGATAGGCGTGACTTAAATCCAGTTTGCTGAATTTTTCACCCCCTCTCAGTGTGGCAAATATATCTTCGGTTCGAGGAATAGGGTAGCTGACACATGGAGCTGCTGCATTGATGGTTTGCTTATAGTCCCCACATATTCGGATCCCCCCATTGTTACTTTTAACAACGGGCACTGTGGGTGCAGCTCATCTAGAATATTCTACTCTTTTGTAAATGCCTTGGTTTTCTAGGCGGTCTAACTCCTTCTCCACCCCTTCTCTCAAAGCATAAGGTACAGGCCTGGCTCGACAAAATTTGGGCTTGGCTTCTTTATCAATGGGTATATTCATCTGAAAGTCTTTCAGGCATCCCATTTCTCCATTAAATAAGGCATCACATTTTGTAAGTATTTTTTTAAGCCTCGATGGGTTCTCCCTTGTTAAACAAAACAGCCTTTCCCAGTCCAGCTTTAACTTCTTCATCCAATCTCTACCCAGTAGAGTTGGTACCTCTCCTTTCACAACCAGTAGTGGTAAACAGTTCACTTGTCCTTCATGTAATACCTCTACAACTGTTGTCCCCTGAGGTTTTACTATTTCACCAGTATACGTCGTCAGTTTTACTGTGCTTTTTTTAAAATCCTGAATCCTGCCCAGTTCTTTAAATTTTTTTAAACTAATGATCGAACAAGATGCTCCTGTATCTACCTCCATGACCACTTTTTTTTTGTTTAACAACAGCTCCACCTTTACCGGTGGTGTTTGCAAGTTAGAAACATTGTATGAATTCAATTCTTCTTGCCGAACCTCCCTCTCATCCAGATCTAACCTTTCCATAGTGAATCCTTTTTCAACTGTCTGGTCTTCATCAACCACATTCATTGGATCGCTCTTTTTAGTTATTTTAAAGAATTTACCTTGTTGCTGCCTGCACTTTCTGCGGATGTGTCCTGTCTTATGACATCTGTAACATTCACTATTTTTAAATGTACATTTATCTGCCGTGTATCTGATACTACCACATCTGTAACACTCCCGTCTCAAGGGTAATTTGTGTATTGGGTTTTCATAATCGGGAAATGTTTCCTGCATTGATATAGAATATTTCCGGGCTGATTCGATTGACACTGCTATTTCAATAGCTTGATTCAACGTTAGATCCCTTTCGGTTAGTAGGCGTTCCTGGATTTTCACATCTTTAATTCCAGAGACTAAGCGGTCCTGTATGTATTCACCAACCCTCTCTTCAAAATTGCAGTGTTCGGACATTTTCCTTAATGCGGCCACATAGTCACTATAGAATTAAACTAACACTTACCGGCATAAGGGCCTCAATTGGTATCCATCTCATGGAGGAGTGCTTGTTCGAATAAATGAACATTTATACACTAAAATGGCCACATATGAATCTCAGCCAATCAGAACACAGAGAATGGACTTTCCCTTCTGAGCATAATGGAACATTCTAGCCTTGTTATAAACAGGCATTTTGATGTGCTCAACAGTTTGACTTATCTTGCTGCTCAACAGTTTTGACTTATCTTGCTACTCAACTGGTCGTACAGTTGAGCCCTAAGCATCGACTCTATAGTCACTTATAGACTCTTCCTCCCTTTTGTTCCTCGTGTTGAACAAGAATCTTTCATGAATCACATTAGGTGCTGGTTTAATATGTCTCTGCATCAGCTCAACTAGTTCATCAAACGTTTTCTTTTCCGGACGATTATCTGCTAAACCTCTTAACACAGCATAGTGTTTTGCACCAATAACCGATAATAAAATCGCCCTTTTCTTCCCTTCACTCTCAATATCATTGGCTATAAAAAAAAAAACTCCACACGTTCAATGTAGTTAATCCAGGACTCCTCAACATCGTTCCATTCCCGTAAAATGCCCATCAACGCCATTTAAAAAAAAAAAATTTTTTATGCTTCTGGGAACTCCGAACACATCCAATGAGTGTGTTTACTTTTTTTTTTCTTAAAAACTTCCAGCACATGTTGGTGTTAATCTTCCAAATCGCTTCCTCGCATATTCTTCTACTACCTCGTCGCCAATTATTAAGTCTGCACCATTCACTAAGTGTCAAGACTGAAGCAAGTGCCGATCTGTTAAAGTCTCTTCTTTTTATAATCAACACAACAACAACAATTACAACAAAGGCGCCCTCTGGGCCAATCAAAAACTTCACCTAATGGATGTAACTTGATACATTACAGTCCCCAAATTGAAAGGTGTTATAGCAGAAATGAAGAAATCTAAAACAAGAAAGGTGTTTTATACAGCTTACAAGATATTAAAAAGTGAGTAAAAATGGCAGCTACCTTCTCTTTGGAAGTTTTTTTTGGGGGGGAGAGAGTCAGCTAATCCGGAAAAATATAATAAATATTAAATGACGAAAAAATGAATGCATAATTTCTGGAAACACGCATGAGGACTTAAGGTAATTGGATTGTTGAAAAGATTAGCATATGAAGGTTTCAGTTCAAAATTTATAATAACCAAAGCGGCAGGGAAAAATCGACTTTACTTTATTATAGAGATGAAGATTTAGTTTTGTGCAATCTTAAACTTTTTTTGTTTAGATTGTTACTAGTCAAGAAAAAGATCACAAAAAGTCCCTCTTTTTTTTTTTGCTTGTCCCCAAATTGAAAGGTGTTGCAGCAGAAACGAAGAAATCTAAAATAAGAAAGTTTCTTTATATAGCTTACAATTTATTGTATGTAGAATTTCGACATTTATTTAGTCAGACTCAGCTAACAGTTACAATCAACTTCCCTCCAAATCAGTTAACAACTCCATCTTATCAGCAAATCAGCTTACATTCAAAGAGTTGAAATTTCTTTGATTGACGGAGGACCGTAACAGTGCAGATAATGTTTTCCTAATCTGAAGGAAATCGATGACAGCAGTCCAAATTTGTGAATTCCAACAAAATGGCTAACTCAGTAACAACTAATGCCACACAGCTGAAGTCGGACTGCCTTCACTATGCCTCGAGGTTCGACTCCTTCTTACTTTGATCCAACTAACTTATATAGCCCTTATATAATGGGACTGCCTCAAAATGCCACCCATGCTATCATTACTAAAATTCACACTCCTTTCTACAATCCAACCAATGCCTGACTTGTTCACCAAGTTTTAGTTATGAATTTTCAACAGTCTCCAGCATCAGCAGGAGTTGGTAGAAAAGGTCAGAAAGGAATTGAAAGATTCAGGATTTGACTACGAGGTGACATCTAAGAAAACAAACACATAATCGACAATCTGACACCGTCAGAATGCTGGAGTTTGTTGCTTAAGTTCAGGAGATAATCGGCAATGAACCCAGCAAGGTCCTCAGGCTGAACAACGATGGCTACATCCACATTCTGAGTAAAGGTAGGCCATATGTGTGGCAGCAAGACTGAGTGCCCTGGCATACCAATCAGAAGACCCAGGCCTTGCTGTTAGAGAACTTTGTCGATCACACTTCACCTGACATCTTGTCTCTGAGCTCAACTTCTTTCTCTGAAATGCAGTGAAACAAGACATCAACTGATCCAACTGCAACACGAAGGATGAGCTAAAGACCAGGATCAACAAAGCCTTTCGGAGCCAAAGTTGGGAGACAGTGACGAAGGCTTGTGCACAATTCTGAGGCTGCCTCGAGGTTGTCATCAAAGTAAATAAAACTGGATCAGGGTACTGCTTGTACCTTGACTAACACCAGACAACAAATGCAACCTACAGAAAGCCAAAGATCAACTGCAATGGACGAATGGACTAAGAACTACAAGTCTCCAACGGACATTGCCTTTAATTTACAAGACCTTCAACGGACATCGCCTTCTAACAAGCAGTGGTTATTCCAACAGAAAGTGAGCTTACAATGGAAGCCGATTAGAACCGAGCAGCAAACTTGTCACCAAACTGAATAAGCAAAACGTCATTGATTGGTCAGTAAGACGAATCATTTGCATAAGCGGACATGGTTGACTTTGTCGTCCCGGATGTCTGTCTACGTTGAGTAAAATCGACAATCGGAATAAATACATTGAAGACATTGCTAAGGCTGCTGCAAAGAAGATTGGCTCCCTTTACCGTGCTAGTAAACTTCTCACACTTGACATTATCCTGTATCTCTACAGGGCCACCATCCGCACATGCATGGAGTATTGTTACCACATCTGGGCTGGTGCACCATCCACTAGTCTCTCTCTCTTAGACAAGGTCCCAAAAAGAGTCGCCAACTTAATAGGTCCCTCACTATCCACCAAGCTTCAGCCCCTGTCCCATTGCTGCAATGTTTTTTCCTTGTGCCTGTTTTACAAGTATTTCAATGGAATGTGCTCCGATGAACTTGCTGCTCTAGTGCCCCCTCGACGTAAATACACTAGACCAACCCGACAATCAGCTAAGTCCCATCCATTCACTGTGGAGGTCTCCAGATGCCGGAGAGCCTTCTACTCTAATAGCTTCTTTCCTAGAGCTGCCGGCCTCTGGAACTCTCTCCCTATTCCCTGTTTCCCGACTGTACCGACATGCAGAAATTTAAAACTAATGTGAACAGACATCTCGCTGCACAGCTTCCAATTTAGGATGACCCCCCAAAAAACTTTCACCCTAATTCTCAGGAGCCCCTTACATCTACAGTGGTGGTCTGCCTTGTTTGGGGTGAACTTTGTTAAAAAAACAAATTTTTTTTTTAAGTCACAAAGACAAACTCATCCAAATTGGATGAATAAATCTAAAAACAAAATAAAACGACTGCGTTACTTTTTTCGAGACAAAAATCTTGCAAACAAAAATCATCCACATATATTAACATTTTATACAAGCAAAGCTATTTTGTTTCTGCATACATATTTTAGACTTGTTAGCGATAATATGATACAAAAGCCATGTTTCAATGAATGTCATTTGCAGAAATGATCAGATTTGCTTAGGGGGAAAAAAATGAAGAAATATTTTCTTTGTCTTTCTCTGCAAGATTCATAGAGATCTGATGCCAGACATCATGTCTGCAAAAGTCATTACATCTTCAAACAACAATATTCTATCTAACCGACCTGCTTGTGTAGGTCAGGCGGGAGAGGCTTGCTTTTTGAGTTGATTACATTGTCACGTGTTAAATGAACAAAAGGAATGTAAGTGTGACTTCATTACATTTTAATCTAACATTTTGACTAAAGAAATACAATTGAAAGTGATACCGTAGAAGATTGCAAGGTAATGTGGGGCATGGTTTTTAGATTTTGCGTTGGTGGAATTTCTTTTCTTTTTATTACTGATGAGTAATCACGTATCAAGGCAAAAAAGCTACTTGAGGATAAGGGTTAATGATGATGAATGCTATGAGAAGATTAAAAATCTCCACATATCACTCACTCAAAACAACAGCCGACCCAGAAGACAGGAATTTTTCTCTCTTTGTCAGAAACGCTGCTGATGGGATGTGAGGACTAAAGAACAAAATAGACGGGAACCGAGAGTTTCAAGGATGCTGAAAATAAATCCAAGGTCCACTTTCTACTTGTCATATGATGAAGATATCAGATTGTCCGGAAAGTTTGTGTTGATTTTTAGTACTTCATGTTTCGACATGTTATTTTTATATTTTTATTTTCATTAGAAATAATTTATATTTATATTTATATTTTTATTTTATTTTTTATTTTTAGTACTTCATATTTCGACATGTTATAACATGCCAAATTATTGACAGATATAGTATACTTACATTTCCGGTTAGAGCAGACTTCAAACTATCTCTTGAGAAAGAAAATTAAATATTATTTAACTTCTGTTAGTTTTGGAGCTCTTTGAAAATGGAAGATTGTAAAACTCATTTTAGGCACTTGATGCTTTTCGATTTTTCGCAAACAACAAAAAAGATACGTGCAGCGGACAGTGAAAATGCTTTAGCTGACAGAACTGTACGGAGGTTTAGGGTTAGAGTTAGGGTTAGGGTGTTGAGCTGTACGGATGTGGTTTCGCAAATTTTAGGGTTAGGTTTAGGATGTTGAATTTTATGGATGTGGTTTCGCAAATTTTAGGGTTAGGCTTAGGATGTTGAACTGTACGGATGTGGTTTCGCAAATTTTAGGGTTAGGGTGTTGAACTGTACAGATGTGGTTTTTGCAAATTTTAGGGTTAGGATGTTGAACTGTACGGATGTGGTTTTCGCAAATTTTAGGGTTAGAGTGTTGAACTACGGAAGTGGTTTTTGCAAATTTTAGGGTTAGGATGTTGAACTGTACGGATGTGGTTTTTGCAAATTTTAGGGTTAGGGTGTTGAACTGTACGGATGTGGTTTTCGCAAATTTTAGGGTTAGAGTGTTGAACTACGGAAGTGGTTCGCAAAGTTTAGAGCTGAAGATTTAAGTCTTAATTATGAAGAACGCTCAGGCAGACCATCTGCTACAGATGACAACCAAATCAAGACATTACACAACACAAAAACTAGTAGAAATCAAAATCCATCGGTAATGAGTATTTAGTAAAACTTGCGTACATAAATTGATACGATGTTTGGGTGCCACATCATTTGAGTGAAAAAAAAAACTGCTACAGAAGGATTTCATCGAGTCTGGGGATAAGGCATCACGAGAAGATAGTGATGCTTGGGAGTACCGACCACATCTCCAACGTCACGATCCGCTTGAGGAGAAAACCCTTCTAACAAGGAGACTCTGATGGTTTGGCCACGCCACTCATCATTCTCCAATCGACCTGATTCACAAGAAGATGACAGACAATCTGTAGGGATCGAAGGTTTGCCTTGGCATCATTCTGGCAACCTAGGGGATGTCCTGAACCATCAGACACTTTTTTTTTAATCAGGATGAGGTATGATCTGATTCACTCCTAAAAGGTGCACCCTCCCAGGCATTACCTGTATTTAGTAATCAGTGTTCAACTGTCTGACCAGTTGAGCTGAAAAGAACACGAGAAAGCCGGTTTATAAGAAAGCTGGAATGTTCCATTATGCTCAGATGGACGAGTCCATTCTCTGAATTCTGATTGGCTACTAGTCCAGGAATGGATAATCTTTTGGGATACTTATCATTTGAATTAAGAAATATTTGCATATCGACTTTTGGAGCACTTTATGCCGGTAAGTGTCAATTTGATTCTACAACCTCCTCCTTCGGAAGGTTGGGGTGGGGGGGGTGGGGGTTCAATGCCAGTTGCCTGAGCCACCCTTACTAGGAAATGCTGACAGGTCCGTGCTCAACTATCAACTTCAAAAGTTAATATATTAAGTGATGGGAGAAGGGTTTTATTACCTTTGTTAATAAAGAGAAAGAGAGAGATAGAGAAGCGGGAGTGAAAGACAGCGTATAAAATAAAAGTGGCAGGAGGGGGTCAAACAACATACAGTGAGAGAGGGTGAGAGTAATAGATAGAAGCCTAGTAAGAGATGGGTCACTTGCTGAGTTGCCAATTGTTGGGAATTAGCAGCTTCGGTCTCGGCTTTTTTTTTTTTTTTAACCCTTTTAGAGTTCCCCCTTAGGGAAGCTGCTCCCTCCCCCTCTCGACGTTAAACTGACTCCATGTCTTACCTTGTCACAGTCGGAAGCGAGTAAATAATGGTTAGGTCCGCTGGAATAACTCGTTGAGCATTGCCGGGACGCTGCTGCATACCACTAGTGTTACGGGACCTTGGATGGGGTTTGGGTTGCGAAAATGGGCACTGTTTTCGCAAGCTATCAACCTGACTGAACCAACTCTTATTCCACATGCCTTATAGTTGGATGCAGATTTTTCCCAGACTTTACGGGATTCCGCTCGGCACTATTTCAAAACAGCTAAATGCATAAACCCTAACCCTAATGTTTTACTCGTTAATGCTTAAAAAAAAAATTTTTTAAATGAAGTTACAACAATTTGAATCCAATACGCAAAATTTTTATTTTATGCCGACAAGCCTGTTCTTGGCTATCTCTGCACTCTTTCATAGTTGA
>OY744518.1:137740932-137895932 GCA_963556195.1 Sepiola atlantica
TTAGTGGGGGGGGGGGTGACTCAACCTAAATTGGGAGCTGTGCAGCAAGATGTCTGTTTACATTAGTTTTAAATTTCTGCATGTCAGTACCGTCAGGAAAACAGGGAGCAGGGAGGGAGTTCCAGAGTCCAGCAGCACGAGGAAAGAAGCTTTTGGAGTAGAAAGCTCTTCGGCATCTGGGGACTTCCACAGTGTATTGATGGGATTTGGCAGATTGTCGGGTTCGTCTAGTGAATTTGTGTCGTAGGGGCACCAGAGCAGCAAGTTCATCAGAACACAATCCATTGAAGTATTTGTAAAACAAACACAAGGAAGCAACATTGCGGCGATTGGGACAGGGGCTGGAGCTTGGTGGATACTGAGGGACCTATTAAGTTGGCGACTCTTTTTTTGGACCTTGTCTAAGAGGGAGACACTAGTGGATAATGCCCCAGCCCAGATGTGGCAACAATACTCGTTAAATAGTATTACTACTTGTGGTGATATACGCTTTTGTTTACAATTAGCTATTTCAATCTTAGCTTTACAGTTAGTTGAGAGTGCTCAATCTTAGGGCATACAGATAGATGAATGCATCAGGAGTCAGGTACTTTCTGGAGCAGTGGAATGATCCAACCATTGAAAGTCAGCCCTAAAAGCTTATCAAAGCAAGGGACTTCCTCAAGGAGGGAGACATTGGATCTTTTTAAGAAGCTCCCCACCAAAAAATAATCCCCGCTATTCAAGGGAGACAATTTTTCAGCCACTTTTGCTTCAAAAATTAACAAAATAAGAACGTGTAATTTATTATATACGATTGTTATTTTTTTTGTAATTAAGATTTTCATAAATTAACAAAATAAGGATGTTATATTTTTTTGTAATTAGCTTTCAAAAAAAAAAGTTATATTTTTTTGTAATTATAGTTTTCAAAAAAAAAGTTATATCTTTTTTGTAATTAAAGTTTTTAAAAAAAGATGTTATATTTTTCTGTAATTAAATGTAAAAAAAAAAAAGTTATATTTTTTGTAATTAAAGTTTAAAAAAAAAAAAGACGGGATATTTTTTCTATTGAGGGAGGGGGACATCATTGTGTCAAATCAGTTAAAATTTGCACGAATAGGTCAGTTCCCCGGTATCGTTGCCTCCGCACGAACTCGCAGAGGAAGGTGCATTCAAACACGTGTGAAAAGGGTTAACACGTAAAGAATTTAAAAAGTCGAAAAGTTGTCTCCCTTGGCAGCGGGGTTATTGTTAGCGGCCGACTAACTTTAGCACTAGTGGTGGGGAGCTTCTTAAAACCATCTGAGACATTCATTATAACACCCCTGTAAAACATTCGTAACAAAATCTCGTCTAACTACAACCACTGCAAAGAATTTTCCTTTCTTCCTCCGTGCACTCTAAAACTAGGCAGAACTTCCATGAGCAAAGCTTCTTCTCAAGAACTTCCGATCTGTGGAACCCGATACCACAGGGTTGCTTCCCAGCCGACTACAACATGGTCGTTTTCAAGTTCAACGTTAACAAATACTTGTCGAGCCGTCTGCTTAAATCATCAATTTCACACATCGTTTCCAATCCTCTCATGGTGTTGTTCATCGCCAACTGAAATCTCATTAACCCTTATCCTCGAGTGGCCTTTGAGCCTTGATAAGCAGTGCCTACTTAATAAAAAAAAAATCTGGAACAAAACAAGAATATGAACATCATCGGTAAGTAGAATGAAATGTAATTCGATTTACTTCCTTCTAGAAAATACTTTGTCCGTGTCGGAATTATTTTTAAATGGCTGCCATTTTTTACAAAAAAAAAAAATTGTGACTCTGTATTCGTCTATAGAGTTTCTTCCCTTTGTATGGAAAAAAATAATAATATTTTGAAAAAAAAAAGAAACGGTATAGTTTTAATAAAAAAAATGAAAAACAAATTACAAGTCACCAGGCGTAGCTATAGTTAGTTATATTTTAAAGTGAGGTGTTGAAAAAGAGGTTTAAAAATAAAATCATGGAGACTTTCAGAGTGACACTGAAAGCCTTCCTTCCCAGAGTGGACAGAGGGAGGGGGGGGGGCACCAGTAGAATTGGAGGTCAGAAGTGGTTAGAGGTAGAGTTAGTGAAATAAAATCACCGATCAAATTTTAAAAAAACAACACTTTAATTGGCAAATTCCGTGAAAAAAAAAACAATTTCTGAGGCCATTTAAGCTTAATTAGAGAGGAATTATGATCCTTCCAGCAATTTAAACAATTAACTGAAAGTGGTTTTACGTAATTGGATTAGCATTTAAATACACAGGCTTACAAATAGTTTCAGAGATTGGGTGTAGGTGTTTCTTATGTAGGTATTCATTAGAGACAGTGAGACTCTTATTATAGACCAGAATGGGCACCCAGCATTGTCCGGAAATTAATGGGGTCCTTATACAGGGTGATTCATAAGTCACTTAGCTATTTAAAATGATTACCATATGAAGCACAAACATACTATGAACTTTTGATAATTGTTATCTTACTTTCTAATTACTGCTATTTGTTATTGTTCGTTTATATATTTGTTTCTATATATATTTATTTTTATTTATTTAAATTTGTGTAAACCATCATATGTGCTTTTTTGTTCGAGGCAGTATGTCATTTACAATTGAAGAGCAAATTTTTATTGTTATTCATATGGCCAAATTTGATGAATCTCCCACACTTGTTGAAAGGCAATGACGACCTCAAATCAAAAATCACTGCCGAGTTTGTTAAAATTAATCAATCAAATATGCTACAAAGAGTCGTAAATTCCTTGCAAAAAAGAATGGAGCTATGCATGCAGAACGAAGGTGGAAATTTTGAAAATTTGCTGTAATTTTAAACTCCCATAAATGAATTTGTTGAATAAACTTTCTGTTTTGTATTACCGTATTTTTTAACTTTACAATTTCAAAAATAAATAGCTAAGTGACTTATTAATCACCCTGTATATTCAAATACAAAAACAAGACATGTAGTATAGAAAGTTGTTATATAATAAATATTTTTTAATATCCAAATACAAACATATTTCATCTTAATCGATACGCATCAGCGTAGCTAGATATAATTGTAGCATGAATCGCAGGATTCGAACCCCGAACTAAAGTCACCTTTGACTTCTACAGCTTCCTATTATTCATTTAACGAACATAGTAAGCCTCCAGAGTACTACCTAAGGGGAGGGAACTTTGGCAATATTGCTTTCGTTAGAAGCTTTTTATATTTCCTTTTTCAGAGTGCTCTTCCTTGAAGGGAGCTTTAAATAATTATTTATAATGAATATTTTTAATATTTAGATACGTATATGTTTCATCTTAACCAAGACTCATCAGTGTGGATATATATATAACTGTACGACCGGTCGCAGGATTCGAACATTGAACTATATATATTCGCCACGAAACAAGAGTCGCTTGGATTCTGTCCAAGAGGTATCTACTTTTAAAAGAATTAAACCAAAACGATTTGACAGATTTATCCTGAAATAGCGCATTACTCAAATAATGTTTCTATTATTCTGCTTAAATATATACTGAATTAGTTCCCTTTGCTCAAAAATGAATATATATGATTTATAATATTTTTTTTTTTTAATATCCACATAAATATGTTTCATGGTAACCAAGAATCATCAGTGTGGTTATATATAACTATACAACCAGTTCTGGCATTCAAATGTATACAGACGTATGAGATAGGAATAGATTACTGACTATCAGATTTGTCGTAAAACTCCAGTAAAATGTTAAGTCATTTTAATGATTTATTTAGTATACGGAACGTTTATGTTTTTGTCTTTTAAGGGAAGTGGGGTCTGATCAACTCTGCTGGGAAGCCATGAAATTAAATACTGTCTTGTTTTTAAATTCCCGAAACAGTTTTTCATGGTAAACAACTGATGATCCCTTAAATAATGTTAGAAGCAAACTAATATAATAACTGAAAAAGTTAAATTTACTTACATGAGTGATTTTCTACTGAACGACTTGGGACGTAAGTTTTTTTTTTGTTTTGTTTTTTTTTTAAAATATAGTTTTAATGGTTGAGAAACTTATGACAATACATGTATTAGCATATACTATCAGTACGTTTTAATTATCACTCTCTACAAAAAGATTCAGCTCGATGATTGTCAACCAGTTACAACAAAGCATATATAAATAAGTCAGGTTCATTTTATATTCCAGTAATCATAACATTCCTGTGAGATGTATATTTTACGGTCCGTTTCTTTGGGGGTGAGCCAAACAATATTATTATGTCAATATCGTCTATGAAACACTTCAAGATCATCAGAAAAATCCACAAAGAAAAAAAGTTCTCAAATTGAAATGTTTTGAAAAAAAAAAAACCTACAATACACAGTGGTGCATTGTTGGCGAAAACAAAGAAAAAACAAAGAAAAACAAACTTGCACGTGGGAAAAATCTCGTTAGGACGCCATTTTTAATTTTTTCGTTCAGAGTTAGCACACCAAAAAATTTGCGGATATTCGTGAATTCTAATTCGGTGATATACTCCAATATATATACTTAATTCCATCATTTATTCCTAAAAAAATGAATTCACTCAAGGGTAATTTTACTTGCCTAAAATTAGTTCATTTAGTTTACATATACGAGGCCTGTCTAAAAGGTATCCGACCTTAGTCCAGAAAAAAATATTTCAAATACGTGACAGGGTTGAGACCCTAATCCCCTTCAAATTAGGCCCCTTGTGCTTGCACACACGTAGCACACCGATCCATCCACTGCCGGAAACACTTCTGGAAGTCTTCTTTTGGAATGGTGGTCATCTCCGTCGTCGCGTTTTCGGCAGTGGATGGATCGGTGGGCTAAGTGTGTGCAAGCACAAGGGGCCTAATTTGAAGGGGATTAGGGTCCCAACCCTGTCACGTATTTGAAATACTTTTTTCTGGCCTAAGGTCGTATACGTTTTAGATAGGCCTCGTATATATATATATATATATATATATATATGTATATACATACATACATATACATGTAGTTTTGTTATTGTTTTTACTGGCGATGGAAACAACGTTGTTTGCAGTATTTTTCCACTTCCTAAGCAGTAAAGAATATGCAGAATATTGCATTAAGTCGCCCTTAATCGGACGTATCATTATTTTAATTTTATATAATCATTAATTGATTTTTTACCTTTATGTACATAAAAAAATTATTAATATATATATACATGTATATATATAATTATTTATAACAAAACATTTATAATATTCACATACATATGTTTCAACTGGAGTAACTGTCATACGATTCGAACCCTGGACGGAACCACAATTTACTCAATCTGACATCTTTGTCCCCATGGCTACTGAGACAGCTATACGATGAAGAAAGGGAAATACTAAATGAACACAGTCATTCTCCGTAAAGTATTTAACCAAGGAGAGGGAACTTTACAATATTTCTTTAGTTTGAGGTTTCTCTTGCATAGTGGTCTTCCTTTTAATTATTTATAATAAATATTTTTTATATCAACATACCCTTACCGTAACCTCTAACTCAAGTGGATAGATATAATTGTACCACCGGTCACAGGATTCGACCCCCGGACTAAAGAGACCTTAGACTTCTATCCGACACCCTTACCCACCAAGACAGCTATACAACAGAGCAAAAGGAAATATTCCTATTATTCATTTAATGAACATAGTCAACCTCCAAAATTTATAATGATCGGTTAATTAGTTTCAGAGTCATAAAGATTAAAATTTCTTTCTTCTTGTGGAGAGCAGTCCCTGCGAGATGATTTGGTCACACGAGAACCAATCAGACACATGGGGGTATTAATTTTGAATAACTATTTCCAGACCTTTTGGGGTCAGATAGAGAGCTTCCAAGCACCTACCATGGAAGACGTCTTATCTCTCGCTTCGGTCAACTTGACGCAGAAGATATACTGCTTGAGTACTTTTGGCGGTCAAACTTTCTTACTTTACTGTGACACTGTCTTAACTTTCGATAAAGATGAGAAATGTAGTCCGAATAACCAAAATTATACAAATTATCAATCTTTATCTCAAAAATTCAGAAATATAATTGATTTATTTGTCCTTTTGTGCCTTATAATGTTTCTCTTAAATTATCGTGTAAAGCTGGGTTTAATTAATGGCTTGTGTGTGAGGGGGAGGCGGAGGGGGTGAACGGTTGGGAAGGGGGAGGGGTTGCACTCCTGTTTGTATAAAACCAGATAGACAACGTGTAGGATAAAGGCCGCAATGTTTGCTGGATAGAGAAGGTTGATCAACACTCATCTAATTTGTAAGAAATTGTCAAACAGGTTGTTTGGTAGATAAATTAAAAGAAAATGAAAAAACGACATTGTCTTTCCATCTATACAAAAACGTTAGAAACACACAATTAGAGAGAGAGAGAGAGAGAGAGAGAGAGAGAGAGAGAGAGAGAGAGAGAGAGAGAGAGAGAGAGAGAGAGAGAGAGAGAGAGAGAGAGTCAGAAATTGAGAGGCAGTGAAGTAGAGAGAGGGGAGCAGAGAGAGAGAGAGAGAGTGTAGAGATGGAAGGGATGAGAGAGGAGGGGGAGATATAAGGAGAGATAACGAGGGGAAGAGAGAATGAAGGAGAGAGAAAGAGAGAGACACACAGACAGAGAAAGAGAGAGAAAGAAGAGGGGAAGAGACAGAAAAACAGGAAGAGAGAGAGAGAGAGATTAAATGGGTCAGTTACAGTTAGATGATGCCAGATGGTGGAAGACTACACGCGTTTATGGTACTGTGCTCACTCGCTCAACTTTGAATCGAGTGAGAAAAAAAAGTCATGTTTTTTTTTGGGGGGGGGGGGGGGGGCGAAACCACAATGGAATGGCGGAAAGTGAGTGAAATGAGTCAAATATGAAACATTGAATGGAAGCAAAAATATCAAAAAAACGGGTATCTTTTACAATAATCCGCAGAGTGAAAACGCTCAAAAAACAAATATACAACAAATAAAAGTAACTGTAGCCGATAAAAGTTATTTTTCAACTTATCTGTGACATTTGTTTGTATTTTTAAACCGTTTCAACTTCTATTTATTAGAAATCAATATTTTTGTCACACGAACATTCGACAAGAAAAAAATGGCGTGGGGGGGGGGATCTAATGATTATGAGGCTGAGACGCCATCTTTTTTTAGTAAAGATTCGTGCCCCCAAAAAACAAGAAATGTTTTTTTACATCTAATAAAACCCCATTTATACTGCGTAAAAATACAAACAAATGTCATAGGTAAGTAGGAAAATATCTATTCTCAACGTAGGTAATCATCACTTTTTGTATATTTATTTATTTTATCCCGTTCTCGTTCGTTTTTTGGACCCCGTCCGCGACTCTGCGGATTATTGTAAAAGATACCCAAAAAGACTTCGGGGGACGAAATAGCTTTTCGTTATTTTTTTTTAATCATTTCTTTTCGGAAGAACAGTACGAGAGATCTTTTTCTTTCGTGTGAATCAGATGATTCTGATGTTGGCATTAGTTTCCCCGACGTTTTTCTAGTTAGAAATCTTTCTGGAAAGACATCGGGTACTTACGGGAAAGACCACGAGAAGGTTGCCAACATCCCTACATGAAAGTAGTGTGGAACCGACTGGATTCGAACTTGGAACACCCAGATCTTCAGTCCGTGTCGCTATCCACTTAACCACCGTCACCTACCAGTACGAGGGATGAGGGGGAGTTCATCAACTTTCTCTTCTCCCTTCATTTTCAGTTTTCCTTTCGATATTGTCCGCAGGACAAGGAATGGCTAGGGAGGGGGGAGACTGATTCCTAAGATCCCTGAGCTACGGCTGGAGGGGATTAATTTATTTATTCTTGTGACAAGGGCATCATGGGTTGGGAGCATTTGGGGAGGCAGGAGGGTGACGTATTTTATGTACACCCTCCCCCACACCCACCACAAAGGCAAACTTAGACACAAGGTCAATTCTATGTGAACAATCCAGCTCTCCAAAAAGGGGACACTCTGGATTGGTTACGCTCACGAATGATCTGACAGAAATCCGAAAGCTTGATATCAAAGCGGAGTATGATTCTGTTCGGGTTTTGGGATGCCGTCCTCCCAAGCATTATCTTTTACTTTGGAAGGAAGGATTGGTTTATTGCTAGTTGCTGGGGGATGCCGACGAGAGCCAATCATGGCAAATTTCGCACCCATCCAGAATGTCTGATCTTGTGTCGAACTACGTTGCAAATGGATAAATAAACTGACAGATGAGGGCGCCTCTGTCGGAATTTTCGTGTCGTTAACGAAAAACCGCTCTAAACGATGGTCATGTTATCTAGGAAAATTATCATAAAAAACTTATAACAAGAGATAAGGAAAGCAGCAATACAAGATGTTCGTATAAGTTAAAATATAGTTTTATTTACAAAAAAAAGATAGCCTGGACTGCTTTTTTTTCCAAAGCTGGAATAAATAAATTATTCCTGGGTAACATGCAAAAAAAATAAGAATCAAAAAAATACAACATCAGTATCTCTGAACATTAAGGTAGACACAACAAAAATTGACACAATCAAAGTTAAGGAATAAATCCTTTTAAAACATGAACATACTATAAAGTCCGTATTCTCACAAATCAATCAAAAGTCTCTTTTTTTTCTTTACACCAAAGTTACAATCAAAAGAAATAAAATTAACAAACCGTGTCGAAGTCCAACATAATTTCCACGATAAAATTAACTCTTTTTTATTTTATCAAACGTCTGTCCGAAAGTTCTTTTTCTTCTTCTTTTTTCCTCAATATTTTCTTTTAGCAAATTCGACGGAATATGTATGGCACAAGAACAGTACACATTTCAAACAAACACAATACTCACTATTTTCCATCGTTCGTCTTGAATGGTGAACACGCGCGTATGTGACTGATTCAACTGGCACAGTTGAATATCATCTCAAATCGATCTGTGTGCAAAGACGATCAATCTCAATGATTCTTAATCTCTGATTAGAATCTTCTCGACAGCTAAGTATTTCACTTCTCGGGAGCCAATCTCTTCAACATAGGCAATTTCGTTCCCGGAGCCATCTCGTTCAACTTCATATCTCTTAAGTTTCTTCAAGTAGAAATACTTGCAAATTTAACGTCCCCTCGTGGACGGAGAAACAGTTTTAACATGTGTCGACTTCAACGACCAACTCTGTTCTTGAATTTAACGTCTCATACGTGGACGGAGAAACAGTTTTCACAGGTGTTCACTGCCTGACGTACAGCTCTGTTCTTGAATTTAACGTCCCCTCGTGGACGGAGAAACAGTTTTCACAGGTGTTCACTGCCTGACGTACAGCTCTGTTCTTGAATTTAACGTCCCCTCGTGGACGGAGAAACTGTTTTAACACGTCTTGTCATTCCAGCGTGCGAGTCTGTTCTGATTAAATTTCGCACCGATATATCCAGACACGACAAATTGCATCATTGCTAAAAATAGAAATCACGAGACACATGGCCTTCACCGCTTAACACCTACGCAATATCCATATGACCTTCGACCTGCGCATAGGCCCCCCCTACCCTTCAACAAAGGGAAGTAACCGTTGACTTACTTAGAAAAACGTCTAGAAATTTCCACACTCTCCCGACAAAGAAAAAAAATGTACAATGTCTATACATGTCTCATGCACACATCAATACCACAAATAATCATTATCCCGTTCACTCACCTTCTTGCGAGTTCGAATGGGTCTAGAATTGGAAGTCGAGGAATGATCTCCTCCAGCAACATCTGGCTGGACCACATCAGGAACCTCTGAAGCCTGATGGGAATGAGTAACCGACAACTCCATCGGAAAAAGGTGTCTCAAAGAATGTTCCTGAGAGGAACCATCTGCCTTCTTAATCAGGGCAGATCTAATATGAGAATCATCACCTGGAGTCAAACCTATCACTCTACCCAAGGACCAATATGGGCGAGCTTTGGCTGGGTTCTTAACAAGAACCACATCGCCTATCGCGATGACATCACCAAATCAGATTGGTACAGATCACCACTCAGTTCTCTCAAGCTGAGCAGGTATTCTTCGTACCATAAAACCTTAAATTTCTTTAAGAGAAGATCCCTTTGTTTCAGCTTCTCCAAAAGGTCACTCCTAGAAGGAGGAGAATTCTCAAGAAAACATTCTTCAGAATTTATAAAAACAGCACTATTACAATACGGGCGAATAAACGCGTTTGGAGATATAATATCCAAACCATCATCTCCAGAACATCTATAAGTTAGAGGACGTGAGTTAATAGCAAGTTCAAAATAACCCAACTTCTGCCGACTCACTAACTTATAAAGACAAACCTTCACCGTCTTAACAAGACGCTCCCAAACACTGCCGAACCAAGCAGAATATAAAGGTATCGTCTGGTGCTTGATGTCAAAGGTACTAAACTTCTCTTCGAACTCGTCAGACACCAGCACTTGCTTAATCAAACCGCATCCAGCAACGAATGATTTAGCATTGTCTGAGTATATATGGGAAGGCACCCCATAAATATTAAAAAATCTCACCAATGATAATATCACTGAGTGAGTAGACATGTCACCCACCAACTCCAAATGAACCGCCCTCACATTGAAGCACGTAAAAAGTAATATATACATTTTTTGCGGTCCCCTTTCATCTTCAACCCACAAGTGACCAGTAAAGTCTATCCCGGTATGGTTGAAGGGCTTCACAAAATTAACTCTGTGCTTAGGTAAATTGGTTACCTTGGGGTATTTGAAAGATACGGCATTGTATCTTTTACACAGAGCACAGGCAGAGATAACCGACTTCACTGACTGCCTGGATTTATGTATCCAGAAACCTGACAAACGGAGTTTGCTGAGGGTAGCTGCAATACCCAAATGCTTACATTTGAGATGACAGTCCATAACAATCAAATCAGTTATATGACTGCCTCGAGGTAACAAAATCGGATGTAAAATTTCCGGAGGGTAAAGGCTGGATTTACCAATCCTTCCCCCAGACCTTATCAAGCTTTTATCATCCAGGTAAAGATCCAACTTCGCCACCAACGGAGGAATCTCACGGTTGGAGGGGTTCAACAAAAAGGACTCTTCCCTAGGAAGAAGCAAGGACTGCTCCAACTTAATCAAATAAATTTTGGCCACTTGGCCTGGTTCTTATTAATTTAGCAGCCCCATACTGGAAAATGTAAGCCGCAAAGCCAAAGGCTTGTTGTGAAGCATCACAAAAGATTATTAACGTGGCAGGCGCAGAGGAATCAACAGCACATCTGGGGATCCTTACACTATGCAGATTCATCAACTCAGGAAACAACTTGTTCCAAGTGAGCTGCAAACTCTCCGGTATCTTCTGATCCCATGACACCTGAGTTTTCCATATCTCACTGAGTATTACCCTTCCCTTGATAGTCACAGGCAAAACAAGCCCCAAAGGGTCAAATATGGAAGAGTTCTGCGATAGGATGCCCCTTTTTGTATCAGCCGGCACATCCAAGGAACCGACCGCCACATGCAAATTATCCTGCACAGGATCATACTCATAACCCAACACCCTCTCCATAGGAGAATCATGGGTGACAAAACTTTTGTCAGCTTTCATTCGAGTGGTCAAAACATCACTATTGGAATTACAGGACCTTAATGAAAAATTACCATCCTGCATGATACTCATTGCATTCAGGTATAGGTCCAACAAAGTTTTCTGTGAATTGTGAGTTTTTATAAGATTATCCACATAAAAATTTTCCATAAGCATATCCCTACATAAACTATGAGGGTATTTTTCAACATGATGTCTAATGACGAAGTTGAGAATAAATGGGCTGGCCACAAACCCGAAAATCAATGTTTTGTAACGATAACATACCAGTTTGTCATTCAATTTCACAAAAAAGCAAAACCGATTCTTATCTCTTTCGGTTTCCAACCGAATCATGAGAAAGGCCTTACGGACGTCAGCCAACAGGACATAACGGTCCATACGAAACTTCAACAATAACTCTAGCATATCCGTGAAAAGGTTAATTCCCGGATAGACACAATCATTTAGAGAGGGATGTCCACCTGTTCGCAACGAACAGTTGAACACCGGCCTTATCTTTGTGGTACTCTGACCATTAGCCTTAATAACCGGACGGTGAGGAATCCAAGTATAATGAGTGAAATCCTCTGGATTCACTTCCACTCTCTCAATAATATCCTCCCTCTCCTGCTCTAAGAAAACCTGGCAGTAGTCCTCATATAGACCCTGCCTCGTCAAACGAGTGACAACCCTATCAAGCACATTCAACGACACTTGATGGTTGGAAGGAACAGAAGGCAACTTTCCCTCGTCCCATGGCAAACTAACATAGTAGCAACTGTCTCGGCACGAGATCGAACTGCGAAAGGCATCAATTTTATTCTTGTCATAATCACTTACAGAGTTCTCAGTAACTCCTAGTGTTTCCAAACTAAAGAGCTTGTCCACGGCTCTTTCCACAGAAGAATCAACAAAACTATCGAAAGGGTCGAAATATTGAGACTTCGGCTCAAGCACAAAATAAACATGTGTCATAAGACACCGTGAGTGTTCGGACACAACTTGGCTGTAATTCGCGCCAACAATGGAGGTATCCGTTTTCTTCATAACAGGAGTCACAAAATTGGACATATCTCCAAAAGGCACCATTCCTTGAGGAAACTCAAAAACAGACCCATTCATGAAGGGAGACAACTTCATGGGTCCCAAATACATCAGTAGGTCAACACCTACCAAACCATGCACAGTAATACAATCATTCTCAACATTTGAAAAGTCAGCAGCCAATTTCCCCCCACCTGCAATAATACTCTCAATAGCAGTAGACAGACCCCTGACGTGAAACTGAAGGTCCAAGCCTTCGTCCACCAAAAAGGGTATAACACACTCAGAGTTCGGCACTTTGACCCGCAACTCGAGTTCATTTAGGCTCCTTCTGGCCGTTCCGAGAAAAGTCTTAATAAAGAAGTCCCTTCTCCTTACAGGCATAGAACGGCAATTCAATAGGTCCAGAACTACATCAGACAAATAGGAGCGCTGGCTTCCTGAATCCAACAGACAATTGAAAGATTTTACAACTCCATTATTGACCACGTCAATTTTAATTATAGGCAGGAGAAGATTCACTTCTCCCACCTGGAGACAGAGGTTAGTATCCAGCCGAGACTTGTCAAAGTCAGGGCATAACGCACCTGCATGTTCGCAACTTTTACATTTCCAACAGGGGCGGAGACAACCACTTTTACCAGGGCACGCCTCGGCGTTATGGAACGGGCTAGTACAACGGGTACACAACTTAGCCAATTGGCATCGTTGTAACCGATCCCTTAGAGAGGGATACTTCCCGCAATAGTAAGCAATATGGCAGTCACTACTGCAAAGGAAGCACTTATGTCGACTGGGTTTAGTTTTTACAAAAAAGTTCTCCAAAGTGGAGGGCTTCTTAACAGCACTAGCGGGCCTGAATCTAAAGGAACCAGACGAACGCGGTTTGGCGACGGGCTTTACAGTTTTAACCATCCTGGGTTTGACAATGTCCAACGTGCGCAACACCTCAGAATAATTATCAAAGATATCTCCCAGAGATGGGTAATTACCATTGACGGTATGAATCAGTTCCCGTCTCACAGAAATAGGAAGTTTTTCAAAAATAATGCTACTTAGCAACAGATTGCCGGGGGCCTCCTCCTCTAGAAAATCCATACCAAAGGAGTTTTTCAGCTCGTATATTTGAGCTTTCACCTTAGTTAGAAAGCTCTTCACCGAGTTAGTATCTGAATCCCCAAGAGGTTTAGCACTATGGAGATCTTTAAAAATAGAGTTTACAATAAACTTTTTATCTAAAAATTCTCTATCTAGGATCTCCATCGCTGCCTCAAAGTTGGCATCCGAAATGGAAAGATGTCCCACTATTCGGTGGGCATAGCCCCTGAGGTGATTTTTCAGAATAATCAACCTCGTGGACTCACTGGGTATATTTGACACGCAATTTTCGAACTCCTTCGAGAAGTTGAGATACGCCAATCTGTCGCGTTCCAAACTCATAGGGTCGAAAACAGGACAGACAAGTTTTGGTGTCACACTACAAAGGGACGCTTTAGACTTCTCCCCTTCTCCATTATGTGGGAGCCCTCATCCTTCCACATGCTCTCCAATTCGCTGAAACGTCGATCCACATGGATACGATATAACGTTTCGCTCCGACAGTTCTCAGACATCTCTTCGCGAGACTCACTCTCAATATAGGCACTTGTAATCTGCTCATTGAGCGAATCAATGGACGCAAAGAGTTCCCTAACCCTAACCTTCTGGGAAGAAACAAATTCCCGGTTCTCCCCCTCGCCACCCCCAAGAACATCAATAATAGTATCGACTTTAATTTTTACAATATCTCGCCTTTCTACAAGGAGATTAACAGTGGGGGTAGACGCCATTATGAACAAAATACAATATGGCGATCAGGTGTGGGCTAACCTAAAATAGGCGCCAAACGTCTTCTCAATGGCGGGAAAATGACAACGTAAAATTATCTAAGTAAGATTCCTACAAAAAAATGGAAAAAGGCTGTTCCATAGTTAACCAAAGTCGTTCAAATGTAATTCTAACAATTCCACTTGTCAATCAAAGCAAAATTCTCAAGGGAAAAATAATTACACAAAAATCATTCAATATCCAACATTCAACAGTTCACAAAAATGGCGACTTAGAATACACGGGAAATTCACAAAAATGACTCCACGTGGCGGACAAAAATGGCGCTCAGACTCTCAAAAAATGCAATTTTCACATAAAATACATAAAAGAAAAAGAAAAAAAGCAGTCAGCTTAAAACAGTATTAAAACCTGAACATCTCGCATTTGATTACGCTTTAATTGTAAAGATGGGCTGCCGAATTCCGGGCAACACGTCTGTCACACGCAACTTGGCGCCAAAGGGAGAAAGGAGATTATAACTTGAAGTAAGTTCCTTCATTGACTTAGTACCAAAAAATAGCAATAGAAGAAACCCCCTCCAAATTAGTAGCACATTTTCGAGTATTTTTTCCAACACGCGAAATATGAAACAAGAAGTAAAATACTTTTAATAAAAAGAAAATTAATTAGATTATTCCCAGCACATCATCTGAATACGTTCACCCAAACGAATCTAGGATAGAAAAAGCAGAATGTTTTTAATAGAAAGAAATAGATATTATTCCAGTATATCGTTTCAATACGTTCATTGTAAAACGAAAATGGTACCCAAAAAAAGCAGAATGCTTTTAATGGCAACGAAAAAAAGCAGAATCGCTTTTAATAATAAAAAAGGCAGAATTCTTTTAATAGAAAGAAAATTAATTATTCCAGAATATCGCTTTGAAGTTAGTCCACCCAAAACAAAAATGGAACACGAAAAAAAGCAGAATTGCTTTTAATAATAAAAAAAGCAGAATTCTTTTAATAGAAAGAAAATTAATTATTCCAGAATATCGTTTTGAAGTTAGTCCACCCAAAACAAAAATGGAACATAAAAAAGCAGAATGTCGGAATTTTCGTGTCGTTAACGAAAAACCGCTCTAAACGATGGTCATGTTATCTAGGAAAATTATCATAAAAAACTTATAACAAGAGATAAGGAAAGCAGCAATACAAGATGTTCGTATAAGTTAAAATATAGTTTTATTTACAAAAAAAAGATAGCCTGGACTGCTTTTTTTTCCAAAGCTGGAATAAATAAATTATTCCTGGGTAACATGCAAAAAAAATAAGAATCAAAAAAATACAACATCAGTATCTCTGAACATTAAGGTAGACACAACAAAAATTGACACAATCAAAGTTAAGGAATAAATCCTTTTAAAACATGAACATACTATAAAGTCCGTATTCTCACAAATCAATCAAAAGTCTCTTTTTTTTCTTTACACCAAAGTTACAATCAAAAGAAATAAAATTAACAAACCGTGTCGAAGTCCAACATAATTTCCACGATAAAATTAACTCTTTTTTATTTTATCAAACGTCTGTCCGAAAGTTCTTTTTCTTCTTTTTTCCTCAATATTTTCTTTTAGCAAATTCGACGGAATATGTATGGCACAAGAACAGTACACATTTCAAACAAACACAATACTCACTATTTTCCATCGTTCGTCTTGAATGGTGAACACGCGCGTATGTGACTGATTCAACTGGCACAGTTGAATATCATCTCAAATCGATCTGTGTGCAAAGACGATCAATCTCAATGATTCTTAATCTCTGATTAGAATCTTCTCGACAGCTAAGTATTTCACTTCTCGGGAGCCAATCTCTTCAACATAGGCAATTTCGTTCCCGGAGCCATCTCGTTCAACTTCATATCTCTTAAGTTTCTTCAAGTAGAAATACTTGCAAATTTAACGTCCCCTCGTGGACGGAGAAACAGTTTTAACATGTGTCGACTTCAACGACCAACTCTGTTCTTGAATTTAACGTCTCATACGTGGACGGAGAAACAGTTTTCACAGGTGTTCACTGCCTGACGTACAGCTCTGTTCTTGAATTTAACGTCCCCTCGTGGACGGAGAAACAGTTTTCACAGGTGTTCACTGCCTGACGTACAGCTCTGTTCTTGAATTTAACGTCCCCTCGTGGACGGAGAAACTGTTTTAACACGTCTTGTCATTCCAGCGTGCGAGTCTGTTCTGATTAAATTTCGCGCCGATATATCCAGACACGACAAATTGCATCATTGCTAAAAATAGAAATCACGAGACACATGGCCTTCACCGCTTAACACCTACGCAATATCCATATGACCTTCGACCTGCGCATAGGCCCCCCCTACCCTTCAACAAAGGGAAGTAACCGTTGACTTACTTAGAAAAACGTCTAGAAATTTCCACACCTCAGGCGACAGTTAATCAACCACCCATCAACCCTCTGAAAGGAGGGGGTAATGCATGGGGGGATGACCTCCTAAGACTGTGATGGAGGGCGGGTATGATTAAAATAAGAACAAATATCGGTAAAACTGCATAACACTGGCCCCCTGGCTGTGCGCATGCGCCAACAAACGGAAGCGCAAAAAATAAAAGTCTATCGATAAGAATAAAAAAAATAAACACCTAAATTTAAACTGGATACAAATTGTTGATTTTATTTACTAATGCAGTAAAAACATCTTTGTGTTCTTTTCTAAGCAAATATTCACAAATATTCACTCCCATTGATGAGGAATTCTATTAGCGCCTACGTTTGTTGGTGCATGCGCACAGCCAGGGGGCCAGTGTTATGCAGTCTTACCCAAATATATTGCTACTAACCCAACTCCCCATCTAGGTTGCTGCCCTGTAGATCTAGAGATAACTCTTTTCTTTTTTTTTTCTTCGGAAAAACTAAAAATTTAACAAAAATGTCGACCGATAGATAAAAATCGTTTCTTATTTTTAATTTAATAAATACTGGATGAATTTGGTGTACAGTCTTCTTTTCAGCTACCACGTAAGTACATAACAAAGTTTATACATTTCTTTAGCTATTTATTTTTTTAATAAATAAATAAATCAAACAAATGCCACATTTTTAATTAATGTATTTAACATTGTAGCAATTAGATATTAAGATTAAATTCAAATAAAAAGAATGCAAAGAGTATAATTTCAAACTGGTTAAATCGATGGAAGGATAGAACTCGATTTTAGAACAATTCATTTTAAAATCGGAACTTTTACCTTAGCGACACAAGTTAAATTTCCATTACTTTTTTTTGTTTGTTTGAATTTCATTTTGTGGCAATCTGACTAGCTCATTTTTTTTAATGAGTGTGGAACGTGAATAAGCATATGATTATGAAAATGGGACACCCAATCTGCCTTCTTGGTCTGTTGGTGTTTCGTAATTTATTCCGACTAAGAAAATGGCTGCTCAGTTAAGCAATTTATGACTAATGTGAAAACTATCTAAAGACCAAAGACTATATTTATTGAAAAGGTTCGCTCCATATTTTCTTAATAAAGTTCGGCATGACCGAATTTTGTTTTTACATCTCCGTATTTGTAGACGTGAACTCCTAGCAATAACAAACTTTTTTTTTTTTTTTGTTTACTGATGTATTCTCGCTGGGGGGAGGGGGGGCACTCGAGATTAAGAGTTAAAAAGATCGTCAGTTGAACGGTGATCGCCTCTACGAGAGGACCGGAAACAATTGATGGAATGGGCAGAAGATTACTTAAGAGGAATTGATTATCCAAAAGGACGTCTCATCAAGTATTTGTTTACATTAGACTTGAAGACGACCATGTTGTAGTCGGTTGGGAAGCAGACTCGTGATATCTTGCTCCACAGATAGGATATTCTAGGAAAGACACTTTGTTTTGGGGTACTGAGAGAGAGAGAGAGAGAGAGAGAGAGAGAGAGAGGGGAAAGTTGTTTGCTGTGGTTGTAGTTAGACGAGTTCTTGCTGCGAATGTTTTACAGGGTGGGGTGGGGGGACAGAGATTGGATCTCAGTCAAGCACCTACCGTAACGATACAGTAGATAGAGGCTAGCGACATCTCTTCTGTGTAAAAGAGGCTGTAAGGACAAGAAGAGATCATTTCCCACTAGATTGTGAAGTCGGTTTTGTAACTATTTCTTTGTATGTAGAGTTTTTATTAAACTGAGCTGATTTTGGTCATGCATGGACCAGTCAGGTTAGGGTTAAGGTATTAACCCTTTAATGAACTTTTCACAACATTTTGCCGAGAGAAGAAGAACCCAGATGTCCAATTGCCAACAAAAAGACAACACCTGCCCCCCCCCCACTTCTTTTTGTTTCTTTTACTTATATTCACCCCAAACAAGGGGCACGTTGCCACTGAGACATAAGGGGTTACTGTGAATTAGAGGCCAGATTTATAGGGGCATCCTAAGTGGGGAGTTGTGCAACAAGATGTTTGTTCGCATTACATTTAAATTTCTGCATGTTGGTACAGTCGGGGAAACAGGGAACAGGGAAGGAATTCCAAAGGCAAGCAGTTCAAGTTATTAGAAGTAGAAAGCCTTCCAGCATCTGGGAACTTATACAGTGAAAGGGTGGGATTTTGCTGATTGTCGGGGGTATTTACCTTGAGGGAGAACAAGTGCAGCAAGTTCGTTGGAGCACATTCGATTGAAGTATTTGTGAAACAAGTGCAGGGATGCAACATTGCGGCGATGGGACAGGGGCTTGAAAAATCAGCAGCCTGCAAAGACGGACATCATACAGCAAAGACGGGCATCATACAGCATCATTTACATGGCACACAACATGTTCGCACAGAGAAACTGCTATCATACAGTGTCACACACACACATGGCTCACATAGATACTAACATTCTTCATCTTCACAAAAGGACAATTTACGATCCAAACATTTGTGTACGTAACACAAACTTTCAAATATTTGTTAATAATAATAAGAGTTATGGAATTAATAATCGAACGTAACAGAAAAAATGGGTGAAAGAATCAAATAGGTAACAAATAATTGTTACCAAAGGCAAGAACAGTTATTTTTCTACCTACCTGCCTAATCATTTTTGTGTTTTAAAGTATTTTAAACAGTTTTTATTGGGTTTGAATAATTAGTCCGAATTTGAGCGGCGGTAGAGTAAATTTCAAGATGGCAGAACCGGAATTTCCAAACTTAGTTTAATGCGTTTTTTTGGTCTTTTGGGGCGAAAAAAGAAACAAATAGTCAACAAATAACTGCCCCAAACGCTTTAAAATTTACTTTTCTACCTAATTGAAAGGAGAAAAGTACAACAAAAAGTTATTAAACTTCGAAGAAAGTCGTTGAAATTCTATCAGCCATTTTGGTTTACAAGGTAATGTATATATTTGACCTAACTTTTTTGCTTGAAATAAAGAAACGGGTTTAAATACTTCAAAAACAAAAAAAAACAAAAATAGGCAGGTAAGTAGAAAAGTAACTTTTCTTGTCTTTAGTAACAGTTATTTGTTGCCTATTTGTTTCTTTCACCTTTGATGTTTGTTTTTTTGTTTAACATAGATATTAACAAAAAGTGGGAATACAGAGTTTTGTTGGGAATATGGTGTCAAAATAGCTATTAAAAATAGCTATTTTTAATAGCTATTAAAAATAGCTATTAAAAATAGCTATTAAAAATAGCTCGCCTAAATCTAAATTTAGGTTTTGTCTGCTTAGTATTATTTTGCTGATTAAATGATTTATCTTCTTTCAATCTATTTTTACACAACATTCCCGCAAAACTTTGTACCTGCTCACTTCTTGTTAATCTATATAAAAAAAAGAAACATTCTCTCTACGTCATAGACGCACCACGTATTTCAAATTTTAACTTCCATGTTTTTCTTCAAATCAGTCATCTTGAGAAAGTCTTTGAGCAATAAAGACGAAAAATATAATATATAATATATAAACAATTTTCGGTTTTCCTTTTTCATTTGTTAATAAATATATATTTATAGTCTTGTAAGTCTTGCTTCCCTTATTTTGTCCTTTAGTCCTCACATTCCATGAGCGATGTTTCTGACAAAGGGGAAAGAATTGCTGTTTTCTGCGTCAGAATCTATTGAACCTGATACTTATCGTTAGCTAGTCTTATTTATAGCCTCGTAACTCTCGCTTCCAT
The DNA here is from genome assembly GCA_963556195.1 of Sepiola atlantica. Lineage (NCBI taxonomy): Eukaryota > Metazoa > Mollusca > Cephalopoda > Sepiida > Sepiolidae > Sepiola > Sepiola atlantica. Next base: position 137,761,533 of record OY744518.1, read on the forward strand.
CATTTTGTCCTTTAGTCCTCACATTCAATAGGCGATGTTTCTGACAAAGGGGGAAGAATTGCTGGTTTCTGGGTCGGAATCTGTTCAACCTAACACTTATCGTTGACTAGTCTTTGACCTTGAAGTAGTATTTTTTTTAGCTCCTTACATCAAGTGGCTTCATGCCTTGTCTGGAGCGATTTCCATAAAAAAAAAAAGAGTGAGATACGTCCTAAGATGGGGATGTATGTTGCCACATCTGGAGAGTACAAAACCAATCTACTGGGGAATAATCACTTCTCTTTCCTACAGTCTTTTTCTCACTGAAGAGACGTTGCTAGTCTTTCTCCACTCTATCATTTTCATGGTTGGTGATTGACTGAGCTTCAATCTCTGACCCCCCCCCCCCAAAAAAAAAAAACAACATTCAGAGCAAGAACTCGTCTAGTTGTCACCACCGCAAAGAAGTTTCCTTGAATTGCTTTTTTCTGGGTCAGAATCTATTTAACTTAACACTTATCATTGGCTAGTTTTTGACCTTGAAGTAGTAATTTGTTTAGCTCCTTACATCAAGTGGCTTCATGCCTTGTCTGGAGCGATTTCCACTAAAAAAATAAAATGTTTTTGTTCAGTTAAGTCTTATTTCTTTTCTATCAGGATTTAATTGTAGGGGAATCTTGTAATTAATACCAAGATTCGTCCTTATGAACGTACGGCATAGTTATGAGTGAAAACACTCATGGAGTGCTTTAAAATACGTAGAGTCTTGAAGAATAAATCACAAATACCAAACGAGAATCGCAAAAATATCATTCAAATGTGATCAACGAAATATGAACCCAGCAAATTAGGAGTTTGTACATGAGGACCAAAAATATGGAATTAACTAACACGTACAAAGATCTTTTCTATCGTCATTTCGATGAAGGATGCTCGACTAAGCTCCAATCTCTGGTTCTTCCTTGTAAAACATTCACAGCAAGAACTCGCCTTCCTACAACACTGGAAAAGAACTTTCCTCTCTTCATCCATGTGTCTAGTGTCTGGTAGAATTTCCATGAACAGAGTTTCTTTCCAAGGGGTTTCGCGTTTGTGGAACACATTACCACAGGACTGCTTCCCCGCAGACTACAATATAGTCGTCTTCAAATATGATGTCAACAAATACTTGCTAATTTTGTTCATTCCATTTATTATTGGTCCTCCGATTTATAAAATCGGGGGACTTATGTTATGAGGCATGTCCGTCCGTCCGTCCGGATTTTTCTCCGCAACCATCCATTGATTTTCTCTGAAATTTTGCATGAAGTTGTAACTTTGGTCAAGTTAGAAAGTGACATTCTCCGATTTTTGAAAAAAAATCTGGTTAGCCCCCCCAGGGGGTCAAAAGGCCCCAAAATGGAAAAAAAAAATGACATTTTTTGCCCCATAACTTTTCATCCATCCATTCAATTTCTCTGAAACTTGGCCAAAATGTGGAGGCAATTGTTCCTAATAGAAAATAAGTATCGCTGACCTTGGAAAAATCAGGTTTGCGCCCCCAGGGGGTCAAAAGCCCCCAAAATGGCAAAAAATGACCCTTTTCTCCCATAACGTTTGATCCATCCATTCAATTTTTCTGAAACTTGGCCAAAATGTAGAGGCAATTGTTCTGGATATAAAATGAGCATCCTTGACCTCAGAAAAATTCTGGTTCTCGCCCCCAGGGGGTCAAAAATGCCCCAAATTGCCCAAATTTATTGCATTTTACACTCACCACATCGAGTCACATACAGAGGGATCCACGCATGCGCGGCTTGTTTTTTTTTAACTTATGCAGAAAAAGAAATAAAATTTTAAGTTGTAAGAGAAACAACTTTTTATATTCTTCAATAAAAAATATTATTATAGTTATTTCCCTTGCTGATTTTGATTTTGGGGTCATAACTGAAAAATGTTTTCATATCACCAGTTAATTCCAGACAAGACTTTATTCTTTTAAATAAACTGTATCGAAATATGTTCTTATAGTGCCAATGACATAGCAAAATTGGCTCGTCAGAATCAAAGTTTGATTTGTCAGCTTAATTGCTATTTAAGTCCAACTTTTAAAATCTCAGCAGATAACTTTATATGTAAGACAAAAAATAAATACAAACCGACAAAAAAAAAAGAAAGAAAATGTCCCATCATCATCGAGGCAGATGAGGTTGGATGTTATTATTAGCTACGAAAACAACTCTTAAGTTCAAAAAGGGATTTTTTTCCCTCCTTTTATCTGTAAGAAACTGAACTTCATTCCCAACCGTTGGTCGGGTGCCATTATTATTTAAGCTAGAAGATATTTCAAGCCCCACTTTTTTGTGACTTGCCCTAGATAATATTCTTCATAGGGACGGGGTGAATTGCATGGGAGGATGTCTGGTTACCCTTGTTTATAAAATTGAGACGAGAACACTGCCAAGGAATATTTGTAGACAGCCGCAAAGAGAAACCACCCAAGAGAGTATTTATTTACCTCCTCTCCAGGAGGTTAGGCACAAGGCCAGTTTTATCTTACTCCCACAAGTAAGATGTGACCCAAGGTCGGGTCGGGAAAGTGGGGTTTGAAAAGCCAGTGCCCAAGAAAGTGAGCACTCTGGTCATTAAAAATTGCCTGGGCAGCCCCGTCGGCATTCCCCGGTAGGGGCGCCTCAGGCAGTAAGCAATAAACTTACTCCTCCCCAAAGAGGGGAGGCAAAGCCTGGGAGGGTGGACCTCCTAGAACTGCACAGGACCGACCCATAGACCGGCATAAATCAAGCCCCGAAGGACAGGACAATACCAGTTTATGGGATGTAGTATCCATCGGAACAGATACTACACTTTGATCTTAGCCAAAAGGTCAAGAACTACCCAAGAGAGTATTGATTTACTCCTCTCCAGGAGTTAGGCACAAGGCCAGTTTTATCTTACTCCCACAAGTAAGATATGACCCAAGGTCGGGTCGGGAAAGTGGGGTTTGAAAAGCCAGCGCCCGAGAGGTGAGCACTCTGGCCATTTAAAAATTGCGTGGGTAGCCCCGTCGGCATTCCCCGGTAGGGGCGCCTCAGACAGTAAGCAATAAACTTACTCCTCCCCAAAGAGGAGAGGCAAAGCCTGGGAGGGTGGTCCTCCTAGAACTGCACAGGACAGACCCATTGACCGGTGTAAATCAGCCCCGAAGGACAGGACAATACCAGTTTATGGGATGTAGTATCCATCGGAACAGATACTACACTTTGATCTAACCACCCAAGAGAGTAGATCCGTAGATTTGAAGAGATATTGAAGAAAAATTTGTTTTTAGTTTGCCAAGAAATCTATTAGCATCATATAAACGAAATTCGAGCAATGAGGTAGTATAGATAACACCGTAAAAATAGAGGGGGGGGGATACACAACAAATAACTGTTACCAAATGCAAAAAAAATTATGAAAATGAATATTAGTTTTTTTATTATTTTGTTTGAGGTCATACTGGATTAGAATATGTAAGTTTTGTAAATGTATCTGGTGTAGTTTCTGAGTCTTGGTTGCACACACAGATAGGAATAGGAATTTCGGCAATGATGTATTATAGTTAACAGTGCAAAAATTTGGGGATAAATATACAAGTAACTGTTACCAAACGCAATAAAATTTACTTTTCTATCTACCTGTATAAATTTTAAAGTGTGGAAACTGATTGTAAAATGTATTATCTCTGAATTTGTTATCGTCACTTTTACTTAGCCAAACATGAGTAAAAAGAAAATGTCCGTCAATTTCTTTGGGGAGGTGGTCTCTAATTTCAGCCTTAAAAGATAGTAAAAAAAGGGTTAGTGGTATTGTATGCCTAAGTTCGGGGGTGGTTGCCAGTCGGATTAGTGTCAGCTTTTTTTTTTTATTATATTTTAAGCATGAAATTAGTGATCACTTCCAAAAATAAATTGACGGACAGATTCGTATTTAGTTTCTGAAGCAGAAATCAGTTCCTTTTTAATTTGGTAGGCGTCCTTGGAAAAAGGAAGTTTGCGTTGTTCTCATTGGCTGAGAGATATGGGATGACTGCTGTTTTTTTGTTTTGTTTTTGGCGCCAATTTTGTCCAAGAGGCACCCTGCTTCAGTTCAGATCCAGCAGGCTTTGAAGAAAGTCTTGGTTTTGCGATCTGCTGACACTTGAAGGCTACATAATAACTTTGTTAAAACATGAATCGATTTGAAGGATCAATGTTAGGATTTAGAATTCTTTTAATGAATTCAAAGTTATTCAAGCAGTTAGTAATAGCATTATTTAATGAATTCAAATTTATTCAAGCAGTTAGTAATAGCATTATTTAATGAATTCAAATTTATTCAAGCAGTTAGTAATAGCATTATTTAATGAATTCAAATTTATTCAAGCAGTTAGTAATAGCATTATTTAATGAATTCAAATTTATTCAAGCAGTTAGTAATAGTATTATTTATAGAGGGTGTATTATTTTAAAAGCAATTTTCCTCGAAAAAAAAGAAAAAAAGAAAAACTTACGCAGAGTAAACATTAAAAAGTATTTGCAATGTCACAAAATGGAAAGATGTAAGTAAATGCTTTCGTTCATTTTGAGCGCATTCCGTTGTAAATAGTAAAAAGAAAGGAAACTATTGAATTTAGTAGTCGTTGCTCAACTGTCTGAGCTACAAACAAATACATTTAAAACAACACTGAAAAGCCTTGAATATTCTATTATGTTCAAATAAGCAAGTCAATTCTTGAGTTCTAATTGGCTGCTAGTCCATGATTGGATAATCTTATGAAAATTTTTGCTTGAATTAAGCAATATTTACATATCAACTATTGGAGCATTTTTTGCCGGTAAGTGTCAATTTGATTTGACAGGGGTCCTGGGTATGACCTTAAAAGCCATCCAGTGATGAGGCCTCCATTTGGGAGCTGTGGAGAATGTGGAGTTGCCCCTTAGTTGCCATTGCTCCCGAGTCCACTCTGGCCCGGAGTTGTAGTACCTGTAAGGGCCCCATCTATGGGTCAAATAGAATCTACTGGCGCTTCCAAATCACGCTGTCTGAAATTATTGACTTCTTGACTCAAAATACACCAAACATTGATGTTTTATTGTTTTTTTTTTCTTTGCAAAACTCAATCATGTTCTGCAAAGTCCAAAACAAAAAACAACAATTTCCCTCCCTTCCCCTCCCCTCTCTCTCTCCCTCCCCCCCTTTTCACTCAAGCAAACACCATGAATAAATACATATAAAGAACTTGAAGTATAAAAACCTTCACCAAAATGACCGGATTCAGCATTAAATAACCTAAAAAGGGTTGATATGCCATAAAACAAAACAACCAAATTTTACCAAAATGACCTGATTCGGCATTAAATAACCTGAAAAGGGTTGATATGCCATAAAACAAAACAACCAAATTTTACCAAAATGACCTGATTCGGCATTAAATAATCCCCCCCCAAAAAACGTAAAACAAAACAACAAAACCAAACCGGATTCGACAGGACTTAGTACGACTAATGGTGACCCACATTCATTGGAATTAACAACACACTCTTATATTGGTCGGTGGTTGTCTCCCTTGTCCACTTAAGGGTTGCGTTTATTGGTCAAAAAGTAACCAAATCATTGCTCCCTTAGAGATCACGTGTATTTCTCGCGTCAACGTAACTTCGATAAATACCCATTATTTATTTCTATTTTACTATCAACTGAATGATATAGCATAATATTAAAGTGAAATGTAAAATTTCTATGGAACAAATAATTTAACTACAAAATTAAATCCACCAGAATGCATTTTGGCTTCTTCTGTAATTAAGTCAGTCAATTTAATCTTTTGTTAATAGTTGTAAAAAAAAAAAAAAAGGAATAAATTTCTTTTTTGGGTATCTGTTCTAATTTTTCCTTCATTTTGTTTTGCAACAATTAGTCGATTATCCTAATAGCAAGCGTCATCTATATTCCCGACTCTGTGTATCAGCCATCGACATATTTGCCTAATAGACAAATAGTTATTTCATTATTTATTCAGGAGTAAATTAATTCATAACATTTAGTCTCACACAATAAATAATGACACCTTTCGCATTGAACTTTGTGATATAATTTAGACTGCACTGGTTGGGCGGTAAAGGCCAGACAAAGCCGTACTTCATCGCGTGATCCTCTTATCCACATTCGCAGATGGTTCGGTCGGCTTCGTAGCTATATTTGGCTATACAGTTTCTGATCGCCTCATTCTTGTTCTCAGGCAATTTGGTGCAGCCTTCTTCGTGTGTTTTTGAAGCATCTGGTTCAATGCCAGTTTCCCATTTCTTTACAAAAGTCCTTTTCATTATCATCGAACTCTGCGAGATCTTTCAAGCTGAACTGATTGGCTATTAGAATGCAGACAAAGCAGTGCTGCATCGTCTGGTCATCCTTTTAACATTTGCAGATGGTTAGGTCAGTTTTGTAGCTCAATAGCATATTTTGATCACCACACTAGACAATCAGAGGATTAGTTGTGGCCTGATTCAACAAATAAACCGAATGATGATGATGATGACATTGCTACTCTCAAGCGGTTGAGTGTCTCTACTGGACCCCCCGGTGCTTCTAAGGTAGGAGGGAGGGCTTCAGAAGTGGGAGATGGGGGCTATGCCAACAGGAGGGGAGTACTTTCTTAGTCTACTAGGAGAAGCTTCTATTACTCAGAAACTTTTCACTTGAAGATACCAGTCGAGGATCCATTCTCGACAATCAATCCGGCAGATAAAGGGCTATTTCGGTGGCCTTTTATCTGCTGGGCTGAGATATTAGTCGTGGGTAGTCCTAGAAGGTTCACCCTCTCAAGCCTTGTCTCCCCTCTTTGGGGAGGAGTTAGTATATTGCTAACTGTCTGAGGCGCCCCAACCGGGAAATGCCGACGGGGCTACCCAGGCAATTTTTAATAGGGCAGAGTGCCCCTTCTTTAGGGGAGCTGGCTTGATTCTCCCCACCTTTTGGGTCTTGTGCTACATCCTCCTGTGGTGGGAAGGAAGGAAATTATAAATACCTAGTTTTCTGGTCCACAGCTGTAGTCTGATCTCTTCCTGAGATGTTGTTAGGGGCTTGACATGGCTGAAGAAGCTTCTCCTTGACTTCAGTCGTTGGACCATTCGTTCTCATCCATGAAGGAGATGGCGTTCATCATTGATAGCCTTTGTGATCTCTACTCGGCTGGCAACTTCTCGTCTCACATATGGTCATAAGACCATATTACTTTTTTAAATTTTCTATTTTACAGCCCCCCCCCTCTCCCCCGTTTCACCCCTATTATAACATCATCACCATCAGGGTTTTGATCACTCCTGGAGGAGGAACCCCTTTCTGGTTTCCGACCACCTTATTGGTGATTGTCATACTCGGCTGGCAAATTCCCATCTCACATCTGCAGGGGCAATGCCAGTAAAGAGATGAGGATGGGAAGGAAGTAAATACCTAGCCGTCTGATCCACAGCTGTAGTCTGGTCTCTTCCTGAGATGTTGTTAGGGGTTCGACATGCAGGGGCAATGCCAGTAAAGAGATGAGGATCAATGTAGAAACGTTCACGTTAAAATTCTTGTCACCTAATACCTACTATTATCTGCACATTCTACCAAACACTTTGAAGCTGAGCCGAAAGACAAGCAATGTCCAGAAGCTCAATAAATGCCAGTAGCAAATTACTGATCGGTCACTACTTGAGCCATAATTATTGAATGCATATTTAGAAGCAGCAATTGCACTATTGCACAATTGCCTCTGCATCCCCGAACTTTTATACTCGTTCTGTAGTGCACCAAGTTACCAGTTTCTTGTCGCCGTGGACGAGCTGGATGGCATGATTTGAGACACAGCAACGACCATCTGCAACATTAATTTAAATGATGTAGGCTGGCGCCAGGCCACACTTCCTATCTCTTTTTTTTTTAATATAAAAAACAGAAACCACCACTTTATCAAGGCCGAGGCCACCCGTGGACAAGTGTTAATGTGATTTCTATTTTATCCCCCCTCCAGGAGATTAGACACAAGTGTCATGTAGGTTTGATGGAAGCGTTTTCAGTGGAATGACTTGGATTTGAACCTGGCACACCCAGGTTCTCAGTCCGCGTCGATACCAACTAAGCCACTGTGCCTATCTCTTTCGGTAGACTCGTGTTGAGATCAACAACAGACGTCGCTGACCTAGGATCTGGCTGAGAGTATTCTACATAAAGCATCCGAACCTTCTCTCGGTCACCTGATCTATGACTTGGCCACTGACCGGAAGAGGGCTAGCCCCGTCGTTCAGGAGCAGAGGTGGAGACAGAAGAGCTGGGACACGATCAGGATGAAGACCAGAATCAAATCTCTAAGAACGTCCTGCAACTAACATCGTCTGGCTTGCCTTCAAGTTGCAAGTTCGCCACACAACAGTGCATGATTAACAGTCCTGTAATCATCGGCCGTCGGGGACCTAGTCGATGACGATTGCCTCCGATTCGCCGTCAACCTGCGCTCAGGTTTGAGAGTGTGCAGGGTCCACAGGTGCAGTTATGATCCGTCAGTCGAGGTATATGGACTCCACACTATAATGTAGAATGGGCCGTCAGTTTTACTGCAGACAGCGCTCTAAATGATATCATCGAGCAAACCGTAAACATCACTAGCTTTCCATCAAACCTCGAACCAGTTGGCCTTGACAGAGGGGAAGGCAAATAGGCTGATGTCCTGATGATGTTTCCCTTTGCAAACGGAAAGTCATTAATATGCGAGGCGACAGGTTTCAACACTTTTGTGCCCTCGCCAGTAACAGAATAGGCGACAAACCCTGAACATGAAACAGAGAGCCGCAAGCGATCAAAATACGCCGGTCTTCTCAACAGATTTGTATTCTAACCGATCGCCGTAGAGAGATTGTTCCTGCCATGCGGAACTTTCTCAACCGCCTAGGTCTATTAATGACACGCAACACCATTTGTGATCGAAACTTGACCGTCTAGTTGACAGTGAAATCTTATTAAGTGAAATCTCAATGTTTATATAAACACTATCAGCTACCGCTGAGTGCTCCATTTGTTTTGGCAATTGGCGATTTTACCTACAATAGTGCTCAACTCGAAACAGGAGGGATATGTAGTTATCCAGTGAGAGAGACTTAAAAATAAAATAAGGTAATATAGGGTTCAGGGTTGGGAGCAGGAGTACGCAAGGATGTTCACTGATTCCAGACAACGCTGGCGGATGGGGGGTGGGGGGATGCAGCAAGTGAACTATAATGATAGACTTTAAAAAATCATTGTTATATCTATAATAATAATAATAATAATAATAATAATAATAAAAGTAATAATAATAATAAAAAAAATAAAAATAAAAAATAAATTTTTAAATAAAATTTTTTAATTAATTAAAAAATTTTTTTTTTTTTTTTTTTTTTTTTTAATGGTGCCGGCCTAGACTGACACTATACAAAATATTTGTAGAGGGTCGAGGAGGATGAGAAGACCGAGGAGGGACAGCACAAACCAGACCTCCATTGGAAAAGTGCAGAGAATGCTGGGACCTTGGGGAGGTTTATTGCCACCCAAATCCCAGAGAAGACCAATTGTCCTTACCAGCGAGAAATCAATGGTAAGAGGCTGTTGCGATATCGCATCGTTATCGAAAAGAGGTTAAGAATACTGGAAATTTGGGGAGACTTGTTGTCACTCAGACTCCAGGAAATACCACTGGTTGTTGTCGGTGAGCAATCACTGACGATGATCTGTGTGAGAACTAGTGAGTTAAATAACAATAATAATATTGAAGGAAAATTGCCAGAAACCGTATTTACTTGATAACCTTCGAAAGTAATTTTAAAGTCTTTAAATTGGCGGATGTCAAGTAATGTCTGGTTAGAATGAAAGTTTATAGGCCAAAGTCGAGTTCATCTGCACTCCTAGACGAAATGAAAACATTATCGACCGCGCGACAATCAATGAATGGAACCATTGTAGTAAAAATTACGGTTTCATTCTTTCATTAGTAGCATCAAAATATGGTTGATTCCTATTTCAGTCACCTAAATTATTTTAGGAAAATGGGTTTCAGCAAATAACTTATTTGGCGCTTATGTATGTAAACACACACGTGAAATATGGCAGTTATAAATAAAATGTCATTAAAAAAATTAGCAACAAACCTTTATGATGTACTTACTTGTGAGGGGAAATAAATACCGTTCACCAAAAATTACGGAAATTTCTACAATAGTTTTGTTTTTATAAAATAAATCAACTTTTAGCCGCTCTTAGCTGAATTTCGGTTATCTCTCTTGAATTTCCTTTGAATAAGCCGTAATGGCGGCCGTATTTCCACGTTATTCGTTAATCGGTAAAATTTGATTTTCTTTTATAAAATAAAAACTACTTGATTAATTTACGTGATTTTTAGTATAGGATATATTCATTCCGTGACAGGTACGTACATCAAACAGATATTCCTCAGTTTTTTTAGTTTTTTTATTTTTTTCGAATGTCTCCCTTAATCTGGATAAGCACCAAAAAAAGTAATAATTTGGTAGAAAGAAAAATAAAACAACGGCATTGTTAAAAAAAAAAAAAATAATTTTTTTTTAAAAAATATAATAATAATAATTAATTATTATAACTGGGGAGACTTTTTAACACTCAGACTCCAGGGAATACCACCGGTTGTCGGTGAGCAATCACTGATGACTTGTGTGAGAACTCCTAGTGAGTAAATAATAATATTATTTTAAAAAAAAACAACGAAACAAAAATGAAAGTAAAAGGACTCCCGGGCAACGCCAAGCAGGCACAGCGGTCTAGGAACAGAATAATCAACAAAGTCCCCCCCCCCCTCGTGTTAAGAATATGTTTCTAAATAATAACGTTATGGTAAATTTGTCGTTTCCCACCTAAAATAGCGGAGAACTCTGACGTCAATGAAGCGTCTGCTAATTTCCGACCTCACAGATGAGTATTTATTTACCTCCTCTCCAGGAGTTAGGCACAAGGCCAGTTTTATCTTACTCCCACAAGTAAGATGTGACCCAAGGTCGGGTCGGGAAAGTGGGACTTGAAAAGCCAGTGCCCGAGAAGGTAAGCACTCTGGCCATTAAAAATTGCCTGGGCAGCCCCGTCGGCATCCCCCGGTAGGGGCGCCTCAGGCAGTAAGCAATAAACTTACTCCTCCCCAAAGAGGGGAGGCTAAGCCTGGGAGGGTGGACCTCCTAGAACTGCACAGGACAAACTCATAGACCGGCGGAATCAAGCCCCGAAGGCCAAAACGATACCAGTCTATGGGGTGCAGTTTTCATCGGAACAGATACTACACTTTGATCTTGGCCAAATGAGTAAGTAAACTCAAATAAATTGTTTTGGACTAATCTCCCAACTGTATTTCATTTTCAGCTAAATTTTAAATTTGTCCGAAACAATTTATTTGGGTTTACTTACTCATTTGTGAGGTAGGAAATTAGCAGACGCTTCATTGACGTCAGAGTTGTCAGCCATTTTAGGTGGGAAACGACAAATTTACCATAAATAAATAAAAACTAGAAGAGAGAAAATGGAAAATTAAAAAAAATGGATTGAATTATTGTTTAAAAAATAACAAAAAAGACAAGGGCAGTTTATTTTTTGGTTAATGTTTATAGTGTTATTATTATATTTATAAGATTTTAAATTATTTTTTTTAAAAATTACTGTCAATTTCAGAAACTATATTTTATTACAACGTTTTGGCCAAAATGTTACTTTATTGAAAATAAACTTTATTTTATTACAATGTGTTTCTTTCAGAAATTATATTTTATTAAATAAATAAATTTATTAAAATGTTTTAATCTATTGGTCGTTACTTCCTGTGGATTATCTGCCGCTGTTTACTAAACTGCACAAGTGCCTTAAACTGATCTCGGGTCACATCCAGTCTCTATGGAAAGAGAAGGGTAAATATTATCAGTTCTGTCTCGGGAGGTTCCTCCCAGGCATTACCTCCTTCTCCAAGAGGAGGAATATCTGCTTTTCGCTTGCGGCAAGGTTAGATACGAAGAAAAAAAACAGCTTCCCCGTGGGAGCACTTTAGAAAGGTATATATTTAAAAAAAAATAAAAAATAAAAAAATAGCGGCCGAGATTGGACCCGCTAGCATTCACCGGTAGGGGCCCCTCAGACGACTGACAATAAACCAAACACCTCCAGAAGGAGGAGGTAATGCATTTGAAGATGTCCTCCTGTGACCTAACCGAATGATACAAACAAAAGGGTCGAGAATCGGGACTCTCTAGCAAACCAGACCCCAGAATCCGAACGTGCCATGGTTTTCCCCGCGGACGGCGAACTAGATTCGTTTATTGGCTGTCGCCTGAAGCGCCCCACACCGGGTAATGCCGACGAAGGGAGGGGAGGGATCGATCGCGGCATATTTTGCAACCATCCAAAGTGCCCCCCCCCCTTCTTTTTAAGGGTCTGGATCCCGTCACGTTAAACCGACCTCGTGGTCACATCCACTCTTTACGGGAAGAAGTAAATAAATACCTGCCATTGTTGTTACGGTGGTCTGTAGTAGTAATAAATAAATATAATAATAATACTCCTTACCATCGCTGTGCGTATCCAAACAAGTAATAACATCATCATCGTTATCCTCGGCCATTATTTACTTATCTCAACTGGTCACTTAGTTAAGTCCATTGCCAAAAAGGCTTAGCAAAAATTAAAAAAAATAAAAATTTATATAAAATAAAAAGGAATCACTTGTGAGCAGAACTTCTCATCTCCGTGAGAGGCAAGAAAGAACGTGCTCGCATTTGTCCTCCGTGTGACGTCACTAAGCGACCCAAAATAACCTGTTGTTGTTGTAGTAGTAGTTCGTATAGTACGAAAAGAAAATACTTACTTACTTAGGGTATATCCCCAAAGTTAAAGTAAACGAAGCTTATGGTTAAAAATAACCCTTTTTTTTTCTTAATTAAATTAATAATAATAATAAAAAAGAATTAAAAATAAACAACTCGGGAACGAGGGTAAGGGCACACAACTCAGTTTCATAATTTTCTAGTTAAGGACAAGGAACCATTTTTAAGGTAAATACAAAAGAAAGAACATTATTTTACCCCCCCCCCCCGTTTTTTTTAAATGTTTACCTTACACACTATGCTAATTCACCAAACATAAAAGTGAAATTCTACTTTTTTAGGCGATTGCATGTAAGCAGCTTGAAAACTTGGCCATAATTTTTTTTAAGTTAAAAAAAAAAATTATTTTAGAGTTTATAGTTGGGATCAGTTTTTCATATAAATTTATTGTAAAATGATCAGATTGTTTACATGTAATCACTTTAAAATAGTAGAATCTCGTTTTTCTGTTTGCGTAAAACGAGCATAGGGTGTGCAGGACTTCGATAATACTTTTGTTGTTGTTGCAGAACATTTTTTAAAAAAAACCAAAATAGTAGAATATTATTTTATCCTTTGAAGAAATGGTTCCCTGTCCCTAACTAGAAAATTATAAACATGAGTTATGTGCCCTTAGCCATTTTTACAACTTGTTATAAAGATCGACGTTTCACATGTACGATGAAACTTTTATTTTATTCTTTACTAATGGGTCACTGCTTATCAAGGCCCTAAGGCCACTCGAAGATAAGGTTAAAGAAATGACCACCATGAGAGGGTTGGAAACACTCGTGGAAGATTACTTGAGAGGAATTGATTCTCCAAGAGGACGGGTCAACAAGTATTTATTTACATTAGACTTTAGGACGACCATGTTGTGGTCGGTTGGGAAGCAGCCTCGTGGTATCTTGTTCCATAGATGGGATGTTCAAGGAAAGAAACTTTGTGCATGGAAGTACCGTTTGTTTTTTTATTTATATATATATATATATATATATATATATATAAGTGGAGAACTAAAGCGAACTTTTAGGAAAGGTGAAACCTATTGTGAAAAGTATACAGCTCAATATACTGGATAGAGCAGATATATAGGTAGAAGGATGAAAAAGAATTAGAAAAGCGACGGAGGCAGATCTTTTTTCAATTCAGTTGTTCAATGCAAGGTATATTCCGCAAAAAAGCAATTTATTCAATTAATTTTTTCCTTAAGCCAGGCTTTTCAAAGATCAAAATCTTATCATCAGAGGAAATTGTCATGTAGGTACATCGAAATATTGGGTAGACCTGATGGGTCGATGAGAAAAAGTAGTAGCCGTGGCTGCTGACAGCACTGGACGAAGGTCCTGGCTGAGAGAAGTCAGTGGCAGGGAGTGACATGAATGTGGATGGCACACACATGGGAGAAGGAAAATATGATATGGTCCAATCGGATCATCTTTTCCTTCTCCCATGTGTGTGCCTTCAAAATAAAATAAAATTATTACTAAATCTTCACTTTTTTTGAAGATGTTCGCTAACACGAACGAAACCGGTCAAATCTCTTTTTTGTTTTTCTCCTGCACTTTAACATGTTTTCCGTTTGTCATTTTTTACATATATATATATATATATATATATATATATATATATATATATATTATCAACTAAAATAATTTAGGTGATTGAAATAGGAATTAATTTGTTTTCTTCTTTTTTCTTCTTTTTTTTGTGTAGAGAAACATGAAACAACAAACAAAAAACGAAATGACCTTGGTGTGAAAAAACAAACAGAAGGATGACGTCACACAATGCTAGAATAAATAAATAAACAAAAAAACAACAAAGAAGAAAGGTTAAGGTTTTCTATTCATTACTTGCTTAATAGTTGAAACATCCGTCTACGCAGGGTACTGTAACAACTCACTACATATAACCTCAACAATCACACCCCTTTACCTAGGATATGATTTACTATCTTAGAAGAACACCATCCACTCCCCAACTCCAACACGGCGTTTTCTTCTCTTCCCACTTAAAACTCCACTCCCACGTAGAGATCTATCTGCTTGTTTTCGGCACTGACAAACCAGAAAAACAGTGGGAGGTCTTCAATTAGCAAGGCTTGGGAGGACCTTACTAACCTCCCTCTTATCTCAAATTGTTTGGTTGCTTTATTTTTTGTTTTTTATGAACGACCTATCTTGCTTTATTTTTTGTTTTTTGCGGATTTTTTTAGTCGTCCCACTCCCCCATCATTCATACACCTGTACATATTCTTCTCATAAATAAAACCTATCAAACGTTGAGAATTTCCTAAGTAGTCAAGCCCACAGAGCAAATGCGGTATTATGGTGAAAGGGTCTAGTTTACGAGATGCTTATAGACAAGCAAGACTCCCGATCCCTCATCCCCCGAAATTTATTGGTCTTGTGTCTACTTTGTTTTGAAAATTTGTTATGCAAATTTTATAGCAAATAAATACCCCCAGGGCCGAATTTACTTGGGACTTTTGCTATATTGTTACACTCGGTGAAGGCTTGCTCAGGTAATAGAATGTTATGTTTGAATGAGATATGTTCTGGCTCGGTCCTAATAAGTGCACTCTTGCAGGCATTATCGCTTCGCTCATGGAGAAAGGGTGGTTTATCGCCGGTCACCTAAAGCGCCCTTATCGTGGAAAGCCGTATCCGACCAGAATGCTTTCTGGGTGGAGGGGGGGGTCTGGTTTGCCTCCACTTTCTGGCCTTTGGTCATATTTTGCTGCAGTAGGAAGCAAATAGTCTGTCTAGACAAGGGGCGGGCAACCTTTTCAGAGTGAGGGCCAGATGAGTCTTTTGGAAGGAGATCGCGGGCCGGATGTGGCCCGCGAGCCGGAGGTTGCCCGCCCCTGGTCTAGACTCTTCTCTCAAAAAGAGGCAATTTTATGTAGCATGTCTAAACGACTGATCCCCCCCCCCAAAAAAAAAAGCGGCCTTTCTCTAATGGGAATAGTTTGAAACTGCCGGTTGAAATTCGGCACCAAAGTCGCCAGAGCAAAGGGACCATTCCTCCTCTCAGTCAATGAGGTCACAGCATTCCTCCTCTTCGCCTTCCAGGACAGCTAAACAACCGTCACCCACACCAGCATGTAGAAACAAGCCCCAAGGAATATAATAATGATGATGGCGGTTAAAAGGCAGCTAATTCAGACACATAGTGTGACAGAAATGTTGACCCCCCCCCCATTCCGATACCACTAGTGACCCCCAAAAATAAAATTTTCCCAATACCTTATCAGTACCCCCCCCTTCCTTCCTTCCTTCCTTAAAGTTCCACACAGCGCTCCTTGGGAATGAATGAGAATACTTATGCATTCCTGCTCCCAGCCCTGAACTGGAACTAATGTTACCATTATTATTCGTATTCTTTTTAAGTTTCTAAAATAAAGTAAGACGTTTCAATGCGTGTTACCGCATCTTATCAAAGCAGAACGATAACAAAATTCAGAATTTTTTATTGTTCTGCCGTTGATAAGATACAGTAGCACGCATTGAAACGTTGGTTGATTGACGGAAGGCTATAATATTGTTTATGTAATTTTATATATATATATATATATATATATATATATATATATATATATATATATTAGTACATGTATTATTTTTGTTTCCTAGATATCAATCCAATGAAACTCCAGTGTTCCGATACCACTAGTGGCCCAAAAAATAAAATTTTCCTAATACCTTATCAGTACCCCCCACACACCTTCCTTAAAGTTCCACACGGCGCTCCTTGGGAATGAATGAGAATAACAATGCATTCCTGCTCCCAGCCCTGAACTGGAACTAATGTTACCATTATTATTCGTATTCTTTTTTAAATTCCTAAAATAAAGTAAAACGTCGTCTTTTCGGCTTATGGATGTTCGGTGCACGAATACAAACCCCATCTCTATCCCACAACTTTTTTTTGTAAAAAAGTAAATTCATATGAATCAAAATGGTACAACTTTGTTGACCCGCTTAATTCTGTTGTCGGCATTCTTGCAGGAGGGACCACGTAATGGTTACCAACATCCCTAAGTGAAAATGGTTCTATGGATTCGACTGGATTCGAACTTGGCACACCCAGGTCGTCAGTCCACGTCGTTATCCATTTGTCCAGCATTACCTCTTACATACAAAATAAAATATGAAACTAAAAGTATACTTTTAGTAGATAGAACCTATAGTGAAATGGTTTAAGCTCAATATACGAGATAGAGCAATTATAAAGATCGATGAAAGAAGAGAGATAAACATGTACGAATGACAAATTTATTTCAACTTCGATTGTTCAATGCAAAGTGTACTCGGTAAAAACATGTTTATTTTTCTTTCCTTAAGCCAAGGCTTTTCAAAGATTAAAATCTTATCATCGGAGGAATTACATAGATAAATATAAATATTACATAGATAAATATAAATATATATATATATATATATATA
Source organism: Sepiola atlantica (assembly GCA_963556195.1). Classification (NCBI taxonomy): domain Eukaryota; kingdom Metazoa; phylum Mollusca; class Cephalopoda; order Sepiida; family Sepiolidae; genus Sepiola; species Sepiola atlantica. Next base: position 137,778,841 of record OY744518.1, read on the forward strand.
TATATATATATATATATATATATATATATATAACATCTCAAGACGCTCATTTTAAAGTCATATATTACTAGCTGTTAAAAAACTTAACAGTAAAGACATAGTTGTAAAGACACCAAGACTAACACCGCCTGAAGATGATTTGACGAATCAAATCGAAAGTACTCGCGAAAAAGAAAAGAAAAATAGAACAAGAAACCCACGGAACTTACATACACCAATTTGACCGAAATACTAAATGAACGATTGGGAAAATTGAAAAAAATAAAAGTCTTAGCAAGCAAAAACACTATATATATATATATATATATATATATATATATATATATATATATATATATATATCTAAATGTGAAAGTTTTTTTCCCCATCTTTTCTAAATATATTAACATTAAAACAGGTTAGGCTTATTTAATTCTGTGATACAACGTGAGATTTTTAAATACCGTATATATAGTAATCTGAAAATACCCACAAACACATTTAGGTCTTCTTAATTTGATTTTTATTTTATAAACAGCTTCTAATAAATCAATATTCTGTAATATACAGTTGTAATTTTGCAATGTCATATTTTCTTATATATGCGCAATATTTTTGTTGATGTCGCGGAGATGCTGAGAACAGATACTACACTTTGATCTTTGCCAAAAACCCAAGTAACCATAAAAATAATGTTTTTATGGCTGGACATTTTTAAATGAATGAACAAAATGAGTAATTTATTATTGCATGATCTTTTAATGGGGGAGGGTAGTGTATTATCGGTTCTGTTGTCATAAGACCGTCTTCCCAGGAATTACCTCCTCCTTCTTTTAAGGGTGTGTGAGTAATATTCCTAGTTATTACATCCTCCTTTGGGGGAGGGGTAATGTAGTATCGGTTCTATTTTCGTGAGACCATCTTCCCAGGGACTATCTTCTCCTTTTTTCGAGGTGGGGGTAGTGTAGTATCTGTTCTGTTGCCATGATGCCATAATCACAGGCATTACTTTCTCCTTTTATAGAGTGATCCTCCCAGGTATTACCTCCTTTGGGAGGCAGTATAGTATATGTTCGTTCCTCATTATATCTCCCTTCCATGATTATCTTCTCCATTTGGGTGTGGAAATAGTGTAGTATCTGTTGTCATATCGTCCCTGAAGCCATTAACTCTTCCTGGGGGAGGGGGGGGGACGTTCGTCATGATATCATCCTCTCAATCATTATCTCCTCCTTTAGGGGTCAGTGTAGCATATGTTCGTTCACTATGATATTATCCTAGCAGGTTAGCAAAGATATGCGACAGGAGGGAGCATATATTTACTAGTATATATATATATATATATTTATATATATATAGCATAATATAAAATGAAGTAATAAAATAAGGTGCAAATCAAATTTTATTAGAATTCAATGTTCAGGCAAAGTACCATAAAGTCCTTAACTCATGAGTTTTCAAAGAAAATTCTTCTCCTCAGAGGACCATTACCGCAATGACATTACTGCAGATAATAAAATTAAACTTTGAAAATATATAAAAATATATATAAAAATGCATAAAGTATATAAAACATCAAATTTATCAGCCCAAAACATACTTTTTTGTTAAAGATATACAATTCATCCAAGTCATACAATTTAAAACATATTCAGGAAAGACATCCAAGATGTTGATTGAAGTGATATATATATATATATATATATACAGCAATTTCCTCTCACATATTTCATCAGACTCGGCAAGAATTCTTTTTTATTTCGATTGATCTTTTTCTGGAGTCGTTCAATTGAGATGATTAATAATTTAGTCTTGAATGGTCTGTTTCCATCTAATACTATAGTATTGACTCGGTTGAATGATTACAGAAAATAATCAATTCGGAAAAAGTATTTCTCTTGCTTAATGCTATATATAATATATATATATATATAAACATTCAATGAATGAAAACATTACAATTGTTCCAAGAATTATAACATCAAGTCCAGTATGGCGTATGATCGTTTCCAAAACATTTTGGAAATACTTTATTTTATTTTATAAATTAATAAATCTAATCCAAAACGTCTCTTCATCAGCGCCTTTAGCAACACGTCTTACAGAAAATCAAAGAAAAAATTTAAAAAGCTCGTTGTAGAGAAACATCTATTGACAGAAAGAGCCACAGAGACAAATAATAGAAAAAAGAATAAGTTTAAAATAAAAAATAAAAAAAATAATAATAAAAAAATTAAATGAAAATTATAAAAATAAAATATCATAAAAAGCTTGTTGTAGAGAAACATCCACTGAAAGAAAGAGCCACCGGTTGATATATTAAACAAATAGGTAAACAAATTTATGGCATATTCATTTACGTATGTTCCAAGACATTTTTCTTAAAATTATCATCCTGAGGAAGTCTTACAAATAAAGACGAAACGTTGATGAATATATTAAAAAAAACCCATTCCTTTTGGTTTTTCCTTTTTCATTTCCCATATATATATATATATATATATAAATTTATTTTGTGTGGTACAAAACGTTATTATTGCTATATAAAGACCATATTTATTTATTAACCTGATGAAATTAAAAAATAAAAGAATCAAAGGGCAAGCTGACCGGTTTCGAACCTCGCTTAACAGAGCTAGACCGAGGTTAAGATTAAGAGAAAAAAATGCTATGGGTTTTATAGCAAGGGAAATAGAGACAAATAAAAATTGAATCAAATAGGAACTACATTAAGTCCAAGAAGATTTTCTCTTTGCTTACAAAGAGAAGGTCTCAAAGACTTAATGTAAATAGTTTCTAGAATCTTCAGATGAAAGGGAGAGTGTGACTTACTGAGAATAGAGAATAAGTCAACACTGAAATTCGAGGAACAGGAACGGTTATTTATGAGATGTTCAGCGATGGAAGGACCATATGTATCATGCAAAACGTCAGTTGGTAAATAATTTGTCTGGCAAATTTTTGTGAGTACGTGTTGTCTGACCCGGATGTCCAATCTTTGTGACATCCTCCCAACATAGTGCGAACTGCAACAAGATTTAAATAAATAAATAATAGAATTATGATGGTGGGGGAAGAAAATCTGTTCGAATCGATTGACAAGATGGTTCTGGTTGAAAAAAACAACTTGTGTATTCGCGTCAATGTAACATTGTTGCGCGGACAAAAAGATTTGTTTGGCGGATCTATCACGTATGTTACCTAGCCAAGGTAGGCGAAGGTAAATAGGGCATTTTATCAACAGAAGCTGTTTAAGCTTTATAAAAACTCGACATTTTTCTAACCAAAGTTTTTACAAAAGTTTACAATTTTTTTTTGATAGAATTTAAAACAAAATTTGTTTCATTTTTTATTTCAATAAATCATCAATTAAAAGTAAATAAAACAAATAATAATGCGATCAAGGGAGGAGGGGAGGAGGAGGAGGAAGAAGAGAGGAAGGAGTAGGAGGAACAGGAGGAGGAACAGGAGGAGGAGGAAGAAAATGTCTGACTTTCACAATTAAATGCTTGTAAGATATGTCGGTTAATGAGAAACATTTAAGGATAATTGATTTGTTAAATTGTGATCCAATTCAGATGATTCATCATGTTACAGACATAGTTAAATTATAGAAACATAGAAATATAGAAACATAGATGAATTCTGGTAGAAGGACATGAGTCGTCCTATGGCACCAGCTCCTTGTCTTCATCTTTGTATGCGTCCAGTGACGACAGCAGCCTTATAGTTGAATTTGATTTCTTGGTCAATCTAGAACTTATCCAACCGCTTCTCAAATATCTCTACAGTTTCGGCTTCCATTACACTTGATGGCAATCTATTCCACAAATCAACACAGCGATGGCTGAATGAATATTTTTTCAGGTTCAAACGTGCCTGTTTCTTGTAAAGCATCTGACTGTGTCCCCTGTTTCCCACTCTTGTATTTTTTCTAGTCAATAGTTTATCTGCATTGAAATCATATTTTCCAGAGAGCAATTTATAGCACTCAATCATGTCCCCACGTATTCTTCTATAGGCCAAACTTGGCAATTTCAGAGCTTTCAACCTTTCTTCATAACTCTGATTGTACAGTCCTGGAACAAGTTTAGTAGCTCGCCTTTGTACACTTTCTATCATTTCAATGTGTTTCTTTTTATATGGTGCTCACACTTGATTAGCATATTCAATATGAGGCCCCGCAAGCGCTTTAAACAATATAACCAATGAACTTCGATCGAGGTATTCAAAACATCTGCGGATTAAACCGAGTATTTTGTTGGCTTTGTTTACTTTCTCTTTCATGTGTTCTTCGAAATTTAGCCTATTGTCTATTACAACACCAATCTCCCTAGATTATCTCCCCTTACTTACTGCTCTTCAGTTAATAAAATCCATTTGTTACTTTTACTTTGTGTTCTGTCGACTTAACCCAACGGTTATTAGTTTGTATTATTTGTATTATTCGGACGACTGTCCTCATCTTGGATATTATTCTCACACCGTTTCGGCCGATGTTACCTCAACGGCGCAACGGAGAAAAGTGCTAAGTAATAATCAGTTCTAAGTGACAGATGTCTGGAGGTTGCAGGTTCAATCCTCAGTGCGGGTGATACTAAAAATACAATTACAAATCACTTACGACTTCTACCCGGTCATGGCTGACAGAATGAGAACAAGCTACCTCCATGGATTAAATAAATGGTCATGTTTTAATTCCGTACAAATTCCGGAGTAAGCAAGACCGAAGAAGGTCGTAGGTTGTGAGAATAACATGAAAGATAATCCAAATCTTAAAAATTCTTCTTTTTTTTTAATTAAGTGGTGCACGAAATAGAACTTAGTATACAAATTTGCAACAATTCCGTTTAAGATACCAAAAATCATGGCCACCATACAAAATTTTACGAAAAAAAAAATTTTTGACTGTAAATCAAACTATTACAATATTAGACATTATTTAATGGAAATAAACAAATAAACATTCTCCTCTTATTGCCATTAGATTTCACTTTTTGTTGGGGTTAATGAAGGCATTTTTTTCTCAACCAGCAACTTAGTCCAGGATGGTGATCAGTAGCCCTTAGGGCTACCGCCCGCGCGGGCTTGGAGTATTGGAATAAATAATACATGAGTCGATTGGTCAGTGTGCTTGTGGTTACTTGTTCCCTTAAGGGTCATGTGGATTGGCCAAAAAGTAAACCCAATCATTTAAAAAATTTCTTTCTCTGCCTTTTGGCTGAGATCAAAGTGTAGTATCTGTTCCGATGGATGCTACACCCTATAGACCAGCACCGTCTTGGCCTTCGGGCATTGATTCTGCCGGTCTTAGGTTTGTCTGGTGCAGTTCTGGGAGGTCCACCCTTTGCGAAGAAGTTAGTTTATTGTTAATCGCCTGAGGCGCCCCTACTGGCTATTGCCGACGGGTTGCCCAGGCATTTTTTGAAGGCCAGAGTGCTCAACCTCTAGGGTGCTGGCTTTTTAATCCCACTTTGCCGACCTTGTGTTACATCTTACTGCTGTGGATGGGAGATAAAAAAAAAAAAGAAAGTAAACCCAATCATTACTTCTTTAGGGGTCGCATGAACAAGCCTGTATAAACTCAAATCCTTAGGACTCTTCCTCTTTTTCTGTTATGATCGACATTGGTTAACGGTTGACATCTTGGCAACACTATTTTCCTTTTAACTTGGGTACCGTAAAGTGAAATCGCACCCATTATTTTCAAATTCTGATTGGTTTACACAGATTGAATTAGTTAGTATTTCACATAGATAAAAACAGGTGGTGTTCCTTGGAATCTGAGTGACAACAAGTTTTCCAAGATTTCCAATAGTCTTCATATCTTTCGATCACCATTGCAAATAATTTTACGTTCTCACAACAGCCGTTTACCATTGAGTTCTCGCTGATAACAGCCGATGGTTTTCTCTGGAATTTGAATGACAATAATTTTCCTTAGGATTTTAGTACTCTCCATGTTCTTCCAGTCGAGGTCTGGATGGTGCTTATTTATATTTAATTTTTTTGTTTTATTTACTGATGATTCACTGCTTATCAAGGCCAAAAACTACTCGAGGATAAGGGTTAATGAGATGGATGGATTGTCAGTTGAATGACGAAGAATATTATGAGAGGATTGAAAACGATGAATGTAATAAATAAAATATGCCCACTTATGAGGACGGTTTATGCGAAGAATTTGTTTCCATTGAATTTGAAGACGACCATGTTGCAGACTGCAGGGAAGCAGCCCCGTGTCAACGTATTTTACAGGTATGAGGTTCTTGGAAAGAAACTCTGCTTATGGAAGCTTCATTGAAGGAAGAAAGGAAAGTTCTTTGCATTTGTGGTAGGAAGTCGAGTTCTTGCTTTCCCTCTTTGGTCTTCCCTTCCTCTCAGAAATTTAAATAAATGTTATTGTCATATAAACATGTTACCTACATTTTTTTTCCCCACTGTCATTTTTGATGGCGGCGCGAGTATTCTAGTCAAACAAGCACACACGCATAATACATACTAAAAAGTCCGATCAAAGAAGGGCGTCTCCTAAAAGTAATGTATAATTTAAAATCTCAAGATAAATTCTTCATCGTATTAATAACATCTCCACACCCTAGAAACAAATTTTGTTGACATGCTAAAAATACTTTGCACCTTAGATGCAATGTGTGTGTACACTAGGATAAGTTGATTTTCAAATTCTTTTGAATTTTTTTTTTTAATGGAAATCGCTCCAGACAAGGCATGAAGCCATTTGATGTAAGGAGCTAACAAGAACGAAATATGATTATCGCAAAGACAGGAAATGCCTATTTGCCTTAGTCTTGAAAAGACCATGGTTATAGGTAGAAGGAAAACAGTCAGCAGGAAAAGAGTTCCACAAGCCAGCAGTTCTTGGAAAAAACTACTGGAATAGGAAGCTGTATTACAATGAGGGATCAAAACAGCGAATTGATAGAGACCACTAGACTAACGAGTCAAACGAGCTGGAACAAAAGAAGCAGGGAATAGATCACATAATTCTGAAGAACACTTGCCATAATAGTATTTATAGAAAAGACTGAGACTAGCAACATCACGTCTGTGAGAGTTAGGGTGCAGAGAGAAAAAAGGGTGTGGCCAATCAATCGAATAACAGATATATCCATGTTGGATATTGGTCAATAGTGAATACTAAAACCTAAAACTAAATTTCTGGTTTCCACCAATTTTTTAGCAATTCAAAAACTTTTTAAAAACTTTTATTTACCCCCAAAACAAGGCATATTGCCACTGAAGCGTAAGGGGTTACTGCAATTTAGGGGTCATGTATTTGGAGGGCTGCCTTGGTGGGGAGACGGGCAGCAAGATGTTCGTTCACATTACATTTAAATTTCTGCATATTGCTATGGTTGGGAAAACAGGGTGCAGAAAAGGAATTCCAAAGGACAGCGGTCCTAGGAAAGAACCTATTAGAGTAAAAAATCTTCCAGCATCTAATGAGAAGGGGCGTGATTTTGCTGCTAGTTGGGTGGGTCAGGGGTATTTACGTTGAGGGGGTATAAGTGCACAAGTTCACCGGATCATATTCCATGGAAGTACTTGTAAAACAAGCACAGAGATGCAACACTGTGGTGATGCGACAGAGGCTGGAGCTTGGCAAACCGTGCAGGATCTATTAGGTTATAAATTCTTTTTCGCATCTTGTCCAAAAGGGAGAGGCTAGTGGTTGGCACACCAGCCCAAATGTGGCAACAATACTCCATGCCTGGACGAATGTTGGCTTTATAGAGATATAGGATACTGGCAGGTGTGAGAAGTTTTCTAGCCCGGTAAAGGGAGCCTACTTTCTTTGCGGCAGACTTGTCAGCATCTTCTGTTCTAGACCATCCGTTTTTGGTCCCATTCTACTACAGACTGAACCAAATTCTTCAATTACTTTTAAAAGTCGTCTAATTGGAAGCACTGAAAAATTCTTGTGTTTGAAACATCTTTGTATTAATGTTAATATTTTCAAAACTACAAGAGCTGAACTTTTGAAAATTGGTGCATCAATTGCATGCAGCACTAGTCTTGGTGATGGGCCTAATATTTGAATCGGAAATACCTCAATATGTTAAATTTATTTAAAACAACAACAATAAAAAAACAGTTGTAATTTTCCTGTCCTGCTTTAGTTATTACGTTATGGTGCATAGTTTTTATCAATCTGAATATCTTCGAAATTACGAGGGATGAGTTTTTTAGAATCACTGGATTTGGACAGAATAGGTTGATTTCGAAATTCCTTTGAATATCAAATATGACCATAGATCAATGATTATATAAAATAAAGTAAAGTAACACGGAATCACATAATCACCGGTGCGATAATTTATTTCGACCCCCAGCCTTTTCAAGCACCTAGACGAGGAGATTACATATTTTTTTGCACTTTCAAATATGTAATCTCCTCCTCGTCTAGGTGCTTGAAAAGGCTGGAGGGTCGAAATAAATTATTGCACCGGTGATTATGTAATTCCGTGTTACTTTACTTTATTTTATTTTGGCTCTGTTTATTACATTGAGCTCTCATACTCGGATTTCCTTCTGGAATTTATTTCCCTCTAACACTATATATATATATATATATATATATATATATATATATACTGTAACAGGTGACAACATAAGCTGAAGAGAACCGGATGGTTATGTCCTTCTGAGCTTGAAACCGACGGTACTAATGTTGTACTAATATATCATCATATCACATATGTTATCGTCGATATGATTATTACAGTTAATTATTCTATTATCTAAATTACTAATGTGGTTATTAATACCATTAATACCAATTGTGGATGATTATTAATTTTATTGTTACTTTTATTAATATTAATATTATTAATGATATTATTAATATTAATAATATTATTAATAATATTATTAATGATATTATTATTATTATTAAATTCCAAAGTCCATGCAAATACCAATCCAAAGAAATAATTTACATCAGTTCCTTCAATTCTTTATTTCTGCACTTCAGTGAAGAATCATCATTTACATTTTCGTCTTACATACAAAAACCATGAATTTTTTCCATATTAATCTATTTTTAGACCTACACGTGTTTCTTGGCTGATGGAGCAACAATTACAGTTCGAAAGTCCACTCGTCAGTTATCAGAGAATAATAGAAATATATGGTGACGTTGTATTGATTTACTCCTCTCCAGGAGTTAGGCACAAGGCCAGTTTTTATCTTACTCCCACAAGTAAGATGTGACCCAAGGTCGGGTCGGGAAAGTGGGGTTTGAAAAGCCAGCGCCCGAGAGGTGAGCACTCTGACCATTAAAAATTGCCTGGGCAGCCCCGTCGGCATTTCCCGGTTGGGGCACCTCAGGCAGTAAGCAATAAACTAACCCCTTCTCAAAGGGTGAGAAGGCAAAGCCTGGGAGGGCGGACCTCCTAGAACTGCACAGGACAGACCCATAGACCGGCGTAAATCAAGTCCCGAAGGCCAAGACAATACCAGTCTATGGGGTGCAGTATCCATCGGAACAGATACTACACTTTAATCTTAGCCAAAAGGCCAAGATGGTGGAGTTGTAGAAACAACTCGTAAAGAAGAAAAAAACACAGAAATAAAAAATAAAGCGATGAGAAGACTCAAAAGGCAAGATCTGATAAAATTCCAATAATTCAGGAGGGCATGGAATAGACTCACGTGAAGAAAAAGACAGCAAATGATACCCCCCCCCCAAAAAAAAAAATTATAACATCAAATATCCGGCAGCAGTCCGATCGCGGTGATATATATATATATATATATATATATATATATATATATATATATATATATATATATATATATATATATATATATATATATATATATCTTGGCTCTTCGCCAACTTATCTATCACAGCAATTTCCTCTGATGATAAGATTTTGATCTTTGAAAAGCCTGGCTTAAGGAAAAAATTAATTAAATAAATTGCTTTTTTGCGGAATATACCTTGCATTGAGCAACTGAATTGAAAAAAGATCTGCCTCCGTCGCTTTTCTAATTCCTTTTCACCATTCTATCTATCTATATATATATATATATATATAGATATATATATATAAACATGTGTGGGTGTGCACCTTTCTGTGTGCGCGTGTTTATGTGTGAGTGCGGAAGTGTGACTAATTTATTTGGAAGTGGTTCCGTTTACACTTGTAGTTTTAAGATGTCAGAAAGTCGTTTCATAAAAATCACTCAGTGCTGTGATCGTGATAGTAAGGACGTTTGATTTTTACGGCTTTATTGACCCGCCCTCCTCCTCCCTCCCGCCCCCCCCCCCCAAAAAAAAAGTTGCGATTTAAATCCCTAGTCACAACAGCATACTTTTTTTCTTTTTTTTTTGCAATTAATTATTGATTTACGACAAATATTTTTCAGATTTTCAAGAATATATTTGGAAAAAATTATTTTAGTTTTTCGAGTTGGGGTTCATTTTGCTATGCATCTTTATTGTAAATGACCCGTGAGTTCTATATTGCTAGCATTTCAAATGATTTCACTGTTTTTTTAGAAACCAATGTAGACAGGTCAGATGGATTTAGCTGTTTAATCAAACAAAGCATTCCTGCTCCCCTTCCTCTCATTCTCCTAATTTTTACTTCCTATTTACAAACTAGTTCACGCACACATATCCGAGGCAATGGCCGAATCCTTAGAAAATGACATCCAGTCTGTAGTGGAATTGGGTCATAAATGGATGGTAACATTTAATGCTGCTAAGACAAAGCTCCTTTCCTTCAACAACTACAAGAAACCTCTTGAACCACCGATTGCCATGGCAAATAACACCCTACCTGAGAGTCCAACGTTCAAACTCCTCGGCCTAACATTCACAGGTAACATGAATAGGAACAAATACATTAAAGACATTGCCAAGGCTGCTGCAAAGAAGGTGGGCTCCCTTTACTGAGCTAGAAAACTTCTCACACCTCACAGTATCCTATACCTCTATGAAGCAACCATCCGCTTATGCATGGAGTATTGTTATCACATCTGGGCTGGTGCACCATCCACTAGTTTCTCCCTCTTAGACAAGGTCCCAAAAAAGTTTCTAATCTAATCCACTATCACGATGCACCAAACTCCAGCTCCTGTCCCAATCGCCGCAATGTAGCATCCGTGTGTTTGTTTTACAAGTACTTCAATGGAATGTGCTCTGATGAACTTGCTGCTCTCGACAAACCCGACAATCAGCTAAATCTTATCCATTCACTGTGGAGGTCCCCAGATGCTGAAGAGCCTTCTATTCCAATAGCTTCTTTCCTCGAGCGGCCGATATTTGGAACTCCCTCCTTGCTCCTTGTTTCCCCGACTGTACCGACATGCAAAAATTTAAAACTAATGTGAACAAGCATTTCACTGCACAGCTCCTAATTTAGGATGACCCCCCAAGACTTTCACCCTAATTCTCAGTAACCCCTTATGTCTACAGTGGCAACTTGCCTTGTTTGGGTGAACTATGTTGAAAAAAATAAAAAGTAAAAATAAAAAGACTAAAAATATTTGTATTTTAATTATTTCATATTTTTTATTATTTTTTATTATTTTTTTAATTATTTTTATTATTATTTCAAAATGTTAATATTTAACTTTTACAGTAAATCTTTTTTTTTGTTTAGTTTTAAAGTTGGAACATCAAAGTAAGTAACGTATATTGAATAAAAGTTTTCAAAAATACTCATTGAAAACAATACTCATTTGAAAAAATACTCATTTGAAAAAAATACTCATTTAAAATAATACTTTGAAAATTTAAAAAAAAATATATAAAGGTAATTTGTAGAAGGCAATACAAGGCAGAGGTGTAACGGATAAATACGAACTGAAGCAAATTAAGACATAATAGTGGAATGAGTTTTATAGTTTCCACCTTTTTTTATACTATATATATATATATATATATATATATATATATATATATATATATATATATATATATATATATATATATATACACACATTTCATATATTATATAATAATCCTACTTGTGCCAAGGTGGTCTCATGGAAGTTCTGTATAATGATATTTCAGGATAATTTCCCTTTGTCAGATGTATTTAGGACTACAATAATAAATGTTTTGGTAGTAGTCCTGCATCCTGTGCTTATTCTACTTAAATATGAAAAAAAATGATTCTACTTTTTTTTTAGATTACATGTAAACAGCCTAAAAAAAGTTGGCAGTAAAATGAAGGACAGTCCTTAAAAAACGCTATCTGGCCCTGAACTCAGTGATCATTACCGCCTGGTGGCCTGGAAGTGGGTGATCATTTTACATTAAATTTATTTGCGAAAATGATCCCCACTCTAAAGTCTAAAATAATTTTTTTGTTGCTTAATTTCTTTTTACTGCCAACAACATTCTTTAAAACCCTCATGCTCCCGAAATTCGCCCAAACTACACCTGCTGTCCCTCCTCTCTTCATACACATACGAGGTATGTCTATATGTACATCGTGATTCGTACGCTGTTCATTTCCCTGACAATTGTGCATTAATCTATGTATTACACATGCACTTTTGATGAGTTGCAGTGCACCTGCTGTGCACTGCACACAATGATTTCATTATTATACAAATTCGCCAATTGTTGGAGAATGTCCTTATTCATAAGGGTGTTGGCAGATTCATTAGTCGATAAAACTGTTATACTGGCAAAACATTGGACAGATGAGGCCATTAGCCCAGTCCGGTAGTTCCACCACCACCATCATCATCATCGGCGTCATCACCATCATCACTATCCTCATCATCATCGTCGTCGTCATCACTATCCTCATCATCATCATCACTATCCACATCATCATCATCATCATCATCATCATCAATATCCTCATCATCATCATCGTCGTCATCACCATCATCACTATCATCATCATCATCACTACTATCCGCATCATCATCATCGTCGTCATCACCATCATCACTATCATCATCACCATCATCACTATCCTCATCATCATCATCGTCGTCATCACCATCATCACTATCATCACCACCACCACCACCACCCTCCCAAAGTCTAACCTTTCCTCACCATGGTAAAGGAGGTGGCAACATGGTGGTCTCAGAGCTACCAGGCTAACAGGGCTCTGGTGAAAATCAGGATCTGTTGCCCTCTGGTCGTCTCTGCCTTCGCATGCAACCGCTGACCATTGCTATTCTCGCAGGTTAACGAATAGCTGCGATGAACGAGGAGGACTTCACGCAGACCAGACAATTTTGAGACACGATCTTCGTGAGCTCTATGCAAAAGTCCGACTCGCCAAACACAAAAAAAAATCATCATCATCATCATCATCACGTTCGTTTTACGTGTTGAACAGCTTTAAGAAATTGACTTCCAAACTAACCCATCTCTGTCCAGGTCTTTATTTATCCCTCTTTCTCTCAAGTTCATCCTTATCACTTCCTCCCATGCTTTCATTGGCCTTCCCCTGTGAACTGGACCTGCTACCTCAACTGTTCTACATCTATTAACTCAAGAACTTTCATCCATTCTTTTATCATCATATTCGGTTTAACGTCTGTTTTACATGCTGGCATGTGTTGGACAGCTTTTAGAAATTGACTTCCAAACTAACCTATCTCTAGCTAGATATTTATTTATCCCTCTTTCTCTCAAATCCATTTTTATCACTTTTTTTCATGTTTTCCTGAGCCTTCCTCTACCAACTGATCTTGCGATGCTACCTCAACTGTTCTACATCTACTAACCTCATCCATTCTTTCAACGTGGCCATACCATCAAAGTCTCCTGTTCTGCACACAACTCTCTTTACTGTTGATATTGAATCTTCCTCTGAGGTCATCAGATCTAAGCTCGTCTTTAACACTCACATTACACTTCCATCGTATCATTCTCATATCATTTCTCTTCATGCAACGCATGTCCTCAACCCTCACTGGCCAAGTTTCACTTCCATATATCATCACACTGCGTACACATGCTTGATACTCTCTTACCTTGGTCGAGAGTGGTAACGCTCTGCTGGTTAGTAATGGTAGAAGTTCCCTGAACTTACTCCATCCACTCCTAACTCTTGCAATCACACTAGCACCCTGCTCCTCCTTGTGCTCCATTGGTATCACCAAGGTAACGAAATTTCGGAACAACAGTGATAATTGCCATGAAAAAAAATGCACTCCTTTCCAACTTTTATAGTAGTCGAGAAAATAAAAACAAAAACACTAAAAACAGATTTTAAAAATCAATTTTTTTTTTGTTTTTATGATTATTCAGAATCAAAAAGTACGAATAAATGTTAACAGATCTTGTTGGGTATACAATGACTGTGAATGCAATGCTTCTAATTGGTACACAGTCTTTATTTATTTGATTCCAGCCAAAATAAGATGTGGGACAAGACCAGAAGATGGAGTAGCCATCTCTCCCCTAGAGGGGACACTCTGGTTGGGTACATTCTCTGGTAGGGACACCTCAAGCGATCGGTAATAAACTAATACTTCTTCAAAGCGAGTAGGTAATGCCTGGGAAGGTGCACCTTCTAAAACCAAGATTGATCATATCTCATTCCATCAAAAGAAGGCCTGGTGCTACCAAGGCAGTTCCTATCCTGGAAGATTGAATGATGAAAATAGATCCTCGGCAAATATGAAAAAGCTACGGAAACAGGTAAAATCGGATATCGCATCTAATTTTAACCATAAGCTGATGCTTGAACAGATACTACACATTGATAAGCCAGATTGTGATTTTCTTTCTTACCACAAGATTTGACACAAGGGCCAGAAGGTGGAGATAGTCAGCTCCCTTGAGACCAAGCTGGACCATATCTGATTGTCGGATTGAATACCGAGAACGAATCCTCGGCGAGTAGGAAAACAGCCACTTTCTCTTACCTTTCATGGTCGTAAATCGTAAATGCGATTCAACTTGCACTTCCTCCATTGTAAATCCTGGCTAAAATGTTAAACACGCTGGCGAACGGAACAGTAAGAAAAATCTCATTGACTCATAATCCCGTTCAACAAGACGGGGCTGTGTCCGTTCTTCCTTTCTTTCACAACATTCCAATAACATAAAAAAATGACTACAATTAACTTTTGATCCGATTTAATAGCCACCCACTGCAGCAAAAAGGCCAGAATGGGGGGGGGGGCAAACCAGCTGCCTTAATAGAGTGCTCAGGCGGGTACAAAAACAGCCGAGAATGAACTCGTCGACATTCCCCAGTAGGAGCGTTTCAGACGACCGGCAAAAATAACTCTACCCTCCCGAAAGAGGAGGTAATGCCTAGGAGAGGGCCATCATCTCAGACCGAACAAGTCCATACCACATTTCGACAAAGAAGGTTCGGATAGATCAAGCCAGATCATAGGTTGCCAGAATGATGCCAAGGCGAACCTCGGCTGGGAGGAACACTAAGGTTGAAGCCCGGTGACCTGACTGGTCGGTCGACAGACGAACGACATAAGTTATATCCAAAACTATGACATGATATTCAGAGTCAGCGCTACCTATCTCCGAAACCTTCTCATCAGGGGAAAACAAGGGAAAATTTCTGTCGAGAATTTTCATTGCTAAAGTTTAAAATATCATTCTTGTTGGTCTGTCATGCTTAAGTTTAAAATTACTTTTTTTTGTCTGTCATTCTTAAATTTAAAATAACATTCTATTTGGCTGTCACGCTTAAGTTTAAAATAACATATTTGTTGGTTAGTCAAGCTTAAGTTTTAAATATCATTTTTGTTGGTCTGTCACGCTTCAGTTTGTAGAAATATCATTTTCTTTGGTCTGTCACGCTTAAGTTTTAAACATAGTTTTCTTTGTTAAACATGCCGGTTGAATGGAAACATCTTATTTTAGGCTCTGTCCATCAGTAACTCTGACCCTTTTTATTTGCCTCCCCACGATGGCAAACTTAAACACAAGGTCTGTTTTTTTGATATTGGGAAAATTCAGTTACCCCCCCCCCCTGTATTGGGACAAAAATTTAAACTACCTCTGTCAAGGAGGATTTCTCCCCCTCTTGACCGAGAGCAGAACATATACTACACTTTGAATTATTTATTAGCAACTAAAAAAATAACTTTCACTTACAAATTAAGCACAAGTCCGTCAAAAGCGTGGGGAGTGGGAGGGGAGGGAGGGGCGGTCGTGTGACATTCTCTGTTTATTCTATTCTCTCACCATTTGTCCATCATATTCATTTTAGCAATCACCACAATACCACATTTACTCTTTGGACAAGTCTATTTAAAATATCGACACTGGTTTAAAATCAATTTTATTTACAAAAGATATTTACAATTTCATTGGAAAAAAAAATGGGTGATTGTATACGACGTCGGTCCCAAATCCCTGGCATGATCACGTGGTATTATTTTCACCGGTAATATGTTACGTACTAAAATAAAATACCGGCAACAGGGAAAGATTCGACATTTAACATTTTTTTTTATTATTATTTACTTGGTTACTTTTATCTTTTTGTAATTTTATAGAAAAAAAAATTATGTGGCGACAAAAAATACGGTCACACAGAGAGCGAAACATTTAATAATATGCTATAATACATTGAAAACTTTTATCAAGTCAATTAATTACAAATTACAAAAGATAAACGAAAAAAAAATCACATTTGTTACATTGTTCGCTGAAAAAAGATTCTTTTTTTTTTTTTAAATAAATTTATTCATTTTTGAAAATCACTTCTTGTTTGTTTGTATTTGAAATTATTTTAGTACGTAACATATTACCGGTGAAAATAATATCACGTGATCATGCCAGGGATTTGGGACCGACGTCGTATACAAGCACCGAAAAATGTGGAGTGGGAAAACAAAGAACACCCCAAAAGAAAAAAAATCAAAAAAATCAGGGGCAGGTTAGTAAGACCCTCCCAAGCCTTTCTAAAAGTTGACAACCCACCGTTTTCCGGTTTGTTTTGTACCGAAAACAAGCAGGTCAATATCTAAGTGGGAGTGGTACTTAAGTGGGAGCAAATGAAATAGGGTGGAGTTTGGGAATAGATGCTGTCCTTTCCAAGATAAAAACGTTTAATAAATGACTGATTTTTGGTATTAAATGACCCAAGAGGTGTCGATGGACCGTAAACCAAAACAGACAAATGAAATCTATCTTACCGTTTTTCATCCGAAAGCGTAAATGTGATTCAAATCGAACCCGCGTCATTGTAACTTCTTCCATTGTAAATCCCGGTTGTATGTGAAACACGTTTTGAACAACAAAAGAACACATTGACTAATGAATAAGTCCGTCAAACGAGATGGCCACTCCACTGCCTCCCCCCTTCGACTTCGTTTTTTTTTTTTTGCCTTTAAGACATTCCAGACGTATCCGAATAACTACAATTAACTGCCCGATCACCAGAGTAGCGACTGAAAAGTTCAACTCGGTCTGATCTCAAAATATGTTGTGTTCTTTTTGTGTGAACCGGACCTTTAATAAACTTCTTTTTTTTTTTTAATAAGAAGTATGTCCACTCCTTTCACCCCCCCCCCCCTCCTTCCCAAAGCCACAAAGGAAACTCCGAGAGAAAAATCCGTGTTTAGAAGCTGGGACTAAAAATAGTGATTTACTATAAATTCCTTTTCTATTACATTTAAAGGTTTGTCCGCAAGAACCCGTGACGCAGTGGATATAGTATTAAGTATAATTCAGTTCTAAGTGACAGTCATCTGAAGGTTGAAGGTTCAATCCTCAGTGCGGGTGATACGATGAATTGCGAATTACTGAAGACTTCTTCCCAGTCATGGTACTCATAGAACGAGAGCATGCTACCCCCGTGGATTTAATAAAGGGTCTCGTTCGAAATTCCGTCCAGATTCCCGAGTTCGACAGAAACATTCCCAAGTTCGACAAAATACACCTGAAGAAGGTCGGAGGTTACATCGGCTGAAACGTGATGAGAACAGTAGTCCGAATATCAACCCTCATCTAAAAATTCCGAAACATTTAAACGTTTATCTAAAAATACAAAAAAAACAACTTTTCGATTATTTGGACTACTGTTCTCATCTTGGTTTTTATTTTCACAACGTTTCGGCCGATGTAACCTCCGACCTTCTCCGGGTGCAGGTTTTCAAACTTGGGAAAGTTTATTTCGAACTCTGGGAATCGATACGGAATTTCGAACTGAACTCTTTATTTTAATCCACGTCGGTAGATTGTTCTCGTTCTATCAGCCACGGCTGAGCAGAAGTGTTAATTAATTATTATGTTATTCTTAGTGATTATCGCCTGTAGTAAGGATTGAACCTGCAACCTTCAGAAGACTGTCACTTAGAACCGATTGTGAACCAACGTTTTTAACCATTAGACCATGAGTCCATGTGGAAGAAAGTCGGAGGTTACATTGGCCGAAACGTGGTGAATAAACCTTTTTTTTTAAAGTTTCTAGCAGCAGGTTCTACAATTATCGCGACGCG
Source organism: Sepiola atlantica (assembly GCA_963556195.1). Classification (NCBI taxonomy): domain Eukaryota; kingdom Metazoa; phylum Mollusca; class Cephalopoda; order Sepiida; family Sepiolidae; genus Sepiola; species Sepiola atlantica. The sequence goes on from OY744518.1 coordinate 137,797,252, forward strand.
TTCAACGGTGAACTTTTTCATATATCTTTAACCCATTATTTTTGCATTGGACTTCTTCTGCATTTTCTTTTTGCATTTATCTTAAATAATATTTTATCTTCTCAAATTTTGACTTTGGTAATTCTCTTACCAACTTATCTCTCTGGTTTGATTGTTTTGTTTTACGACATATCAACCCTTTTCGGGTTATTTAATCTGGTCATTTTGGTGAAGGTTTTTATGCTTCAAGTTCTTTATATGTTTAAGTATTTATTTATGGTGTTTGGTTGAGTGAAAGGATGGGGGGGGGGGAATTGTTTTTTGTTTTGGATTTTGCAAAACATGGTTGAGTTTTGCAAAAGAAAAAAAACAATAAAACATCAATGTTTGGTGCATTTTGAGTCAGGAAGTCAATAACTTCAGACAGCCTGATTTGGAAGCGCCAGTAGGTTCTATTTGACCCATAGATGGGGCCCTTACAGGTACTACCACCCCGGGCCAGAGTGGACCTGAGAGCAATGGCAACTAAGGGGCAACTCTACATTCCGCACAGCTCCCAAATCGAGGCCTCACCACTGGATGTATTTTAAGGTCATACCCAGGACCTTATCTCTCTGTATTCCTCTTATGATGAGAATTCCATGCTTTGAAAAGCCATGGTTTTAGGAAGGAAAAATAAATCTTTTGTTTTGAACTGAAGACGTAATAGATTTTGTATTTTTCAAATTTTTATTCTCATCTTTTAATTCTCTCTCTCTCTCTCTCTCTCTATCTCTCTCTCATATATATATATAAATTAATTTCCCTAACAGGACAGTTTTGCACCACTTTTATGTCCTCTTACGAAGCTTAAAATCAAGATATAATGCCAGTAAACCTTATGTCTAGAATATTTATTCCAATTTTGTTCAAAATTCATTCTATGATTTTGATTCTAGAAAATGTCTAAAATTTAAGATTTAAGCTTAAGGGGTCTTAAGAAGAAATTGAAATCCAAGGAATCTTGCTTAATTAATGTCTAATGACTATGGATTAAATTTAATGCAAATCTGTAATATTTGAATTTTCAAATGGGACGTTGAGCCGATATTATGCTCCTAAAAACTTTTAAAAATACTCCAAAGAAACTAAAATTTGGGGAATATTTATTAATTGATGTCTAATACCTATTGTTAAAATTTCACAAAAATAAGAGGTATCTGAATTTTCATGAAGAGCTTCCACTTCCTTTGCATAAAACTAAATTAAACTAAATATAGCCCACATTACCAAGTGATGATGCCAGCACATCACTGAGAACTCACCTCAAATCATATTTAAGATATATTTTTTCATTATACAGTTGACCTTCAACACCTATGGCCTCCATGAATCGGTTATAAAGTTGAGAAGATCCTTTCTTGGTGATCATCCATACAGAGTTGAGATAAATGGCAGTCTGTCATCTGCGATTGGTGCTTACAGTGGTGTTCCTCAAGGCTCCGTGCTGGGTCCTATTCTGTTTCTACTTTATATAAATGACATGCTGGAAGTGATTAGTGGAAACGTGCTCCTATTTGTGGATGATGTCAAATTAGTAGTCCATAGAAGCGAGATTGACAATCTCAAGTCTAGCCTTCAACGTGCCTGGAAAGGGTCCATTGAATGAGACTTATACCTCAATGGCGATAAATGCTGCCATTTTGTAGTGGGATCTCCTTCTGACTCGGCTCTTACTCTCGGCCGTGACACGGCTCTGCTCAAGGAGGCGAACGAGACAAAAGATCTGGGCCTTCTGGTCGACTCGTCCTTCACGCCATCTAAACATTACATTTAGGCTGCAAACAAATCAAGGAGATCCCTATTTCTCATTCGACGCTCTTTTTGAAAACTCACTCCTGAAATATTTCTCCCACTTTATGTCTCCCTCGTCAGACCACTGTTAGAATATGGTGTTCAGGCCTCTGCTCCATATCTAATATGTGATATCCAGCATCTGGAGAGAGTTCAAATACTGGCTACTCGAATGGTACAGAGTGTATGGGATCTGCTCTACAAAAGCCGAATCAAAAAGCTTAACCTTTTTTTTATTTGAGCACCAAGGATCACGCGGTGATCTAATTTTGGCCTACAATCTCCTCAACGACCATTACGATCTCTCTCGAGACCTATTATTCATTCCTGCAACAGAAAGAGGTCTATGCGGACACTACCAGAAACTGTTTCACCACCAATTTCGATTGAACCAGAGGAGGACCGCTTTCTCAATCAGGATCCTTGGACCTTGGAATGGACTTCTAGAAGATCTACTAAATACGCCAACGATGCAGCAATTGAAGGCGAAATTGGGCAGGTGCTAGGCTACTGTATCCTCTTCTGTGTAAATTTCTACCACTCTTTTCTTAAATGGCAATTGAAGCATGCTAGTTTTAGTTTTTGCCGAATTTATTCAATTGAAATGAATTAGGTACAGACTATTTGAGCTTCCCATTAATTTTGTATTCCAGACAAATGGTAAGATCAGGAAATTAAAATGTATTTATCCAAATTATATATTTGTATTATGTTTTTATAACATAAGTTAAAAAGGTACCTTTTCTTTCAATAAAACATCAAAATATGTCTAAAATGAATAAAAATAAATAAAAAATAAATAAAATATAAAAATAAATGAAAAATAAATAAAAAATAAATAAATAAAAATATAAATAAAATATGTAAAAAAAATAAAATATAAATAAAATATAAATAAAAAATAAATAAATAAATAAAAAATAAATGAAAAAATAAAAAATAAATAAATAAAAATATGAATAAAATATAAAAAATAAATGAAAAATAAATGAAAAATAAATAAAAAATAAATAAATAAAAATATGAATAAAATATAAAAAATAAAATATAAATAAAAAATAAATAAAATATAAATAAAATAACTAAAAAAAAATATATAAATAAAATAAATAAAAATAAATAAATAAATAAAAAATAACTAAAAAATAAAATAAAATATAAAATATAAAAAATAGATAAAAAATAAAATATAAATAAAAAATAAATAAATAAAAAATAAATAAAAAATAAATAAAATAAATAAAAATAAATAAATAAATAAAAAATAACTAAAAAATAAAATAAAATATAAAATATAAAAAATAGATAAAAAATAAAATATAAATAAAAAATAAATAAATAAAAAATAAATAAAAAATAAATAAAATATGAATGCATATTGTTTGGCTATCCAAGATGGAATGAAATTACTGCATTTGTACCATCAAAACGAAAATACCCTCGACCCACCTGACTAGCGGCAAAATCCCACCCCTTCACTGTAGAAGTTCCTAAATGCCAGAAGATTTTCTACTGACAGATTCTTTCCTCGGTCTGCTTAACTTTGGGAATTCCCTTCCTGCATCTAGTTTCCCCAACAGTAGCAACATGCAGAAATTTAAATGTAATGTGAACAAACATCTTGCTGCCAAAATTTCCATCCCTAAACCTGGCTTTCAACTCAGTAGCCCGTTTACACTTCAGTATGCCTTGCTTCACCATCATCACATCTGGTTTAACGTCCGTTTTACCTGCTGGCATGCTGTGAACGGCTTTAAGAAATTGATTTCCAAACTAACCTATCTCTTGATGAGAATCAAACTCACAAACAATCTATTATAATCTGACTATCATGCAACCCTACCCTTTGCCAGCTGACGTATCCCCTCAGCAGCCGATGTGTAAATTCCGGCATCTCTAATTCTAAAATATCCTCTGGTTTCCGTTTTCTTTCTTTTTGCAATTGTGGTCGAGGCTAGGGTTAGGGTTTTGTGATTGTGTTCGAGGTACTTCTCGTATATCAACAACCGACATGTTTCGCGATGAATCTCAAGTGGTTTCCTGTTTACAATCTCATTTATGATTTGTTTTAATTTACGTCTACGTCTCGTCAACAAAAGGTGGCCAACTAGTTACGACGACGTGTCGCCCGTACTTCCTTTTCACAAGACGAGCCGAATAAAGAGCCCCTCTCTCCCATGAGATGCCACTTATCATCATTGGCCATTGACTCTGCTCTTCACATGTCCACGGGGTGTCTAATAAGTAACGAGACTGGTGTCACAATCTATTTCAACTCTGACCAACAAACTATGCGGACAACCTCCCTTCTTCAAAATTACCCTCTCCCCCCCCCTCGAGTCTAATAGAATTTCCCATCCTTCTTTACACGCTTCTATGTAACCCATAACGCTTGTGTTACCTTTCACCAACTCTCGAAATGACCCCCTCTCTCTCTCTCTACTAACACATGACCTTGTTCAACCAATCAGAACTTTGCTACCTGTTAGCTTCTAAAGTGGATTAATGGTCGTTGTGGGTGTGTGAACCTGCGTTTGCGTGCGTTCCCTGCACACATTGTGATTGTCTGTTCATTGTCTTCATTTGAATTCGGTGTTTGATTTTGAGACTGGCCGTACTATCAATCATGTGGTCTGTCAATCATGTGATCTTGGTGACTGCTGCAACAAAAGGATTTTCCTTCAAAACAAGATCACAACTCAAGTTTAAAACAAGCAACAATGTTTTATTTTGAGGCTACACTGACAACCTCGCTTCTTCACCGAACAACAGACTTGCTAATCGGGGAAAAATCTATCTTCGAACGGAACACAAACGGTTCATCAGCTTAAGGCCCGACGGTCTGAAACCCACAGAAGCCCAACTGACCCTCTCTGCCTGCCTTGTCGGAATCAAGGGAGGCACGAGAGTGCTCTATCCCTTAATAGACTACACGAATGGCCTATGCTGGAAATCTCATTTCTTTGATCAATCATAACTCAAAAACCAATAAACCAAATTAGTTAAAACTTTGCACAAAATTTTTATTTGATAGGTTCTATAAGTGTGTAGAATTTCAGCATCATTAGTCAAGGCAACCCGGAGATCCAGAAAGTTCACTCATGAGATCTTGTTATCTGTGTGTACGTACGTATGTGCTACCCTGTATCTCATCAACTATTTGATGGCTTCAGCTGATTTTTGGCAGAGATAGAGGTTCTAGGGTCTAGTTGATAGCATTTTAATTTTAGTTTACCATATACCTTAGTTTTCCAGAAAATTCCAAAAAACCTTATGAGAAGGCATTGTATTGAGGCATAGCCTTTACAAAAGTAGTGACATTCCATGAAAAATGCCAATATACTGAAATCATATGCCCTTAATAGGGTTAAGATGAAAATTCCTATACACTAAATGTACAAAAGCAAGGAAATTCCCAAATTTGTACACTTTTATTGTCATTAATTAAGAGTATGACTAACCATTTCATTATCACATCACTACAGTATAAATCTCTATGCATAAGTGGATGAAGTGTGTGAGGTGCGCTGAAGAAAATTCCTACCAGTAAAATACATAGCCCTGTTGTGCTCGCATACCCTTAATGACAATAAAAGTGTAAAAATTTGGGAATTTCTTCACTTTTATACATTTCGTGTATATGAATTTTCATCTTAACTCTATTAAGGGCATATAATTTCAGTATACTGGCATTTTTCATGGAATATATATAGATATAGGTTGGACCACACCTTGAAGCCAATCGAGATTTATCAGCTGTTAATCTATGGACATAAAAACTTACTGCCCAGGATGTCTCGTATCTGGAGTGGACATTAATTTTGCTATAATTCCAAATGGTTTGATTTCTCAGCATGAGACCCCCCTCCATCTCATTTAAAAAGGCAATAACTTTTCCAAGTGGAGAAATCAAATTTTCGATGGTCAAATATCATTTTCTTTGCAGACCTGTTGTTTGCATTCATTGCATCTATGCACCCCCTAATCATGCAGCAGTGCACATGTCTACAGGTGTTAGTAAAGCTATTGACGCAGAATGCATAAATAATGATGTATAACAACGTAATATAACAAAGTTATCTTGTCAGAGTTTCAAAGTCAGACCCAAATAGCATTTAAGTTGAAAAACTCGCTTCTGAGCAGCCAATTTTCATTTGTTATTGTTGTACCGTGTTATTGGGAATATAATAATGTACTTAGCTACAATTTATTTTTAAACTTAGTTAGTCCGGCCCAGACGACTGATAATATGAAACATTTTTAAATAATCACCTAAAAATAAAAATCAGCAAGGGGGATAACTCATTTAAATTGAAGAGTATAATAAGAGTTGTCTACCTTAAGTTTAAAAATACGAAAACAAATAAAAACTAAAATCACTTCAATGCATCCCGAGTAACGCCGAGTAGGGACAGATAGAAATGTTAATAAAAATGAATTTGAAACTTGAGAATAAATGAAAATACAGGTGAGGCAGCAAACACCGTGGCAGATGTTAGAATATGGGATTTATTATTATTATCATCATTATTATTATTTACTCACATATATAGATAGATATTCAAATTGAAGAATATAATGGGAGTTGTCTACCTTAAGTTTAAAAATGGGCAACCAAATAAAGATTTAAGCTGATAAACTAAATATAGCCCACATTATGACCCCTTACGCTTAACAGCTGTGTTCCATAATGATCGGTTAATTAGTTTAGGAGTGAATCCTGTACATACAAATACATAAACATATACCTAACTTTACATAGAGATATAAATACAGAGTTTGAATTACCTACTAGACACAATCCTCGAGTGTCTTCGGTCTCTCTATACAAGGGTTCGTCAGGACAACCTGACATGAGGATACGTCACCTTACAAGTAAACCCTGACCAAATATTCAAAATAACATAGTATTCAAAGCCAAAATAAGATCCCCTTGACATGGCTATACACTGGCTCATACGAGGAATGGTGCACCTTCTCCAAGTAATGTTACCTCTAGTAACAGCACGTAGCTAGATACTCCAGACTAGATGAATTCTTGCCATGAAATCTGGTAAGACCGAGAGACCACAAGAAAGATATACTATCACAAAGTTTACTGATCAATTGAGGAGAAGAAAATAAATGTTCTTTACTACCTCAACGTTTAACAGGTAAAGGAGAACTTTAATGGAATATTCGAATGTCTATGTATCTCGTACAGAGATCAAGTGTTAGCCCATTTCTGATAGTTTTCATTTCTTATCGTTGCACCATGTTATTGGCAATATAATATAATGTACTTATAAAAGTAAACAAATAAGAAAATATGTTTTTTGATTTAGCGGTGAATATGACATTGCTTAGGACTATGTCTTGTAATAAACACTATATTAGCAACATCCATCTCAAGGGTGTCCACTGTATTTAATGTCCTCGGTAATTTCCTTTGGGCTTCGATCAAAGTATATAAATATATTTATGAAAAATCTTTTAAATTTCAATTTTGAATAAATGTGGGGATATTTTTAAGTAGGATGGCCCCTAGAGTAAATGCGGTATTGTGGTGACATGATTCTAGCCAAGAGTAGGATAGTCAATTTTGTTACTTTAGACCAAAGATGACCAATGACTCCCATTTTACTCACATTTATGATGGCCTTGTGTCTTAATTGTTATAATGTATATTTTTTTACTTTATAGCAAATAAATAATTAAAAGTGTAGTTTCTGTTCTGTCCTTGGAGAAGAAATCCTTCTTAACTGAGACAATTTTTATTTTTGTCCAATCCAGAGTGCCCACATAAAAAACGACCTTGTGTCTAACTTTGCCCTCGTGGGGAAACACGTAAATAGATACATGAAACTGCAGCCGGTGTTGAGGCTCGAATTTTGCAAGCTTTGGGGAGTGTTGAGCCACCCTTCTGTTGCCATTACTTCAAGGTTCACTTTAACCCTAACCCTAACTTTGGGTCAAAGTGGTAGTACTTATCAAAGTTCCAGATAGAATCTGTCTTTGGTATGAAATGAAGAAACTACATCCGATGGTTGGTATACACATTGTTTTAACTCGTTATTCGTGACAAAAAAAATCTAACACATGGATAAATAGCTGAAGATATTAAGAACTTGAAACATGCAAACTTTTACAGAAATGACTGGATTCCAAATTAAATAACCCCAAAAAGGGTAGATGTGCCGTAAACACCCCCCCCCCTAAAAAAAACAAAAAACACTTATGTCGTTGATGATGTCCATTACAGCGACTGTCACATAACAAATAGATTGTCATTAACACTATTGCTGGTTGATAATAAAAGTTAATTTCATATTCTAATTGAATTGAAAGGCAATTAATTTCACATCCAGGTTTGTGCTCGTAATTCTAACATGACTTTGAACAGTTTTGTACATGACTTGAATAACCTTCACCAACCACACGTCTGCCCATAGTTTACGCAAAGCCCACCAGACAACCTCTCTTTGCACTCTGTCAAAAATGTTTCTCTAGATCCACAAAAGCAAAATACAGGTTCTTCTTCTTATCAAGGTACTTCTCTTGCATTTTTCTCAGAATAAATATAGCACCATTGGTACTTTGCCCAGACATAAAACCAAACTGCATTTGATCTATTCTTATCAGACTTCTGATTTGCTGCTTAATTATTCTCTCAATCACTTTCAGGACTTGATCCATCAACTTTAAGCCTCTGCAATTACCTCTATCTCGCGCCTTCCCTTTAACCTTGTAACAATGAACAATTGTACTAAGTTCCCAGTCTTTTCCTGTATATATAAAACAATAACCACAAAATGCGTGAAGTGTTTGAATTTTTATTCAAATGTAAAAAGGAAAAAGATTGTATTAATACAAATCCGACGAATCTGAAGGTCCATGAAACTGCAGTAAATTCCTAAGCCAAATTTATTATTGTTGTTGCCATACATACTAGCAAAATATGCGACAAGAAGGAATATATTTTGCCAGTATATATGATGAACAAACATATACTACACTGCTCCCCCCTCAAAGGAGGAGGTAATACCTGAGAGAATTGTACCATGGCAACAGATCAGATACTACACTACCCCCCCCCCCCCAAAGGTGAAGGTAATGCCTGGGAGGATGGTACCATGACAGCTGAACAGATACTACACTACCTCCCAAAGGTGGAGGTAATGCCTGGGAGGATGGTATCATGACAGCAGAACAGATACTACACTACCTCCCAAAGGTGGAGGTAATGCCTGGGAGGATGGTATCATGACAGCAGAACAGATACTACATTACCTCCCAAAGGTGGAGGTAATGCCTGGGAGGATGGTATCATGACAGCAGAACAGATACTACACTACCTCCCAAAGGTGGAGGTAATGCCTGGGAGGATGGTACCATGACAGCTGAACAGATACTACACTACCTCCCAAAGGTGGAGGTAATGCCTGGGAGGATGGTATCATGACAGCAGAACAGATACTACACTACCTCCCAAAGGTGGAGGTAATGCCTGGGAGGATGGTATCATGACAGCAGAACAGATACTACATTACCTCCCAAAGGTGGAGGTAATGCCTGGGAGGATGGTATCATGACAGCAGAACAGATACTACACTACCTCCCAAAGGTGGAGGTAATGCCTGGGAGGATGGTATCATGACAGCTGAACAGATACTACACTACCTCCCAAAGGTGGAGGTAATGCCTGGGAGGATGGTATCATGACAGCTGAACAGATACTACACTACCTCCCAAAGGTGGAGGTAATGCCTGGGAGGATGGTATCATGACAGCAGAACAGATACTACACTACCTCCCAAAGGTGGAGGTAATGCCTGGGAGGATGGTATCATGACAGCAGAACAGATACTACATTACCTCCCAAAGGTGGAGGTAATGCCTGGGAGGATGGTATCATGACAGCAGAACAGATACTACACTACCTCCCAAAGGTGGAGGTAATGCCTGGGAGGATGGTATCATGACAGCTGAACAGATACTACACTACCTCCCAAAGGTGGAGGTAATGCCTGGGAGGATGGTATCATGACAGCAGAACAGATACTACACTACCTCCCAAAGGTGGAGGTAATGCCTGGGAGGATGGTATCATGACAGCAGAACAGATACTACACTACCTCCCAAAGGTGGAGGTAATGCCTGGGAGGATGGTATCATGACAGCAGAACAGATACTACACTACCTCCAAAGGTGGAGGTAATGCCTGGGAGAATGGTATCATGACAGCAGAACAGATAATAACCCCTAACCTACTTGAACTAAACATTGAAAGATAGTAGATTAAGCAGTATAAGACAGTAAAAGTACAGTTTTCCGGCGTCCGACAGACAGATACCAAATCTCCATTACAAGCAGCGATTTATATGAACGTGCATTTGAGCCTGTGAATGTCTATTCGTGTCTATTTTATTGGATTTCGCATTGCATTTAAAAGAGGATAAAAAAAAAATAATAATAATAAATAAAAAAAAATTTTTAAGAAAAAATGCTGGGAAATTAAATCAAACAAATTTTTTTTGTTTGTGGGAAGGAAATTATATATTTTCTGTCTTCTACTTATCTATTTTGAAAGTTAAAGACTTTAAAAGTGAACATTAAAAAGCAAACGAGAAGAAAACGATGACGATGAGGGGATGAAAGGAAAATGGCGATTTTATTAATCATTTACTTTGGAATTTCATAATGAACCGAGACGCATATTTAGTTCTCATCAAAATTGTTTCATCGCAGGACAATAATAATTAAAAAAAAATTGCTATTCGTAATAGACAATCTGTTTGGATCTCTTTTCTCTCTCACACATCTGGTTTCGGCCAGTTGTCATACTAGCTGAGGTCAGCCTTAGAATCATTCTGGCAACCTAGCTTATATCCTGAACAATCAGACCCTTCTTTGCCATATAGTCTGGTTCTGCCTTCGGAAGTGCATTCTCCCAGGCATTACTTCTTCCTCCTCCTTCAGGTTGGGGTGGTGGTGGTGGTTTATTGCTGGTCGCCAGAGGCGCCCTTACCTGTGAATACTGACGGGAGTCCGTTTTATTTAGCAATTTTTGTATCTTTTCAGAGTGACCCCCCCCCCCCTTCCGTGGGAGCTGGTCCCTTCCATGTTAAACCAACTTTATGTCTTACTTTGTTGCAGTGATAAGTGGATAAAATACTTTTTTATATTAGTATTCCCGGTGGAGTTGAATAAACAATCCCATGAATGTTACTGTAGTGCTCAATAACAAGCAGAGCCGTATATTAATTTTGTATAAATTATTATTTATACGAAATATATCGTGCAACACATGTGAATATGTTTCTACTAGAGCTCCAAAACGGGCGTAACTCATCAGGAAATGAGTTACGATGGAATGGTAAAAAAGGAATTCTTCATTTTGTACCAGTTTTGGATCAAGTCGAAACATACTTGCATCTGTGTAGCAAGATATGAGTGTATCAATACAAATTATGTATACACAATAAATACAATACATAAATACGCACAATAAATACAATACATAAATACGCACAATAAATACAATACATAAATACACAGAATAAATACAATACATAAATACGCACAATAAATACAATACATAAATACGCACAATAAATACAATACATAAATACACACACTCATGTACAATACATAAATATATCATTCCAGTAATCAACGGAGCAACCGGACTAATGAAAAAGAATTTTGAAAACTACCCGGCGAACCAAGTGCAAGAGAGATACAAACAATTTCACTCAAAGGAACGGTTAGAATCTTAAAAAGATCTCTTAGCTGGAGTGTCTGAAATAGCAAGTGAATGTCTGGCACCCGGTAGGATGCCCCATCCCCAGCAAAAACAAAAAGATAAGAAAATTTAGAAAATTATATATCTATACATATACACACACAAATATATATATATATATATATATATATATCAAGGTTTTAAATAGGATGAACAGAGTCTTTAAAAGTTTTTAATCGAATGTCTTCCAACTATTAAATATATTACTACAAATTTCCTTTCTTTTTTTTCTTGTGATATTGTCCCCGACTCGCTATGACTCCGTTCATCCTATTGAAAACCTTGATAAAATTCTGTACCACAAAAAATGTGTTCAAATATATATATATATATATATATATATATGTACACACAAATACACATATATATATACAAAAGGGAGTATATTTTGATAGTATATATGATGAACAAACATATACTACACTGCCCCTCTCCAAAGGAGGAGGTAATACCTGAGAGAATTGTATCATGGCAACAGATCAGATACTACACTACCCTAACCCCCAAGGTGGAGTTAATGCCTGGGAGGATGGTATCATGACAGCAGAACAGACACCACACACACACACACACACACAAATACATACACATTAACAGTCAAACATTTTTATTCTTCATCTTTTTATTTAAACAAGTCAAGCACCACACTGGTTTTATTTATTAAATCAGATACAATTCTTCCTTGGTGACATTAATTAGACTTTAAAGTTTAACAAAAAGTATGTTCTTGGCCTTTTGGCCAAGATTAAAGTGTAGTATCTGTTCCGATGGATACTGCACCCCATAGACTGGTATTGTCTTGGCCTTCGGGGCTTGATTTACGCCGGTCTATGGGTCTGTCCTGTGCAGTTCTAGGAGGTCCCTCTCCCAGGCTTCGTTTCCCCTCTTTGGGGAGGAGTAAGTTTATTGCTTACTGCCTAGGGCGCCCCTACCGGGGAATGCCGACGGGGCTGCCCAGGCAATTTTTAAATGGCCAGAGTGCTCACCTCTCGAGCGCTGGCTAATCTAATCCCACTTTCCCGACCTTGTGTCACATCTTACCTTGTGGGAGGTAGATAAATATAAATGTTCTTGGCCTTTTGGCTAAAATCAAAGTGTAGTATCTGTGGGAGGGGGGGACCCTATGAAAGAGTTCCCTGTGCGTTTTGTGCAACTGTTGAGACTTACAGATCTGACTCTTTTGATCGTCCCATTAGAAAGATGTGATTGTTGTGCGACAGAAAATGCCGCTGCCTCTTACACCATTCCAACCAATAAGTTGGAAAATAGTCAAGTATGTTTGATAAAAGAAGCAGCAACGCATAAAATTGCATATTTTTACCTGCAACTCTTCTTAAATATTAAATAACCAGCAGGAAAACCCGACGTTGCTAGGGATTTACTCAAGAACAAAATGTTCCTTTCTCACTTTGCTCATAACACCATATTTTTTTCTTTCTTTATAGTTCCCCGTTTCGTCCCCGAATAAAGTCGTGTAAGAAAGTGAAATTTTAGAAAACTCTCTGCATTAGTGTCTAATACATATGATTTAAATATCAGTAAAATCGGATATACGTATTTGAAGTTAACTTTTAAAGAACTCCTGCCCATCTTGACAAATAAGGATCTGGCGACCACAACTAGAGGACAGGTGTACACCAATTGTGTGAGGAGTGTTACGCTTTATGGCTGTGAAACATGGGCTGCATCGGCGAGCATTCTCAAAAGACTGCAACGTAACGAAAGAACCATGATTAGATGGATCTGTCATGTCAGGCCGGAAGACGACACTCTATTCAAGACTCTTCTCTCTAGGCTTCGTATACGGGAAATAACTGATGTCCTTAAGCTGGGCAGGATGAGATGGCTTGGCCATGTCGAGCGAAGCTCCAGCTGGATCTCCCGAGTGAGAAACATGTCCATCGCATCAAGTCGGCAGGCTGGAAGACTAAAGCTTTCTTGGGATGAGCTGTGTAAGCGTGACCGTACAGCCCTGGAAATTACAAACTTTTATCCTTGCGACCACCGAGCCTGGAGTGGAAAACTCTGATCACGACTGACAACCAAGCTCTACCCTTCTTATAGAGGACTAATCAAAAGCTTGTTCAAAAATAAATCAGGAAAAAAAGAAGGGGGTTCTGCCCCCCATAGATCTCTTAGAAGGGACAAATAGATATTCGGCACATTAAGGGACACATACAGATTGAGGACCACTTTCATTGTTTTCCTCGGATAATTCTATACATATGATTCAAATTTCATCAAAATAGGCTATATTTGAAGTTTTAAGGGAGGTTCTTTACCCATAGCTCTCTTTTGGGGAGCATTTAGAGATTTGGGACAACTTCCGTTGTCTTCTCCGGAAAATTTTACATATAAATACACTTAGTTTTCATGTAGATTCTCTAACCTTTCCTTCTTTAGGGAACACACGCACACACTTATTTATATAGATTTAAAAAACAAAAATTAAAAATCAAAATTAGGTCATTATTTTTCATTAAAAACAAAACGACTTGAAAAATTTAAATATTGATATTTTTTATTTTCCATTAAAACATGTTTAAACCCATTAAAACCAGTCTAGATTCATTAAAAAAAAAGAAAAAAAAAAGGGGCCAGACCAATTTTTGAAGTAAATCTTAAAACTAACTAAACTGGATTTTTTTTTTAGTTTTAAATAAATATATAAATGATAACTTTCAATAATGAACATGAACAATTCTTATACAAATTTTATATTATTTACATTATGTTAAAAAAAAAAAACCTAATCACAGGATTTGATAACATTCAAGAAAATAGGTCAGACAAATGTATGAGATTGATGCGTTGAAGATTGCATGGCTTATTTGATGCATATGAGGAAGATTGGTTAAAGGAAATCTAATTTACGACAACAATGAAATGGTTAGTGTATGGAATGAGATGATAAGTAAGAAAACAAACTAATAAAAAATATTGACAGGAAACATTTAAATATTTCTTATTGTTATATATATGTATATATATATTCCTTTTAAATATTTCTTATTGTTATATATATATATATATATAAATTCCTTTTAAATAATTCTTATTGTTATATATATATATATATATAAATTCCTGTTATATATATATAAATTCCTTTTATATATTTCTTATTGTTATATATATATATATATATTCCTTTTAAATATTTTTATATATATATATATATATTCCTTTTAAATATTTCTTATTTATATATATATATTCCTTTTAAATATTTATATATATATATATATATATTCCTTTTAAATATTTCTTATTTATATATATATATATATTCCTTTTATATATTTCTTATTGTTATATATATATTTTTAATTCCTTTTATATATTTCTTATTGTTATATATATATATACATATATAAAATTCCTTTTAAATATTTCTTATTGTTATATATATATATATATATATATATATTCCTTTTAAATATTTCTTATTGTTATATATATATATATATTCCTTTTAAATATTTCTTATTGTTATATATATATATATATAAATTCCTTTTATATATTTCTTATTGTTATATATATATATATATAAATTCCTTTTATATATTTCTTATTGTTATATATATATATATATATATATATATATATACAAAAATTCCTTTTAAATATTTCTTATTGTTATATATATATATATATATACAAAAATTCCTTTTAAATATTTCTTATTGTTATATATATATATATATATATATATACAAAAATTCCTTTTAAATATTTCTTATTGTTATATATATATATATATATATACACAAAAATTCCTTTTAAATATTTCTTATTGTTATATATATATATATATATATATATATATAAATGCCTTTTATATATTTCTTATTGTTATATATATATAAGTTCTTTTCAAATATTTCTTATTGTTATACATATAAATATTTTGTAAATATTTTTTATGCAAGAATATCACAATGGAAACGACAATATCACAGTGATTGAAACAAGCATTAAACCGAAGTGATCTTTGGTTTCTTGACGTTTAACGCTTCCCTTCTGCAATTAGTCTTTTGAAATTGAGATGCATCAGATTCTTATTTAATTCTGTGACAGCACTAACAGCATAGAAGATGTCGTCTTGAGAGTCAACTTCTGAAAAAGAAAAAAAGAAAAAAAAAAGGCATACACTTGATGAGAATGCAATGCATTAATAAAATATTAAAATAAAAAAAAACTATAAAAATAGAATTGAAACAAGTCGCGCGTGCGTGGTCCCCCTCTGTATGTGACTCGATGTGGCGAGTGTAAAATGCAATACATTTGGGCAATTTGGGGCATTTTTGACCCCCCTTTGACCCCCTGGGGGCGCGAACCAGAATTTTTCTGAGGTCAAGGATGCTCATTTTATATCCAGAACATTTGACTCTACATTTTGGCCAAGTTTCAGAAAAATTGAATGGATGGATCAAATGTTATGGGAGAAAAGGGTCATCTTTTGCCATTTTGGGGGCTTTTGACCCCCTGGGGGCGCAAACCTGATTTTTTCCAAGGTCAGCGATACTTATTTTCTATTAGGAACAATTGCCTCCACATTTTGGCCAAGTTTCAGAGAAATCGAATAGATGGATGAAAAGTTATGGGGCAAAAAATGTCATTTTTTGCCATTTCGGAGCCTTTTGACCCCCTGGGGTGCTAACCAGATTTTTTTTCAAAAATCGGAGAATGTCACTTTCTAACCTGACCAAAGTTACAACTTCATGCAAAATTTCAGAGAAATTCAATGGATGGTTGCGGAGAAAAATCCGGACGGACGGACATGCCTTAAAACATTAAAATTCTACGCTTAATTAAAAAAAAAAAACACAAGAAGAAACGTTTTAATTAAGACAAAAAGCTATAAGTAACTGAAAAAATACTTTGTCTCCAAGTCTTGGAAGAACTTTTGTTTACAAAACATCAAAACAACACTGACAGGATTCTCAACTGAACGAATCGCTTTCTTGTCTACTCACGACAACACCACGTTTTTCCCGTCCGCCCCACTCATCATATTTCATCTTTTGTCCACGCATGCAAATCACCAACACCTACAAAAACCCGCAACCCTGAGCATGCACCTTTTCCCTTTTGTAACTGGCCGTCTGACAAGCCAAACATCGTGGTCAATTAACCGACCTCAACAGTAGAAGTGAACATGGAAAAAGAGGAGAGAGCCCTAAGCGTTTGAGTTTATATAGGCTAACTCACATGATACTTAACAGAGCAGTGATTGGATATACCGTTTGGCCAATCCACAAAAGGACAAAGGAAGATAACAACACTGGCAAATCTACGAGCGTCTTATAAATTCCAATAAGAAATATTTAAGTTGATATTTTTAGGGGTTCACTTTTTCTAGATCAGTACAATCATCACCATCATCATCATCATATTTAGCTGATCGTCTATTTTACATGCTGGCATATGTTGGAAGGCTTTAAGAATTTGACTTCCAAACTAACCTATCTCTGACCAGGTCTTTATTTATCCCTCTTCCTCTCAAATCTATCCATTTCACTTCCTCCCATATTTTCCTTTGTTGTATTACTGGTTATTCCATTCACCAATAACTCTTTTAGTTCTCGTTGACTTCGCTGTTTATTCGTACGAACGGCATTGCTACTAAATGGGACGAGATGCCGTTTCTCTGTTTCGCCTCTGGCTGTCAGAACTATTTGCACTACTGTGCGCGCTTCTTCTTTTGTTGTCACTGTCTGCCGGCAGCCATTGTTTGCGTCTGCAACCATTCTCCGTTGGGCTGCTATGTTGTCTCCATCCTCGCCGATGCCGTCGCCGGCCGCGTGTTATCATTTTTGGGCTGTTGTCTTCGCTAGCTGAAAATCAAACTTAACTTATAACAAGAGTCCTTTTCTGTTTCAAAGAGCCGTTTTTATTTACTATATAATTAGCCGACTGGAACGGATTCGTTGCGAATTGAGAGAGAGATCGCGCTAACTAAATTCACTAGTTATTTTCTTAATTAACTTGAGAAAGGGAGGAGTATTGAGATTTACTAATTGGCTCTTAGATTTCCGTCATTTGGAATCTTTCTCGTACAGTTACATTTTGGTGATCTTGACTCTCTCGCTTCCAAGTCAAATCTGATTCAATCCCGATTTAATTCTCCCACGGTCGGAACTCTCGTCTCAAATCACGTCGTCAACACGCCAGGTGCAATCTGAACTTTTGACCTCACGTAACCTTAAGGTTACTCAACGTCGACGCGCACCGTGGGAAAACACACCAAACCGCACGGAATGACTCCGCCCAATTCGTGCAAGTCAAACCCCGTCTCAACAGATACGTCCAAGTCATTATCTTACACCTTGACTTTCCCCTTTAAACTGACCCTGCTACTTTAACTGTTCTACATCTACTAATCCAACAAGTCTCATCCATTCTTTCAACGTGGCCATACCATCGAACTCTCCTTGTCGACATATTGCTCTATACTGTCCAGAATTAATCTTCATCTGAGGTCATCAGATCTAAGTCTGTCTTAAAGACTCACATTCCACATCCATCATATTATTCTCATATCATTTCTCTCCATGCAACGCATGTCCTCAACCCTCACTGGCCAGGTTTCGCTTCCATACATCATCACACTGCGTACACATGTCTGATAGACTCTTCCCTTGGTTGACAATGGTAACGCTCTGATCTCTCCTATTTGAAATTCCGAAATCCGAAAAGGCATTTATAAATCCAATGTTTTGGTTAAACATGAGTTGAAAAATCCCCCCCCCCCCCCGGTGCCGCCGTTCATGCTATTATCGTTGGCTAGGTTTTGACTTTGAAGTGGTCATTTTTTTTTAGCTCCTTACATCAAGTGGCTTCATGCCTTGTCTGGAGCGATTTCCATAAAAAAAAATATCCACTGCGCTAGTGCGCCACGGGTCCTTGCGGCAGTAGTCCGAATAATCGAAATTATACAAGTTATCAATCCTCATCTGAAAAATTCAGTCCTCTCATAATATTCTTCATCATTCAACTGACAAATCCATTCATCTCATTAAACCTTATACTCGAGTGGCTTTTAGTTTTGATAAGTGGTGATTTATAAGTAAATAACATAAAATAAAATGAACAAAATTATTCTCAACTTCTTGAAACAATTTGAATATTATTTTTTTGGGGGGGGGTAAGGTAAAACTCGATTACGAGTGATAAATTTAAAAACACATCAGTCGCTTCATGACAAGTATAAAAAAAATGAGGTGACCCTTGTTGAAAGCAGAGTTCCAAGAAGCAAGGGGAAATAATTAAAAAATAAAGTGATCTTGGATGGTGAACTAAGGTTTTAGAATAAATGCATCTGTTACACATAAAGGTAAGTATAGATATGGGTATAAAGCGATTTGTTACCTGGATCGTAGTAAAAATGTAGTTCCATTATTGTCCTTTTCAAGATATCCATCATGTTATTGAGAAGCAAACTTCTGTCCGCAGGGTCATTCATTACTTCGAGGATTTTCCACAAGGAAGATACAACATAGTTGATATTAAAGTTGTTCTTCACACAAACCTAGAAATAAAAAGAACTTACTTTTTAAAATTTTATTCACAACTTATTAGTTTGTATATAACAATAAATAGTTATTATTTGGATTATTCGGACTACTATCCTCATCTTGATTGTTATTTTCAACAACGTTTTGGTTAATATAACCTCCAAATCTTCTTCAGGTGCATCTTTTTGAACCTGGGAATCAATCTTTTTTTTTTAATGGAAATCGCTCCAGACAAGGCATGAAGCCACTTGATGTAAGGAGCTAACAAGAACGAAATATGATTATTGCAAAGACAGGAGATGCCTATTAGCCTTAGTCTTGAAAAGACCAAGGCTATAGGTAGGAGGAAAACAGTCAGCAGGAAGAGAGTTTCACAAGCCTACAGTTCTTGGAAAGAAGCTACTGGAATAGGAAACTGTTTTACAATGAGGTATCAAAACAGCGAATTGAAGAAGACCACTAAACCAACGAGTCAAACGAGCTGGAACAAAGGAAACATGGAATAGATCACATAATTCTGAAGAACACATGCCATAATAGTATGTATAGAAAAGACTGAGACTAGCAACATCACGTCTGTGTGAGAGGGTGCAGAAAAGAAGAAAGGGTGTGGCCAATCAAATTACAGATCTAAAACTCGACTATAAAAGCTTATTCTAATTAAAATAATTTTGTATTGTCGAATTTTAGATGCAAGAATATTTAGAAAAATATCACATTACGTGAATAAAATGTTTTGGAGCGTGTTAAGGTGATGAAATTCAACACTTTTTGTAATGGTAATTAAAATATTTTGAAAGTAACGATTATTGTGTTCTGCATTCAAACTCGCGTTTGTTCATTTCCGTGCGATAACAAGGTTTGGTTGTTTTGTTTTACGGCATATCAACCCTCATCTAACTCTAACCCTCCTTGGGTTATCTAATGCCGAATCCGGTCATTTTGGCGAAGGTTTTTATGCTTCAAAAGTTTTTATGCCGACCAAAAATAGGTTAGTTTGTAAGTCAATTTCTAAAAGCTGCCCAACACATGCTAGTATGTAAAACAGACATTAAACCGATGATGATGATGATGATGATGTCAGTTACATTTAGCTCAACAGTAGAGTGTCTGTAAATTTGCTAAATTTAAGGATGGTCAAAGTGACCGCTGTTAAACCCTCAAACAAGAGTCTAATTATCTAAAATGAAACGACTACTGAAAGTTAGGGTTAAAATGATTAATCCAAAAGATGGGCATAAATGTTTTGCCGTAAATTTTATCATAGTAAGAGACGGATACATTTAACTTAAGAATTTAAAATGTAAAACATGATAAACGCTGTTTTCAAAATTGTTACGTTTAATGAAAGAGCTGACTCACTGCGTTCACCCAAACAGGTGCATACATGTTTCACTTGAAAGAAAAACATGGCTGAACTTTTAGAAAGACGATCTCGTGTTCAACATGAGTCCCGCGGATGCAAGTTCTGGCCCCTTCTGAGTGAGGAAATGTTCATGGTGTGCGTTTCTTTTTCATCATGGACTGATCGTGATTAGTAGAACTTGTTAGCTGGTGCAGCTGGTCGTGTTGAGCTGGCTTCCTCTGAAGAAGGAAGTTTCTAGGGAATTGACTTCAGAAGCGGTCCCAGTCACATGTATACTCCTGTCCGGGGAGATAACTATGTTGATTTTTTTTTCCAGTTTCTTTTTTGCAGGGACCTGTCACCATCCTTCAACATACAGCGCTTGGTATTCCCAAATGGTCACCCATCTGGTACTGACCAGGCTCAACGTTGCTTAACTTTTGTGATCTAATGAGAACTGGTGTGTCACCGTGATTATGCTGTATGAGTGGTGATTAGTAGTGTTAATCCAGGTCACTTGTTTCCTGCAACCGTACACCCATGAACCGCCATCTTGCTAAGCAACAACAACAAACTAAAAGGGGAGCTTACTCCCACTGTCCCACATCATATAAGGAGATGACTCAGCCCAAGGGGGACAACTCGAAGACACTTCAACATTGCTGGTGTCTTCTTGTGAAGACTACAGTTCTATAAAAAAAAAGAAAAAAAAAAACAAACAAAAACAAAACGAACAAAAGCAAAACAAATCATTGCAACAAGTCTCTCAGAATTTTGGAAGAGGCTCCCATCTTCGTCAGGCAATCCGCGACCTGTTCTCGACCCCTGATCCATTCAATTTGGATCTCCTCCTTCACCATCATTTCCTTCACCCTGGCTACATCAACTCTGAGACGCCAGTCACTCACAAGATTTGATGACTTTAAAATCTCTACCAGAGACGCATTGTCCGTTTTACAAAGAACTTCAGGCAACCTAGGTAGTCTGAATATCTCTTGAAGCATTGCAGCTATCAACAAGTAGGAGATTAGAGGATTGTTGGAAATGACCAGTGGTGATGGAGTCTACAGATGGGGGAGGGGGTTCGAGTGAGAGACGTGTATTAGAGGTAAGCCGAAAGGCGATCAGCCGTGCAACAGAGGAGAATAAATACACAAAAAATAAAGATCAACAAGGTTGAGACTAGTTAATAATCAGATGGATGAACATTTAAAAATTTTTTTTTTTTAACATAGTTCACCCCAGACAAGGCAGGCCGCCACTGTAGACTGAGAAGAAAGAAAACGGGAGAAGGTTGGGGGGGGGGGTCAACCTAAATTGGGATCTGCGTAGCGAGATGTCTGTTTACATTAGTTTTAAATTTCTGCATGTCAGTACCGTCGGGGGAAACAGGGGGCAGGGAGGGAGTTCCAGGGGCCAGCAGCACGAGGAAAGAAGCTATTTGAGTAGAAAGCTCTCCGGCATCTGGGGACCTCCACAGTGAATGGATGGGATTTAGTCGATTGTCGAGTTGGTCTAGTGAACTTACGTATTTAAGAATACTAGGTTTATGAATAGGTATCATACTTACTGGGAGTACAAGCGACGACAGACTAGAGTCCTGTCACAGAGGTACTCCACTTAACGCTATAAAACAGAGATTAAGCACAGATCCTACGAGTCTTTAAGATTAGAAAAGAGCTTTACTAATATTTACATTGAAATATAAATAAATTAGGTGGGACGGCTAATGTGAGAGGGGTATTTTATTTGTTTTATGGCATATCAACGCTTTGTCGGTTATTTGATATCAAAACGAATCATTTCGGTAAAAGTTTTTATGCTTCAACTTAACGTCTTCACATATTTATTCATGCTGTTTTGTTTATTTATTCATCATGTAAATCTATGTGTATACAATTGGTTTGGTTTTATGGCATATCAATCCTTTTCAGAGTTATTTAATGTCGAATCTAGTCATTTTGGTAAAAGTTTTTATGCTTCAAGTACTTTATATGTATTCATTCATGGTATTTGATTTAGTCGTTTTGTTTTACGGCATATCAACCCTCCTCGGGTTATTTAATGTTGAATCCAGTCATTTTGGTGAAAGATTTATGCTTAAAATTCTTTACTGGTTCAAATATTTACTCATGGTGTTTGATTGAGTGAAAGAGGGGAAGGGAGGGAGAGATAAAGGAGGAGGGAGAGGGATAGGGGAGTGGAGGGAGGGAAATTGTTTTTAGTTTTGGATTTTGCAGAACATGATTGAGTTTTGCAAAGAGAAATAAAACATCAATGTTTGGTGCATTTTGGGTCAGGAAGCAGATATCTTCAGACAGTCTGATCTGGTAGCACCAGTATATACAACTGGAGTTGTCTAGTAAGTATGAAATATCTGCAGCAAGATTTGTAAAAGTAAATCATGGCTGCTGAGCCATCTGCATGCCCACAATCGGACACTGCAATCTAATAAGGATGGCCTTCTTCTGTAAAGAGGTGGCAATCACCATACAACCGGATGCAGTTACAAGATTCTATCCAACCCATAAATGGGGCTCTGATAGGTACTACCACTCCGGATCACAGTAGACCTTGGAGTAATGATATAGTTTAGGGAAATGTGAAATCACCCCCTAAAGCTCCCAAATTGATGCCTAATCACCGGATGTTGTTTAATATCATACCCAGGACACATGAGGAGAGGGTGGGGTTAACGATAGCAAACGATGACTTACAATGCAAAAAGAACCCAGCAATTCGGAAAGTTCCGGAATCCGTCCATTGATGGCTTTACTAATTAACATCTTAGATGAAATTTCATTCCCAGTGAGGATCAGCAAATTGGCAATGTTTTCACTCAACCATTGATCTGGAAAGTCTAAAGAACAAATTTCAAAATTCATTTTTATTAACAACTTAAAAAATATAAAAGTGAATGCCATGAGTAATTGTATTTCTCTACCACATGCAAAATTAAGATATAAAATATGAGATCTGATAAATAGCAATGCTCAATTTTTAATGTTACATGAGAAATCTAAAACATCATAATATGTAAAGTCTTTGACATTTTGGTCAGTTATTTTTTCAAGTGGAATTTTTTATGTCAATATTATTAATGTGTACAAATAACATAAAAAATGAATTAAGAACTCGAGATTATTTCACATAAACTATAATAAAAGCGTAATTAATTAAAAAATAGACAAAGTTTGTTTTTTTTGTTTTTGGCTGAGGAAAATAAATGTTTTTCAGGGTAAAATCAATATTTCTGCTGAGAAAAAACAATTTTTTTTTCTGAGTAAAATCATTTTCTTAACATTTTTTATTGACAAATACAAGTGAAACGAAAAAGTTTTAAATAAAAGTTATTTTACAGAGAATAATTTTAAATTATTTCATTGTGAATTTCACCATTTCATCCCTTGGCCAAAATATTAGCTTATTGCAAAAAAGTGGTTGTACATTATAACAAAAAATTTAAAACAAATACAAAAAAAAAAGAAAAAGAAAAAAAGAAAAAAAAATTGTATTTATTCAAAATACTTGCTTATTGTAAAAAAGCGGTTGTCAATTAGAAAAAAAAAAGAAAAAAAATTGTATTTATTCAAAATATTTGCTTATTGTAAAAAAGCGGTTGTCAATTAGAAAATTTTTTTTTTTTTTTTAATTGTATTTATTCAAAATACTTGCTTATTGTAAAAAAGCGGTTGTCAATTAGAAAAAAAAAGAAAAAAAATTGTATTTATTCAAAATATTTGCTTATTGTAAAAAAGCGGTTGTCAATTAGAAAATTTTTTTTTTTTTTTTTTTAATTGTATTTATTCAAAATACTTGCTTATTGTAAAAAAGCGGTTGTCAATTAGAAAAAAAATTTTTTTAAATTGTATTTATTCAAAATACTTGCTTATTGTAAAAAAGCGGTTGTCAATTAGAAAAAAAATTAAAAAATTGTATTTATTCAAAATATTTGCTTATTGTAAAAAAGCGGTTGTCAATTAGAAAAAAAAATTTTTTAAATTGTATTTATTCAAAATATTTGCTTATTGTAAAAAAGCGGTTGTCAATTAGAAAAAAAAAAAAAAATTGTATTTATTCAAAAATTCTGCCAAAACATCAGTTAATTGTTCAAATTCACTTTTTTCATAAAAATTATATTTTCATTTCGTTGACTTTTAGTGGATTACTAGTGTGCCCCTGTCATACAAAATAACGGCATACTTTTTTCATTGCTTCCTAACTTATTGTAGTGTAGCTGATACAAGAAAATGAAAATGCACTTTTTTATGCACTAACGAGTCACCTCTTATCGAGGCCGAAAGGCCACCCAAGGATAAGGGTTCATGAGTGTCAGGTGGAGAGTGAGATATTACCGTGAGGATTGGTAATAATGGTGGAAGTTTGGCAGAATCTAATTATTTAGGAGGACAGATCAACACGAATTTGTTTACATTGGACTTGAAAACGACAATGTTGTACTCAGCTAGGAAGCAGCTCTGTGGTATTGTGTTCCACAGACAGATAGTTCTTGGAAAGAAACTTTGCTCATGGATATTATGTTTAGTTTTAGATACATAGAAGAAAAAAAGAAAACTATTGACAGTGGTTGTAACTAGACGAGTTTTTGTGAATGTTTTACAGAGGGGCACCATAGATTGGAGCTCAGTCGAGCACCTATCATGAAAATAACGATAGAGCAGAGAGAAACTAGCAACCTCTCTTCTGTGAGAAAAAGGATGTAAGGAAGAGAAGAGGACATCCCCCACTAGATTTCAAAGTTGGTTTTGTACTCAAGGCAGTAAAGGGTGCTCTGAGTGGCACCTCCCCAGATGTGGCAACAGTACTCCATTTTCGGACGTATTTGACTCTTATACAGGTAGAGGATTGCGTCAGGAGTAGCTGTACACTGATTGAACTCACAGCCTTCAGATTATGAGACTCTTGTGTAGACAAGTATCCAGGACAATGAAGTGAGCCACATCCGATTATGTAAATGATTCGTTTGCTGACCAATAAAGGCGAGTAGAAAGTGGGCCTTTGGTTTACTTTCGGCAGCTTTGTAACTTTCACTTCCCTTCTTTTGTCCTTTAGTCCTCACATTCGATCAGCAATGTTTCTGATAAAGGGGGAAAAAATTGCTGTTTTTTGGGTCAGAATATATCCATCTAACACTTATCGTTGGCTAGTTTTTGACCATCAAGTTTTTTTTTTTACTTTCTTACATCAAGTGGCTTCATGCCTTGTCTGGAGCGACCACCCCCTCCCCCCCCCCCCCCAAAAAAAAATCAATGACATTTTGGGTTCAATATAAGCAGGCGTATTTCGCTTATTTAACAGTTAGATCGGAAACTAGTCTCTGTTACAACAACCGGTGTTTGTTGAAAATGGTGTTCATTGAACACTTGTAGCCTTTGGCCCATTCAACCGTCAAATTTGGTTAAAAGCTGAACGACCTTTGGCTTTCAGTAAGTCCTGTTCGCTGTCAGGTTACAAGCGCAGTACCATAGTACAGTTTTATTTACTACACTTACCTACAACTTTTATAATTAAAGTCACTTGGAACAAAAAAAAAAAAAACGTTATCTTGTTTACAAACTATACTAATACTTCAAGTTAGCTGCTGCTTATGCTTGCTATAATGTAGCTTTGCAAACAGATAAATACACACAGCAACATTTTGCTTGAATATATACTGAATTATCTCCCTTAGCAATATGTACATATTTATACTTGATGGCACGGTGGCTAAGTGGTTAACGACGCGGACTGAGGACCTGGGTGTGCCGGGTTCGAATCCAGTTTGTTCCACAGAAACACTTTCATCAAAACCCACAGATGACCTTGTGTCTAACCTCCTGGAGAGGAGGTAAATAAAATACTAAAATGTTAAGCCCTTGTTTCATCTGTCATGTATGGATTCTATTTTAAAAGACAAAATGCATGACGAATAATTAAAACAACAAATTATAATTTCGGAATTTTTTTAGATGGGGATTGATAATTTGTATTATGTGGATTATTCGGACTACTATTCTCATCTTGGTTGTTATTTTCACAACGTTTCGGCCGCTGTAACCTCAGCCCTTCTTTAGGTGCATCTTTTATGAATTTGGGAATCTTTCCATCTGGACCACTGGCGTAATGGTTAAAGTTTAGATTAAAAATCAGTTGTTAGTGGCAGTCTTCTTCCGGTTGAAGGTTCAATACTTATAACAGCTCACAACATATCTTCAACGCCTGGGATGACACAGTGGCTAAGTGGTTGACGACGTGGACTGAAGACCTGGGTGTGCCGGGTTCGAATCCAGTTCGTTCCACAGAAACACTTTTATCAAAAACCCACATCTGACCTTGTGTCTGACCTCCTGGAGAGGAGGTAAATAAAATACTTATATATTTATTGAAACAGAGACGCAACGCTTATTGTTAGAGATACGAGCAGGAAGATTCTGTGTTGCCTGGGATTGAATGAAAAATACAATGTCTTCCGTATAACACCATGTTACCATTTTTATTCTTATCTAACATTTATTGTTTATTTTATATATTCAATTTTTAAGGTGGGGCCAAAGGATGCACTCAACCTTAATTGGGTGAGGGAAGGGGAGGGGGGGGGGGTAAATTGACATTCATTGAAATAAATTTTCATAAACTTACTCGTTAACCCCTTGAAGCACACCCACCATTTCGCGTGGAATCAACAATGCGGACCCCTGTGAACTCCTTATTAATAGTTCTAGTCTTATTTTTTTTTATTTCTATAATTTTTATGTTATAAAAAAAATAAAGTAAAACGTTGTATTCCTCTTTTAATGATGTCAAGCGCGAACGCTGACCCCAGGATAATGTTGTACCTCCTTTAGATCAAAATGAAATTTACTTATCCAAATAGTTTCAGAATATACATACGGTTATGGGGGTCGACCTCCAACACCATAGGAGGAGTTTGTGAACAAACAGATAGAAACTGCAACTTTATTTCCAGGGTGACCCACCCTCCCCATCAAAATGCCACCCATGTAATAATTAATAAAATTCACAATCCTTTCTGCAATCCAACCATATTTGGTACAAATAAGCTTCAGTCTATGCCTGACTTGTCCACCAAGTTTTAGTCATGAATGTCCAACAGTCTTTTTTTTATCACCGTTCAATGATATGTGAGGACACTTTGGTGATCGTCTCATCAGTAAGATTCTAAATGCGCTTCACACTCTCTAGACCATAACCCCACCCCTTCAGATTTTTAATCTGTGGGGTTACCTCAAAGATAATGTCTATCAAAACAATCCGCAGACTATTCTTGAACTGAAGAAGGTCATCACAGCTTAAATCAGGACGAGAGCCAAGAGAGAAGTGTATCAAAGTCATATCATTGAACGCCAATAAAAAAGACTGTTGAACATTCATGACTGAAACTTGATGGACAAGTCAGGCCTAGACTGAAGTTTATTTGTACCTAATTGGATTGCAGAAAGGATAGTGAATTTAATTAACGATTCCATTTTTACGGGGGGGGGGGGTGACCCTGTATTTGCATTTCTATAACGATACAGATTATTACTTACTTGTAAGTTCATCGAGTACACTAATGGTGGTGTCATCACTCCACTTGTTACCAATATGATATAAATGATGGATAGTGTTGGCCATCCGTCCTAAATTGTGCAATAATTCATCAGAGTTTTCAAAAGTGTTCTCACACATTTCATACCAAAGAACTTCAGCTGAAATTAGAAATTTTTTTTTTTTGAGGTCATACAATTAACAAAAAAATAATGTTAAAGTCACTTTTTCTTTTAAAAAACTGTTCCAAAACAAATATTAAGATTGGCATCACTACTTATAAGAATTACTTGACTTGTTCTTACACATAAACAAGAGATAAAGAACTAAAACCTACTTTAAAATTATAACAGGATTTATTTGCTTCTACAAGTAATACACCTAAATAGGCACATGTCATTTTTTGTAATACGTGGATATATGAAAAAAAAAAAAAGCAAATTTACCATAAACATAATTGAGCTATTTGGTATGAGAAGACAGACAAATGTATTCTTAGTATTGCCTGTAGTGAGGATTGAACCTTCAACCTCCAGAAGACTATCACTTAGAATGAATTATTACTTAGCACTTTGATCCGTTGCGCCACAAGTCCTTGCGTGCGATACTAAGAATACAATTACGAATTACCTAAGACTTCTACCCGGTCACGGCTGATAGAATGAGAGTAAGCTACTCCCGTCGATTAAATAAAGGATTCTGTTCAAAATTCCGTACAAATTGCCGAGTTTGACAAGACACACCTGAAGAAGGTTGTAGTTTACATTAGCCGAAATATTGTGAGAATAACACCCAAGATGAGAACAGTAATCCGAATAATTCAAATAATATAGGCCATGTAATTTATTTGTGTAAGCAGTCCGCAATAAAATTGACCAACCATTTTGTTTTGGCTCCACTAAACTGTTATTGGGTCAAAGTTTTAACAACAATATAGATTATTTCAATAGTTCTAATCAAAACTAAAATAAAAATTCCCAAATTTGATACATACACTCATTGACGGGTCCGTAGAGTAAATATAACAGCTTGGCTTGATGTACCATCGGCCAGGATCTAAACATACACGTCAACCAAAAAGATTTTGTATGGATATTATCACAATAATCCAGGAAAACCTGACGAAAAAATAACCGGACCTCAATTTCCATCTTGTTATGCATTCCTGGAAAATATGAAAATAATTTAACACTGAAAATTAATGTATTTATTGGAAATTTAAACAAAGCAAAAAGGAGAAAAAAAAGAAAGAAAGAAAAGAAAAAAAGAAAAAAAAAGAATGCTAGATCAGGTTGTTGGCTCAGAATATTCAGGAGTTATCTACCCTGAATTATACTAGCCAACAAAAAAATGCACCCCTTACTTCCGGAAACCAAAAATATAACTAAATCCTCATGCGAATTTAGAAGAATTTATTCTTCCTCTTTCAGGTTTGGGCTTCAAGCCAGTTGAGCGTGATCCAACTGGCTCTCCATCTTAGCATAGCTATCAAAATTCTGACATGGTTCCCATCAAATACTTTCGTGGTTGCCGTCGTCTTGAGACTACCTTTACTGTTCGCAGCTATACATTCCCAGATAATGCATGTATTTTTGATTGTGTTTTGGGAAATTAACAGTTTTTTAACATTAGTAACTATGTCTGGTTTTCACTAATTTATGTATCAATGTTCGTCTATCTTTCTTATGTTTGTCTTTGTGAGAATAAATAAATATATATATATATATATTCTCACAAAAACAGAAAAAATTAAAAATAACATACTAGCAAGTTACCCCCACATGTGATTTTGCTCTTTTCTTTGTTTTTTTTGTTTTTTTATTTGCTTTCGCTAAAAAATGACCCACTGTACAGTGTAGGTTTTTAAAAAAAAACATTTCAATCTAAGAACTTTTTATTCTTTGGATTTTTCTGATGATTTTGTAGTGTTGTAGAGACAATATTGACATAAAAATGTTGTTTGGCCTACGGCAAAAGAAATAGACCGTAAAAAATATATCTCACAGAAATGTTATTTTTTTTTCGAAATGTGAAAAAAAAATTTTTAAAACAAAAAAATAAAAACATAGTTATTGGAATATAAAATGAACCTGACATATATATATATATATATATATATATATATATATATATGTGTGTGTATGGAAAATGAAAAAGGAAAGCCAAAAACTATATTATTTATGTATTCATCAACGTTTCGTCTTTATTGTAAACTTACTCAGGATGAAGAAACAATGCAGAAAAATTATACAGTTATTCATTTTGAATTGCCAGAAATTGTCCAAATTTCGGCTGATCGGTTATCAGCAGCAGTCTGTGCAGTTCAAGGGAAGTGGGAGTGAATGGGGTGACGGCTTGGATTTATTAGTTCCCATATATTTTTAGCTAGAGAGTCTGTCTGGGTCAAAATATGTCACAGCTGAACTTGGCCGATAATGGATGTGGAGGCAGGGAGGGGGTCTGTCTGAATTTCTTGTCATATATATATATATATATATATATGAAAAATGAAATCCGAAAATTGTTTATATGTTTATCAACATTTTGTCTTTATTGTTTCATAAAATGATTGATTTGAAGAAAAAGCAGAAGTTATAGTTTGAAATACGTGGTGCATCTATTACACAGAAAGAATGTCTATTCTTTTTTTCAAAAAGGCATAGACATTAAAATTCAAAATATGTAGTACGTTTATGAAGTGGAATGTATTTTTATTTTTTTTAAAAGATGAAAAACGATAATTAAGAATAAATGGTTAAATATAAATTAAAATTATTTCTTCTTTTGTAATCCGATAATAGAATTAAATTAACTTTCCTTTGGTGTCACCACTACGAAAAATCACAATCTCCACTGTTCACTGTCAACTGCTCACTTACTGTTCAGTCTTTGCTGCCCAGAAATCAACTCGGACTTCAATGTCAAAAGATTAGATTCTCATAGTAATAAATCCACCACCTATGCAAATTGCCTACTAGTCAGCGCCATCTATGTCCATAGACTCCAAACAGCCAATCTGCAAAGGGAAGATAACTCAATTGACAGATATTGTCACCAAGGCAAATTATCACAGTATCTTAAACCATATCTTTATTATCTCTTTCCATCTTTTTATTCTAACCTTGTGTGTACCCAAGAAAAGATAACACACGCAACATGCCAACCGACTGTGTAGAGATAAACCCTAACATGTGGTAGCTACAAAAAAAAACGTAGAAATAGAATAAATTTGTCTCTCGTATATCATCTAGATTCTTTGGCGGTTTATATGATACAGATGAAGATGATGATAGAAGAAAATGTCCCGTCTGACCGGATCATTGTTAATTACCAATAATTAACGCAACTCGTTTCTACCAAAAATACAAGTTATTTTACAATCTCATGTACATTATTCGGGCAGAGAGAGTTTATCACTAGCTATTTTAAGAGCTTGCATTTTAGCATGTGCGTTCCACTTTGCTTCTAAATTAATTCTCACCTCTCAACATGCTATTCAATATGTCAATTTTACCTCTTCCGTTCACATGTTCCCAAGTCTATCAATTTGCAACATTTGTACTCAATGACAGCTTACATCCTGTCCGCTTCAAGGCTACTTCAATATTCTTACACACTTCCATACTTTTGCATTAGCAATATCGAACCTAGTCTACTCACCAGGTGTAAACAGGTAGTTAATAAATATGATGGTCAACTTAAGGGTGGGGGTGGAGGTTGGAGTTTCCGTTTTACTTCATCAAGAACACTACCTCCCAACACTATGACGATCTCCATCCCCTAATCTGTAAAATTCTGGCCGGCTGCACCTTTCACTCAGCATATACCTAACCCTTTTCTACCCTTTAGTTTGAGACCCCTGCACAAGATCATATTTCTTCAAGAAACGATATAAGGGGAGATAAATCAGGGACGAGAAAATGTTATTATATTCCTTGAATATTCTGATTGGATGCAAAATTCAATTACTTCGTCTAAATTTGCTATCATTAAAAAAAAAAAAAAATTGCTAAGTTAGTTTCAATGGCATCACATATCAGAAAGTAGAGTTCCCTCTGTTGCCTTCATGTGGAGTGGAGTCATTACTGAATATCACAAGAGTGTTCGTCGCTGGTAAAAATTACCTATAAAAATTGCTTGATCGAAACCATCAGTATTTCCTGAGGAGAGCGTCTCAGGCGATCAGCATAACCCTCTTCTCTCCATTCAAAGAAAAAAATGTCTTGGAGGATGGTCTCCTGAGAACTCAATAGAACAGATACTACACTTTGATCCAAGCCCAAGAGCCGGATAAAAATTATTATTTTTAGATATAAGTTTTAACCTAAATAATTAAACATCATATTCGGTTTAATGTCCGTTTTACATACTGGCATGTGTTGGACGGCTTTTACAAATTGATTTCCAAAGTAATCTATCTTTGGTCAGGTCTTAATTGATCCCTCTTCATCTAAAGTCCATCCTTATAACTTCCTCCCATGTTTTCCTTGGTCTTCCCCTGTTAACTGAACCTGCTACCTCAACTGTTCTACATCTACTAACCCAAGAATTCTCATCCATTCTTTCAACATGGGCATACCATCGAAGTATGCACACACCTCCGTGTCCAGATTTAGTCTTCCTCTAAGCTCATCAGATCTGTTTTAAAGACTCACATTACACATCCATCATATCATTTGTATCAATGCAACCCTCACTAGCTATGTTCACTTTCATACATCATCGCTTACGTCCTTCCACTTCTGTAGTCGAGTGAGAGGATTCCCACGATTCGATCGTCACCGTATCATTTGTATCCATGCAACACATATCCTCAACCCTCACTAGCTATGTTTCACTTCCATACATCATCACACTGCGCACACAATTCTTGATAGACTTTTCCCTTGATCAACAGTGGTAACTCTCTGCTGGTTAGTAATGACAGAAGTTCCCTGAACTTACTCCTTTCACTTCTAACTCTTTCAATCACGCCAACACCAGAAAACAAAATTATATTCCAGTTGCATCTATATTTATTAAAATGTGATTTGTGTTTCAAATAAACTTTGCAATGTATGTGTTTTTGTTTGCTACAAACACTTGTATACGTAAAATTTACAATTGAATAATAATTAATCCTAATCTGTTGTTTATTTGTATATCGACCCATTGCAAAGATCGCCTGAAACTATTTTTTTGTGGGGTTTATTTTTATCAGATGAAATTCATCCCTTAAATGCTTTATTTTTTGGAGAAAGTAAAAAACGTTTCATGGGGGTCATATAAAGTAGTATAAATGATTTTTGGACAAAAAAAATATATATTTATTGAACAAAAATAAATGATGTTGCAAATGTGCAACAAATGGCATAACATTTTACATGTATAACAAAACACTACAATATATGCATCTAAATAATCATAATACACTAGAGAATCACGTGGACTTAAGGACCTGGTTGTGCCAGGTTCGAATCCAGTTTGTTTCACAGAAACATTTTCATCAAAACCCACACCTGACCTTGTGTCTAGCCTCCTGTAGATTAGAGAATCGTAAAATAATTTTTACTTATTATTATAATGACCAGATTTAAAACTTTAGGCTCTTGAATTAGGCAGGGGTCACATCGATGACACTCGCCCATGACATCGAATATACTGATTACCTATTTAGTGGGCATGCTGATGCAACATTATACTAATACCTACTCACATTTGCCAACAAGCTTGTTGCAGATGTGAAAAAAGTTGCAGTTTGACACATTTTCGTTGGAATGTGTCATATTTGAAACAAATCATTCAAGGGTTAATAATTTTGTAATATAGCAGTTTCTGTATTTATCACTTTAAATCTCATAGAAACATTCACACCGATGGGAAATTTAAGAAGAGAGATGTGATCGGCAAGAAAAAAGTGGGAGAAGAAGAATAACAAATGTTTTAATTCATATTTATTTATTAAATAAACTTATTCTCTACGAGATACTATTTTATGCAAATAAATAGTATTTAGGTTTCGGAATTTTCGAGATGAGGATTGATAATTTGCATCATTCGGATTACTGTTCTCATCTTGGATGTTATTCTCACAATTTTTCGGACAATGTAGCCTCCAACCTTCTTCAGGTGCAGTTTGTCGAACTCGGGAATCTGTACAGAATATCGAGCAGAACCCTTTATTTAAGCTATGAGGGGTAGCTTGCTCTCTTTCCATCAGCCATGACCGGATAGAAGTCTTAAGGGTACTTTGTTAGATTAGGACCTGCGCTAACTTTGACCACGACCCTAAACCTATTGCTAACCCAACCCCCACTTTGACCCTAACGACAGGGTCAAAGTTAGCGCTGGTCCTAATGTAACAATAGACCGTTTTAAGTAATACAATTACGAATAACTTAAGACTTTTACTCGATCAAGACTGACAGAAAAGCAAGCTCCCCCCCCCCCCCCCCGTGCATTAAATAAATTTAAATCAGAATTCCGTACAGATTCACATGTTTAACAAAGATTTACAGAGTTCGACAAAACACACCTGAAAAAGGTCAGAGGTTACATTGGTCGAAACGTTGTGAGAATAACATCCAAGATGAGAACAGTAGTTCGAATAGTCCAAATTATATTGAATAGTCTTCAAATTTTTTGTTTAAAAACAAAACGTAGACAAATATAGGTAAAAAAAATTGAAGAGATTCTCAAATATATTGATAACCAGTTTAATTAAAGATTGTAACCTTTTTAAATAACTCCTGGGTGCTTTTTGGACGATTTAAAATAATATTTAAAAAAAAAAAAAAAAGAATTTAAAAAAACAAAAAAACAAATGCAGATTAGTGTCACTTAATGTTTAGAGCAGAACTAACATAACACATTTAAAAATAAATACAAATTATTTTCATAAAACGAACGGAGGGGGTCAATTCACTATTACACGTTCAATGTAAAAATGGACACTTAGTAATTTGTTTATATTCAGAACAGAAAGAAAGTCTATCCTTGCTCAACAATTTGTGAAATTACAAGATTTTAACAGTAAAAATTAATTAAATTTAAAAATTCAGGAGGAGAAGGGGGGGCTATATTTCTTTATTTTGTTTGTATATGTGCATGAGTTTAAAAAAATAAATTAAAAAGCAAGATAAAATTAGTGAGTAACCATTGAAGCCTGCTGGTAACAGTTGAAGTAGCAGGGTCAGTTGGCAAGTGTAGGCCAAGGAAAACATGGGAGGAAGCGATAAGGATGGATTTGAGAGAAAGAGGAATAAATAAAAATCTGGCCAGAGGTAGGTTAGTTTAGAAATAAATTTCTAAAAGCTGTCCAACACATGCCAGCATGTAAAACGGACATTAAACCGAATATGACGGTCAGGAAGTGGGTGATCATTCTATATTAAATTTACATAGGAAAGTGATCCCCCACTATAAAGTCAAAATTATGTTTCTTTTTTTTTTTTTTTTTTTTTTACTATTTTGCAGTTTACATGTAATCGTCTAAAAAATGTAGAATCTCATTTTTTAGGGGGTTAGGGTTAGGGTTGGGCGAATTAATTGGATTCTAGGGTTTTTGTTATCTTTCCTCTTCTCTTATGTACATTAATGTTTTTTTTAGCCACAGTTTTTTTAACTCTTATTTTGTACTGTCAACCTGGACTATGTCTGGTATTCTTGCAAGTATATATATATATATATATATATATATATATATATATATATATATATATATATATATTCCATGAAAAATGCCAGTATACTGAAATCATATGCCCTTAATAGAGTTAAGATGAAAATTCATATACACGAAATATACAAAAGCAAGGAAATTCCTAAATTTTTACACTTTTATTGTCATTAAGGGTATGCGAGCACAACAGGGCTATGTATTTTACTGGTAAGAATTTTTCTTCAGCGCACCTCACACACTTCATCCACTCATGCATAGAGATTTATACTGTAGTGATGTGATAATGAAATGGTTTCGTTGATATGTAGTCATACCCTTAATGACAATAAAAGTGTAAAAATTTGGGAATTTCTTTGCTTGCCTTCTCATAAGGTTTTTTGGAATTTTCTGGAAAACTAAGGTATATGGTAAACTGAAATTAAAATGCCATTAACTAGACCCTAGAACCTCTATATCTGCCAAAAATCAGCTGAATCCATCAAATAGTTGATGAGATACAGGGTGGCACATACGTACGTACGTACACACAGATAACATGATTTCATGATTGAACTTTCTGGATCTCTGGGTTGCCTTGACTAATGATGCTGAAATTCTACACACTTATAGAACCTATCAAATAAAAATTTTGTGCAAAGTTTTAACTAATTTGATTTATTGGTTTTTGAGTTATGATTGATCAAATAAATGAGATTTCCAGCATAGGCCATTCGTGAAGTCTATTAAGGGATAGAGCGCTCTCGCGCCTCCCTTGATATATATATATATACATATATATATGTCATCCACAGACAGCTCTTCAGTGGGACTAGACATGGGAGAGGCTCGGGCCGAGATTGAAACCGGTAGCTTTTTTTTTTTTACAGTCCAAGCTGTTACCTGTTGCGTTGTCAGCACAAACAAAAAATTGAAATCGTATTGTTTATATAAACAACTAGAAGAATACCCGTCCCAAGGTAAGTAAAACCCCCCAAACAGAACAGTTTTGCACCACTTTTATGTCCCTTTACAAAATTAGATTCTAGAAAAAATTCTAAAATTGAAATACAAGGAATCTTGCTTAATTAGTATCTAATAACTATTAATCAAATTCAATGCAAATCTGAAATATTTTAAGTTTCAAATAGGAGACTGTGCCAATATATGCCCCCTAAAAAACCTACTCCAAAGAAACTAACATTTTTGGGAATATTTATTAATTGATGTCTAATACCTTTTGGTAAAATTTCACAAAAGTCGGAGGTATCTGAATTTTCACAAAGTCCCCCCCTCCCCTGCCAATTTACAAAACTAAATTAAACTAAATATAGCTGACATTACCCACCTTTATGCCTAGCAGCTGTATAGTTCATTGAGTATTATGGGTGCTTATTTGTACTCCTCTTCCAAAGATAAACAGTATTTCGTGAAGGAGCCACCGATCTAGAAAAGGTGCAATTGATCAATAACATAAAATATATGTTTCTATTGATTTGCCTCCCCACGAGGGCAGAGTTAGACACAAGGTCGGTTTTTAATGTGGAGAAAATCCAGCTCCACAAAAAGAGACACTCTGAATTGGAACAAAACTTACCTCAGTCTAGAAGAGAAAAGATGAAGTGTAGCATCAGAACAGATACTACGCTTCTAGCCAAAAGGAAGTCTATGAAAAAGAATATTGCAAACATAATTAAAGTATTAAAAATATTTTATTAAAGACAGAAAAATATTTTTGCCTATCCCCTTTCAGATAGCATAAAGGTTATCTCACACCACCATTTAAGAGTCTATCAAGCATGCGTGTACAATGTGATGATGCATGGAAGTGAAACCTAGCTAGTGCGGGTTGAGGATATGTGTTGCATGGAGAAGAATCATATGAAAATTAAACGATGGATGTGTAATGAAAGTCTTGAAGATCGACTTAGATCTGATGACCTCAGAGGAAGCTTAAATCTGGACAGTATAGGTAGATGTATGCAGAACAGGATACAAATGGCCGAGAGTGCTTGGGTTAGATATAGAACAGTTGAGTTAAGAGGGTCAGTTGGCAGAGGAAGACCAAGGAAAACATAAGAGAAAGTGATAAGGATGGGCTTGAGAGAAAGAAGGATAAATAAAGACCTGACAGAGATAGGTTAGTTTTGATGTCAATTTCTAAAAGTCGTCCAACACATGCCATCATACAAAATGGGCATTAAATCGATGATGATGATGATGATGATTGTTATTTAAACATGCGATAAGTCATTCAATTTGGTGAGATTCATTTTTTAAATGAGACACAATCCTGCCAACCATACAAATCAACACAACTGAAGTAGGGACAACAACTCCAGAAGTCCCCACTACCACTGGAATAAAAACAAATCTGTCAACAAGACTATTATTACTTGAATATTGGCTGTGTTAAGAAACAAGTCTTACCATGTTTTGAGTTTAGTATTGTCTGAATATTCTTCATGGCTCCCGTGTGTTGACAAATAGATTCAAACGCTCGTTGACATTCGGAGTCATCCCAACCAGCAATGACTGTGTGCAAGAATTTGCCAAAGCAAACTAACGCAATACAATTTGTAGGGTTCTTACAGGTTTTCGTATTCGTACACATTATCTAGAATCAGAGAAACAACATTTAAATACAAACTAATTCGACACATGTAAATTAAACAATATTTGACATTAGTTCATTATATTCTGTTTATGTTTCTGCATTTTTGAGATGACGATTGATAATATGTATTATTCGAACTATTGTTCTCATCTTGAGTGTTATCTTCACAACGTTTCAGCCAATGTAACCTCCGGCGTTATTCAGGTGTATCTTGTAAAACTCGGGAATCTTTCTGTCAAACTCGGGAATCTACACAGAATTTCGAACGGAACTCTTTATTTAATCCATAGGGGTAACACGCTATTACCGGGCAGAAGTCCTAAGTAAGTCACAATTGTAGAATAGTGTCACTTAGAACTGAAATGTACTTAGTACTTTATCCATTTCACCACAGGTCCTTGCGAACAACTCTAATATAATTTGTATATAATATGAGAGCATGCTACCCCCCGGGTATTAAATAAAGAGTTCCGTTTGACATTCTCCCGAGTTCGACAGGATGCTCCTGAAGAGGGTCAGAGGTTACATCAGCCGGAAAAGCTCACAAAATTCGTACTAGAATTGTCCGTAAGGACCCATGGCAAAACGGATAAAATAGTAAGTAAAATTCAGTTTTAAGTGACACTATTCTACAATTGCAAATTGCTTAGGACTTTTGCACGGTCAGGAACGAAAGCATGCTACCCCCGTGGATTAAATAAAGAGTTCTGTTCGAAATTCCGTGCAGATTCCCAAGTTCGACTGAAAGATTCCTAAGTTCTACACGGTACACCTGAAGAATGTCGAGGTTAAATCGTCAGAAACGTTGTGAAAATAACATTCAAGATGAGAACAGTAATCCGAATAATCCAAATACATATTCTGATTAATGCATCACTTTATCTAAAATTAAAACAAAAATCACAAAGCTTATTCATCGAATTAAATTGCCAAAGTTACAGTAATTTCGTAATTTATACTTTGATATATTTTTGTTAGCCTTTTCAATTGTTTATTACTAATCTCTTCTCAGTAAAATCATTAAAACATAAATCATTAAAATCATTAAAAAATAAGTCATTAAAAAATAAGTCTTTAATAAATTATAGAACTTTTAATCAGAGAATATTTATAGAAATCAAAAAATGTAATAGAATAAAATAAAACAAAAAAGTAAAAATCCTATTTTTTAAAAATTATTAAATTACGAACTTAAATCCATCACAATGCATTTCTAGTTCTTTGTAAACAAACCAGCAAAATGTTTTGTTAATATATTAAAAAAAAAGGGAATTAATTGTATTTAGAAGCCTTTAAACTGTCGAAATTCTTAGCAAATCTTCATTTAATTAAAAGTTTTGGAAGCTTTTTACATCCAATCATTTTATAAATAAAGATTAAAACATTACCATAACAACAATTAATTTATAGTTTTATAACAAATTTATTTTATTTAAATTAATAATTGAATAACTAAACGGTACCGTAATAATTCAATGTAACTTTGGAAATTTTTTTTTTTTTAAATGGCATAGTTTTAAAAAAAAGAAAAATTGAATCAAAAATGTAAGTAAAAAAGACTCCCGGGCAACGTCAGGTAGATATAGCCAGTAGAGTGAATATACTTTTGGGAAAAATTACCCAATCAAATTAAAATAGCTCGAATGTGAATCATTTTAGGAATAAACTGGATGAATTTAGAAATAAGTTACGGTAATTTCGTAATTTATACTTTGATAAATATTTATCAACGTTGATTTATTTATTCGTCATAACTGAAGATTTTAAATTGTTTATTGTTAATCTCTTTTCAGTAAAATTAATGTCAGCTTTAACTTATTAAAAAATAAAAACCTTTAATAGAATATACAATGTTGGACGCAGAGAGAGACACATAATTATGAATTATTGAAATAAAAAAATGCAACCGTGTAAAATAAACCGAAAATCCTGTTTAAGACAAATAATTTTTATTTCAAAATTAAATCCACCACAATGCATTTCCGTTTCTTCCTAAGTCAGCCTTTTTAATCTTTTTAATAGCTAAAAAAAATGAGAATTAATTTATTTGTGACCCTTCAAAATTTGAAAGGAATTTAGAAGCATTTAAACTGTCGAATGGAAAGTCATTAAAACTGGTTTCAAAATTCTTAGCAAATCCTCATTGAAAGTTTTCGAAGCAGTTCACGCCCAATAATTTTATGAACAGGTTTTTTTTTCTGCAAATATCCACAAACTAAATACAAAATACATGAATAAGAATTGAAATTACCAATTGAAATTAGAATAGCATTTTTAAGTTCACAACCTTCACAATCAATGCCGTGCAGAGGTGGGTGGAGGGGAGGGGGGTCAACTGTGCAGTGATGCCCCCCCCCCCCTGCACATGTATTCGGGGAGGCCGAATGAATACAGAAGAAAATAGATGATAAATTTAAAATTTCAGCTCTGATGAATTAAGTTTTAGACGTTAACGGCACAGGGGACTTAAAACTGCAACAGAAACCATTGTGATATATCAATCACAAAAAGATCGAATATATGATGTTCAACCGTGCAATGAAACAAGTTGACGATTTCAAATACTTGGGTTCATGAACAGCAAACAGCGAAAGAGACATGTAAATTCGAATTGGTTTGGCTTAGAAACCTAAGAACCTGGAAGTTAAAATGCAGACTTCAAATCGACAGTAGAGGGTGTTTTGTTGTACGGGGATGAAAGTTGGACACTTACAAGCATCATGAGAAGTGGCAGGTTGGATGGGACTTACACTCGTATGTTGAGAGCAATCTTTGGTTAAACTTAGGAGGAGTTGTAACTAAAAAACATAAAATCAGTATTGAAAATAAGAAGGTTAGAAGTTGATTGGGCACTTGTGGAGGAAGAAAGGAAGAGCTAGTAGACCAGGTGCTACTGGGAAAGCAGTGACGTATGCGGACCGGCTGAGAAATGACACAGGGCTGATCACTGAAGAAGATTACGGATAAACATGAAGAAAACTTATCAGTGATGTGCGAACAAGCTCGAAGCGAGAAGATTTCAGAGACAAATAAAACAAATCTGCGACACATTAAATAATAATATCCCAAAATAAATGTTGACATTTGAATTTTGTGCATGCGTGTGTATTTCAACTCAAATTTTAAAATATCAAATTCGGAAGGAATTATATGATTTCCTGTTCAACATTTCACCAGACATCCGAATCAATTTGATAATAATAAAAATAAAACTTTAGTTCATAATTATATTAAAAGAACTCTGGCTCATAGCCTCTTATTATTTATAATTTTATGACTTAAACAAAACTAATTCAAAAGTATTTATGTGATTTGAATTTAAACTTTTCATAAATCTTCAAGGCAACGTTGGGCAGTGACTAATACCTCCCACCCCCCAAAAAGTGGTCGACCATAGTTAAGGGCGACCCAAAGGCTCCCTTTTCATTAGATACTACACAAAAGTTTAGGGGAGGGCGTCACTTCTTCACTAGGATTACTCCACTTACCCTTGATTCTCACCTGATAATGCCGAGTGTTTAGTAAGGGGTCATCAAGTACCATTTTTTTTTTTAGTCTTTGGTATGACTAGACTGCAGATTGAAACCTAGTCTCCTGGCTCATTAGCAGACATTCTCACCATTATGCTAAATGTTTACATTTGAGTTTTGTGCATGTGTGTGGATTTTGACTCTCATATCTATGATTGATTTATATTTGCTTTTTTTCACAGAAAATGTACTAATGTTTTTTTTATATAAAGGTAATTTATAGAAGGCAATACAATGCAGAAGTGTAACGGATAGACACGAACTGAAGCAAATTAAGACATAACGGCGAAATAAGTTTTGAAGATTCCACCTTTTTTATTAATACTATATATATCTTTTTATATTATATCTTACTTGCATCAGTGTGGTTTGATGGAAATTTTGTATAATGATATTTCAAGAAGAAAATTTCCCTTTAAATTCAAACGTACATAGGAAAACCGTTGCCGGTGAGGGCTATTCAGCAGAAAATAAGATGGATTTGAAATCAAAATTTTTTTTTTTAAATTCGTGAAGACCCTATTTATTTCACATGTTTTTATTTTAAAATGTGAACTGATCAAAGTCTGAAAATCACAACTAAAATAACAGGTAAAAAAAAAATACCTTCAATAGAAAATCATTTATAAACTTCAATCGATCTTTCGTTGCATATAAACAAGTTGACCTCTTCATCAACAAACCTGAAGCACAAAAGACAGAAAAAAAGAAAAGGATAAAAAGAATCCACATGTTAATGGTTATTTATGTTTTTCAATATTTCTGAGAAATATATCTTTTCCAAGGAAAAATTAAGAATTGCGATCAGAACACTTTTTAGTTTTCATTTCTTTTTTTTTTGTTTTTTGCTCTGTATCTGTTATTGTAGTTCTGGTCTTGACCGCATGCTTGTGAAGTCTAAAGAATTGTTTCAACAACTGGAGAAACACACCCATCTTGCTTTCCAGCTTGTTTTGAACTTATTTTGATGTGTGGAGGCGTTCAGGATTTTATTAATACATTTCTGATGATTGGATAACCCATGAAACTGCAGTAAAGTGTTGAGATAAGCCACATTTATTATTGTTACCAAGGAGGTTGTGGTTTTAGTTGAGTTTTTTGTGTCACTATGTTTGTTTGTTTGTGTACAGCGTACCTTCCATATTGCTTGACTAATCGTCACCAAACTTGGTCTGACTTAGAACTGATTTAATTTTGTGATATCTAGGTCAAAAGTCAAGGTCATGGAAAAAATGAAAGTCACACTTTTGGTGATAACTTCGGTTCTATTTATCATAGAGACTCACAACATGGCCCATATTGTAGTCAATTACGTCATGCATCTTATATAACCATAAGCATTGACCATGACAAGTTTGTTCAAGGTAAAAATTTTGACAGAATTTCAACTTCCGATTTAGGCAGCAAATCATTATTTATGCAGGCCTCGTTGAAGACGACAGGATTTTCTCTTTTTGTTATTTTCCTTGTTAGCTTCTCGACGCAGTGAGCAAGTTTTCTGTTTTCAGGTGTTAGTTTAAACATAATGACTTTGAGCGTTGTTTCGTCGACCATCTCTCGATCGTCATCAGGAGTTGTGTCTTCTTTTGTTTCGTCTTTGTGCTGTTAGCCTTTTTATAGCTTTTTTTATTTTAATCTTTGATTTTATTTTAATTATGGGATACGGATAGGGTTTTAGTGCCGGTATTAAATGATTTTTTTTATTAATGTTGGGTTGCAGTTTTTTAATGTATAGAGCTTCGAGGATTTAAAGTCTGCGTGTATAATTATTTTTTATGGATGCTTTTAGTGTTAAATATATATATATATATATATATATATATATATATATATATATTGTGTGTATTTAGGCAGCAAGTTTTCATTTAGGCAAACGTTGTTGAATAGCACGGAGTGTTTCTGCTTTGTGATCTTTTTTAAAATTTTTCCATCTTCCGAATGGTCAACTTCGTACCTCGATCAAACTGGTGTATGAAGTTTCCGTAGTTTTGTTGTTCCATCTTCTTTGCGAGTACTTTCGATTTGATATCCTCAAATCATTTTCAGGCGTGTTAGTGTGAA
Organism: Sepiola atlantica; assembly: GCA_963556195.1. NCBI lineage: Eukaryota > Metazoa > Mollusca > Cephalopoda > Sepiida > Sepiolidae > Sepiola > Sepiola atlantica. The sequence continues at coordinate 137,841,108 of OY744518.1, forward strand.
AAAAGAATATGTATTTATAGAATGTAAAGAGAGGAAACGAGTATGTCTTTACTTTTTATTTTATTTATTCATTTATTTATTTTTGTATTTTTATTAATTTATTTATTTATATTTATTTTTTTTATTTCATTTTTATTTTTTAATTCATACAACTTAAAAAAAAAAGGAGCGTCTAAAGTATTGAAAAGTTACAAGGGTGTGATTATGTTCGAAGGGGTGTGAAGTTAGAGTTTGATTTCTTAAGCGCAAAAAAAAAAAAAAAAAAAAAAAATACCGATATAAGATTGCAATGATTAAAACCCTAGTAAACCGTGCAAAGTTAATCTCTTCGAGCAAAAAAATATTCCTTAACGAATTAAAAAACATTAAACAGGTCTTAATAAATAATCATTTTCCTAATCATATTGTGGACGAGCAGATAAAATTAATGCTTAGAAACTTGGACAATACTAATAATAATCAAACAAATAATTCCCACTACATAAATCTCCTATATTGCAACCAAATGCATCCGAATTTTAAATTAGATGAAAAGGTTCTTAAAAATATAATACATCGCTACATATCCCCCGCCAGTCCTGATACTAAAATAAGATTCATCATTTATTATAAAAAAGTTAAAACATCGAACCATGTAGTTAAAAATAACACTTCTCAGACAAAAAATACACTAGGAAAGACCAATGTGATATACCAGTTTAAATGCCCAATGGGAGAGTGCATCTCCGACAACAACAATGATAAAACTAGGTCTTACATCGGTTTAACTACTACAACATTGTCCCGAAGACTCACCTTACATCTTTCCGAAACTAGCTCCATTTGCCAACACTTAAAAAAACATGACTGTCTCCCTTCTCAATACAGAGAAATCTTAGTCAATAATACAAATATATTACACCACGATACCAACATTAAAAGGCTGAAGATTCTTGAGGCCCTTTACATAAAAACGAAACGCCCTACAATCAATAACATTGTTTAAGAGACTAGTCACAACATTTTGAAGTGTCTAGTTTAGTAATCAACGTTATTAAATTCCTAACCATTAAACAACTACACGTTTGAATTTTAAACGCTCTTAAAAACATGGTCTAATTTTTATTTTTTTTGCGTTTAAGAAATCAAACTCTAACTTCACACCCCTTCGAACATAATCACACCCTTGTAACTTTTCAATACTTTAGACGCTCCTTTTTTTTTAAGTTGTATGAATTAAAAAATAAAAATGAAATAAAAAAATAAATATAAATAAATAAATTAATAAAAATACAAAAATAAATGAATAAATAGAATTAATAAATAAAATAAAAAGTAAAGACATACTCTTTTCCTCTCTTTACATTCTATAAATACATATTCTTTTTTCACACTAACACGCCTGAAAATGATTTGAGGATATCAAATCGAAAGTACTCGCAAAGAAGATGGAACAACAAAACTACGGAAACTTCATACACCAGTTTGATCGAGGTACGAAGTTGACCATTCGGAAGATGGAAAATTTTTTTAAAAAGATCACAAAGCAGAAACACTCCGTGCTATTCAACAACGTTTGCCTAAATATATATATATATATATATATATATATATATACTTATGCTAGCTGGCTGTTGACCCAAGAAAGATTCATATCCTCTTTGAAGATCTTGTTTTTTTATTAATTCTGCTGGGGGGGGGGGGGGGGGTACCATCCTAACTAGTAAAGCCCAGTGGGGGAACGCTTTAGTCATTGATGACCCAACCATGTGGCAGGTAATACTGGGTTGCATTGTACCAGTAGCTTTTTTTCTCACACACACGTTAACCAGTTTACAATTAGATAAGCTTTATATTCATAGCGTGATTGGGCGGGAGGTGGTAGTTAAAATAATGTTAAAAACAGAAATTTCCACATTAGGTTAGATTAAACAGAAAAGCAGAAAATTTCATTAGAAGTTTAAGATTAGAATTAGAGCTACGTGTTCAGGAAGTTCACGCGTCATAGGCAGGAAGTCTCCAATGACACGTAACGGATAAGCTGATAAAATCTTTCTCTTTTTTCTGAACCGCAAAGGAAAGCAAACGTGTTTGGGACAGCACTCCCTTCCCTATGGTTGGGAGAAGACCGATGAGTATTATGTGTGTGTACCGTAAAAGAAAAACGCTAAAAGAATTTTTAAACCCAAAATGATTTTTTGCTGTCCTTATCAATAACTTTTACAACTGTTTACTCTATTAAACAACAAAAAAATAAATAAATAAATAGACAACATCATTATGACGCCTACTACTGCTATGTGTTATCTATGCAATGAGACTTCAGCTGTGTACGTGATGAGCTGTCATCTGGATAATCTGCGGGAGTCAAAGAATTTTTGTTTCAACTGAACCCCCCCCCCCCCAAAAAAAAAGCCTAGCTTTTTGGTCACCTCTTATCAAGGCCAAAAGCTACTCAAGGATAAGGGTTAATAAGGGAATGGAATGATTGCCAACCAAAATTGATCAACTGAGTTTGACTACTCATGGGATGGTTCATGACAACCACTTGTTGACATTGGATTTGAAGACGACTATGTTGTAGTCTGCAGGGAAGCAGTCCTGCAGTAATGTGTTCCAGACAGATTGCTCTACTGTAGTGCTACAAATTCATTTTGATCACCTTTTTCTGGGTTCTTCCTGATCGACAGTTCTATCCGTGAAAAGGACAGCTCAATCACTTGAAATGCTGTCGAATATTCCCACAAGTTGGATAAAAAGTGTCCAATATTTTACGTGAGGCCAAGAATCAGCTAGAGGTTGGATAATATATCGTATGAGGATGAGGTGTGCACTAAATTACACCTATTTAACAAGGGAAAAATAAACATGGTTCCACAATAATCAGCTGGGATGACAAGAAGTGGTAAATACACTGATTTTTTTTTTCTCCAAGAAGACAAAATTTCTTACAATAAATATACAACATTCATACGTAAAAAATTTTCATATTTAATTTTTATTATTTAATTTAAGCAATTTTTTTTCTACACAGTTTTTTTTTTTTTTAAATAAACTTGTATAAATAGATAGATTTATAAGAAATTTATGAATAATTTTTATTTAAACGAGTGTACACCTGTCAAAAATTATGGAAAAAATGCATATATTCGTCTGAATCGGTGAAGGTAAAACATTATGAGAAACAAAGAAAACTTGAAATATTCAAAAATGAAAAAAAAAAAAAAAGTAAAGAAAAAAACGTATAGAAAACAAAAAGAAAAAAATGGAAATAGATTTGTTTTCTCAATTTTTAAAAAAAAAATAGAAATCGCTCCAGACAAAGCATGAAGCCACTTGATGTAAGGAGCTAAAAAAAAAATACTACTTGAAGGTCAAAAATTAGCCAATGATAAGTGCTAGATGGATAGATTCCCAACTCAGAATTACCTTAAATGAATTCGTCCAGCAATTTTTACTTGCTAACTTTTGTGTGATGAGACGGATATATATATAGAGAGAAAGAGAGAGTGGAGGATTGAGAAATGTCAAATAATTCTTTTTTTAAATTTAATTTTCAACATTAAATAAATACACATTTCTTTTTATTATAGAGTGTAGGATTTTTTAAATTTAATTTTCAACATTATTATTTTTTTATTTTTTTACAATATACTATATTCCTATTAAAAAAATATATATTTGTTAATATTTGTTAAACGGAATAAAATGTTCAACTTACCTAATTTTTTAAATTTCTCAAAATAATGTTGTCTTTGTACGTGTGTAACTGGCGTATGATGAAATGGATGTGGAAGCAGATGTCTTCCTTTCAGTCGAGTAGTTTTAAATCCCTCAATAAGATTTCGCATAACTTTCGAAGTGATCGTTAAAATACTCAAATCATCAACTGAAATAGAAAAATAACACCTTAAATTGGCTTTCTGATTTTCTTCAATCAACACCAAAAAATATGAAAGGAAAATAATTTTGTCAGACATTTTCTTTTTATTATTATATACTAATTGTTCACCACTTACCAAGGCCAAAAGCCACTCGAGGATGAGGGTTAGTGAGATTTTAAATTGGATGATATAACAATACTATGAAAGGATTAGAACGATGATTAATTCACAGGACGACTCGACAGATATTTGATGACATTGGACTCGCATCTTCACGTTTCCTGAAATTTGCCAAGACTACACCTGAAAGATCTCCTCCATACACATGTACGCATACTTTTGAGGAGTTTTAGTGCGTCTAAGAGCTGTACACAATAATGCCATTATTATTGTTTATATATAGGGTGTAGAGGTAACATCTTACATGACCACCTAGAAGAGTAGAAAGTGACTAACTTGGGTTTACTTTCGTCAGCCTCGTAACTTACGTTTCCCTTATTTTGTCCTTTAGTCCTCACATTCCATGAGCAATGTTTCTGACAAAGGAGGAAGAATTGCTGTTTTCTGGGTCGGAATCTATCCACCCAACACTTATCATTCGCTAGTTTTTGACTTTGAAGTTGTATTTTTTTAATAGCTCCTTACATCAAGTGGCTTCATGCCTGGTCTGGAGCGACTTCCATAAAAAATAAAAATTTTTTAAATTATTATATACTAATGGTTCGTCATTTACCAAGGCCAAAAGCTACTCGAGGATAAGGGTTGGTGAGATTTTAAATTGGATGAAAAAACAGTACTATGAAAGGATCGAGAACTATGATTAATTCACAGGATGATATTACAGATATTTATTGATACTGGACTTGAAAACGAACATGTTGTAGTATGTAGGGAAACATTCCCACGGTAACGTGTTCAACAGGTGGGAAGTTCTCGGAAAGAAACTCTGTTCATGGAAGTTCTGTTTGATTTTAGGTACACAGGAAAAAGTTAAGTTCTTTGCAGTGTTGTTAGAAGACGCGTTTTTGCCGAGAAGGCCTTACAGGGGAGGGGGTACCAGAGCTTGAATCTCGGTTAAGCGTCTACCATGGAAATACCGATAGAGTAGAAAAAGACTAGCAACATGTCTTCTGTGGGAAAGGGGTTGCAGGGAAGAAATAAGATCAACTCCTACTTGATTACAAAGTTGATTTTTTACTCTCTTAAGGCAATAAAGAGTCCTCTGAGCGGCACCTCCTTAAATGTGTCAGCAGTACTCCATCTTGGGCCGAATCCGATTCTTAGACAGGTAGAGGATCGCATCAGGTGGCAGGTACAATTCTGGAATGGTAGAATGGTCCAACCATTTTTCCAGCGACGTTAACCACAAATTTGATGCAAGTGTTTTCCATTTTAGGTCTTCATTTTATTAACTTAACTTAAAAGGCCAATCATATTTTAATGCACCTTTTTAAATTAGAAACAAGAAGGTTGGAGGTTACATCGGCCGAAACGTTGATATTATTTTTGTATAATACATGGGCAGCTTTGCTAGTTCAAAATCAAGGACAAATATGAAATGGACTAAAAATTTAATGGTCCGAACAATCTATAGAAAAGTTACTGTTCCTGATCAAACTTTAGTATGAACAATGTCAATGTTAAAAAAACAAAAAAACACATGTCCTTCCTTAACCCTGAATCCGGGTGGCAATACGAAAATAAGTAATAAAGAAACACAGAAAAGGTGTGTGTGACGTGGGTGTAACGGTAACGTTAAAAAGCTATTATTAAAAGTCAATTTCGTCTGTGAAATGCATATCTAAGAAAAAATTATGACGGAATTTACTCTCAACGAATATACCTCCGACCAACCCGACTAGTAGCAAAATCCCACCCTTTCACTGTAGAGGTCCCCAAATGCCAGAAAACTTCACTCCAATATCTTCTTTCATCGGACTGCTTGCTTTTGGAATTTTGTCCCTGTTCCCCCTCCCCCGATCGTACCAACATGCAGAAATTTAAATGTAATGTGAACAAACACCTTGCTGCCCAACTCCCCATTTAGGAGGTTCTTTATAAATCTGACCCCTAATCACAGTAGTCCCTTACGTCTCAGTGGCAAAATAAAAAAATAAAAATAAGGGACAAATATCAAATGAACTGTTAAAACAGCCTCTAAACATTTAATGGTCCGAAAAATCTATTGTATAGTTATTTTTCATGAACAACCGTTAGTATTTTATTTACCTCCTCTACAGGAGGTCAGACACAAGGTCAGGTGTGGGTTTTGATGAAAATGTTTCTGTGGAACGAACCGAATTCGAACTCGGCACACCCAGGTCCTGAGTCTGCATCGTTAACCAACATGCCATCCCTAAGTGATAAAAAACACATAGCCTTCCTAAACTCTAAATCTGCGGGGAATACGAAAAATAAATAATAATAATAAACGACGAAAAAGGTGTGCGCCACGTGGGTGTAATAGGTCCGTTATAGTTTACGGAACCTTTAAAAAGCTGTTATAGTTTTTAGCCTACTGAACCGTTAAAAGTTCATTTACTCTGTTTCGTACCACAGCCGGCACCTGGCACAGGCCTTCCCTTTAATATTAGACAAAGACAACGACAAAGCAGCATTAACCCTAGGTGAGTTGAGCCGGCTTCCTTCTAAGGAGGAAGTTTCTAGGGAATATCAAATTTACAAGCGGTCCCCAGTCGCATGCATATCCCGATCAGGGGAGCTGTCGACGTCTTTCTACACACAACGCCTGGTATTCCCTAATGGTCACCCATCTAGTACTGACCAGGCTCACCGTTGCTTAACTCTGGTGATCTAACGAGAACGGGTATGTCAACATGATTATGCCGTATATCTAATATTAGATTGGAGCACAATTCTGTTCGGTCTCAGGAAGCCACCCTCCCACACATTACCTCCTCCTAACGCCCCGATTAGAGAATGGGTCCGATCACGGCAAATTTTACACCCATCCATATTATGCTCCCCTTTTCGGGGGAGCTGGATTCCCCACTATAAACTGACCTCACCTCTAACCATGCTGCAGTGGGAAGGGGGGTACAGATGAATAAACTGTCATCCCTTTTTTTGAATTAAACTGACAGATTTAAGCAGTTGTGGATGGAAAATATTTTAAATAAAAATTTCAGAAAAAGGAACTCCATTATTTGTCAGGTCGACATGACAAAACATGAACAATATTTTGTTATTATTTATTGCTTCTCCACGAGAGCAGAGTTAGACACAAGGTCGGGTTTTAAAGTGGGGAAAATCCAACTCTCCCGAAAATGGGCACTCTGGATTGGAAAAAAAAAGATTTCTCCTTCACTGACAGATGACTGAAAAGACTAAGTGTAGCATCAGAACAGATACTACACTTTGTTCCTAGCCAAAAGGCCAAGGAAAGTTTTCTATTGTCCAAGTTTCAAAATAAAGTTGTTGAAAAAAAACAAATAAATTAAAAACCAGTTTTTAAAAAAACACCAAAAAATACGATTTCACAGTCTAAGGGAGATCACTCTTGTTTGCATCTTACATTATACTCTCCCTTAGTTTAATGGCAAATATTGGAGATTCTATGTAATGAGTCTCCAATAATAGTTGTATATGGATGACGTTTAGAGGGGGAGGGGGAGACAGTCCGGGCATCCAAATTGGATGGGAGGGAGGGGCATCCAATCGTATTCAAACTATCTCCCTTTTTCATAATATTTCTCAGTACTAGGATTTATACTTGAGTCTTTGGGGCAGATAATGAAGTTGGTTCTGAGCATCACCAAACCTCTGCACGCCACTTGGTGTAGGACAGCCATTTCAAACAGGCGGCCTGTTGTAAAGGTCATGATTGGCATAAATACGAAACTAACATAAAGGGAAATAATAAGGTATTGACTATATACGAAAGTACGTATATAAGACGGGCAGTGATATCTGGAAGTGAGTGAAGAGTAAACGTCTCTACTTCCTACCGGATCCCTGTTAAACGCAAACCACTCGGCGTATTCTTAATTTAGTATGTCCTATGTAATTTAGGATATAACAGTGGCGAACGAGGATATTTTTTTTTTTCTTAACAGAGATAAATTACCGTACTATTCAAGGATCATTTTTAAAGAAAATTTGCAAGGACGGCAAAAAAAAACAAAAAAAAAAAACGTCGACACGTGCGTCAAATAAAAGAGAATTTTACTACCTAAAGTAGTAAAAAGTACGGATTTCTTCAGTAAGAACTAACGGGAAAGTAAAGAAAATTGTACTCGAAACAATTTTAAGGTAAAGTGAACTTTATCTGTATGTTGACGAAAAAATATTTGGGAAGCACAAGCTGAATTCGAAACCTGCACCGTGAGATTACGAATTTCGAAAAAAAAAAAAAAAAGTATGCTTACGATTTTTTTTTCTTTAAACAATTCAGAAATTATTGTTATATCTTTTTTTTCTCTCTTCCAAGTGCAGCCGTATTTTTGTGAAAAATAATTGTTCATTGCTTTGTCTAACGTAATTGAAACTATTTGTTGTGCGAATTTTGGAAACGTTTTATTGTCTGAAATTATTTTGTGAAAAAGTTTACCTGGTAAAAGACTGTTGCTAAATTGTATAAACTTTGTGAAACATTTATTTTTTGCAAAACTTATGGAAGTATTGTTGCTAATTTACGAAAACGCATATTGACGAACTTTTTGTGAAATTATTGTTGTAAACTTTGGAAAGATATATTAAGCTAAAATGGAGCAATTGGCTGAGTTGACGAAAGCGTTAACTCTAAGTATACAGCAGCAACAACAGCTACAACAGCAACAACAACAGCTACTGCAGCAGCAAGAATTGGCACAAAAAACTTTAGAGGCACAACAGGAGCAAACAAAAATACTTCAACGCCAAATGTTAACGCAACAAAAGAATTTTGAAAAATTAATTCAAACGTCGACAGATAGGAAGAAAACTAATTTTTCTGCAGAGGGTATTTCAAATTCTTTGTCAGGATTTCACTACTCTCCCGATACTGGCGTTACATTTCCAGCATACTATAGAAGGTACAAAACAGTTTTTACAAAAAGATGTTCGGACTGGACCAACGAAGAAAAAGTTACGCTGTTACTACAGAAACTGGGGACGGACGAAAACACCAAGTATGCTAATTTAATTTTACCCAAAAAAACCGAGGAAGTGAATTTTGAAGAGACAATTAATACTTTATCTAGAATATTTGATAAAAGAGACAGCCTTTTTCATTCTAGATATAAATGTTTAAATTTACAGAAGTCGGAATCCGAAGACTATTTAGAATATGCATGTACGGTAAATTGCTTATGTGAATCATTTAAATTAAATTAAATTTTGGCAGATTTATTTAAATGTTTAATCTTTGTACAAAGACTCACAGCACCAAGGGACAAAGATGTCAGATCCCGGATCCTGACAATTATGGAGTCGGACCCAAATGTAACTTTACAAAAAGTAACCGAGGAGTGTCAACATCTCATTAATATCAAAAGAGACAACACCCGAATTTAAGAAAAAAGCGTTTACAAGATACAACATATAAAAAGGCAAAGGACCTCTAGAACATACAAGACCCAGGAACAAAAGACTCCCAGAATGTACAAGGACCAAAGTTGTGAATGCTGCGGAAGTACAAGACACACCAAAAAGATCTGCTGGTTCAGGAATAGGATATGTTACGAATGTGGATTCAAAGGCCACAAGGGAACATATTGTAACCAGAAGAAAAAACGAAGGACCGACAAAGTTAATACGCTTTGCACAAGGAAAGAGAAAAGCTGCGAAAGGCGTAAATATGTCGATGTAAAGATAAATGGACATCCTGTAACATTACTCCTGGATAGTGGTGCGGACATTAGCATCATAGATGAAGATATCTGGAGACGGATCGGTCGACCTGAACTAAGAGAAACCAGCAAGATGGCGAAGAGTGTGTGCGGCAAAAGGTTGGAATTCAAAGGAGAACTGAGGTGCAATGTGTCATTTGGTGGTCAAACACACAAGTCCAAAGTGTATGTAGTACCAGGAAGGAACACAAGTCTATTTGGAGTGGATTGGATTGTCCTGTTCAACTTATGGGAACGACCGGTTAATTCTTTTTGTAATAGGTTGACCACAGAGAAATCAAACCAAATAGAAGGCTTCATGGACGATTTAAATGCAGAATTCCCAAAACTGTGTGAAAACAGAAGCAAAATTTGAGGTGAAGAAAAATGTCACCCCAGTGTTCAAACCTAAAAGAAATGTACCTTTTTCATCGATGGACGCAATAGAGAAGGAGTTGGAGAGACTTCAACAATTAGACATCATTGAAAAGGTTGACCACACGGATTGGGCAAGTCCGACGGTGTATGTGAAGAAAAAGAATAACAAAATAAGAGTCTGCGCTGACTTTTCGACGGGCCTTAATGACTGTTTGCAGGACCACAATTACCCCCTTCCGTCGACAGAAGATCTATTCTCAAAACTAAACGGAGGAAAATTTTTTTCCAAAATAGACCTCTCGGATGCATATTTGCAAATCAAAGTCAATGACGAATGTTCAAAGTACCTGTGCATTAACACGCATAAGGGTATTTTTAAACTAAAAAGACTTCCGTTCGGATTAAAGGTCGCCCCTGCTCTGTTTCAACAGGTTATGGATACGATGCTCGCAGGATTGGAATTTTCAATGGCATACCTTGACGATATCCTGATAAAGAGCAGAAATTTGCATGAACACAAGAAGCACGTCAGAAGTATTTAAGAGAATAGAGGAGTTTGGTTTCAGATTGAGCCCGGAGAAATGCGATTTCTTTATGGAAAGGATCAGATACCTTGGTCAAATAATCGACAAAGAGAGACGAAGACCAGATCCACAACGGGCCGAAGCAATTGAAAAGATGTCTGCTCCAGACTCAGTACCGAAGCTACAATCATTTTTGGGATTGGTTCAATATTACGCGATATATATACCTAATGTGCATAATTTGAGAGCTCCTCTTAACGAGTTACTAAAAAAGGGTAGTAAATGGAGTTGGAATAAGGAATGTGAATCTGCCTTCCAAAAAATTAAGAAATGTCTACTATCAGACTTAGCATTAGCACATTTTGATCCAGACAAGGAGTTAGTACTAGCAACGGACGCCAGTGATTACGGCGTTGGCGCTGCATTACTCCATAAGTATGAGGATGGAACAACAAAAGCAATCGCTCATGCATCAAGAACTTTGGTTGCAGCTGAGAAAAACTATAGCCAGATTGAAAAGGAGGCTCTGTCGATAATATTTGGAGTCAAAAAGTATAATCGATTTCTCCATGGACGGACCTTCACATTGCAAACAGACCATAAACCCTTGATTACGATATTTGGATCAAAGAAAGGCATTCCTAAGCATACCGCAAATCGACTACAGCGATGGGCTGTAACTCTCTTAAACTATCAGTTTAAGATGGAGCATGTGTCATCGAAAAGGTTAGGACACGCGGATGCACTATCAAGGTTGATTCCAAAAAGAAACGAAAGTTTTGTAGAGACAGTAATTGTTGCTCTTAAAGATGAAAGCGAATGTACAAGTTCAATGTGTAATATGATACGTGACCTTCCAATAACCCTTGAAGGGATTAAAAGAGAAGCTGAAGACATTTTCATAAAGAAAATGAAAACTCAATAAGGACTGAGGGAAAAAAGTAACAAAGTAGGACAAACTACATTTTTTTCAATTTGTGAAAGTGTACTTATGTATGCTGATAGAATCGTAATTCCACAGGCATTACAAAGTAAAATATTAATGGAATTCCATACAGGTCATCCTGGCATTTCAAGAATGAAATCCTTAATTAGAGGATACGTATATTGGCCTGGTATTGACAAAGAAGTAGAAAACTGTGTCAAAGCATTCAAAGGATGTCAGTTAGCAGCCCGAGATCCGCCAGTAAAAACGACCCCATGGCCGAAAACGGACCTACCCTGGTCACGTCTACATATTGATTATGCCGGACCTCTAAATGGTTTTTTCTACTTAATTGTAGTAGATTTTTTCTCTAAATGGCCAGAGATATTTAAAACCAGACATCCAACTGCAAGGAACACTGTAAATGCACTTAACGAAATTTTTAGCCGTTTTGGTGTACCAAAAACCATAGTAAGTGACAATGGTACAGCATTTACAGGTCACGAATTTAAAGAATTCTGCAAATCGCTGAATATTCAACATATCACGACACCTGTTTACCATCCTAGGTCGAATGGGTTGGCAGAAAAATTTGTGGACACATTTAAACGGGCAATAAAGAAAAACCTGAATATGGACACAGATGAGCAAACTATACAAACATTTCTAGCAATCTACAGGGTAACCCCGAACCCAAATAATAATGTTAATTCATCCCCTGCAGAACTGATGTTTGCTAGAAAAATTAGATCTATCTTCGATAGACTTATACCTGAGAAGAAGAAAAGTTCTAAAGGAGAAAACTTGAAAGTAAAGTGCTATTCCTCAGGGGACAAAGTGTATTTTAAAAATTTTCAGAATGGAAAAAATCATTGGGTGGACGGTTTCATTATGAAAAGAATTGGGAACATGGTTTATACCATTCAAGGCCCAAGTTTTGTCTGTAAAAGACACATAAATCAAATCCGTCCCAGAATTTTGCAAAATACAGAAGAAATCCCAATGGAAACATTATGTGATACATTTGATATACCAAAGCCAGTATGTATACCTGAAACCATGAATGTATCCCCTGAACATACCATACGGGGTGGACAGAATTCCTTACCGCAGGTAACGCAGACCAGACGGAAGAGCACCAGAAAAAGGAAAATCATCAGGCGTTTAAGCCCTGATCCTAAAAGGAAACGGTACTAAAGCTAAAATCGGGAAGATTTCAGCTTCAGGGGAAGGTGTTGTAAAGGTCATGATTGGCATAAATACGAAACTAACATAAAGGAAAATAATCAGGTATTGACCATATACGAAAGTACGTATATAAGACGGGCAGTGATATCTGGATGTGAGTGAAGAGTAAACGTCTCTACTTCCTACCGGATCCCTGTTAAACGCAAACCACTCGGCGTATTCTTAATTTAGTATGTCCTATGTAATTTAGGATATAACACGGCCTATGAGCTGCATTAGGTCCTTTACAAGCACACTCATGGCACGCACAAAAAATACTGTAATTTCGTCATTTTACGGCCGAAATTACAGTTTTTATCATTTAAACTGGATAAACGTGCATCATTTACCGAAAAACGGTATATCACGTTTTTATCGCGTTCAAAAGCAGATAAGACACACGGATGCATCTGTGGGATAAATGTGGCCAAAAGTTCACGTTTTTCTAGCCTTCATGAATTAAAATTTCAGAAAACTTCAGAAATTTAAATAAAAATTAATGTAATCTTCAGCATAAAACTATCAACAAGAATAATTAAAAAACAAATCATTTGTGTACATATTGTATGTTCGTAAGTAAAACAATATTCTGCAATAATTTTATTAACCAATTAGTCACGTGCGGCCATTGCGACAACACAAATTGATCCACATAGTCCTCAGTGGATCTCGAGTTTGACATGTCTGGTGTAGCGTGTTTATTCAGTTTGTATGGTTGGTGGTTTACTTCAGGCATTGAATCGATTTTTTTTTAAGTCAAACTTTATACGTGTAGATTTTATTTGATTTGTGGATGCAGTCAGGGGCAAGAAGTCATCTTTGGGAGTATTATTGTACGAATGCCATTCTTGAATGGTGCATTTCATTTGGTTCGCGATCCTCTCGACATCACTCAAATATTCTCTTTCTTTAGTCCATTTTTTAACAAAAGTTAGGAACCGGTTAGAAAAATTTGTGCTATTATACATGAGGAGCTATCATAGTGGCAGTGACAAACGATTTTGTATTTATTTGTTTTTGCTTTTTGCAGAGAATTACTATACCGAGCTGAACTTTGTTCATAGTTGACCAATCAGGTGAGTCGGCACAGTAGTTCGCTAATGAACTTTTTACAGCTTTTTGCTGACACAAAGAACAGCATCAGATACCTAATAGACAGCAACATCTGGTCAGGCCAAGTAGGTAGCAAGCAGAAAAGATTATACCAACTCTGCCCCCCTCCCCTTACACCTTGTAGATAAATGGAGGTGAAGGATTGCTATCATATAATGTCGTCCACATATATTTTCTCATAGAGAAACTCACATGCACACACTTTTCTTACAGAATAATTAATATTTTTCTCTTTTTACCATTCGTACATTTGTGTACATAAAATTAACTTTCAACTGTATGTATTGTTGATATATATATATATATATATATATATATATATAAATATTTTTTCATCTACATACATATACGTTTCATCCTTCCCAGAATCATCAGTGTAGAGATAATTATTCAATCTGGTCACAGGATTCAAAACATCGGAACACGAGTCAAGCCGGTTTTTTAACTCAAATTCTGACACCCTAGCCCACGCAGCCACAGTGAACAACCACATGTGTGTTTCTGTTTAGTTAATGTCTTATTTCATTCCTTCCTAACGACCCTATACCTATTATAAAGTGAGTCTCGTAATTCATACCTACATTCATCCAATTGACCTCTTTCACAAAAGATGGACTTCAACTGGCATACAACTTAATGGTCGCCACACCGAAAAATGCATTGTGTCACAGATAGTTTTGGCTACCATAATATCCTATGTCTATACTCAAACGAGCAAAGTGCTCTTCATTTTGAATCTATCTTTCTGATAATGGATTGATGCTGAACCTATTGCATCGTACTTTGATGTGAAAAAGGTAGACTCTTCTCACAAAGTAGATAGTGCATCTCACTTCTGGATGCGCCTTGTGTTGATTAATTTCAACTTGACTAGTGTTCCGCGCATCTATTACACAGGAGGAGGGATGCAGAGAGTAGGAGATAGCTCCCCCACCTCTCTAGGGCTAAGAGCGGAAGTGAAAATGACGTCACTTCTGTTGAAGAGTCCCTTTGTCCTTGATTCCTAACATTCAAATGTGTGAGATGCGACTAGCGAGCTAATTGCAGACAGCAGGCGGGCGTCGAGCAAACAGCTCGAAATGGCCTAATGAACTGTCTCTTCCCCACTCCCCACATTATTGCGTCCTGTTGAAGTTATATATGTGATTTAAGAATAAAACCGTTTAAAGCCAAAATCCTGAGTCCAGTTCTCTCATGTGCCATGTGCTTAAATTACCAGCTCCACAGGCGACAGACGTAAAGCGGTCAAATAACCAGCAGAACACAACAAAATCAACCAGCGACAGCCGTCCGGAGTATTGATGGGAACAAGTAAGCAGAGTTAGCAACATCTGCGATTTCAATAATATACATACATGAACATTCCAATATATAACCCGACGGTTCAGCCACTCTCTTATTTTAATTGTATCGAGTCAACTCTACAGCATTTGTGTCATTTTAGTAGCCAAGTTTTGATTAGATAAGACCAGCATTTCACAAACCGTGGCTAGCCTTCACCGAATCAGCATCTCGCTTGTTGTCTTGGGAAAAAAAATGGCACTTTTTCATAAATATCTAAAGGTACAATCACTACCCCCACCCCTCCAAAAAAGTCATAATTAAAATTAATGGTGGTTTACATTAGTAAGAGTAATAATCGAAGGAGGGGAGGAGGGCAACTCAGACTTTATTTCTTGAAGTTGTAGTGATCGCAGAAGGAAGCTCAAATTTTGTATGGTGGCTACTGTTATCAAAGAGCATAATATGCATAGATAAAATTTGAAACAAAATCGGAAGTTAAAATTTAGTCAAAATTCCGACCTTGAATAAAATGTGGGACGTCATTGACTACAATATGGGCCATGTTGCGAGTCTCTATGATGAATAGAACCGAAGTTATCACCAAAAGTGTGACTTTTTTTTTTCCATGACCTTGACTTTTGACCTAGATATCTTAAAATTAAATCAGTTCTAAGTCAGACCAAGTTTGGTGACGATTAGTCACGCAATATGGAAGGTAGGCTGTACACAAACAAACAACAGTGACACAAATAAAAAACTCAGCTAAAACCATAACCTCCTCGGTAACAATAATAAATGTGGCTTATCTCAGCACTTTACTGCAGTTTCATGGGTTATCCAATCATCAGAAATGTATTAATAAAATCTTGAACGCCTCCACACATCAAAATAAGTTCAAAACAAACTGGAAAGCAGGATTGGTCTGTTGAAATTCTGTCAAAATATCGACCATGACCGAACTTTTCAAGATCATGTATAATATAGGCCAAGTGGAACATCTCTATGATGAACAGAACCAAAGTTATCGCCAAGAGTGTGACCTTTTCTGTTACCTTGACCTTTGACCTAGATATCTTAAAATTAAATCAGTTTTTAGTTAGACCTCAGCATTTTACAAATTCAGGATTAACATTTCTGAAATATTTTCTTTTTGTGTGAACCGCAACTTTTGAAATCCTGTAATGATATTGTCGCATTATTTTGTTGATTTCTAATGTTAGTAGTACATTTTTTTTTTATTTGCAAAGATCTCCACTCAAAATTTACAGATATAAAGATTTTGACAAAAACGTTCTACGAAGATAGCAAATTAATATGTACTAGTGAGAACCCATGGAAATTCCGCGGTTGCTTTCTTCTATATAACAATTCTGCTCGTCTTTCCTCCTCGTTAGCATGACCATATGCTGCCAATATGCATGTGCTAAAATCAAAGGAATGCAATTGATGCAAACTCGATGCAGAGTAGTAGTATTACTATTGCTTCATTTGTATATGTAAACAAGAAGCAGATGACAACTGATTTTTTTTCCAATTTAATTACGAATGTTTCAGCTAAAAAATTTACTGACCAAAATTTGTACAAGAAAAATATGTAAACACAACAATAAAACAAAAATAGAGCAAAGTGAAAATGTTATTTATTTGTCAATTACAATTTGGATGAAATCATGTTATACACTAAGAGTAAACAGTCCACATTCATACTCACTGCAACTTTCATCTAATATATAAAATAAAGCCAGTCTGTGGCGTTTTGTGCATTATAGACGAGCGCATACAAAATGAATATTTAATTCTGTTTTGCCAGCTATTTATGGGGAACATTGGGCCATATTTTGAATGGATTTTATCAAATATATAATTTATCTCATAACTCTTCTTTCCCTTATTGTGTCCTTTAGTCCTCACATTCTATGAGTGATGTTTATGACAAAGGGAGAAGAATTGCTGTTTTCTGGGTTGGAATCTATCCATCTAACACTTATTTGGCTAGTTTTTTTTTTTTACCTCAAAGTAGTATTTTTTTAGCTCCTTACATCAAGTTGCTTCATGCCTCGTCTCGATCGATTTCCATAAAGAAAAATCCTGATCGATATGTTATTTTTGAGGAGTTGGAGAAAAGCTCCTCCAACAGGCAGAAGTTCTCTTCCTGTCATTAATATTTGGAACAAATTTAGTAACAGATGTTTTGTCGATTCACCAGTATTAATTCTTAATACAGCACATTTCACAATTAAGCTAACTTTGAGTACATATATATTAGCAGTTTCTTAACTAAGGGACGGTAAAACACAATTATTATATAGTTAGTATGCCAATGACATGAATCTCAATAATTAGAATTTGCTTTGAAGAATATTTCTAAAATTTAAAGCAATTAGGTTAGACATCAAAACAAAACTTTAAAGTTTAGGTTTTTTTTTAAGTTATTGGATTTATGATAAAAACTGCCATCTGATATGTTTATACAAAACCAGAAAATCATTAACAAGTGAGAAAACTCGTATAAAAGATCAAATACAAGTGAGAAATATTCGAAGCATTTCCGTCCCAATCTATTCATCCTTTTTCTCAATAGCAGCCAGAAAATCTATCATCATATTTTAAATCTTATTTAAATGATTTACTTCAGCAGGCTTAATTTCCAACACGTTGGTTTTAATTTGCCGTCATATCGTTTGCCATCTTCATGCAAAGGACTTGATGGTTTAATTCAATCTGCATAATAACTTCATCATCATGGCATTCGGTTTAACGTCAATTTTGCATGATGACATGTTGGACGGTTTGTAGAAATCGACTTTCAAACTAACCTATCCCTGGCTACGTCTTTATTTATTCCTCTTTCTGTCAAATCCATCCGTATCACTCCATCCCATGCTAACCTTAGCCTTTCCCTGTTAACTGAACCTGCTATCACAATTGTTCTACATCTACTTACCCAAGGTTGTTTCGTTTTACGGCATATCAACCCTTTTCAGCTTATTTACTGCTGAATCTGGTCATTTTGGTAAAAGTTTTTATGCTTCAAGTTCTTTATATGTTCAAGTATTTATTTATGTAGTTTGGTTGAGCGAAAGGGGGGAATGGAAGGAGATGAGGAATGGAGGGAAATAGTTGTTTTTTGTTTTGGATTTTGCAGAACATGATTTGAATTTTGCAAAGAGAAAAAAAAAACAATAAAACATCAATGTTTGGTGCATTTTGGACCAGGAAGCCGATATCTTCAGACAGCCTGATCTGGTAGCACCAACTATTGATCCAAGAAGTTTTATCCATGCTTTCAATGTGGCCATACCTCCAAAGTCACCTGTTATGCACACATTTAATCTTTCTCCGAGCTCATCAGGTTTAAGCCTGTCTTTAAGACTAACATTACACATCCATCATATCATTTCTCGACATGCAATGCATGTTCTCAACCCTCACTGGTCAGGTTTAATTTTCATACATCATCACATTGCGTACCTATGCCTGAGACTTTTTCCTTGGTTGACAGTGGTAACGATCTGCTGGTTAGTAATGGCAGAGGTTCCCATAACTTACTCTATTAACTCCTAACTCTTGCAATCCCATTAGTACTTGCTTTTCCTTGTGCTTCAAATGTTATCACACAGGTAACAAAACTTCTGAACAACCTCAATAGCTTCGCCATCCAAATATACTTTCTCCATATCTGAATTCTCATCCATCGCCATTGTCTTACACTATTTGCACGCAGAGAGTCCATTTTCATGAATTTCAAATATCTAAATAACCATTTGAAGTAGCTAATAATTTAGAGATTTCACCATAGATAGAAATTAAATTGGATCAAATGGATTTCAAGCACCCCAAAGTGTGTGCGATTTCGTTTGTAGATACATTTTGTAAATCTGCAATGTTTATTTTTAATACACCCCACTTTTTCTTAAAATCATCGTATTTAAAAATGATGCTTAGTTTTATTCACAGGCACATTTTGTTGTACACACATTTTTTATTAAAAAAAAACTTTTTGTAAATAAAACCCGTTTTTTTAATAGTAAAACTTTTCTATTCAATAAAAATCTGTGATGGAGAAGTTATAAAAGTAAGTTTAAAAAAATAAATAAATAAATAAAATCGGTGTTAGGAGTAAAATGTGTTCTTTTGGTCATTGCTCATTTTGGGGTGCTTGAAATCCATTTGATCCATTAAATTAGACTAATACTGGTTTAGGATTTGGTTAACATTAACTTTAGTGGATCCTAAGCAATGTAACTTGGCACTATTTCAAAACAACGTATCCCTTAAAACCATTATGTTTAATTAAAAAATCCCCGCCCCCAAAACAAAGGTTATGACATATATCATAAATGCTGAACACTGAAAAACAAAAAAAAAAAAACAACCTTTTGTCATGTTGAATTTTTAATTTGACCGATATAAACAAATCAACACATTAATTTTGATGAGGAAATCATTAAATTGTCAAGTTTTCTACTGTTGCTAAAGTGATAATAAATTTGAATTTCTGAAACACGTGTACACAAGGCTAAATATTGTTAGCGCTGTTATTTTTAGAGCACGATTACAAAATATTGATTATGCCATAAATATTGTACTCTACTGAGTGATAATATTATGAGCTCTGTCTGTCTTTAGGCATGAGCTATTGAGCTCAAGATTATCTGTAAAATTTAGTTGTATCAAGGAGATTCGTAATATTTTATTCATAAGTAATCTCTATTATGTAATCTCTGTGGACATAGCTATCGTTATTGAACTAAATTTCTCTAGATATATATATATATATATACTAATGATAATAGAATTAATGATAAGTGAAGTATCGTAAAGTGATCTATCGCGATAAAGTAAAGCTCAATACG
This sequence comes from Sepiola atlantica, assembly GCA_963556195.1. Taxonomy (NCBI): domain Eukaryota; kingdom Metazoa; phylum Mollusca; class Cephalopoda; order Sepiida; family Sepiolidae; genus Sepiola; species Sepiola atlantica. The sequence continues at coordinate 137,861,106 of OY744518.1, forward strand.
TTGAGTAGAGCAATCAATTTTAAAGGAAAAATGAAAATAAAAAATTGCATAAAATTACACAAAATTGATACAAATTTTATTACATTGAAAGTTCAGATGCAAGGAGTTACATTAATCTGAACTTTCAATGTAATAAAATTTGTATCAATTTTATGTAATTTTATGCAATTTTTTATCTTCATCTTTCCTTCTTTAATATATATATATATATATATATATATATATATATATATATATATATATACATACATACATATGGATTTAATTAAAGTAATAAGTTTAAATTCCATTTGCTTAATAAACAAAGATCCAATGTATCTGAAGAAAAATAATTTCTTTTAAATATTTTTAGAGACAATAAAAATAAAAGTTTAAATGTTACTCACTTGATAAATAAGACAAGACATTAAATTTCACTTCTAAAGGCAAAATATCAAAATAGCCTAAATTTTTCGCTTTCACAATATTTTCCATTTTTTTCATTTTCAGCCTGTTCGATCTCCGGGGTTTTTTTAAGGAAAAAGATTTTAAGTCTGTAATGAAATATGAAAAAAACTTTAAATACCTTGCATTATGATTAGTTTAAAAGTACAAAGATTTAATTAACGTTAATCGAATATAATACAGGTATTTTAATAATTTAAAAAATCATAATCATCAGTAATATCATGCTTCCAACCAAATAAACTGTTACTTTTACTCCTCATTGCTATTTTGGCATGATATCCTTCCACCATCCTCAATTCCATAAACTACCCTACCACCCACCATAGCATTCATTATTACTTCTTTTTCCCCTTCTCTCTAGTACACACTCCATCTCTCTATATACCTACTCACTACCAAAACACTGTCACCAACCAATTATCTATAAACACACACCCAACATTCAGACTACCGCAAACCCTACTTCTGCCACCTTAACATTATACTTTACTTTTGGGCATTTCTTTCTGCCAATACTACTTTCAACTTTATGTATACTAGCTTGACTGTTCAATAAAATGATTTTTTTGACAAAGTTTCTTAAGTGAAAGATAATATTGAAATGAAATCAACACGAGTCTGTGTTAATTTTTTTCTATATAGTTTGTTTTTTGCTTATTGTCCTTCATCATCATATTCAGTTTAACGTCTGTTTTACATGCTGGCATGTGTTTGACGGCTTTAAGAAATGGACTTCCAAACTAACTTATCTCTGTCCAGGTCTTTATTTATCCCTCTTTCTCTTAAGTCCATTTTTATCACTTCCACCCATGTTTTCCTTGGCTTTCACCTGCTAACTTACACTGCTACTTCAACTGCTCTACATCTACTACCAGAAGCACTCTTATCCATTCTTTCAATGTGACCAAACGGACGAAAACTCCTGTTCTGCACACATCTCTCTATACTGTCCAGTTATAATCTTCCTGAGGTCATCAGATCTCAGCCTGTCTTTAAGTCTCACATTACATGTCCATTGTATCATTCTCATATCATTTCTCTTGTTTGCATTGCTGCTACTCAGTTAAATCAACTGGAGATCGTTAATGCGAGGTTCGGGTTCTAATCATTTTCTACACGGAGAAATATTAATGAATTCATTTTGTGGCGGGCAAATAATGCTTTTTCTCACAACGATGTCCTGCATGTCAAACAAAAATGGACTCTTTTGTCGCAAATGCAGCAAATCACCTTCACCATCTCCACTGCCAGACTTCAGTTAACCACTTCTAATACAGACAACGTGGTGACCGCGTGAAAATAGTGACGTGTGACCTGGAAAAGATTTTCAGATCAACAATTTTAGCCCGACATAGCCACCCAGGCTGGAATGGAGTAATTTGTGATGTGGCTATGGTTATTACAAAGAGCTACCCCCCTCCTCCGGATGATAGCGGTGTCAACACACTCATAGTTATGCATAGATGAGAGCCTATAATTAGTAGTCATGAAAACTCTGCCAAGGACGATGGACAATCAGTTCTTTCAAAATTGAGTAGTATGGATGCACTCTATAAATCAGAGCTGGACACAATGCAGCCATGAATCACAGACTGACAACTGAAGCAAGCTGTTGACATTGCATTTTGGGAAGAAGCATCCATACTCCCTCAACAATATTAACAAGACAGTCTTTTTGTCAACATGACCTGGACATTACTATCAGCAGCGATTTGCGTTTGACAAAGCACATTTCTAAAAGTGTCAAGGAGGTTGGAGGTATTTACAAAGTCAGTTGCTAGACGTCGGAGTTTCAATGGATCCAAGCCCAGGAAAGCCAAGGGTTCACAGTCATCGCAGGTGTCTAATGTAGAGTATTGACTTTGTTGCCTATCTCTGAACAGTTTCCAGGCCATCAATTGCATCCATTGGCATCACTCAACCTCAACAGGACCTTTGTTGGCTGCTCTCCAGCCATTTACTTAAAACTGTTAACAGCTGTAGTGTGACCACAGTTAGAATTTGTATCAGTCTAGAACCCCCATCTTGTTCAGAACATTGACGGCTTGAAAACCATTAAGAAATGTGCAACCAAGTGGATACCCTCCATCAGACATACTCTGAACCCCTTGCTTCTCTGGGCTTGGATTCCTTGAAACTTCAACGTCTAGAGACTGACTCAGTAAACAACCACAAAATTATTAATCATCTTGCAAACAACACTAACCTGGAGCCTCTTTTTTATGTCCATGTGTCTAACATATGTGGACATACCTACAAAGTCAGAAAACAGGGCAGCTCCCATAACTTGCAGAAACATTTTTCACACTTAGAATTGTTGAAGCATACAAAAAACTGATTGTACTAGTTGTTGGTTGCCGAGACACTGCATCCTGGAGTCTGAGTGACAACAAGTCTTCCCAGATTTCCAGTGCTCTCCACGTCTTTCGATAACAACTGCAAATGAATATTTCTCCCTCCCCCCCCCTCTCTCTCTCTCTCAAACAACACTAACCTGGAACCTCTTTTTGATGTCCATGTGTCAAACACATGTGGACATACCTACAAAGTCAGAAAACAGGGCAGTTCCCATAACTTGCAGAAACAGTTTTTCACACTCAGAATTGTCGAAGCATACAAAAAACTGCTTGTACTAGTTGTTGGCTGCCGAGACACTGCATTCTTTGAAACCCTCATGATTCATTCCAGAGGTTTGCCAACCTAACACCTGATGTCTTCCATATATTCACACATGAACACATATACATATATATATATATATATGAACACATATACACATATATATATATATGAACACATATACACATATATATATATATGAACACATATACACATATATATATATATACACACATATACACATATATATATATATACACACATATACACATATATATATATATACACACATATACACATATATATATATATACACACACATGAACACATACATATACATTTTCGATGAGTTGTAGTGCACCTGCTGAGCACTGTACGCAATGATTCCATTATTATTATTATTATTATTATTTACTCACAAGGAGTTCTCACGCAGGTCATCAGTGATTGCTCACCGACTACAACCGGTGGTATTCCCTGGAGTCTGAGTGACAACAAGTCTCCCCAGATTTCCAGTATTCTCCACCTCTTTTTGATAGCCACCGCAAATAAACTTGCAGTATCACAACAGCCGTTTACCATTGATTTCTCGCTGGTAAGGACCATTGGTCTTATTATTATTATGACACTTTAAAGTTTGTAACATTCATTCTGAAAGTGAACATTCGGTGAAATCTGTGTGAAAATCTTCCAGAAAAATATAAATATTTCATAATAGAGTGAACATCTAGTAACCTCTCTTCACATTCCTAATCATTCTGGAAGGAGGAAATATTGTACACACTGAATATTAAGATTTCTTTCCCTTCATAAGTATTATCCTATTCAGTACTATACTGCAGTTCCTAAGTTATATGGAGTGATCTCCCCTTCCATTAGCACCAGATTTTGAAATGTAATATTGAAAACCACACTTGTACTTTTTGTAAGCAAAAATTAAACTTACATACAAAACTATTATTTATCATTACAACAGTGAAGCATTTCGATCAGAAGTTTTTAAATAAATAAAAAAAAACAGGGTTTTTTTTTACTTTACAGATTAATTAAAATAAAATGCAATAAAAGTAAAAACAAAACTAATTAGTTTTTTTTAATAAAAAATAACTTTTCAAATAATTTAAAGATTGAACTAAAATTAATAAACAGTAATATTAAATTATTTGAATTTAAACACTAATGCAAAACAAAATAAAAATAAGTTTTCAAATAACAAAAATTTTAATTAACAAACACTACAAAATTGGTAATTAACTAGTTCAAGATCATGGATCAAGGGAAGAATAAGGACCCCAGATCATTAACACAAGACGCGGGACATATTTTCAAATCACCGGTTGACCTCGCAATACACGTGGTCTCTATTTACAAAACACTTGTAAATAGATCTTTTATTTATGTTAATATTTATTTTAAGGCAGAGAGTTCATAAATAAAACAAATAAATATTAACATGTTTTCTTTTCTTTTAACATGTATACGCTTTTTTAAAAATCGGCTGACTTGTAATCTGTCGTTTTGCAATAAACAAAACAATTTATCATTTTTTTTTTACTTTTATTTACTAAATAAAAAACAAATTTTAAACGCAATTCTATATTTCGTGTTGTGTACTTTTTTTTCTTTTCGTAGGGAGGCGAGTAGCGAAGTTTTATATATTTGTTTGTAATTGTTGCTTACAGAAAAAAAAGGAAAAAACTTCATAAATTTTAAATTGCTTCCGTTTGGAAACTGATTTTTGAAGTCTAACTCCGCCCTCGTGGGGAAGCAAAACGAAAGATTACAAGTCAGCCGATTTTTTAAAAGGCGTATATATTTCGTTTATTTATTAAAATAACTTGCGTAATCATCCGTTTTGCCTCCTCGGGCTAGGAGCAATGTGTAGTATGGAAAAATCCTTCTAAACTGAGGTAAGATCCATAGTGCCCCTTTTTGGGAAGCTTGATTTTTCCCTACAAAACGAAAGATTACTTAAGTACGGTGATAAATATTTCATACCCCCCCCCCATTTCTGCCCTCGTGAAGTTTTTTCCTTTTTTTTCTGTAAGCAACAATTATAAACAAATATATAAAACTTCGCTACTCGCCTCCCTACGAAAAGAAAAAAAAGTACACAACACGAAATATAGAATTGCGTTTAAAATTTGTTTTTTATTTAGTAAATAAAAGTAAAAAAAAAATGATAAATTGTTTTGTTTATTGCAAAACGACAGATTACAAGTCAGCCGATTTTTAAAAAAGCGTATACATGTTAAAAGAAAAGAAAACATGTTAATATTTATTTGTTTTATTTATGAACTCTCTGCCTTAAAATAAATATTAACATAAATAAAAGATCTATTTACAAGTGTTTTGTAAATAGAGACCACGTGTATTGCGAGGTCAACCGGTGATTTGAAAATATGTCCCGCGTCTTGTGTTAATGATCTGGGGTCCTTATTCTTCCCTTGATCCGTTTTGTCTTTTGGTCGTATATTATGAACTTAGAGTTATCTCCCTTGGTATCTGAACAACTATTATTATTGGCCATATCATATTTTTCACAAATGGCTACGTTTTATTGATACTGGTTCGCGTGTATGATTCAACTTGCTATGACTAACTTATTTAATATTATTTTTTTTTTTTTACTAAAACATGATTTTATATAAAAACTAAGTTGTTTGGGAGTAACCATTTCAGTCAAAATAATTTACACCCTTAAACTAGTAAATTACCAAAGAAATTTTAATTTAAACATCAGTGTAAAATTAATAAAATAGAGATCAGTTTTTTTTTTTTGGGGGGGGGGGGGGGGGTTCGATTTTTTTTTTTTTTCAAAATTAACTTTTCAAATTAAAATTATACTCGAAAAGATTTCAGTTTAAACACTAATATTTTAAAACAAATAATTTGTGGAAGATCACAATGAAAATAAAATTTGAATGAAAGGAAAAAGTCAAGATTATAAACAGAATAATAATAACATTCGAAGACGATACAAACATTTGGTTTTGCAATGAAAGTTCTTCTGATAGAAACCGATATTTTATAGCATTATCGAAGCAAGATTTCAATTTTCTGTTCATTCCAACATGCTGCGATTAGCAAAACAAAACTAGAAACCAGACTTATAAAAAACATAAGAGGATCTATTTACATTAAACAACAATACACCAAAACAAGGCACGTGTGTCATTTTTATACATGAATATAATGAAAAGTGAACTTACTCTGTTTCGGTAGATGACAGGGACATATGTTCAGAGATCTTGTCTCAAAGATGTTGTCACAGATCGAGTCCAGAGTGATAAGCGAGAGATGGCTGCGGTGTAATCATATGAAAGGTCTGACCAGAAAGGGGAGAAAGTAATCTCTCATGTTGCTCCTTTTATATTTGGTAACCACATTGGCTGAATCAACCAAAGGGAGATCGCCTCATTGTAACATGATCCATCTTTCTACGCATTTTCTATTTGTGTATTAACAAAGCAATAATTTATTATTGAAGCAAAGTTTGTGAAAACAAGAGTTTTATGTATTGGCTGATGTGAGTGAAGTCTTTTGAATCTCAGTTAATTTGAGTTTGTGAAAAGAGACTTTTCATTATATATCACCTTTTCAGAGACAAATGTTTGGCTCCGAAGAGGTAATATCACCGAAACCCGGCTGTAGGTGTGTAAGCCACACACATGTTTACATAATAGATATTTGTTAAGATCTACCTAGTATTGAGCACTTTTGAAAACATATTGGTTTTAAGTCCATTTTATAAATGCATCTGAACTAGTTTCATTATATATATATATATATATATATATATATATATATATATATATATAAGGTGTGGGTTGGTCATTCAATTTCCCTTAATAGACTTTCATCATGAAATTATGTTATCTGTGTACGTACGTACATATGTGCCACCCTGTATCTCATCAACTATTTAATGGATTCAGCTGATATTTGGCAGAGATAGAGGTTCTAGGTTCTAGTTGATGGCATTTTAATTTCAGTTTACCATATACCTTAGTTTTCCAGAAAATTCCAAAAAACCTTATGAGAAGGCATTGTATTGAGGCATAGCCTTTACAAAAGTAGTGACATTCCATGAAAAATGCCAGTATACTGAAATCATATGCCCTTAATAGGTTTAAGATGAAAATTCATATACACTAAATGTACAAAAGCAAGAAAATTCCCAAATTTTTACACTTTTATTGTCATTAATTAAGGGTATGACTACATATCAACCAAACCATTTCATTATCACATCACTACAGTATAAATTTCTATGCATAAGTGGATGAAGTGTGTGAGGTGCGCTGAAGAAAAATTCCTACTAGTAAAATACATAGCCCTGTTGTGCTCGCATACCCTTAATGACAATAAAAGTGTAAAAATTTGGGAATTTCCTTGCTTTTGTACATTTAGCGTATATGAATTTTCATCTTAACCCTATTAAGGGCATATGATTTCAGTATACTGCCATTTTTCATGGAATCTATTTCAACTTCGATTGTTCAATGCAAGGTGTACTCGGTAAAAAACATGTTTATTATTATTTCCTTAAGCCAAGGCTTTTCAAAGATTAAAATCTTATCAGAGGAATTACATAGATGGATAAGTCGACAGTGGAAAAGCCAAAATTCAAAATTTGAAAAAATATTAAGCAATGGAGAGTGAGAGTGTGTGTGTAAAAAAAAAATAATAAACATGTTTTTACCGAGTACACCTTGCATTGAACAATCGAAGTTGAAATAGATTTGTGATTCGTACATGTTTATCTTTCTTCTTTCATTTATCTTTATAATTGCTCTATCTCGTATATTGAGCTTAAACCATTTCACTATAGGTTCTATCCTCTAAAAGTATACTTTTAGTTTCATATATATATATATATACACATACTAGACATACCTGTGACCTGTTTGGTCACTATTCTACTTTGATTTCTTTAAAAAATTCACAAACTGTGACGTCATATGTGTTAAGACATTCTTCTTGCATAACTAAAAATAATAAATCTTTTTTTCTATATTATCATTATGGATAATATAGCAGAAAAGAGACTTATTATTTTGTCATCTAATTTACATATGCATTGTAGCACAAGCAATGCAGAGGCGCCATTTTTTGTATGACCCTGAACCAGACATGACTAAAATATATAGCCAGAATATCATTATCAACCCCAATTAAAGGGGCACTGTCTATGAAAAATAACAAAGTGAAGGAGGCTGTCAATCACCCCCGCCCCACCATCTTCCATTCTATACTGACGGTTTACAGGTGAAAGACTGCAACAAGCGAAAAGGTTAGGTCAAGGTGACGATTTGTCATTAGGTGTCATGCGTTGAAGGGTGGAGGAGGGGTTCCTGTTTGATTGACAATCTACTTTTGATTTCTCTCTATTCTTCTGTAGTAGATTATTTGTTGTTAGTTTGCAAACTGATTTCGCCATGAACTTGAACACAGCTTAGCAAAAAATAAGATGGATTTTAACGAATAAATTATATACTTTATGAAAAAAAAAAAGACAAAAGTCTTTATTTTATTTATCATTCCATTTTTAAGCAGTAAAATCAAATGAAGGCAAGACTTAATTCTCTAACCAGGCAGAGAATTAATGATTAATGTGATCGGCTTACACCCAGTTCTTGACATAGCTGCATAAAACCAAAGATCAGCGGAATGTATGCAATCATCGTGGCATCAAACTATATTTACTACCAAGTCATTCAGAATACAACCCGGACTCCCCGGACAACGATAGTATCACAGTAGTTGTGATGCATGCAGACACTATGTAAATTAGATAGCAACGCTGAAAAAAGAAAGTCACTCTTTCTCTAAATGTTCTTTCTGGTGTCTTTTTCTTTTCATGATATACAAGGTGCAACCCCTCACCCCATCAAAATGCCATGTATGGAATCGTTAATAAAATCACACACATTTCTGCAAGCCAACCATATTTGGTACAAATAAACTTCAGTGATTCTTTTTAAAAAACATTTTTTTTTAACATAGTTCACCCCAAACAAGACAGGCCACCACTGTAGACATAAGGGGCTACTGAGAATTAGATCAGTCTGAGATGATGGCTGGTTACCTTCTGGTGCTGCTGTGATCTTTTTATATATCTACAGACAGGCTCCAAAAGAAGCCAGGTGGAATTGGCCAAAGAGATTTCTATTGGCTGAACGCACATCACATGATCTGCTTATCCAATCAGAGTTTTGAAGTTTATTTTTCATTTATTTTTGTTCTTAAAGTTTTCAAAAATGTTAAAATTGAACTAAACGCAGTTTAAACAGAGGTAAAACAATAGCAATTCAATTTTAGGAGAAAATAATCTTTCAAATAATTTTGAACAATTAAAGCACGATTAAAAAGTAAACGTTAAAACAAAAATAAATTAAATAAGAGGAGATTTTAAATCGTTAAAATTCAAAATTAATGAAATTTACGATAAAATCAAATCACAGCAACAACAAACAAAACAAAAAGTTTTCCTTCAAAAAAATTATCATCACTAAATAATAATGAAACGTTTGTGCCTATGTCTCAGTCTGTCTGTCCATCCATCCGATCACTAAAAGGAAATGATGTAACAGGTGACAATGAAAGGTAAATTGGGACGAGAACTGGTGGAAGGAGGGGATGTATAAAGCTCCAAAGTTTCATAATTTGAAGACTAAGGCTACGGTTCAATCCCTGTACAGGTCAGTAAATTTTCATTTTCTCTTCAAACACACCCAAAACTAAATGTTATTGAATATCCGAGAAGAAATCGGTGATATAATTCGAACCCAACACCTCGGCGTGAAAAGATGCCGTTTTTTCTTTTACCCTACTACACCTTAGCCCACAGGCAGACTGAGTTGGTATTATTGGAATTCTTTTGTATTCCTTGGAAATTGGGAATTGGATGGGAGGATGTACTAAACATAAAAGTCTCATAATCTTAAGGTTATGAGTTCAATCCCTGTATAGGGCAGTATATTTTCATTTTCTCTTCAATCTAAAGTCAAATTCTTGCAGGTCGTGAAAATAAAGTTCCGTTAAACTGTGATGGGCTTTGGGTTTTTGTTACACCGGCCGTTCTTACACAGGAGAAACTACACCGGTTGTCACTATAAATAGTGCGAGTCACCAGAAGACAAAGCACAGTCTTGTAACTGTCTAGCCAAGAGCTAGTCACTTTCTTACTTTGTTAATACACTTGTTAAACCAACCCTCGACTTGACTTCCTTTATTTATTATTTACTGTGGAACAACTTCACAACAGTTTTTAACAAAGATCACATCATACCACCCCCCCACCTCTTCGAAAAGAGACTCAGACAGCTATATTGAGTTGTTGTCAAGCACTGAATGAAGAGAGTAGCTGTGGGAAAGCGAAACGTGTGACAGCAGGACTAAGTTCCGTGTCATCACACCTCAAGGAAAATCCAGAAGTGGCTGTCTGAGAACTTCCACAGCCTTCAACTCGCCTTACAAGAACTCCATGGACTATTATGTGTGGAGTGCAGTTGAAAATGACACCAACCATACGGCCTGCAACACCAAGGACGAGCTGATCATCAAAATCGAACTGGCGTTCAGACATCTTTCAAAGAATACCACGAAGGCCACCGCTGGAGGCCATTGTGTAAGCTCAGAGCGGCTTCTTCACATGAGCTGTATTCAGTAAAGCATCCCTAAGAGATTCACTGTGAATTTTGAGAGTACATCAATTATTGGTCAAGATATGTTTTTTCCTTCTTTTCCAAAAAATGTCAAATGCGTCTAAAAACATACATAGACACACACACACAAGTAGGTTGAAATAAATAAAATTAACACATTATTTATATCAATTCCAAGGATTCAAACAACAAAATGCTTGGAGCTGATATAAATAATGTGCTTATTTTATTTATCTCAACCTACTTTGTAATAGCTCTGTTTGATCTTAATAATCAACCATTGAGCTGATGTTAATAACTACAATATTTGGAGTATTTGAATGCATCTATTTCGACTTTACCTATATTTGTGAGTTATTCTATTCTATTCTACTTAAGTCAAAATATTTTTGCCTATAAATTAAATTTTTTTATTATATATATATATATATATATATATATATATATATATAAACCAATAAAGTATAAAATCACGATTAGGGTTTTTTACCCCACCTAATAAACCAGTATTGTCCGGGCCTTCGGGTCTGGATTTACGCCGGTCTATTGGTTGTCGGTCCTGTGCGGTTCTAGGAGGTGCACCCTCCCAGGCTTTGCCTCCCCTCTTTGGGGAGGAGTAAGTTTATTGCTTACTGCCTGAGGCGCCCCTGCCGGGGAATGCCGACGGGGCTGCCCAGGCAATTTTTAAACAGCCAGAGTGCTCAAATTCTCAAGCGCTGGTTCTTTCCCACTTTCCCAACCTTGTGTCACATCTTACCCTGTGGGAGGAAGATAAATAAACACGATTATACCATTCTATGATGTAATAACAATTTCGGAACAAAATAACTTTTACACAAGTTTCTGAAGAAGCCGGATGCAAAACATGATTAGACCAGATTATTGGAATTTTTAAAACCAAATTTAAAATATTAAATATTCAGTTTTATCTTTGCATTTGGAGATAGACAAGTAGCAACAATTAATAAAATGTCCTTTTTCAAAACCAAAATAAAAATATCAGATGTCTTGCAACGTTTTGGCCGATGTAACTTCTGACCTTCTTCAGGTGTATCTTTTTGAACTCGAGAATATTTGTTGAACTCGGGAATCTGGACGGAATTTCGAACGAAACCCTTTATTTAATCCATGGGGGCAGCATGCTCTCGTTCCATCAGCCATGACTGGGAGAAGTCTTCAGTAATTCGCAATTCTTCGTATCACCCGCACCAAGGATTGAACCTTCAACCGCAAAGACCCATGGCACAGTGGATATAGTTCTAAGTGATAGTCATTTATGTTACTAATAGTAAAGTTGGTACTTATGCAGTTTACGAATCGCGTTTTCATCGGCACATTCCGGCAGATTATATAGTAAACACCGGGAAAGTGCCGAACGTTTAGCCAACGAAAATTGCAGCAGCCGACAATTGGAAAAGTTTAGCCAATGAAACAACACCTAATTCTAAAAGAAACAGTAAAAAAAACAAAAACAAGTTTCCGTTCGGCACCTTCCGGCAGGTTACGTAAACCGCCAGAAGGTGTCGAACGAAAAATGTGCCAATGAAAACGTGGATCGTAAACTGCATAAGTACCGTAAAGTTTAACCGGATCTTTTCAAGAAGATCCCCACCACTAGTTCTAAAGTTAGTCGGCCTCTAGGAATAACCCCGCTGCCAAGGGAGACAACTTTTCGGCTTGTTAAATTCTTTACGCGTTAACCCTTTTCACACAGAATTTGCTCTCGGAAAGGGAACATGGCTGGAGTGGTCAAAGGTGGAATTAAAAACAGTGGTTCTATTTATTTACTGCTGGACCAAAAACCTTACATCCAAGGAGCTGTCCATGTCTGCCCCATCGACCGTAGATTGGCACTCATCGCACGCTTATTGACAGCTACCTCTGCGAGTTCGTGTGGAGACAACGATACCGGGGGGGGGGAACTGACCTATTCGCGCAAATCATAACTGATGTAACACAATTTTATCCCCCTCAATAAAAAACAAACATGCTTTGTACATTCTTATTTTGTTAATTTTTTTAAGCAAAAGTGGCTGAAAAGTTGTCTCCCTTGAATAGCAGGGCTATATTTAGTGGCGGGGGTCTTCTTAAAAAGATCCGTTTAACCTTTAATTTTAAATGAAAAATCAGTCATTAACTAAAAAAAACAAAAAAAACTTTACATTTAATTTTTCACAAAATAACACAAGTTCAAGAAAAATGAATTCGATGCAACTTTTAATTTATAAAAATATTAATTTTGAAATAAAACAAAGAATAATATAAACAAAACTAACAGCAACGGAAAATAAATTGGTGAATGTGTACGAGTATAGTACCCGAAATGCGTCAGCTGTAAAGCGGAGATCACGTGATAATTCAAACGCCGAAATATGAAAGGGGTAGATAATCCAAACTTCTTTTATCGAATTTAAAATGCAAAAACAAAAAATTGCTGAGGATACGTTTAAAATTAAATAGATTTATTGAAATAAATCAAACATGAAATAAATCAACCGGTTCTAATTGAAATGTTAGGGTTAGATTTGACCCCCCCCCCAAAAAAAAAAAGTTTGAATTATCTGCCCCTTTCAAATCTCGGCCACGTTTCTAAAGAAGCACCGAAAATGTGTTCATATTCGGATTAAGAATCCATACATTGTGTCGCGGTTCGATTCGGTTTGTTTATATCAGGGGTATCGTATACAACATACGGACAAATGGAGATTCAAAACTGTCCAAAACCTAACATCTAAAAACGAAAATCATAGAAGGGTTTGTTTGTTTGTTTTTTTTTGTTTTTTTTTTGGGGGGGGGGGGGGTCGAATTTAAAATGCAAAAAATTAAAACTTCTGAGGAAACGTTTAAATCAAATAAATTTTTTGAAACAAATCAAACATCAAATCGATAAACCGGTTTTAATTGAAATGAAGTAAAGTTTAAATGGGCGAAAAATGTGAAGAAAGTTTTTTAAAGTTTTATAAAGGGTGCAATTCGGCAATTTGCGCAAAAACTGAGGCCATCGTAATAGTAAATCGAAAACTAAACAAAATACATTTTCGCACGATTGGTGACATTTATAGGATGAGTTTCTACAAGTATTTTGTTTACTTTTCGAGTTTTAAGCGATTATCAGGATCCCAAGGGTCCACGTGCATTGCTTATCGACGCCATCTTTTTTTTTTTTTCGTTTCAACTGTGAACACTGTTTTTTAAAATAAGTTAAAACACAAATAAACTTATCCATATAGGTAGAAGAGTAACCTATCTTGCCTTTGGTAACATTTATTTGTTGCACATTTTTCCTTTTTTTAAAAAAAACAACACTTTTTTGTTCTGTTTTCTCGGCCCTTTGGCCAGGATCAAAGTGTAGTATCTGTTCCGATGGATACTACACTCCCTTAGACCGGTACTATCTTGGCCTTCGGCCCTTGATTCCGCCGGTCTTAGGGGTTGTTCTCTGCAGTCCTAAAAGGTTCGCCCTCCCAGGCTTTGCCTTCTCACCCTTTTAGAAGGTGGGGGGGGGGAGTTTATTACTAATCGCCTGAGGCGCCCTACCGGGGAATGCCGACGGGGCTGCTCAGGCATTTCTTTTTTTTTTTGTAGGCCAGGGTGTTCTTCTTCCTCTAGGGCGCTGGCTTTTCAATCCCACTTTCCGACCTTGTGTCACATCTTTTATTTTTTAAATGTTATTTTCGGCAAACCAGAAAGACACCAGACTCGAAGTCAGCAGCAAACGGTGCTGTCTAAATTCGTTCATTGTATTTTGATTTAAAATAAGTTATCAAATTTGTGTTAAAAAAAAAAAGTTATGAAAACTTTTGTAGTAATTTTTATTTTAATTAATTTCTTTTATAAAAATAAGGGTTAAATTGTCGTTTCCCAGTCAAAATGGCGGACAACGAATCGTCTGCAATTTTCCGACCTCACAAATGAGTAAGTAAACCCAAATAAATTTTGGACTAATTCAAAATTTACCATAAATTATTTTTAAGAAAATACAGTTTGGAAATTAGTCCAAAACAATTTATTTCTTGTTTACTTAGTTATTTGTGAAGTCGGAAAAAAAAATCAGAAAACTGCAGACGATTTATTGTCCGCTATTTTGGCTGGGAAACAACAATTTAACCAAAATAAGTATTCACGTAGGTAGTTTGATATTTTTTTCGGAAAATATAATTCAATATTCATGTTGTTCGATTTTTTAGGGGAAATAATTCAATTTTAAAAAATTTTCTTTCGGTTTTTTTTTTTTTTAATTTTAAATATATTATTTTAGAAACATAAATAATCAAATATATGATTTGATTGTTTTGGCGAAAATATAAAATGATTTTTTTCTAAAAATAATATATTTAAAATCAAAAGACAACATTTTTACGAAAAGAAATAAAACCATCCAAAAAAACAAAAGCATTTTATTTTATTTCCAAAAGAAAATAAACATTTAATTTTTTTCCCTAAAAAAAAAATCAAACAAAAACATTGAATTATATTTTTCGAAAAAAAAAAAACACAAAAAACATCAAACTACTGGGCATCTTTTACGAGACTCAGCAGAGTAAAAACGCTAAAAAAAAAATTTTGATTAAATTGTCGTTTCCCATCTAAAATGGCGGACAATAAATCGTCTGCAGTTTTCTGATTTTTTTTCTTCCGACCTCACAAATAAATAAACCAGAAATAAATTGTTTTGGACTAATTAGTTCAAAACAATTTATTTGGGTTTACTTACTCATTGGTGAGGTCGGAAAACTGCAGACGATTCATTGTCCGTCATTTTGGCTGGGAAACGACAATTTAACCTTTATTTTTATGAAAGAAATTGATTAAAATAAAAATTACAAAACTTTTTATGATTTTCTTTAACACCAATTTTTTCAATAAAATTAAAAAAAAATTTTTTTTATTTATTTTAAAAACAAATTAAGAAAACTTTTTCTCTGAAAATTGACAATTAAAAAAATGCCCCCCCCCCTAAAAAAATCTACTCGGAATTAAAAACTAAGAGAAAACTTATTTAATTAGCAAAAATAATTATTTTAAAATGTATGAAACTTATAGCAAATAAAAATGTCGACGTTTTTAAATATAAAGTTCAAACATTTAATGAAAATAAAACATACAAAAACGATGTTTATTTTCGAATTACCAAGTAAACAAATGGACGTCTGCTTTCTGCGATTCTCAGCTGGTGACCATTTTTGTTTATTTTTTTATGTAAAAATTTAACTTAATTTTTAAATAAATTCATGTTTTTTTTTTACATTTTAAATAGAGAAAAAAGATTGATAAATAATCAAAATTAAATAAACGATAAATATTGAAAAATAAAAACATAACATTAAAACACCTAAGAAATTTTTTAAAAGTCGACATACCCATCTCAGTTTGCGCCTATAATTTCACAATGTCTCACTATTCTTTCCTTAATCTCTAGAGAGTTCCATTATTTTAGGTTTTATTTTTAAAACATTTTTTTAAACAAAATACATGTTTTATTCTGAAATTATTCAATAAATTAAATTTATTATTATTAATTTTTTTTTTTTTTCTTTAAAGATATACATAGAAGAGTGATAAAAGTAATAAAAACAGTAAAAGGTTGTAGATGAAGAGTGAAACATTAGGATTAACTACTTTACTAATTGAGAAGATAGTTAAAAAGGTAGAAGCCAATAGTCGGAGTACAAATAAAATAATAAATCTGTGATATACTGATTAAAAAATAAAGGAATACACTTATTTTGAGAGATTGAATAATTAAGATTAATTACTTTGCTAGAAAGAAAAGTAAGAAGTTATTCAGCATCATCATCATCATCATCATCATCATCATCATCATCATCATCATCATCATCATCATCATCATTGTCATCGGTTTAACGTCCGTTTTACATGCTGGCATGCATTGGACAGTTTTTAAAAATTGACTTCCAAACTAATCTATCTTTGTCAGGTCTTTATTTATCCCTCTTTCTATCAAACCCAATCTTATCACTTAATCACATGTTTTCCTTGGCCTTCCCCTGTGAACTGAACCTGCTACCTCAACTCTTCTACATTTACTAACCCAAGAATTTTTATCTATTCTTTCAACGTGGCCATACCATCGAAGTCTCCTGTTCTGCACGCATCTCCCTATACTATCCAGATTTAATCTTCCTCTGAGGTCATCAGATCTAAGCCTGTCTTTAAGATTTACATTACACACTCATCGTATCATTCTCCTATCATTTCTCTCCATGCAACGCATGTCCTCAACCTTCACTGGCCAGGTTTCACTTCCATACATCATCACATTGCGTACACATGCCTGATAGACTCTTCTCTTGTTCGATAGTAGAACACTCTGATTGATTTTATTGAAGCTTTCAAAATAATTAATGGCATTTCTCTCTGTGTGTGCCAATACATGTGACAAAGTCATATTAGATTTTCCTTGACCTTGAGAGAGTTCTTCAATCATCCTGATCTTTTTAGCTTTTATTTTTTAAACATATTTTTTTAAACAAAAGTACATGTTTTATTCTAAATTAATTGAATACTTTTTTTTTTAAAGATGATGATGATGACGACGACGACGACGATGACGATGACGATGACGATGATGATGTACTCACAAGGAGTTTTCACACAGGCCGTCATTAGTGATTGCTCACTGATAATCACCAGTGGGGTTCCCTGGAGTGTGAGTGACAACAAGTCTCCTCAGATTTCCAGTGCTCTCCACCTTTTTCGATAACTACTGCAAATGAATTTGTATTATCACAACAGACGCTTACCGTCGATTTCTCGTTGGTAATGACCATTGGCCTTCTCTGGGATTTGGATGGCAATAAGCCTTCCAATGTCCCAGTGCTCTCCGCACTCTTCCAGCGGAGGTCTAGTTAGTGCTATCCCTCCTCGGTCTTTCCACCATCCTTGACCCTTCACGACTGTTTTGTGTGGTATCAGCCGGGGCTGGTGCCATCACTTTAGGGGGGGGGGGTAGTTTATGAAATTTTTTGCCGTTTCTGTTCCTTGAGTTCTTGTGGTGCTTATTATTATTTACTCACTAGGAGTTCTCATACAGGTCATCAGTGATTGCTCACCGACAACCGGTGGTATTCCCTAGAGTCTGAGTGACAACAAGTCTCCCCAGATTTCCAGTATTCTCCATCTCTTTTCGATAGCCACCGCAAATAAACTTGCAGTATCACAACAGCCGTTTACCATTGATTTCTCGCTGATAAGGACCATTGGTCTTCTCTGGGATTTGGGTGGCAATAAGCCTCGACAAAGTCCCAGTAGTCTCTGCACTTCCAGTGGAGGTCTGGTTTGTGCTGTCCCTCCTCGGTCTTCTCATCCTCCTTGACCCTATGCAAATATTTTGCGTGGTGTCAGCCTAGGCTAGTACCATTTTTATTTTTTTTTTATTTTAATTTTTTTTTAATTAAAAATTTTATTTTATTTTTTTTTAGGCTGGAGGGGGGCGGGGAGCTGATGGTGTTTCTTGCTATTTCTGTTCATTGGTTCATTTTTGTGTCGTCTCAGTTGAGGACGATGTAATTTATTGGGGGGGTTATAAAGTGATGTTTTTTGCATTTTCTGTTTCTTTGTTTGTGATGTGTTCTTTCTGTGGTTTTGTTTTCTTCCTGTAGTAGATTCTGTGTGACCCTTCGTAGCTTATGCAGGTTGGTTTCCGCATTCAATGATTTTTTTGTAGCTGTTTTGATCATTGACGTCCTTTGTATAGTTCCAATGATCCCTTTGATTCCAATTTCTCCCAGTCTTTTTTCCAGTTTTTTTGGGATTGTTCCTAGTGCTCCTACGATTATTGGTATGATACTGCTCCATATTCCTTTCAGTTCTCTGGCTAGTTCTGTGTATTTGCTTCCGTTTCTTTGATTTTCACTCTGTGGTTTGCTGAAACGGCAAAGTCTACGATTTTGCAAGATTTTTCCTTCTTGTTGAGTTAGTCTGTTTGTATATCCATATCCCAGATGATTTTGTGTTTTTCGTTTTCCAGTACTGTTTCTGGTTTATATTTGTACCATTTGTCTGCGTATTCGAAATTCAATTGTTTGCACAGTTCCCAGTGTACTGCTTTCCCCACACAGTCATGTCTGTTCTTGTATTCTTTTGGGGCTAGTTTGCTACATTCACTTATTATATGATTTACTGTTTCGTCTCTTTGTCCACACAGTCTGCATTTACTGTTTTCCTGGGTTTTATCTATTTTAGCTTTAATGTAGTTTGTCCTAATTGCATTGTTCTCTGCAGCCATCAGTAAAGATTTCGTTTCTCTGTTCAAGTGTCCTTTTCTTAGCCATGCCAAGCTATTTTCGTTGGTTTCTTCTCTTGTCAGTCTTCTGAAGCGTCCATATAGTTATTTTTCTTCCCACTTTTCTTTTCTTGTCGTTTTGTTTCTGGTTTCGATGCTTCCTGAGTTGTTTGTTGGAACGGTATCTCTTGCTGCAGTGATAAGGATTTCCATGTGTTGAGTTATGTATTTCTCCAGCTCTTTTTTTGAGTCTTCCACACAATCTTCTATACTTACCAGTCTTCTTCCCCCTTCGTTTCTTTTCATGTAGAGTCTGTCCGTATCGTCTTTTAGATGTAGTGTGTTGTGCATGGTCATTAATTTTCTAGTCTTCTGGTCAAGGTGCCTGAGTTCCTCTTTGGTCTAGCCTATGAATGGTCCAGAGTATCTTATTAGTGCTACTGCACAGGTGTTTATTCCTGTTACTAGATTCCTGATATATAATTTCATTTCTAGGAGTTTTCTTGTTCTTCGTAAATATTCTTTTCCAATCTTCTCTTCCATTTTTGTTGATTTGATGGTGTCTGCTTCCAGAACTCAAAGATATGTGTAGCTATCCTGTTCGCCTAGCGCCCTCATTTTCTCTTGGTTGGGAAGTTCCATGCCCTCTGTTGTCTCCAGTTTTCCTTTTTTATTTCTAGCAGTGAACACTTTTCAATTTCGAATTGCATTTGGATGTCCTGGCTGAAGATTCTGGTCGTATTTATCAGCTTTTCCAATTCCTTTTTGCAAATAGTTTCAGGTCATCCATGTACATCAGGTGGTTTAGTTCTGTGTCTGTAATCTTGTATCCGGCATCACATTTTCTGAGTATGTAGTTAAGTGGCATCATAGCTATTATAAACAGTAGTGGTGATAGGGAGTCTCCTTGGAAGATGCCTCTCTGTATCTTTATCTCAGTCAGGTGTTGTCCTCCGGCTGTCAGTCTCAGTCTCCATGTTCCCATTGCTTTCTTAATAAGATTAATCATCCTTTCCATTATTATTATTACCATTATTATTATTTACTCATCAGGAGTTCTCATACAGGTCATTACCAGTGATCGCTCATTGGTACCAACAAGTGGTGTTCTCTGGAGTCTGTGTGACAACAAGTCTCCTCAGATTTTCAATACTCGTCACTTAGTTTTGGAACCGTTATGGAGAGTAGAAAGTGGACCTTGGGTTCACTTTCGGCAGCCTCGTTACTCTCGCTTCCCTTATTTTGTCATTTCATCCTCACATTCTATGAGCGATGTTTCTGACAAAGGGGGAAGAATTGCTGTTTTCTAGTTCGAAATCTATTCATATAACACTTATCGTTGGCTAATTTTTTGACCTTGAAATGATATTTTATTTTTAGCTCGTTACATCAAGTTGCTTGATGCCTTGTCGTCTGGAGCGATTTCCATTTAAAATAAAATCATTTTCCCTTCTCGCAACTGCTGTTTATCATTGAGTTCTCGCTGATGACGGCTGTTTATTTTCTCTGGAATTTGAGTGATAATAAGCCTCCTCAGGATTCCAGTACTCTCCATGCCCTTCCAGTGGAAGTCTGGATGATGCTCTCTTTCTTTTTCTGACCCTTCATGACCATTTTCTGAGGTTTGTGTTTTCTTGGGGGGCTGTCATATGTTTTATTTCGTTTTAGTTCCCCTGATTTTCCGTGTAGTGTTCTTTCCATAATTTTTGTGGGTTTACACATCGATATATCTATTTTAGCTTTTCTGTGATTGGTCGGCCTCATCTGCTTATTTGAGTTAGTTTGCACACTCAAGGATTTTTCCGTAATATTTTAGCTGTTTTCATCAGCAGTGTGCTTTGTATAATGTCAATCTTCCCTTCTATTCCAATTTCTCCTAGTCTTTTTTCTATGATTTTCGGAAGTGTTCCTAGTGCAGGACCGGCGGGACAGTTATAAAAGTGTGTGTGGGGGGGGGGGGGGGGCTCTCCTAAAAAGTGGGGAGGGGGGGCTCGGTTAAACACATGCATATATAACTTCATTATTGATGACCGTAATTACTGCGGTTTTCATCATGTAACATATTCTCTTCAGCTCTTTGGCAACATCTATGTATTTGTTTAGTTTTTCTGCTTCCTTGATTTTCACCCTGCGAACCGTTGGGATGGTGAAATCTATTATTTAGCATGTTTTTTAACAAATGTGCATATTTAAAAAAAAGATGCATAGTTTTATTTACAAGCATGTTTTGTTATACGCACATATTTAATTAAAAAAAACTTTTTGTAAATAAAACCCGTTTTTTTAATAGTAAAACTTTTCTATTTAATAAAAATCTGTGATGGAAAACTTATAAAAGTGCGGGTTGTTTTGTTTATGATTCAACCAGAAGTAAAAGTTTTTAAAAATCGGTGTTACGGCAAACTGTGTCCTTTTGGTCGTTGCTCATTTTGGGGTGCTTCAAATCCATTTGATCCTTTCTTTCTTGTTGATTATTATCATGTCCGTTCTTCTTGCCTTGATGAGTTTCTCTGTTTGTATTTCTATGTTCCATAGGATTTTATGTTTTTCATTTTTCAATACTGTCTCTGGTTTGTGCCTGTACCATTTGTCTATATGTTCAAAATGCATAGATTTGCACAGTTCCCAGTGGACCATCCTTCAAACCCAGTCATGTCTGTTTTTGTATTCCTTTTGAGCCAGTTTGTTGTGTTCACTTATTATGTAGTTTACCATTTTGTCTCTTTGTCGACAGAGTCTAGATTTATTCTTTTTCTGGGTCTTGTCTATCTTGCTGTTTTCTGAATCGGAATCTATCCATCTAACACTTATTGTTGGCTATTTTTTTACCTTAAAGTAGCTTTTTTTTTTAGCTTCTTACATCAAGTGGCTTATCTAAAGCAAAAAAACAAAAAAATATATAAGTATAAAAAAAATTACTATCAAATTTCAGAAAATTAAAATCCGGACAGAACTTATGGCATGACCTAGTAGATATTCCCATTGTGAGAGCGGCCATGTTTGTT
This sequence comes from Sepiola atlantica, assembly GCA_963556195.1. Lineage (NCBI taxonomy): Eukaryota > Metazoa > Mollusca > Cephalopoda > Sepiida > Sepiolidae > Sepiola > Sepiola atlantica. The sequence goes on from OY744518.1 coordinate 137,883,092, forward strand.
TCTTTCATCTTATTCAGTGCATGGCCTGCCAAAGTCTGCGTTTGCTGTTATGTCATTGTCGGTTTACCAACACAGAAGGAAATGTTATTAGCAACTGCGATATTTGTCATTTGCATTTATGAAGTTGATAACACGTGGCGAGAAATATTCGCTGCGTTACTTACAGTTCATTGTAGCTGCATGTCAGTCAGTGCTGGACCTTCACCAGCTGAGAGTCTAAGTTGAAGCTCTTCGCAAAAATTGTGCATTGCTTGATTAAAAATAATTATATATGACTAGCAGGGCTACTCGGCATTGCCCAAAGCCATAAAAATAGAACAGGTTAAAAGTGTGTGTAACATCTTTATATAAAAATTTCTATCTCTCTACCTCTCTCAATCCGTCCCCCTATCTTTCTCTCTTATCCTCCTCTCCATTTTTCCACATCCCTCTCCCCCACCCCTCTTTCACTTCCGCCCAGCCGATTCATCACTTGTTTTTATGTATTGAAAATAATAATAATGTAAGTCATTCACTCCTTCTTTTATATAATAGATAACATTGGAAATGGCTGAAAAACCGACGCCCCCTGACGAAACCTGGCCCCGTTAACTCCCAAATAATGAATAATTTCTTGTAAATTTGAGATATTATTCATCTGAGGTAACGCCGATCAAGAATATACCAACTTTGCGTGTGTTTGTTTTGTAGTTTTTTAATTTCTTTTAAATTTTAAGTATTATTCAGCGGGGTAACGCCGTTCAAAAATATACCAACTTTGTGGGGGTATGTTTTGTAGTTTTTTTAGTTTTAGCTTTCTTTTAGTTTTAGCTTTTTTTTAGTTTTAGCTGGACATACATACATGGCTGCTCAAGATCAAGGCTTGATGACCAATGCCTTTAAAAAGATGAGTGATCTCAGCACCAATAACAAGTGCAGGTTCTGCCACACAGAAATAGAGAGTGTGAGCCACCTGACATCCAGTTGTAAGGTTCTCCTGGGGGATGGCTATTATTACAATGCGACACAACGGAGTGTGTAAATATCTTCACTGGACTATTTGTAAAAAGTTAAATATTCAGTGTAGCAGCAAGTCCTGGGAGCATATACCACAAAGAACAGTTGGAAATAATTTATACACCATCCACTATGACTATGCAATCCCTACAGCTACATATCTAGAAAACGGAGCTGTTAAACCTGACATCGTAATATGGGGCAAAAGGGAGAAAGTAGCAACCCTAGTTGAAGTCAGTGTCCCTAATGATGCAGGATTGAATAGAGCAGAAAGGGAAAAGATTACGAAATACCAAGGTCTTATGTACAACATGAAAAGAAACTGGAATCTTAGGAAAATCTCCATCATACCAGTAATTATAGGAGCAACAGGACTAATGAAGAAGAATTTCAAGAGCTATCTGGCGAGTACACCCGGTGAACCGAGTGCAAGAGAAATACAAACAACTTTACTTAAAGGGACGGTTAGAATCTTAAAACGATCTCTAAGCTGGAGTGTCTGAAATAGCCAGTGAATGTCTGGCATCCGGTAGGATGCCCCATCTCCAACAAAAACAGAAAGATAATAAAAATAAAAATAAAAGAGACATACATACATACATAGAGTTTGAATTACCTACTGGAGAGTTTCAACTACCTACTAGATACCATCTCAAGTCTCTTCGGTTACTCTGTGCAAGGGTTTGTCAAGACAACCTGACTTGAGGATACTTCACCCTACAAGTAAACCCTGACCAAATATTCAAAATAACATAGTATTCACAGCACAAATAAGATCCCTTTAGCACGGCTATACACTTGCTCATGCGAGTAATAGTGCACCTTCTCCTAATTATGTTACCTCAAGTAACACCATATAGCTGGATACTCCACCAGACTAGATGAATTCTTGTCCTGGAATCCGGTAAGACCAAGAGACCACAAGAAAGATATAATATAACATAGTTTACTGGTCAATTGGAGAGTGGAAAATTAATGTTCTTAACTTCTTCACTAACTCAACGTTTGAGAAATAAAGGAAAATTTTAATAGAATATTCGAATATCTATGTATCTCATATAGAGATTAAGTGTTAGCCCCAGGAAGTGACCCCTTGATTTCTGAGAACTTCGACTGAAGTAAAATGAACCAAAAATATACATACATACATACATACATACAGACAGACAGACAGACAGACAGACAATTGCCTTTTATATAATAGATTACTTGTTTATACTCGCTCCTTGAGCGATGGTGGTACAATACCTGGGTATGTAAATTTCCATCTTTATCTAGCATCTACTGCTTTATAGCTAGTATGAAGAGAAGTATTTGTAAAATTTAAAAAAATTATGCTATTTAGTATTTGCATGAGAGAGTAAGTAACTACGATGAATATATTTACGTATTGTTTTTATTGGCAGAAAACATTAGAAATTGTTTTTTTAAGCAAAAATAATTTACTTTGAATACCTTTATGTCTGTTTCTGTTGTGGATTATAAAAAAGGGTTACTTAGTTTGAAAAAAATATTTATATAATGTTTTTTATGTTATTATGTTAATTTTTTTATTTATTTATCAAACATGTATCTAATTAAAAAAAATCCTTTAGAACTATGTGTAGATTCGAACTCGGGTATTGACATCGTAAAAAAATACTACCTTAGTGATGTGTACTCTGCCTACTCCTTTTTCGTCAAGCAATCACACGTTTCTGTTTACGTACGAACAAACTTTTTAATAGTATATAGATTTACTGATACTCTTATAGCTTTTTGGCTAAGATCAAAGTGTAGTATCTGTTCCAATGGATACTGCACCCATAGACTGGTATTGTCTTGGCCTTCGGGGCTTGATTTACGTCGGTCTATGGGTCTGTCCTGTGCAGTTCTAGGAGGTCCACCCTCCCAGGCTTCGCCTTCCCTCCTTGGGGAGGAGTAAGTTTATTGCTTACTGTCTGAGGCGCCCCTACCGGGGAATGCCGACGGGGCTGCCCAGGCAATTTTTTAAACCCTACTTTCCCGACCCGACCTTGGGTCACATCTTACTTGTGGGAGTAAGATAAAAACTGGCCTTGTGCCTAACTCCTGGAGAGGAGTAAATCAATACTCTTATAGCTGACGCACCAGATTTCCGTGACTTTGCGTCGGTAACGATCGAGCAGGTCTCGGAAGCGCCCGAGAGCTGACGAAGTATTAACCAATCAGGTTGCAGCATTCATTCGCCAAGCAGGCGATAACAAGCAGCAGACAATATTTGGAAGAAAACAATAATCGTGTTCTATTGCAACAACAATGAATTATTATCAGCTGTGTCAGGTCGTCGAATCTCCCAAGGACTAATTCAAAAGCATAACATTTTCATTTCTTTCTTTGTTTCATGTTAAACAAAACATTGACAAAATTTTACCCCCCCCCCCCCACAAAAAAAAAACATTATTTTCACAAACAAATCAAAACATTTACAGCTACACATTTGATTGACAATCATTCAATTGGCCCACCAAAAAATAAAAAAATATTTATTTACAGTTCTTCAGCTACGGTTTGTTCATTTTTTCTTCTTTTTATCTACGTATTTTCTATTTGAAATTCTTCGTCTTATATTATCGTCTGCCAGTCTTCCATTTAGCACTTGGCAGTTTCAGCCTCGTTTTCGTCTCGTCTCGACAGCTCTCGGGTGCTTCCGTGACCTGCCCGATCGTTGCCGACGCAAAGTCACGGAAATCTGGCGCGTCAGCTATAAGAGTACCAATTTATTTATTGATTACAAAATGAAATTATCTAAAAAAAAGTTCCTTTTAACTATTTACAGGGCGACCCCCCCCTCCCTTAAAGAAATGCCACACATGCAAACGTCTGTAAAATCTTTAATAATTGAGCGATAACTTTAATATTACACGTTTTAGGGTTAGGGTTAGGGTTAAATATTACAGGTTTATGAAAAAGATTAAAGTAGAGTGTAAAAAAAAGGGACTGAAGCCCTTCGTAAAAATTTTAGATACCTCCAATTTTTGAGAAAGTTTACAATAGCTATTAGACATCAATTAATAAATATTCCCCAAATTTAAATTTCTTTGGAGTGTTTTAAAGGGTCTTAGAGGGCATAATATGGTTACAGCCTTCCACTTGAAAATTCAAATATATCAGATTTGTACTAAATTTGATCCATAGTCATTAGATACCAAGATTCCCTGAATTTCACTTACTTCTAAAGACTTCTTAAGCTTAAGCCTTAAATTTTAGACATTTTCTAAAGTCAAAATCATGTAATGAAGTTTTGATCAAAACTGAAATAAAGATTCTAAAATAAGGTTTTGTATTATTATATATTGGATTTAGTCTTTGTAACGGGGACATAAAGAGTGGTACAAAACTTTTACCCGTCCTGGGACTGGTATTTTTCTAGTTTACAATAAAAACAAAACAATTGCTACCGATTACTGTCGTTTATTTGATTGGGAGGTACAGACATGGTTCGTTATGAATTCGTCGATAAACAACTGCATCTTTTTGAAGTTTAATCAAAAAAAATATGTTAAAAAAAAAGGGAGAGTTTTCTAAGAATTGTAGATGTTTCCGGACATAAAATTCCTCAGCAACTGTAATAAATATGATTCTAATTTTTATGTTATGCAGACTTGCTCGCTGGTAGAAACGTAATACTTCAAGTTCTAGTGAAAACGAAACAAATACAAAATGACATTTAAACCATGGCTTTTCAAAGATAACACTCTTATAGTCTGATGTCTGACCAATAATAATTGAATATTAATTAATTCTAAAATGTGAATATCTTTAAAATTCAAAACGAAGAATATTAAAGGAAAAAATGTCGTGATTTAAGTATTGAAATAGATCAAACATGATTCTATAATATGGGTATCTTGTCTGTTATCATGATACCATCCTCCTATGTATTACCTCCTCCTTTGGTGCGGGGCAGTGTAGTATATGTTCTGTGCGTCATATTTCAACGAAATAGAAAGAAATTAAGAAAACGATAAAGATATCAGCAGCTGACTCATTGCTTGACTTAGTTTCAGTGTAATTTTTCGAACATATACCTGTAAAGATGAAAGAAAGTAATTGTTGTGCCTAAACAGTCAAAACAAAGAAGCCGAACAATGTTCTATGTTATTCCGAAATGCTGCATTCTTCTAGATTATTTGGATTATTCGGACAGAACTTCCACACTGTCAAATTATTTTTACCCGGCACACAAACTTTACCCTCAGTCTGAAAGAGGCTTTATTGCTGTTGGACTGAGCTATGGTTTTGTCCAGTCTCCCAGGCTTTACCTTCCCCTTAAGAAGAGGTTAGTTTATTACTAATTGCCTGAGATGCCCCTGCCGGAGAATGCTGACGGGGCTGCTCAGGCATGTTTTTGTAAGCCAGAGTGCACTTCACCTAGTGTAGTGACTTTTCCAAACCACACCTGACTTTGTGAAGGAGGTGAATTAAAACTTAATGTCTTCACGTTTCAAAAAAGAGTTTGTAAGTGGGGACCACTTTACGGACCAGGTAATGAAACTCCCCGAGAGTATCTTGGACACTCACATCTGTAGGATAGTGAGTATTAACGAAATGCTGTTCGGCTTTGTGCCAGGCAGAAGCACCTCAGATGCCATTTTCATTGCACGCTCATCTTAGTTGTGAATTCTGACCTTCTTCATCGTTTCGAACTTGAACATCTTCCTCTCGAATTATGTAACCTATACAGACTTTTGAACTGAACCCTTTATTTAATCTATGGAAGTAGATTGTTCTTGTTCCATCAGCCATGACTGAGTAGAGGTGTTAATTATTATATTATTCTTAGTTATTATCACCTGTAGTACAAATTTTTTTTTTTGGGGGGGGGGGGGGAATCGCTCCAGACAAGGCATGAAGCCACTTGATGTAAGGAGCTAACAAGAACGAAATATGATTATCGCAAAGACAGGAGATGCCTATTGGCCTTAGTCTTGAAAAGACCAAGGCTATAGGTAAGAGGAAAACAGTCAGCAGGAAGAGAGTTTCACAAGCCTGCAGTTCTTAACCTTCAACCTTCAGAAGACTGTCCACATGAACCTGTGATGCAATGGATAAAGGTGTTGATCAACAATCAGTTCTTCGGCTTTGAATCGAAACATTCTTGAAAGGCTTCTTCAACTTTATCAAAAGCGTCAAAACTGTGCCCCTTCATAAAATGGTGCATTGATCAGAATAAACCGTAGTCAGATGGAGCAATGTCTGGAGTATATGGTGGATGAGGCAAAATTTCCACACTGTCCAATTATTCCAACACAAACTTTTCCCTAAATCTAGTAATATTTAAAAATGTTCTTATGTTTAAAAAAAAGTTTGTAAATGGCTACCATTTGGACTGTTTGCATGAAGCAAAACCAATTTCAGCAAAATAAGATAACTCAACCAGACACCAAATCCTGATTTAATCTAATTGAATTTTTTTTTTTTTTTTAATTTATTACTGATTCATCACTTATCAAGACTAAAATCAACTCAAGGATGAGGGCTAATGATGAAGAATATAATGAGAGGATTGAAACCGATGACGAGAATGAAAAATTTTTTATTATTTATGAGGACGGTTTATGACCAGTATTTGTTAATATTAGATTTTAAGACGACCATGATGTAGCATGCAGGGAAGCAATTCTGTGGTAACATGTTCTACAGATGGGAAGTTTTTGAAAAGTAACTCTTTATGGAAATTCCGTTTGAAGGAAGAAAGAGAGAGAATTAGCAAGATCTGGATCACCAATGCTCCTCAAAGTGTTGCCAGAGACACTTGCGTCATCGACATAGATGTTAACAATTGATCTCAGAATATTATTTGAAAGATGTACTGAACTCGCGATGTTTTATTTGAAAGATCTTTAATAAAAATAAAGAAAGAGAGCTGGGCTCAGAATGGATTCCTGACTTACACCGGCACTAATCGTATGCGCTTCAGACTTTTATCCTTCAACAACTACTTTTATAAACCTATGAGAGAGAAAAGATTTGATGGTTGAGAAGACATTGCCAGATATTCCATAGCTAGCAGGTTTGTGAAGTAACCATTTGTGCCAGACCCTATCAAAGGCCTTCCATGTCGAGAGTTACTGGCCTAGAAACAAGGTCCCCATCAAGAGTCACTGATCCCATGATCCTATGCGATATTACAGTCAGCACATCAGCAGTTGATCTTGCAGGATGAAATCCATATTGCTTGTCACTAAGTAGATTGCTTTTACTGAAGTGAGTAACAATTTCTTGATTTATCACAGATTCAAACAATATACCTATGACCAGTAGCATGCAGATGGAGGAGGGAGGCGATGGGGGTCATCCAATCATATTCAAACTATCTCCCTTTCTCATAATATATCTCAGTACTAGGACTTATACTTAAGTCTTTGGGGAATCACCAGACCAGTGGCTTATGATGCACAGGAGACTGATAGGTTTGTACTGAGGGGAAAAAGACTGATCACTATCATCGAAAGAGTTATCTTCTATTTTTTCTTTTTTTTGTTTTACTTTTGTTCACTTCAAATAAGGCATATTGCCACTGAGACGTGAAGGGCTACTGTGAATTAGGGGCCATATTTATAAGGGGGCATCCTAAGTGGGGAGTTGTGCAGCGAGATGTTTGTCCACATTACATTTAAATTTCTGCATGTTGGTACAGTCGGGGAAACAGGGAGCAGGGAGGGAATTCCAAAAGGCAAGTGGTTCGAGAAAAGAAGCTATGAGAGTAGAAAGTTTTCCAACATCTGGGGACCTCTATAGTGAAGGGGTGGGATTTTGTTGCTTGTCGGGGGTATTTATGGTGAGGAGGTATAAGTGCAGTAAGTTCGTCGGAGCACATTCCGTTGAAGTACAAGCGCAGGGATGCATCTGTTGCAGTTTAGTCTACAAAATGGCCGTCCAACTCTTTCGAGACTCGAGGCAAGAAAATTTGAACATCTTGAATAAAAACAAAGTATTTGTTTGTTTTCAGTAACATTTGAAACATTGCTTTGGATGCAAATAACAACATAACATAAAGTTAGAATCGCATTTACTTAGTGAGGATTGTTATCTCAAGAAACATCATATTGTGTAGGTTTTTTAACGTTATCATTTTAAGGAATTTAACATGTGGTTCTTGAGAAGCTATAAATCGTTGCAAAATTCTTCATGAAACAATTTCGGTGGCTGCTTCTGCTTTTAATTTTTGTTGTCTTGTTATTTCTTCCTCCTTCAATTCTGCAGACTTGAATTCTTCCCTGAAAAATAAAATAAATAAATAAAATTTAAAAAATAAATAAATTTTTTAAAAATAAATAAATATGAGAAAAATTGTTTTCTTACATTTTTTCATAGTAAAAAAAAAATCAAAGAAATCGCAGCAAGGGTTCAACAAAATGTCGTAAAATGAAAATCAGGAATTATAAGTGGCTTACAGATGTTTAGCTATGACCTCTACACATCTTCAGATTTCATCTAACCCTAACCCTTTTAACTCTTATTGTTACAGTGTAACTCATTTGATTATACTGTTCATCTAATTAAACTATTCAAATCATTCTTAAAAGTCATACCTTGTTTTCTTGTGTTCCAGTGTGCATGTGTGCTGCCACTATATCCTCCAAAGCTGAGGACAGTTCTGTAGTTGCAACAAAGCCATTACGTGCACATAACATTAATCACATCAGTTAATGGGAGATCATTAATGGAGATCAGGAATAGAGTTGGGCCTAGAAAAGATCGTCGGGGAAGAAAGGAAAGTTCTTTGCAATGGTGGTAGGAAAACGAGTTTTTGCTGTGAATGTCTTACAGGCAGGAAGACGTTGTAAAGAAAAGATCATCTCCCCACTAGATTGTGTCGTCAATTTTGTACTCTGAGCGGTATCTCTCCAGATGTGGCCACAGTACTCTATTTTAGGACGTATCTGACTCTTATATACCTAGAGGATTGCATCAGGAGTTGGGTACTTTCTGGAGCAAAACATTTTTCTAAAGATAATTCAATAATTGAATATTGTTAAAAAAAAAATGGTTCTGCAATGAAATCATGCAAGCACAGAAATAATTCCGGATGGAAGCAATAATTCCGGAAACAAGAATAAAATGTTCTGACCAGTTTAGATAAGACGTATCCGACTCTTATATAGGTAAAGAATTAAATCTGGGGTCAGGTACTTTCTGGAGCGATAGAATGATCCAACCATTTTTCCAGCGACCTTAGCAACAGATTGGAAATATGTGTTCCATTTTAGATCTGGAGTGAAAGTCAGTCCAAGAAGCTTAGGCAAATTTACGTGATGTTGAACGTAAACATTGGTTTATTTCCATCAAAGAAAAAGTTTCTAGCAATCTCTGGTGGTAGGGTTAGGGTTAGGTAAGTGTATAATTAAGGCGGTTAATGACTTATTATTGTTACTTTTAACACTTAAAACGACAGGCTTCTCTCTCTTTTCATTTGCCTCCGTCTTTGAGGAAGTTCCTTGCCTTGATAAACTCTTAGGACTCACTTTAGACCTGAAATGGAAGTCTTACATAAAATTTGTTGCTAAGGTCGCTGGAAAAATGGTTGGATCATTCTAATCCCCCTGAAAGTACCTGCGGCACCTCCCCAGATGTGGCAACAGTACTCCATCTTAGGATGTATTTGACTTTTATACATGTAGAGAATTGCGTCAGGCGTGAGATACTATTTGGAGCGGTAGAATGATCCAACCATTTTTCCAGCGACCTTTGCAACGGATTTGATGTAAGTCTTCCATTTCAAGTCTGAAGTGAAGGTCAGTCCCAGAAGCTTATCAAAGCAGGGGGCTTCCGCAAGCGAAGAGCCATTACTTCAATGCAATTATTTTTTTAAATGCTGTTCTGGAGCAAATTAAGTGAAACTAGAAATTGCATTGCTTAATTTTTGTGCTGAGAAAAAAAGTTATGTTACGCCAACATAAGAGGATTCAAAACAAGGGGCTTTCCTCAAAGACTTCAAGAGACTTTCATTTAAACTGGAGCAAAGCAAGGATCAGAGCGTTGGTGGTGAAAGGAGAGAAACTTGGTTTCATAGGTGTTAAAAGTAACAAGCCAACTAGAAGCTTATCAAAGCAGGCTGCTTCCTCAAAGAGAGAGCCAACTTTTTCCCCAATTGCCACACGTGCTCCAAATTAGAAGAGAGAGAATCGGCAAGATTTTGATCACCAATGCTCTTCAAGGTGTTGCCATAGTGAGTTGATGTGAAACAAATAATCTCAGAATATTATTTGAATATCAGTAATGAAGATCAAAAAGGGGGTTGGGTCCAGAATAGGTCCTTAAGGTGCTATCAGACTTCTTCCCATCAACAACTACTTTAATAAACCTATCAGAGAGAAAAGATTTTTTGGTTGAAAAGACATTGCCACATATTCCATAGCTAGCAAGTTTGTGAAACGACCCTTTGTGCCAGACTCTATCAAATATGTCGAAAGTTATTGCCCGAGAAACAAAGACCTCCCCTCACCCCCACCATGGAGAGAGCCTCTCTTTCAATTTAGTAAATAAAAATCTGTGATTTGACCAAACTTCCTGATGTTTTGGATATATTTTTAAATGTGGCAGTTTAAACAGATAATTCAGAAAACGATGGCAATGAAGTAGATGTTTATATTAACTTTTTAATGTGTATAAAATTGATCTTTTCCTTTTTCCTTTCGGAAGAAACTTCCTTTATTTATTTCTCTTTCTTTTTTCACTTTATTTATTTCTCTCTTTCTTTTTTCACTTTCCTACATTGATATGTTTTCTTTTGTTTTTCGTCTTTATTTTGACTGCGTCATTTTTATTTCTAGTGTCACCTTCTTTCTTTTAGCGGGAGTGGGGAGGTAACAATAACACTATTTAAAAAATTTTTTTTTAACATAGTTCACCCCAAACAAGGCAGGCCGCCACTGTAGACGTAAGGGGCTACTGAGAAAAAAGAAAAGGGGAAAAGGTTTGGGGGGGGAGGTCAACCTAAATTGGGATCTGCGCAGCAAGATATCTGTTTACATTAGTTTTAAATTTCTGCATGTCAGTACTGTCGGGGAAACATGGGTCAGGGAGGGTGTTCCAGAGGCCAGCAGCACGAGAAAAGAATCTATTTGAGTAGAAGGCTCTCCGGCATCTGGGGACCTCCACAGTGAATGAATGAGATTTAGTTGATTGTCGAGTTGGTCTAGTGAATTTACGTCGAGGGGGCACCAGAGTAGCCAATGGAGTCTGTCCAGTTGGTGAATGTCCGTTGATAAGGTGTATCATCCACTAGTCTCTCCCTCTTAGACAAGGTCGCTCACTATCCACAAAGCTCCAGCCCCTGTCCCATCGCCGCAATGTTGCATCCTTGTGCTTGTTTTACAAATACTTCAATGGATTGTGCTCCGATGAACTTGCTGCTTTTGTGCCCCCTCGACGCAAATACCCTAAAACAACCTGACAATCAACTAGGTCCCATCCATTCACTGTGGAGGTCCCCAGATACCGGAGAGCCTTCTACTCCAGCAGCTTCTTTCCTCATGCTGCCAGCCTCTGGAACTCCCTCCCTGCTCCCTGTTTCCCCGACTGTACCGACATGCAAAGGTTTAAAACTAATGTAAACAGACATTTCACTGCACAGCTCCCAACTTAGGATGACATCCAAAACCTACTCCCTAATTCTCAGTAGCCCCTTACGTCTACAGTGGCAGCCTGCCTTGTTTGGGGTGAAATACCTTAAAAAAAAAATATGTTTGTTTTGTCTGCTTTTTGATGATGATATTTGGATGATTACAGAGTTCATTAACAGCTTCTTTTTTTAAAAATTTTAATGAACTCTTTAAACCACGTGGAAAAGACATACATTTCGACAGATTCCTAAAATTTGATTAAATTTCCAGCATTTTTAGATTCTTTGGCGTAACTCCATGAACTCAAAACTTCAGTCGTGTAATGCCTATTTTCTCACAGTTTTCACCATAACAAAATGTTCTTGATTGCTTCGATGGCTTTTGAGATCCGATTTGATTGCACTTATTAAAGAGTGCAAGGATGTCTCATTATTATGCACCCCTCGTAGAATGTGTACTTCACTTGTTAACAGACATTTACGCAGCTTTTCAATGTCGAGTTCAAATTCTGTCGGATCTATTGCGTTTAATTACACACTAATACCGTTGGGAAAGGTATGAATCCTCACCCTCCATATTTGGGTGAAATGGCATATGCAATAAATCGCATACAACAGATATTGTGTTTCGAAATTAAATAATTAAAATGGTTGATATGCCGTAAAAACGACCAACAAATAAAAAAAATGATGATCACCTTTCGTGAATTTCATCCCCCTTTTTTTAATAATGAAGTTAATTGTTGTTTGTTATTGTGTCGAATTTTTAGAGCATCTACTTTTAGAAAATCACGGATTTCAGGATGTGTTATAATTTTCTTTCTTTTTTCATATAATAGTTCTATTTCTGCTTTTTTTGTTTTGATGGTCACATTGATTTTAAAAAGTGGCAATTAGGTTCAAATTTTAGGAATTCTTTTTGGTGTTCTGTAAGTTTGTGGTTAGATAGATTAATGGAGTGTTGCGTGTGGTTGGGTAATAAAATAAATCGAGTTATTCATATAGAATTATTATTTTAAAAAAAATAGGTTATCGTTTCAGCTTACATATCAAACTTTGATTTTGACTAGCAAATTTGGAAACAGAAATATTTTTCAATTATGATCGAAAAAATTTTAAATCTTCAAGGGAATTCTTTTTTAATATGCTTTGAGTTGTCGCCCTTACTATTAAAATTTTGGTGCTTATGCTGTTCAGTGGCCGTATGGAAAAATTATTTTTTTATAAAAACAATATTATATACTTATTCAGCGTTAT
>OY744518.1:137900932-138000932 GCA_963556195.1 Sepiola atlantica
ATGAATTAATGAGTTAATTGCCCACTGGGCGCGATTGATATATTCACAGTCTGACGCCGTGGTCGTTGTTTTTCTTTCTCTCCGGGCAGACGACCCCTTTCCAAGGGCGATAACTCTTAACTCCCGAAATGGTTCAAGGGAGGTAATTCCGTTTTCGTTAGGTGTTCTAACAACAAAATAATCCATAAACTAACGTAATAGACTGAGGGGTGGGTAACTCAACTCTGATCTACTCTTACTTTAACATTAAAACGGCCATTAAACGTGCTGCTCCCAACCCCATTTCCACGCACTGAGAAGCGGAACTTTCCTCTTTCTCGTTTATCATTTGTGTCTTAGAAGTGTCGTACACAGAGTTTTCTGTACGGATTATCCGGAAGAGATGCGTTATGCTGATGATTTTGTGCTTGCAAGTGAACAATGGAAGATTTATATCATCGTAAAAGTGGTGTAAAACTGTTCTGTTCAGGAATTAATTTTACCCGTCCTGGGACGGGTATTCTTCTATTTATATACAATTAAAATTACATCATGTAATTCTATACAATTACAATTACACTATTTCAATACAATAACCATTAAATCATGTTATTGGAAAAGATCATCATGATCATCATGATCATCATGATCATCAACATCATCACCATCACCATCCCATCATCAGCATCATCATCATTATTGGTTTAACATCCGTTTTACAAGCTGGCATAAGATAGGCCGGCTTTTAGAAATTGACTTAAAAACTAGCCTATCTCCGGTCAGGTCTTTATTTATCCCTCTTTCTCCCAAGTCCATTCTTATTACTTCATTCCATGTTTTCATCGAACAGTCTCCTGTTCTGCATACATCTCCCTATACTTTCCAGATTTAATCTGAGGTCATCAGATCTAAGGTCATCTGAGGTCATCAGATCTAAGGTCATCTGAGGTCATCAGATCTAAGCCTGTCTTTAGGACTCCCATTAAACATCCATCGTATCATTCTCATATCATTTCTCTCTATGCAACGCATGTCCTCAACCCTCACTGGCCATGTTTCACTTCCATACATCATACGCACACATGCTTGATAGACTCTTCCCTTAGTAACACTCTGCTGGTTAGTAATGGCAGAAGTTCCCTCAACTTATTCCATCCACTCCTAACTGTTGCAATCACACTAGCCCCAGCTCTTCCTTTCTAAACAACCTCAATAGCTTCACCATCCAAATATACTTTCTCCACATCTGAATTCTCATCCGTTGCACACAAACCGGTTATCATCTCTCAATCTACTAGTAATTCCACTTCACTTTTTGTATTATTTTCTCTTTAACTCACTTTTATTCTAATGTGAGATACTATTAGATATTGAATGCCCTTTATGTGTCCACACTAAATTGAATATCAACATGTGGAAAATGGATAACAATTGTTTTGTTAAGATTAATACCTGTCAGTGATGGGACGATTTCAATATTTTTCCCAATTCCAATACAATTACCGATTCTGCTCTAAATTCCCGATTCCGATACAATTACTGATTCTGCTCTAAATTCCCGATTCCGATACAATTACTGATTCTGCTCTAAATTCCCGATTCCGATACAATTACTGATTCTGCTCTAAATTCCAGATTCCGATACAATTACTGATTCTTCTCTAAATTCCCGATTCCGATACAATTACTGATTCTGCTCTAAATTCCAGATTCCGATACAATTACTGATTCTGCTCTAAATTCCCGATTCCGATACAATTACTGATTCTGCTCTAAATTCCCGATTCCGATACAATTACTGATTCTGCTCTAAATTCCCGATTCCGATACAATTACTGATTCTGCTCTAAATTCCAGATTCCGATACAATTACTGATTCTTCTCTAAATTCCAGATTCCATTCTAAATTCTCGATTCCGATACAATTACCGATTCCATTCTAAATTCCCGATACCGATACAATTACCGATTCCATTCTAAATTCTCGATTCCGATACAATTACCGATTCTATTCTAAATTCTCGATTCCGATACAATTACCGATTCCATTCTAAATTCCCAATTCCGATACAATTACCGATTCCATTCTAAATTCTCGATTCCGATACAATTACTGATTCCATTCTAAATTCCTGATTCCGATACAATTACCGATTCCATTCTAAATTCTCGATTCTGATACAATTACCGATTCCATTCTAAATTCCCGATTCCGATACAATTACCGATTCCATTCTAAATTCCTGATTCCGATACAATTACCGATTCCATTCTAAATTCCCAATTCCGATACAATTACCGATTCCATTCTAAATTCCTGATTCCGATACAATTACTGAGTCTATTCTAAATTCTCTGATTCCGATACAATTACCGATTCCATTCTAAATTCCCGATTCCGATACAATTACCGATTCCATTCTAAATTCCCAATTCCGATACAATTACTGATTCTTTTCTAAATTCTCGATTCCGATACAATTACCGATTCCATTCTAAATTCTCGATTCCGATACAATTACCGATTCCATTCTAAATTCCCAATTCCGATACAATTTCCGATTCCATTCTAAATTCTCGATTCCGATACAATTACCAATTCCATTCTAAATTCCCGATTCCGATACAATTACCGATTCCATTCTAAATTCTCGATTCCGATACAATTACTGATTCTACTCTAAATTCCCAATTCCGATGCAATTACCGATTCCATTCTAAATTCTCGATTCCGATACAATTATTGATTCTATTCTAAATTCCCAATTCCGATAAAGTTACCGATCTCATTCTAAATTCCCGATTTTGATACAATTACCGATTCCATTCTAAATTCTCGATTCCGATACAATTACTGATTCCATTCTAAATTCCTGATTCCGATACAATTACCGATTCCATTCTAAATTCTCCATTCTGATACAATTACCGATTCCATTCTAAATTCCCGATTCCGATACAATTACTGATTCTGCTCTAAATTCTAGATTGCGATACAATTACTGATTCTGCTCTAAATTCTCGATTCCGATACAATTACTGAGTCTATTCTAAATTCTCTGATTCCGATACAATTACCGATTCCATTCTAAATTCCTGATTCCGATACAATTACCGATTCCATTCTAAATTCCCAATTCTGATACAATTACTGATTCTTTTCTAAATTCTCGATTCCGATACAATTACCGATTCCATTCTAAATTCTCGATTCCGATACAATTACCGATTCCATTCTAAATTCCCAATTCCGATACAATTTCCGATTCAATTCTAAATTCTCGATTCCGATACAATTACCGATTCCATTCTAAATTCTCGATTCCGATACAATTACTGATTCTATTCTAAATTCCCAATTCCGATACAGTTACCGATCTCATTCTAAATTCCCGATTTTGATACAATTACCGATTCCATTCTAAATTCCCAATTCCGATACAATTACTGATTCTGCTCTAAATTCTAGATTCCGATACAATTACTGATTCTGCTCTAAATTCTCGATTCCGATACAATTACTGATTCCGATTCTTTTTAAATTTGTAAATATTTAGCTATAGAGTTGTTGTTTTTTTGATTTTCAGATTAACATGAGCCTAAACCAACAAAGACGGTTTGTCCTTATTAGGACATCAAGTTTTGGAATGGCCAATTTCTCAAGTAGAGTATCTAATCTAATGTTCTGGATCTGGTCCGGCTTTACATTGCATATTCACCTAATCATTGCCCTGTCATTTCTATGGAGTCGAGCAAGTGAAGCCTGGATGAGGGCCCAACACTCACTGCCATACAACATCACGCTTCTTACACAACTATCATAGATCTTACCCCTGGTAATAATTGGGATGTTAGAATTGGGAGAAGTTCTCTGAACTTTCTCCAAGCTGTCTTAACTCTGATGGTCGAGCTTAGTTCGCAACCACCTCCAGCACTCAGCATATCTCCTAGGTAGCAAAAGGAGTTCACCATCTCCAGGGTGTCCTCGCCTATTTCAACTTCTGTGTAAGGGTGGCCTTCAATTACGTGTACAAGTCCTAGACATCTCTTACATCTGAAGTCTGGATCTGATGTGAGTCTACCATGCACTCTGCTGCACTTTTTGTGTACCCATACAGTGCAGTGGTTGCACTGTATTGCATTGCTCCTAACTCCCCCTTCTACATACCGCACATGGGTATTGACCAGAGTCCTTTAAAGACTGGAGTTCTGAGCCACTAACCATCACCTTTGTCTTTCCAGTGTTGACCCTGAGACCTTTTGCTTCCATGCCCTTCTTCCATACTTTCAATCTTTCTTCCAGCTCGTTTATTGTCTCTGCCATTATGAAAAAGTCATTGGCATACAGTAGTTCCTATGGGCACCCTGTTCGGAACTCATTGGAGAGAGCCTCAAGGACAACAATGAACAACAAGGGACTTAGAACTGATCCTTAATGTACTCCAACATTTACACTGAACTCATCGCTGTAAATGTCATCTACCCGTACCTTGCTTATGGCGTTCTTGTACATGCATTGTACTAGTCTTAAAAGCCACTCCTCCACGTTAAGCTTGTGCATTGCCCACCATAGCACTTCTCAGGGAACCCTGTCAAAAGCCTTTTCTAGGTCAACAAATGCCGGTATAGTCCACTGTCTGCCCCAATGTATTTCTCCTGCATTTGACGCAGAATGAAGATTGCATCCGAACTGCATGGCATCGATGTCAACTTGCTATCTATGATGTTGTCTGTTACTCTCTCTATCACTTTCATCGCTGGTTCCAAGAGCTTCGGGCCTCTATAGAGCGAATCACCCTTGCCCTCACTCTATGCTTTCCTTTCCTTCTTCTCTTGGCGGTAGAAAAAACAATACTCAAAAAGGGGGACAATGAAAAAATACTAAAGCATGGAGTATTGTTGCCACATCTGGGCTGGTGCATCATCCACTAGTCTCTACCTCTTAGACAAGGTCCAAAAAAGAGTTGTCAACTTGATAGGTCCTTCACTATCCACCAAGCTCCAACCCCTATCCCACCGCCGCAATGTTGCTTCCTTGTGTCTGTTTTACAAGTAATTCAATGGATTGTGCTCTGATGAGCTTGCTGCTCTGGTGCCTCCACGACGTAAATTCACTAGACCAATCCGACAATCTTTCAAATCCCATCCATTCACTGTGGAGGACTCCAGATGCCGAAGAGCTTTCTATTCCAAAAGCTCCTTTCCTCATGCTGCTGAACTCTGGAACTCCCTCCCCGCTCCCTGTTTTCCTGATGGTACTGACATGCAAAAATTTTAAACTAATGTAAACAGACATCTCACTGTGCAGCTCCCAATTTAGGTTGAGCCCCCAAAAAAACTCTCACCCTTTTTCTCAGTAGCTCCTTACGTCTACAGTGGCGGTCTGCCTTGTTTGGAGTGAACTATGTTAAAAAAAAAAACGAAGTTTAATTAGAATTGAAATTCAAATATTTCAATTTCAATTCTATGCATCAACTCGAGAATTAACACAATTCCAAAATGAAAAGGTGTTTTTGAGCCGGTCACATGATCAACAGACCCATAAAAGCAGCAGACTACCTTCCCGACCCAGTCAGGTCTGGTTTTATATTTCTTTTAGGGAAGCTTGCTGCATTCACTTATGATATGATTTATCATTTCGTCTCTTTGCCCACAGAGTCTACATTTACTGTTTTCCTTGGCCTTGTTTATCTTGGCTTTTATGTAATTTATTCTGATTGTCATGTTTTGTGTGGCTGTCAGTAGCAATTATTTTTATTTACTCACTAGGAGTACTCACACAAATCATTATCAGTGATTGCTCACTGGAAATAATAAGTAGTGTTCCCTGGAATCTGAGTGACAACAAGTCTCCCCAGATTCCAGCACTCTCCGACTCTTTCGATGATTGTTGTAAATTATTGTGCATTATCACAATAGCCATTTACCATTGATTTATCACTAACAACGACAGTCGGCCTTTTCTGAAATTCCTGCGTTCAAGTATTTTCTGCACTCTTCCAGTGAAGGTTTGGTTGGTGCTTTCCCTCCTCGTTTTTGCCATTCTCCTTGACCCTTCACAACTAATTTCTGCTAGTATATCCCCCCCCCTTCCCTGAAAAAGTAGAAAGTAATCTCTGGGAGGATAGTATTATGACCACGGAACAGATTCCAGACTAATTAATGCCTGAGAGGATGGTATCACGATGAACGAACATATATTATATTAATAATTTTAATGGTTAAGCTTTATGAAAAAACTAGGACTACCTGTCATAACCCTCAGGATCCTAATTTCTGTAAATTACGTAAATGACAAAAAAAATAAAACAAAAAATAAACAGTCTGTTTAATATTGTAATTTGAAATCTCAAAGTTCATTTTGGTACAAAATCCGAATAAAAAAATGATGTCCAAGTTAAGGTTCGAATTTTATGGTTACTTTAGTGTAATTTCTTGAAATACCTAGATATTTTACTGTAATTTCTTTGAAATATCTGGTTACTGTACTGTACTTACTTGAAATACCTAGTTACTTTACTGTAATTTCTTTAATATATATGGTTACTGTACTGTACTTTTTAAAAAATATCTGGTTACTTTACTGTAATTTCTTTGAAATATCTGGTTACTGTACCGTACTTTCTTGAAATACCTAGATATTTTACTGTAATTTCTTTGAAATATCTGGTTACTATACTGTACTTTCTTGAAATACCTAGTTACTTTACTGTAATTTCTTTGAAATATCTGGTTACTGTACTGTACTGTACTTTCTTGAAATACCTAGATATTTTACTGTAATTTCTTTGAAATATCTGGTTACTGTACTGTACTTTCTTGAAATACCTAGTTACTTTACTGTAATTTCTTTGAAATATCTGGTTACTATATTATACTTTCTTAAAATACCTAGTTACTTTACTGTAATTTCTTTGAAATATTTGGTTATTATACTGTACTTTCTTGAAATACCTAGTTACTTTACTGTAATTTCTTTGAAATATTTGGTTATTATACTGTACTTTCTTGAAATACCTAGTTACTTTACTGTAATTTTTTTAAATATCCGGTAATTTTACTGTAATTTCTGTAAATATTTGGTTAGATTACTGTACTTTCTTAAAATATTACGTTAGTTAACTTTAATTCCTTTAACATTACATTTAATGGTTTAAAGCGATAATATGAGGTTTTGAAACAGTGCCGAGCAGAATTTTTTGTTAAAAACATGTAATGTAATAGTTTAAAGCGATAACAAGGTGTTTTGAAATAGTGCCAAGCAAAATTTTTTTGTTAAAAACATTCAATAGTTTAAAGCGATAATAAGGTGTTGAGTGGATTCTTTTTCTTAAAAAAACATTAATAATTTCTGCAATGTATTTATTACATGTAAAAAAATTGTGACTGACGGACAGACGAACCAAATCCCTATTTAAATAATAATATTATTCAAAAACTTTTTTTTAGACCCCCACAATATTAATTTATTAGAAACTTAAAAAGAAAATGAATATGCAAATGTGCAAAAGCAGGTTTTGTTTGACTGAGTTTAGAAATTACTATGTAATGTATGTAGCTCTGGTTTGCTAACATTCATAAATATTATAAATATATAATTTGACACTACCAATTATAAAAACATTGACAATACCAAATATAAATGTATATTACAGAATATTAATTTATTAGAAACTTAAAAAGAAAAAAAAAATGCAAATGTGTAAAAGCGGGTTTTGTTTAACAGAGTTTAGAGATTACTATATATATATACTGTATCATTATATTTAAGTAAGACTTAAAGGTTTTGATGTTAATATACTTAGGAAAGATTTGAAGTGCTAAATTACGTGCTTCATAATTAGATTAGATTTAAATATTAGATTAGCTAAATGCAACATTCTCCATTATTTCGCAATGTATTTGAAGTGACAGTGTCAGGTTATTGGATGACGCTTGAGTGGGTGAAACTTTGAATATGTGAATGTGAGTTAACAAGCAAAAATATGAGAAATAATTTGACTGAGGAAACTTAGTATGGTCATGAAATAATTATTTATTTAATTTTTACAATTGGAAAAAGAGGATTTACTAATTAATTGCCATTTATAGTGGTAGCTGAAAACGATAACGTCATTACAAAATGTATGTCTCTTGTTGGAAGCCAAGGGGACGTAACTCTCCAAAGCGAATATAAGGGAAGTAACCGTGACAAGTTTATCTCCCTTTAATATGTCCATTCTGAATATCTCATTATTTTTTAGCTAGAAATGGCTCTAGCTAATAGTATTTATTACGTTTCAAAATTGTGACCGACGGACATATATAAGAAGAGGTTCTTCAAATCAATACTTACATGGTCATTCCTTCTTCGATAAATTCTTTTTCAAATAGAATCCGGTTTTCTTCCGTACTTTTATCTCCTTTGATTCCGGCTAACCAATATGTAGGCATCATTCCTTTACCCTGAAAAGATATAACCAAAAATCATTGTAAACCATTAATTGCATTTTTTTTATTGTCATGCAGTACTCCAATAAGGAGAATGGAATCGTCTGCTTTTCCTATAAAAAGGAGGAGAACTACTGAGATCTCAGGGGACTTGCTAGCTCAAACGAGCAATTGCTAAATTACGTGCTTCACCTCGTAGATTTTCTATTATTAACACAATTTTATAACTGGAATTGTAAACAAGAATTAATTCACAATTTGGATTATTCGGACTACTATTCTCATCTGGGTTGTTATTCTCACAACGTTTCGGCCGATGTTAACTCCGACCTTCTTCATGTGCATCTTTTCCAACATGGGAATCTTTATGACGAACTTGGGGAATCTATATGGAAAGATTATATAATTGTCATTTAGTACCTAGATAAGTAGAATGGAATCATCTTTTTCCTATAAAAAGAACAAGAGCTAATGAGATATCACAAAACTTGCAAGCTCAATCTAGCGATTGCTAAATTACTCTGTTCACCTTTTGTTTAGTAAACCCTCTTGGAGTTTATTTTCAATTACAGGTTGAGCCCCCCCCCCCCCTCCCTAAAATGAAACCTATGGAATCGTTGATAGAATTCACAATCTTTTCTGCAATCCAACTATATTTGGTACAAATAGACTTCAGTTTATGTTTGACTTGTCCACCAAGTCTCAGTCATGAATGTCCAACAGTCTTTGTTTTATTGCTGTTAAATGTCATGGGGGGCACTTTGGTGACCGTCTCACTAATATGAAGTGTGATCATGAATGGGCTTCACCCTCATCGGGCCATAACACCACAGATTTTGATCTCGTTATCTCAAAGGTTAGGGTTAGGGTTAGGGTTAGGGTTAATGTCTATCAAAAAGATAGCCAGGCTATTCTTGGACTCAATAGATCCATCACAGATCAAATCAGGGCAGTGCCAAAAGAGGATCGTGTCAGAGTTATTGACAATTTTGCACATTGTATCCAAGTGTGCTTATGAGGTAAAGTCAATTTTCTCCTGCCTTTTTTACTACAATTTACATTTAAAAAAAAACGTTTTGTCAGTGATTTATGCCAAATATTTTGTTAAAAACAAAAATTTAATTTTCAATCGATTTCATCGATTTTCGCATTTAATACTTTAAATTTAATATTTTATTTTTTATTAGTCATAAATAAAGAAAGGCGGAGGAGTTCTTATCCTAACAGTAAGAAGTCCTAATACTGCCACTCAAATCACCGGGTATTAATTTAATAACATATAATTCTTTTCGGTATTCACCGGTGAAAAAGAGGGAAAGGAATCTAGATTTGTCCCTTTCGCTTTCTTTTTCTCCTTTCTTCTGTTGCCTTTGGCTGACTGATATTCAACTCTAAATATACATATATATATATATATATATATATATATATATATATATATATATATATATATATATATATATATATATATATATATATATGGACTGATGAGAGCAATAAGCTTTAAACACTAGCGTCTGTAGGAATAAATAATTTAATATTTATTTATAAAAATATTATAATAAGCTCCTTTAAGAAATTAAAAGTCGAGCACTTACAGGGATGTTAAAAATAGACTGTCATCAGCTCTAAAGCGAAGTTCCGGATATGTTCGTCGAACACTTTTGACTAGTCTTCTGTCTGTGCCCGCTTCTAAGTACATATAGATCTTAATTTCCCTTTATTACGTGACAGTTTCCGGTGGCTGCTTGCAGATTTTAGGCTGACTCTGTGAACCAGGTTCGTGACGCCCAACCGCCTGAAATTGTTACTTTCCTGCACTGATGAGAGCAATAAGCTTGAAATGCTAGCGTCTGTAGGTATAAATAATTTAACATTTATTCATAAAAATATTATATATATATATATATATATATATATATATATATATATATATATATATATTTATTTATTTTGGTACAGAAAAATTAGTACAACATTCGTATCGTCGGTTTCAAGCACGGAAAGACTTAGCCATCTGGCTCTCTTCAGCTTCTGTTGTCATCTGTTTCGGAAATGCCTTAGACATTTTTGGAAACAGATGACAACAGAAGCTGAAGAGATGCGGATGACTAAGTCTTTCTGTGCTTGAAACCGACGGTACGAATGTTGTACTAATTTTTCTGTACCAAAATAAATAAATATTATGCTCTTAATTTTTAACTTTAATTCTTAATTAATCGAGCACTCTGCTGGGATTTTTCCTGCTATATTACAAAGAAGTTTTATATATATATATATATATATATATATATATAGAGAGAGAGAGAGAGAGATAGAAGAAAAAAGAGTGATAAATATGCGACAATTGTCCAAATTTATTTCAAATTTCAATTGTTCAATGCAAGGTGTATTCAGTAATAAATTAGTGTTTATTATTCTTTCCTTAAGCCAAGGCTTTTCAAAGATCGAGATCTTATCATCAGAGGAGAAATACAGATAGATAAGTTGGCTTTCGAAAGAACCAAAGTTCAAATATTTGAAAAATATGAAAAATATTATTAAAAAAAACGCAGTGAAAGAAAAGAAAAGTTCTGTAAAAAAGATATGCGGTTTGTCCGGGTGGTAAATTTTCGTTGAAAGGAAGTCCGATGAATTGTAGAATGTGAAAAAAACTCTTTTTGTAGGAGCAGTGTGGAGAAAGTGCTCAAAATTGCAAGTGAATCCAAACGCACTTAAAAGGGATTGAAAGGAGAAAAACTCGCCATTATTGATATACTTCCTGGACCAAAAAAGGCAGATGACATCTCGTTCAAAGAGGTCTAAATCCAAATGAAACAAAAAGGTTAAATTTGGGGTGGGGGGGGGGTTAAAGCGCGAGGGGTCGTGAGGTTCGGATTTGTTTAAATAGCCGCTGTATGAGTTGGGAAGAAATAAAAAGAAAGAAAGAAAAAAGAAAAAAGGGTTGGATATGGGGATGAAGTTAAAGTGACAGGGGGATTGAAGGTATGGGTGGGCGATATAGTCAAGGTTAAAATATAGGTTTTTGAGGGTAGGATTAATCTGAAGCGGGAAGGAATGGTATAGAAAAGTCATATAAAAATGAATTTAGGGATTGGCTGGGTAAATTCGAAAGTATAGAGATTGCCGATTCTAAAAATAGAATTCCAATGAGTGAGCTTCTAACATTTCAAAGGTAACAAGTAAGGCGACTAAAGGCAAGGTAATTGCAGTTACTAGTTAGGGTTTCTAGGGATTTAAAAAGGGTTAAACAGAATTAGTTAAAAGCATGGTAAAATAAGTAGAGGTATGTGAGAGAGTGAATGATTAAAAATTAAAATTTAAAAGGAACTAGAGAATAGTTAATTAAAAAAATTATTTTTATTTTAAAACCAAATTAAGGGTTAGATGAATAATTAGAAGGGAAATTAAATGACAAAGGAGAAAAGGGAGAAAAGAAATTAAGGAATAAGTTTAGTAATATTAAAGATCAAGCCTGTCGTACTCAGTTATATTAAAAATTTAGGAGAGGGGAACAGTTTAAGCGATAAGGATAGATTGTTTGAAACAATTTGTTTCGATTATAATAGGGGGTGGAATTGGGTTAGTTCAATTAAAACTTAAGTGCAGTGTCAGTGTTATAATCTATAGTTTAAATGGTGAGTGAGCAGTAACAGGGTAATAATTAGCAATTTCAATTTTAAATTAAATTAGATTTATAAGGGAAGCTTGCAAGAGGCTTCCAAGTAGTTTGAAAATATGATTAGAGGGGATGGGGGTAAAATTGGTCAAAAATAAGATAAGGTGAGTAAAAGAGAAAAGACCGATAGAAAATGGCTCACGAGTAGTTAGAGGGATTAGGATTATTCAAAGCAGGCCAAAATATGTAGTCATGCAACTAGCCTGAATCAATCAATTTGTTAAAAAAAAATTCTAGGGGGGTTGGAGACTATTAAGGGGATAGGGTAGAAATGCTAGTAACAACTGAATTAATATAAGTGTTATGGGCCAGGGTTGGATTGAAATTAAGCAAACTTACATTTTAATGCTAGTGTGTTAAAGATCTAATAAGAATTACAGGGGGATATATATGGACCCAATTGGAGGGGAAATCGAAGATTGTAGTTAAAAAGAGGACAAAAAGAAGTTACAGGGGAAAATGTTGCCATTAGGAGGAGTCCAATATAAGGACAATATAG
This sequence comes from Sepiola atlantica, assembly GCA_963556195.1. Taxonomy (NCBI): domain Eukaryota; kingdom Metazoa; phylum Mollusca; class Cephalopoda; order Sepiida; family Sepiolidae; genus Sepiola; species Sepiola atlantica. The sequence continues at coordinate 137,913,520 of OY744518.1, forward strand.
TGGATGCGTGGGAGATAATAAGGAAGTGAGATTAAGAGGCCATGGAGGAGTTTGTGGGTAGGTTTACGGACAGAAGAAAAAATGATAAATATAAGAAGTTAGGAGTAGAGCTGAAGTAAAAAGAATAGAAGGAGCTATATTGCAGCGGCGGTATGAATGTCTAGATATTAGATATGTTAATGATCGGTGGGTAGTAGGAGGAATAATGTTAGTTCAATCCACGATAGGTGTTATGGGTAGATATAGTTATTAGGTGCAATGGGGAGGAAAACAAATTTATTGGGAAGGTTAATTGGTGAGATTAGGGGCGTTAAGAATAGAAGTTACAAGATTACCCAGGGATATAGTTTAGAGATTTGTCAGATGCTAAAAAAAGGGGGGGGAGTTATTGGCTGGGAGGAGGAGTGTCAGAGGGAGTAATGAAATTAATGTATTTAAATTTTCGCTTGTGCCTGCAATTTGAAATAAGTTCATTTTTAGAGTTAATAACATTTAAGTTCTTGGGTGCAGTAGCTATCATATAAGTTTCCAAGGTACATAGTTGGCAGAAAGCAGAACCAGGAGTGTATGAGTTAGATTTTTTTAATATAGACCAACTTAGGGAGTAGGGAATCTTTTTGATGTTAAAGCTTTTTATTAGGTTGGATAGAGAAGTGCTAGTGGTATTATTATTATTGTGTTTAAAAGAGTAGATATGGTTAGAGATTCGAGTCTTAATGGGGAAAGCACTAGCACCAATATAGGTATGTATTTTGTGGGGGGTTGTTGTTATATTATTTGTGTTGTTTATAGTATTGGGGATGCTTACGGTTTGTATGCTCGGATTCTGATCGAAATTTAAGTTAGGGTTATTGGTTGGGGAAGATGGGATATCTTGAGGGGTGAGATCAGATCCATTATTAGTTAGCGGTAGTTGTTGGTCAGTGTGAAGGGTGCTATTTAGTGAAGGGAGTTGCTGATGGGGATGGTTGAGGGGAAATGGGGGAGATTGTATGTTGGTATTATTTTGCATATTGGCATTATTTTGTGTAATGGTGTATTGTTTAACAGTACAGGAATATATAACGTTACTTTGTATGCAATCACCGTTTAATGGGCATTCTCTAGATTTTTGGCAGTTGCAGTTATTAGTGGGGTGTATGGTAGGTGCTGGTTGTTGGGCAGATTTAATTTTGTTGTTGTTAGATGTGATGATGGGTTTGTGCTATATTGGGCATTGTGGAGTAAGAAATTTTAATAGAATTCTTATTTAAAATAGTGCTGTATTTATGTGGGTGCTTGAACGAGTTATCTAAAATTTTGAAAAATTCCTTAGCTATATTAGTTTTTACATTGCAATTGTAGGGTGGGTTAAACCAAATATTATTCTTTCTTCTAATTTTTTAATTTTTATTTTCACTGTGTTCTTGAGGGTTAACCATTTTAACTATATTAATAGTTTTAGTGGGTCTATTTACATATTTCTTGGGTTTCCTGAGTATCGTGATGCTAGTTCGTTGTCTATCCTGTGTAGCCATTTTGTAGGTAATAACATTTAAAGGTTTATTCCCCTGGAGAGAGGGATTATTTTCATATTTAATTTTATCAGTGTATCCCGAGTTAAGGAGTGCGTTATTATAAAAACTAGAATTTTGTTCGAAGATGGGTTTATTAGCTGAAAGTCTTGAAATTCTATTTGAAATTGAAGGGACTATTGAATTAATGATGGATTTAGGGTGGTTAGATAGCTTATGTACGTAAAATAGGGTTAGATTATATATATATATATATATATATATATATATAGAAATGAAATTAAAAACAGTCTGGTTGTGTATTTAATAGCATCACCATTATGTACTTGCCCCTTCCCCGTGGGTCAGTCGGTTACCACACGGTACTTAGAGACAAAGGTGGTGAGTTCGAACCTACCCCCGGGGCACAATTGTTTTTACTCTGATTTTATCCCCAAATGAACTTAAACATTTCAAATTACAATGTTAAGTAGACTGTTTAGATTTACTTTTTTCTTCTTCTGTAATCTAGGATCCCGGGTAGCCCTGCTAGTATCTTTATAACTTACCTTCTTTGCTAGCTAACAGATATTTTGTTCACTTTTTAGTGGAAAGTTGGTTGGTTATTGCCCTCACTTAATCTTATCATTCAAAAGATCAAGGCCAAGTAGATTTCGAGGAGGGGGGGGGGGCTTCCAGCAAAGATATATATATATATATATATATATATATATATATATATATATATATATATATAGAGAGAGAGAGAGAGAGAGAGAGAGAGAGAGAGAGAGAAAGAGAGAGAGGGGGGGTTGTAAAAGAGCAGAATACAATCCTTTTGGATCTCTGAGAGATCATAGGAATTCATTTTCTTTCATAAGAATCCAATGTTATCATGGGAAACATGCAGAGTATTGCTGTGGCGAATGCCATTCCGAGGATAACGTCTTCTTGTGAATCGAGCTGACTTAAGCTCTTCTTCTTCTTTTTCTTCTTCCTCTTCTCCTTCTTCCTCTTCTTTTCATTTCTTCTTCTTCCTCTTCTTTTTATTTCTTCTTCTTCCTCTTCTTTTCCTTTCTTCTTTTTATTTCTTCTTCTTCTTCCTCTTTTCATTTCTTCTTCTTCTTCCTCTTTTCATTTCTTCTTCTTCTTCCTCTTTTCATTTCTTCTTTTTATTTCTTCTTCCTCCTCTTCTTTTTATTTCTTCTTCTTATTTCTTCTTCTTCTTCTAAACAAAAAACAAACAAAAAATACATTGCCATTTTTTTGTTCTAGCGAATGGATTTGCACAGAAGACTAACCAGAAACAGATGTGTGTGAGAGCGAGAGAGAGAGAGAGAGAGAGAGGGGGGGGGGGCTGCCCCCCCCACACACACAAAAATGATAAGGACCCGACAAAGCGATGAAGTAGGAGAACTCAACAGAACTGGTAAAGAAATGAGAGAGAGAGAGAGAGAGAGAGAGAGAGAGAGAGAGAGAGAGAGAGAGAGAGAGAGAGAGGGGGGGGGCTTAAGGAACATTTTGTACCAAAAACAAAAGTATTTTTACTAAATATAGACAAAAAAAATAATATATATATATATATATAAAACGCTATCTTTAAAAGTGTAGACACACAAGTACACATAGTACTGGTACTATATTTGGAGGAGTCTGCCACAAACTGCTAAAACTGGAACTAATTCGGCGTCCCCAAAAAAGGAGAGATAACTAAAAAAAAAAAACTATCATAAAGTCAACCGCAAAGTAAGTAAAAAGAAAATATTTGGTGCTTCTTTACTTTCACGACGACATGAAAATATTTAAAGAAATGTATAAACTTTGTTATGTACTTACGTGGTAGATGAAAATAAGATTGGACAGAAAAAAAAACACGTAAATTCATCCCGTATTTATTAAATTGTAAGAAAAAGAAGAAAAACCAACGATCTTACGTATCTGTAAAAATTTATACTTACTTTTTAGGCAAGGGAGATAACTCAAATTTTGTTTTCGGGAAAACTCAAACTGGCGACCGATAGATAAAATCATTTTTAATTTAATAAATACTGGATGAATTTGCGTAATTTTAGGTCTACAGTCTTCTTTTCAGCTACCACGTACATACATAACAAAGTTTATACATTTCTTTAGCTATTTTTTTAAAAGAGAAGCCTCACATGTCGTCGTGAAAATAAAGAAGCACCAAATATTTGTATCAATTTTGCATTAAAACACTAATTTAACTTTTTTAAATATAATACGGCCAACTTGGACAGATCAAAATACAAGACCTTCTGGGTGGCCCATAAAGTTTAATTTTTTTCATATATAGATCAACCCCCATGGCCTCACAAATGAGTAAGTATTACTAAGTAAACTAAAACCCGGTAACAAGTAGGTATTTACTTGCTTCTTATTGCAGCAGAAAGTGTCGGAAGGTGGGGAGAACCAGCTCCCCCGAGGGAACTGTCTGGTGGTCGGGTACAAAAATAGCCGAGAACGTCTCATCGGAATTCCCTGATAAGGACGCCTCAGGCGATCGGATATACTGCCTCCCCACAGGAGGAGGAGGAGGTAATGGCTGGGAGGATGCACCTCCTAGGACTAAGCTATGCCAATGATGCAAAGTCGAACTTCGGCTGTTATGACAACTTGCTAACAAGAAAGGAGTACGACAAAAGCCGACCACACAAAATTAAACCCGGGTTCCTAACTTCCTGAAACGGAAAACACTTATTTATTTATTTTTTAATTTTTTACTTATAATATGTTTACATTGTTGCTTTTTGTGTTTTATAATTGTATTTTATTTTTTAAATTTACAAAAAAACTGTTCGTGTTAATGAAAAAAAAAACTAACATTAGAAAACAATAATTACAACAACAAAAAATCGAAATAAAATAAAAAGCTACAATTTGCAAAAAAAAAAAAAAGCAAAAATATTACAGTGTAAATTCTGTTTGGGTGCTTGTGCATATCAACCCTGACATTGAAATATTTAAAGAATGTATAAACTTTATCATGTACTTACGTGTTAGCTGAAAATAAGATTGTGCAGAAAAAATTACGCAAATTCATCCAGTAGTTACTAAATTATAAGAAAAAGAAAAAAAAATGATTTTACGTACATTTTGACATTTTTGTAAACAAACCCCGAAATCGTGAAAATATGAGTTATCGTCCTTGACCACTTGAAAATCTAAGATACAAAATGGTGGAAATATCTACCGAGTGATAAAATCGTTTTTTATTTATAATTAAATATATACTGGATGAATTTGCATAATTTTTGGTGTACAGTCTTGTTTTCATCTACCACGTAAGTACATAACAAAGTTTATACATTTCTTTAGCTATTTTATTTTTAAGAGCGGTCTAACATGTCAGGGTTGATATGCACAAGCATCTCTGTTTGTTTCATTTTATTTCAATCGAAGGTCTTATTGGGTCTAACACTTGTTCTCTATATGAGATACATAGATATTCGAATATTCAATATTCTATTAAAGTTCTCCATTATTTCTCAAACGTTGAGTTCGTAAAGAAGTTAAGGACATTGATTTCCCTATCTCCAATTGACCAGTTAACTACGTTATAGTATATCTTTCTTGTGGTCTCTTGGTCTTACCGGATTCCAGGATAATAATTCATCTAGTCTGGTGGAATATCCAGCTAAGTGTTGTTACTTGAGGTAACATTACTATGTTATTTCTAATATTTGGTCGCTGGTCAGGGTTTACTTGTAGGGTGAAGTATCCTCATGTTAGATTATGTATTTTTCGTATTCTGTTTTTCCTTTTCAGGAACCCGGATTTCATTTTGTATGGTCCCCTTTCGGTTGCCGTAACTCGTTACCGGATTCTACCGAGCCAATATTGGCAGCCATGGGGGTTGATCTGTATGAGCACTATTTTCTTAAAAAAAAAAAATAATAAAAAAAAAAAAATAATAATAATAATAATTTGTTAACCACCAAAAACTAAAAATAAGACACATTTGTGTCTTTCGTTTAAGATTGACCGGTTCGGTTCTAATCAGAAATAGGTTCCAAAGTCGCCTAATCGAAAGAACTCTTTAGGATCAATATGTAGTACCTGTTTTCACTCAATTTTAATTTTTGGCACAGTCGCGAGTGGACTTTTTTCGGGAGGGGGGGGTGCTGAATTTTCCCCACATTAAAAAAACAACTTTGTGTTTAACTTTAACCTCGTGTAGAAGGGTCAACTATCGTTTTTTTCTTCTCCTTATTCATTTTTACATTTGATTCTTAAAATCCATTTTCGTAATGGAGCTCCATAATTTACTCACAATTTCTTGGGGAGAAGCAGTTGATTTTTCTGGAGATACCAATCCTCGGAAACTACAGTAAATGCGATTCTAATTTTATGTTATACAGACTTATTATGTTTTAAAAAAGGGGGTAATATTTAAAGTTTTAGTGTTTTTAATTTTGGCAATGGTCGAGTTTAGAGTTCTCCAACATAATGAGATAAAAAAAATTATGTATAGGCGATTAAAATGGGTTTATGTTGTTTTTTGTTAGTTTGTTTGTTTTTTTGTTTTTTTTTAAATAATATTAAATGAGGAACGTTTTGGAGTTGTAAAAAAGAAAAAGAAGACGTTTTTAAAACGTCGTTTTAATACATTTTTCGTCTAAAACAGGCAATGTCGGCATCAATCATACGAAAGCGTAGATTGTGAGCCATGGAGTACTGAAACGAACTCTTGTGTCTTCGTTTTTTTACTAATGTGTCACCGCTTATCAAGGTCCAAAGACCACTTGAGGATAAGGGTTAATGAGATTGCCAGTTGGCGATGAACAACACCATGAGAGGATTGAAAACGATGGGTCAGAATTTATTATTTAAATGGACGGCTAGACAATAATTTTTTAATATTGGACTTTAAAACGACTATGTTGTAGTCAGTCGGGAAGCAGCCCCGTGGTATATTTTCTGGGTGTTATTAACGTGCAAATAAAACGAATCGGACGGCCATTTAAAACAATAAACTGACAAGGACGATAACTCGATCAGACAAAACATCTTAATTTAGTCTGATCGAGTTATCATCCTTGACAGTTTATTATTAAAAATGGCCGCCAGGTTCGTTCCATTCGCAAGCTAAGAAAATCTTAAAATATTCTGTTTCTAACAAATGTGCATAACATAACACTATTTCTGGTAAATTAGTAGTTTCCCAACCAAAATAGCGGACAATGAATCGGCTGCTTTTTCTGATTTTTTCCGACCTCACAAATGAGTAAGTAAACCCAAATAAATTGTTTTCGACTAATTTCCCAGCTGCATTCCTTTAAAATAATTTAAGGTAAATTTGAAGGCACTTCTGTAGAATAGGGACGAGCCGAAATTTATTTGTTTTCATTTTCGAAGAGTTCCAATAGTGTAAGGGGCGACAACTCTTTTTTTTTTCACTCTTAGTAAGTACATCATTTCTCCGAAAATGGAAAATATGAATTTTTTTAAATAAGAAGTAATGCAAATTCAATTAATTAATAGAACATTTATTGAAGAAAAATAAATAAATGGGGGAACATCGACAGTATATTTTTTCATTTCAAAACGAACAGTCATTTTTTATTTATTTCTTATTTTTTTTACCGTTTTAAAAATTTTTTTTCTCTTGTTTTCGTTTTTAAAACGGGATAGAATTCAGAAATAAATCGCGCATATTCAGGGCATTCACGTCCATTTTCAGAGAAATTAGAAATTATGTACTAAAAAAAGAGTTGTCGGCCCCTTACACTATTGGAGCTCTTCTAAAATGAAAACAAATAAATTTCGGCTCGTCCCTTTTCTGCCGAAGTGCCAATTTGAAATTAGTCCAAAACAATTTATTTGGGTTTACTTACTCATTTGTGAGGTCGGAAAAGAGCAGCCGATTCATTGCCCGGCATTTTGGCTGGGAAACGACTAATTTACCTGATTTCCTAATGTACGGTCGCTTGTTATTTAAAGTGAAATAGATTTCAACACTGCCCCAAAACAACTTATTTGGTAATCACGTCGTTTCCCGACCCATGTAATTTTATTGCAAAGATGATAGGCAGTAGCTAAAAAATTGTATTTTGTTTTTCTTTTAAATTATGACATGCTGAACGTATTGGCGTTAAAATCAATTTAGTATTACATATGAAATAGAGAAAAAAAAACACCTTTTAAATTAGTAACTCAGCAGACATACTGGCATAAATCCAACATGGCCGGCAGTCGATATAAAAATAGGAACGGAAAAGAGGTGTAATGAAAAGAAGTAAAGTCCGGAAGCACTTTTACCCCCGGCACACCCCGGCACCCCCCCGCGACCCTGGCGCCAGCATTTTGGCTCATGTGACTCAATCGTAGTCACTTATAAACAGAATAGTCTTCCGTATTAACAATTAGCATATATCCCCCCCCCATGCATTTTTTAAATTGTTTATTGTTTTGTTACCTTACGAAATAGAATGAAGGTTTATCACACATTAGGTTTCTAAAAAGCAATATGTACATATATATATAGACTGTCGGTTTATGATTTTTTATTGCTCTTTAGAAACCTAATGTGTGATAAACTAGCAGACCTATCCCTGATTCATTCTGATTAATCTTTGGGTTCTAGCATCCAGTGTATCAATTTCATGCCCACTCCCAGTTGTTTACCCTGGTCAGCTCCTCTGTCTATCTTCCCTCTTGTCGCCTTTCCCCCTTCCCCCACCACCTTCTCCATACTAACTCATTAGGTGTGAAAGTAAACAAGAGAAAGAAAATAAATAAAAAGAAGAATAAGAAACATAGAAGAATGTGTCACGCACTCGTCATATTTCAACATCACTTAATGTCTTCTCATATGGTCCAATCAGATCATCCTTCCCTCATCCCATGTATGTGCCTTCAAAATAAAATTATTTCTATATCTTCATTTCTGGAGACGTTCTCCAACAGAACGAAACCGGTCAAAATCTCTTGTTTTTGTTTTTCTCCTGCACTTTAACATGTTTTCTGTTGTCATTTTTCACACATTTTGTCCACCACGACATTTCTTTTTCATGAATTATCGTGTACCTTACTTCATATATATATATATATATATATATATATATATATATATATATATATATATATATATATATATGAAGAAGAATGGAAAGGAATTAGAGAAGCAAAAGCCAAATCAAAATTTATATATATATATATATATATATATATATATATATATATATATATATATATATATATATATATATATATATATAGTCTTGGAAGTTTCTCAACCATTAAAACTATATTTTAAAAAACAACAACTCAGGTCCCAAGTCGTTCAGTGGAAATCACTCATGTAAGTAAATTTAACTTTTTCAGTTATTATATTATTTGGCTTCTAACATTATTTAAGGGATCATCAGTTGTTTACCATGAAAAACTGTTTCGGGAATTTGTAGTTTGCTTGAAGCATTGCTGGAAATATAAGTGTAGGTTTGTAATCTGAGGCAGGAGCAATGTGATATAGGTACCGGAAGGTGGAACAGATGAACAAAAATAAATGAGAAGAGAAAACAAGAATGGAATCTCAAATCAATTTATTAATATATCATGTAAAACAGATTAAATACTAGAACAGTAAATAAAAAGAGGTTACTGCCAGGCAAATAAAAGTTCCGGAATAAGGTAAACTTGAATTTTCGAGAGAGATACCTCTCATTATTAAAAGACCAAAAATATGACCGAGTGGTCGAAAAAAACAAGATGGACTGATTGGATCAACTGTTGAAGAAATACCGCAGAAAATTGAAAGTAGATACGCAGAAAAAAAAATCAATATTAATTAATCCTATCGTAATTTATCTTATTAATATTTGTTTATTTACTATTTTAATATAATTTTATTATTTTTTATTTTAATTGATTTGTTTTCTTTTTTCTTTTTCTTAATTAAATTTTAAATTTTTAATTTAAATTTGATAAATGTAAGCCGTTACAGGAAAACGAGCGGTCAAGGGGAGACAACTTTGAGATCTAGAATCTGGTTAGAGTTAACACAGAACTGAAAAAATCAATTGTGGAATAAGAGGTAACTTTATAGTAATGAGAATAAGAAGACACAATTGAAAAGGGATGGGGGTGGGGGGAATTAAGAGATTAACAATATATATATATATATATATATATATATATATATATATATATATATATATATATAAAGTGTAAATGTCTTAATTCATATTTATTTTATAGGTATAATATTCCTAAAATTAAATTTATTTATTTTATTTTTATTTTTTTTTTAATTTTATTTAGGGATTATATATATATATATATATATATATATATATATATATATATATATATATATATATATATATATATAAGTGTAAATAACTCCATTCTAGTTTATTATTTATGTTTTTCTTAGTTTTTATACTTTTAGTTTTTTTATGTTTGATTTATTAATATGTAATTATGTAAATTTAAGCACAGGATAAAAGGCATTGAGGTGTGGGGTGGATGGTTCTGGGCAAATAGATGGAATAGGCATAGGCAAGGAGGCGGGAGTGCAAGAATCAGAGGATAAATGGAGAAGAAAGTTGAAATCTGTTATTCAGAGTTGGATGAAATTTCGAGATTAGAATAGCCTCTGAAATACGAAGTTGACCGACATTGCGGACCGAGTTGAGGATGTGGACACTAATACAGCGATTTGTGTTGCCACATGATATTAAGTGTTTGTGAAAGTTAGAAATGTGGGTGCTCAGATGTTCTTTAATGCGTTGGTGCAGAGGCCTGACGGTGCTACCGATATAGAACTTCTGACACTTAGCGCATTGTAGGTTGTACACCATATAGGTGCGGAAGCAGAGGCCAGAGTTGGAGATGGGGCAATTAGCTAGAGAGCAGGGATCCGGGGTGTAGTGGCTTTTTTTGGACAAATGTCGTCGGAGAGAAGTGTCTGTGTGGGAGAGCTGTATGTCGAGGTTCTCACTACGTATGGCATTGCGGATAGCGGAAGTGATACGGTCACTAAAGAAGAAGAGCTTAAGGAAGCAGGTGTTGGTGACGAAATCACCTGCATACAGGACAAATGCTCATCTACTACCGAAAAAACAACACACACCAAAGCCTTCCACCAGACCCTCTTAACCAACGGTTTCTCCCTCACTACCATATCCAGCCTCAATAACACCAGAAGACGTAGACACCACACTCTCACCAACACTATATCACATATCATTGCTCCTGCCTCGGATTACAAACCTACACTTTATATATATATATATATATATATATATATACGACGTCGTCCGTAGGTGAAAAACACTTTAATATTTAAAAAAAATATTTATAGTCAAAGCCCCTTTATAGATGTAATAGTCTTAAAAGTAGAGCCCTGTTTGAAATTAAAAAGATTGTTGTCATTTTTGCGATAAGGAAGTTCCGCTGGAGCGTTGAACACTGTAGACGACAAGACACTTCTCCCACCTCCTGAATGTTTTTACTAGCTTTTGATTGACAGGGAAATGTTAAGGAAAACATGGGACGAAGTGATAAGGATGGATTTGAGAGACAGAGGGATAAATAAAAACCTGGTCAGAGATAGATTAGTTTAGAAGTCAATTTCTAAAAGACGTCCAACACATGCCTGCATGTAAAATGGACGTTAAACTGATGATGATGACAACGGCTCTTGTACAGTTAATCAAACTGAAAAAAGATGGCATTTTCAAACTGTACTGTACTACTTTAATTGTTCTACATCTACTAACCAAAGAACTTTCATCCATCCTTCCAACGTGGCCATACCATCAAAGTCTCCCGTTCTGCACACGTTTCCCTATACTGTCCAGATTCAATCTTCTCCTGAGCTCATCAGGTGTAACCTGTCTTTAAGACTTATATCAAATATTTGCTGACGCTATCAGGCTCTACTCTTGTCATGTGGGTAAAACAAACCGCGCACATATCCGAGGCAATGGCTGAATCTTTAGAAAGTGACCTCCAGTCGGTAGTGGAATGGGATCATAAATGGATGGTAACATTTGATGCCACAAAAACAAAGCTCTTTTCCTTCAACAACTACAATAAACCTTTTCAACCACCGATTTCCATGGCAAATAGCACTCTACCTGAGAGTCCAATGTTCAAACTCCTCGGCCTAACATTCACAGATAACATGAATTGGAACAAATACATAGAAGACATTGCCAAGGCTGCTGCAAATAAGGTGGGCTCCCTCTACCTTGCTAGAAAACTTCTCACACCTGACAGTATCCTATATCTTTACAAAGCCACCATCGTCCATGCATGGAGTATTGTCACATCTGGCCTGGTACACCATCCACTAGTCTCTCACTCTTAGACGTCGTTAAAATGATCTCGCCTGAGCTGGATACACGTGCAACAAGGAACCGCTTGTGAATTTAATATTCCCTAGAAGAGTTCTCATTTGTCGGAAACTGGCTAAACCCACCCAGGGTGTGTGTTATACAAGGACACGAAGCTATGAGGAGCGGAGACACTTCACTATACCTTAATTGTTAAATTGGAACTTACTTTATAGTGATTGTAACTAAAATCCCAAATTTCCCTGTAAAGGGAATGGAAACGTAATTTCTTAGTTTACGTTGTTTATTTATGTTCAAAACTACTTATCTAATATAGAAAATTGTATTTGAGTCTTTAATTAATTATATCTTTAATTAATTAAGTCTTTAATTAATTAAGTCTTTAAGTCTAATATATAAAATTAAGTTGGTCGGATTTTCCAAGCAAGACCTAAATACCATTGCATCTGACAAATAGTTATTTGATTTTGCTTATTCAATGTGTTCTTTGCATAAAAACAAAATGCCAATCAATTTCATCGATTGCATATTTTATCCGATTTAAAAATTCAAATGTATCAGATTTGCATTGAATTTAATCCATAGTCACTGGACACCAATGTTTTAATTTTTTTTATGGAAGTTGCTCCAGACAAGGCATGGAACCACTTGATGTAAGGAGCTAATCATAATAATAAAAAGTGAGAGGAAGGTAGAATCACTTCAAGACAAATCAAGCCTGAAATAGACCTCACCATCAGCGTTCAATCCCCTGGACTCCAAACAGGCTAGTCAAAAAGTAAGCCCTTCAAAAGCCCAATAGATTCCCTGAATTTCAATTTATTCTTAAGTATTAAACATTTACATATTAGACATTTTCTAGAATCAAAATCATGTAATAGATTTTGATCAAAATCGGAATACGTATTCTAGACATAAGGTCTCGTATCATTACATCTTGATTTTAATCTTCGTAAGGGGACATAAAAGTGGTGCAAAACTGTTCTGTTCGGGAATTAATTTTACGCTTCCTTAAACCGGTATTCTTCTAGTATATATATATATATATATATATATATAGCATAATATAAAATGAAATAATAAAATAAGGTGCGAATCAAATTTTATTAGAATTCAAAATTGAGGCAAAGTATCTCAACGTCCTTAACTCATGAGTTTTCAAAGACAATTCTTCTCCTCAGCGAACCATTACCGCAGTGACGTTACTGCAGGTGATGAAATTACACTTTGAAAATATATAAAAATATATACAAAAATACATAAGAGTACATAACACATCAAATATATCAAGCCAAAAACATACTTATTTGTTAAAGTTATAAAATCCATCCAAGTCATACAAATTAAAACATATTCAGGAAAGATATCCAAGAGGTTGATTGAAGATTGATCCAGGTATTGAATAACAGTCCAAAAGCGAAAAAAATTGAAAGAACTGAAAAACCGAAAAAGTTATCCAGTCGGGAAAAGTGTCCGCAATCGATGCAGTAAATTACAGTGAAAAATGCATCAAATGTTTATGTTAATTAATACAATGATAAATGAACAAAATCAAGTAAAAGTTCAATAAACTCACTTTGTGTTGAAATCATAAAGTTCAAAATTCAGGATTCAAATGATTTGACCGGAGTAGCACAAACCAAAATTCGCTGGTTAAATGGACAATCCGCTAAATCCGATTTGAACAGAATCAAATCAAACCGAGTCAATATATTCGGCCATTTAGTTGCCTCTTATATCTTTTGTTGGATTAACTTCATATATATATATATATATATATATATATATATATATATATATATATATATATATGTTAGTTTGTTACTATTCTGCCATTGTTTTCTATTAACATTATGATGATAAATCATCTCCCCTTAATGAATTCCTCTTTATGAAGCTAACTTTTGTTTTACAGATATTTCTCCGTAAAGTATGATGGATCCTGCAGATTGCACACACCTGATACTTATATCCTTTTTATCTCTGCTTGTTTCGGTGTTGAGTCAGGAAAGTGTGTGTTCATCGCTACAGTTCAGAAGGCTTGGAGCCGAGCTTCAAAATGAACACCAATGTATGCTACTGGAGAAGATACAGCAAGATTTGGTCGACAACCGGGCGTCGAGTGACAAACAGTTTAACCTATTGGTTCAGTGAGAAATATTTTTCTTGCCTCTTTGCATTTCCATGTATCTTCGCATTTGTTTGTCTCTCTGCATTTTCTGGTTTCTTTACAATTCCCTGTCTCTTTGCTTTTTCCTGTATCTTTGCATTTCTTCTTATCTTTACATGCCTTTGTCTCTTTGCACTTCCCAGTCTCTTTGTGTTCCCATGTTTCATTGCATTTTATTGTTTCTTTGCATTCCCTTGTCTTTTTGCATTCATTCATATCTTTACATTTCCTCCTGTCTTTACATTTCGTTGTCTCCTTGCATTTCCCGGATTCTTTGTATTCCCATGTTTCACTGCATATCCGTGTCTCTTTGCATCACTTTGTGTTTTTGCAGTTTCGTGTCTCTTTGCATTCTCTTGTCTCCATGTATTTTTTCATATCTTTCCATTTCCTGGTATTTTTACATTTCTTCTTCTGTTTATATACTTTGTATTTTTGCAGTTTCTTATCTTTTTGCATTTCCTTATCTCTTTGCATTTTCTTTTCTCTTCGCATTTCCTTGTCTCTTTGCAGTTTCTTGTCTTTTTGCATTTTCTTGTCTTTTTGCATTTCCTTGCCTCTTTGCGTTTTCTTGTCTCTTTGCAGTTTCTTGTCTTTTTGCCTTTCCTTGTCTCTTTGCATTTTCTTGTCTCTTTGCATTTCCTTGTCTTTTTGCATTTCCTTGTCTTTTTACATTTTCTTGTCTCTTTACATTTTCTTGTCTCTTTGCATTTTCTTGTTATTTTGCATTTCCTTCTCTTTTTGCATTTCCTTGTCTCTTTGCATTTTCTTGTCTTTTTGCATTTCCTTGTCTCTTTGCAGTTTCTTGTCTTTTTGCATTTCCTTGTCTCTTTGCATTTTCTTGTCTCTTTGCAGTTTCTTGTTTCTTTGCATTTCCTTGTCTTTTTGCATTTCCTTGTCTCTTTGCATTTTCTTTTCTCTTCGCATTTCCTTGTCTCTTTGCAGTTTCTTGTCTATTTGCATTTCCTTGTCTCTTTGCATTTTCTTGTCTTTTTGCATTTTCTTGTCTTTTTGCATTTCCTTGCCTCTTTGCAGTTTCTTGTCTCTTTGCAGTTTCTTGTCTTTTTGCATTTCCTTGTCTCTTTGCATTTTCTTTTCTCTTCGCATTTCCTTGTCTTTTTGCATTTCCTTGTCTTTTTACATTTTCTTGTCTCTTTGCAGTTTCTTATCTTTTTACATTTTCTTGTCTCTTTGCATTTTCTTGTTATTTTGCATTTCCTTGTCTTTTTGCATTTCCTTGTCTCTTTGCATTTTCTTGTCTTTTTGCATTTCCTTGTCTCTTTGCAGTTTCTTGTCTTTTTGCATTTCCTTGTCTCTTTGCATTTTCTTGTCTCTTTGCAGTTTCTTGTTTCTTTGCATTTCCTTGTCTCTTTGCATTTCCTTGTCTTTTTGCATTTCCTTGTCTTTTTACATTTTCTTGTCTCTTTGCAGTTTCTTATCTTTTTGCATTTCCTTGTCTCTTTACATTTTCTTGTTTTTTTGCATTTCCTTGTCTCTTTGCAGTTTCTTGTCTTTTTGCATTTCCTTGTCTCTTTACATTTTCTTGTCTTTTTGCATTTCCTTGTCTTTTTGCATTTCCTTGTCTCTTTACATTTTCTTGTTTTTTTGCATTTCCTTGTCTCTTTGCAGTTTCTTGTCTCTTTGCAGTTTCTTGTCTCTTTGCAGTTTCTTGTCTCTTAGCAGTTTTTGTCTTTTTATTTTCTATCCAGTATGAATAAAGTGTCTTATGTATGATTTGATAAATCTATCATTTTATGTTAATTTACAAAATATCTGCTTACAATAAAAAAATTACGGTTAAAGAGAAACAGTCTACTTTGTGATGGTTTCCGGTTTTTAAATCGGAAATTGACAAGCGGTATTTATCAAAAAACAGTTACCCATTATATTTTAGGTCAGATAGTTTTCGGGGGGGGGGGCAATTAATAATTTGTTTTTGGCATTTTTTTAATCATTAACACATAAGAAAATCAAACTGGTTTTTATAATTGGAATTTTTTATTTTTTATTACATATAAGCAAATCAAAAGGGAGGCGTTCTACTTTTTTAGGCGTTTACGTGTGGTTTTACGACCTTGCCACTCAGACTTAGCCTAGGTGGTAAAAGAAATTTGGTTAACTCTCTTAACGAAATGTTTACAAAGTAGTGAAATAAAAAATTCCGTCAAAACCTTAGCGGTACAAAATTATGAAGGACTGTTTTTTAATAAACACTGCTTGTCAATTTCCGATTTAAAACTGGAAGCCGTCACAAAGTAAACATTTTCTCTTTAAACAAAATTAATCTATCAATATTTGAAGATATTAAGAACTTGAAACATAACAAAACTTTTACCAAAATCATTGGATTCAACTTTAAATAACCCCAAAAAGGGTTGATATGCCTTTAAACAAGCTCACTTTCTCTCCCCTCTCTCTCTCCCTTCTTTCTCTCTCTCCCCTCTCTCTCCCTTCTTTCTCTCTCTCCCCCCTCACCCCTTCTCTCTCTCCCCCTTCTCTCTCTCTCCCCTCTCTCTCTCCCCCTTCTTCCCTCTCTCTCCCCCCTTCTTCCCTCTCCCCCCCCCCTCTCTCCATTTGTATAGTCATGTGTTTCGAACTCTTGTAAAATATAAAATCTTATTCTGATCTTATGTAACTCTCTCTTTTGGTTTCTGTTATCAGGTTGATTTCAAATGTGGAGATGCGTTTGCAACGGCAAGCCTTCACTGAACGAAGACGTGGGCCGGGCCCAGTAAAGGGATTCCCAACGTTAAAAGGAATCCCGGTTGCCAGAGGTAATCATACATTTTCTAATCGTGTTGTATATTGCTGCTGGGCTTAAAAAGAATAACGACAAACACTTATGTATAAAAAATATAATGATATAATTTTATTGTGACTGGCGTCAGAGAAAGTAGAGGGTACGCAAAAGTTGACGGAAGTTTATCTCTCGAATTTGCTAGCCAGCTCAATTTGATCCAGTTTATATAACATTTTTGGACACCCATGCATTCACAACTGTAACGATTATTTCAGATTTCACCTGCACACTCAATATAGTCATGCTCCCTATGGGACATGACTTCCACCCATTTTATTGTTTATTTAGCAACAGGTGTAGTTCTTCTCTCCCCTGTGTCTGCAGGTGACCTTTGCAGGTGGCTTTGCATCAAATAACCGGATATTTATTTTCCAGCCAGGTGGGTGTCTGTCCATAAGCCAGGTTGAATAATTATGCCTCACTTGAGCAGCGGAGGATGTGTTGGGACACGTTTCTGGCGTAAAACTTCAACCAGAATTTAAATATACGCTTCGAGGAGTTTTTCACCCCAGTGCCAAGTCATGGTCTACACGAAATCCAGCAAAGGATGTACGATAGCATTATCTGTCCATGATCCTACTTCGTAGAACAGCCTACCAGAGCTAGTGACGATATCTATCATATCCAGGATTAAAGTCGCCATCTTCTAACTGTCCTTTTACATGGCTTGTTGCACTTTGCTATTTTTTTCCAATAAATTGGATTTGATTCCTTCCGTCCAAGTGTTATGTCCCGTACCCTAGACTCGGTATTCAAATTATATGGTTAATTATTGAGTTTCTTTTTTTCTTTTTTTTACTTCTGTATCTCAATAACATTCTGTGACTAATTTGCGTGTTTC
Organism: Sepiola atlantica; assembly: GCA_963556195.1. Taxonomy (NCBI): domain Eukaryota; kingdom Metazoa; phylum Mollusca; class Cephalopoda; order Sepiida; family Sepiolidae; genus Sepiola; species Sepiola atlantica. The sequence goes on from OY744518.1 coordinate 137,931,146, forward strand.
TGTGTTTCTCGCCTAGACGTGACTTACACATTATTTAAAAATTTTTTACTCTTAATCGAAATTACATTGAGATAATTATTGAAATATTTTCTTTCAATGAAAACCTCAAATTTTTTGTTTTCCTTTATAAATTTAGAAATATGCAACCCAAAAAATATTATGACATTGATAACTCCCGGGCAACGCCGGGTAGGCGCAGCTAGTTTTATCATTTATTTTTCCAGCATAATTCCTAATAACGATTTCCTCTAATGCACTTATTCTCAACTATCCGATGTTGCCCGGGCGAGTAGTAAGTAATTTATTTTTAGCTATAACAATGCGTGTTCTACTGTTGTCACACACGAGATAAATCTTACTGTAAACACCGAAATAAAACTTACAAAGAACAAAAAAAAAATAACAAATACGCAAGTTAAGTTTTACAAAAAGAAATGTTAAAATACGCAAGATAAATTTTACTTAAAAAATAAACGTCGCTTCTCTATTATTATCATGTATTTATCTCTCTGAAATACAAAAAATAGACACAAACAGAACAAAGGCAAGAATCAAAGACAGAAACCTGTTTGTTATCGCTTTCGTTGCTCGGTTGATTAAGGACACTAACCTATCTATTTATATTACGAAATCTATGCAAGGGAGATCACTCCTGCCACCAAGTACAAGGGAGATAATTCTGATCGCTTAAAACTCTACAGGGACAGATGAAATTTTCATTTTTATTTTAGAAGACTCGGTTGAAAGGAGAGATAAGGGTACTTATGCAGTTTACGAACCAGGCTGAAATAATAACGTTATAATTTAGAAATCCATTCTTAACATAGGAAAGTGGGTTGATTAACTATTCTGTACTTTCACATCACAATTTAATCAACAGAATAGTTAATCAACCCCTCACCTCCTCATGTTAAGAATGGCTTTCTAAATTATAACGTTATTATTTCAGCCCGGTCCGTAAACTGCATAAGTAACCATTTTAAATTTATTTTCTTACTAATTCTCTGAATTTTCCTTATGGGTTATGGTTACAACAAAAAAAGTTTAAATTATCTCCCCTTTCAACTGACTCTTCCAAACTAAAGATGGAAATTTCATCTGTCCCCCAAAATACAGAAGCACCAAATAAACTCATCCTCTCTCTTTCTACTGAATTTGTAAATAAAACATCTGTGTGCCTGTAGATAAATTCCTATTTTAGTCACAAAAATATTAAGAACAAAGGAACATTTTTTTGTGTCTATTAAAAGTGAAAGAAATTCTTTCCTTTATTTTTTTATACGTGATTATTCTTTCCTTTCTTTATTATTATCAGTTATTATTAAGATTAAGCTTCATCTTCTTTGCTCATAAAATTAAATTTGCATACATGATTATTCTTTCCTTTCTTTATTATTATCAGTTATTATTAAGATAAAGATTAAACCTCCCTTTCTTTGCTCATAAAACTAAATTTACATACGTGATTATTCTTTCCTTTTTTATTATTATCAGTTATTATTAAGATAAAGATTAAACCTCCCTTTCTTTGCTCATAAAACTAAATTTACATACGTGATTATTCTTTCCTTTTTTATTATTATCAGTTATTATTAAGATTAAACCTCCTCTTCTTTGCTCATGAAAATTAAATTTACATACGTGATTATTCTTTCCTTTCTTAATTATTATCAGTTATTATTAAGATTAAACCTCCTCTTCTTTGCTCATAAAAATTAAATTTACATACGTGATTATTCTTTTCTTTATTATTATCGATTATTATTAAGATTAAGCCTCCTCTTCTTTGCTAATAATAATAAAATTTGCATACATGATTATTCTTTCTTTTCTTTATTATTATCAGTTATTATTAAGATTAAGCCTCCTCTTCTCTGCTCATAATAATTAAATTTGCATACGTGATTATTCTTTCCTTTTATTATTATTATCAATTATTATTAAGATTAAGATTAAGCCTCCTCTTCTCTGCTCATAAAAATTAAATTTGCATACGTGATTATTCTTTCCTTTATTATTATCAATTATTATTAAGATAAAGATTAAGTCTCCTCTTCTCTGCTCATAAAAATTAAATTTGCATACGTGATTATTCTTTCCTTTATTATTATCGATTATTATTAAGATTAAGATTAAGCCTCCTCTTCTTTGCTAATAATAATTAAATTTGCATACATGATTATTCTTTCTTTTCTTTATTATTATCAGTTATTATTAAGATTAAGTCTCCTCTTCTCTGCTCATAATAATTAAATTTGCATACGTGATTATTCTTTCCTTTCTTTATTATTATCAGTTATTATAAAGATTAAGATTAAGCCTCCCTTTCTTTGCTCATAAAAATTAAATTTGTATACATGATTATTCTTTTCTTTCTTTATTATTATCAGTTATCTTAAAGATTAAGCCTCCCTGTTTTTGCTCATAAAATGAATTTGCATACACGATTATTGAAGCAAGCTGGACACACATAGGTTTACTTTTATTATATAGATTTAATAGTTAAGATTAAGCCTCCATTTCTTTGCTCATAAAAACTAAATTTGTATACGCGATTATTCTTTCCTTTCATTCTTATTATCAGGTATTATTAAGATTAGGTGCATTGTGAGTCTTCTGTTAGCTGTTTGATGTAGGTTCTGTGCTGGCTACCCACTGAGCCACATCCCTATTTTGGTATCCACAAAAAGAAAATTGCTAATGATGTCATCCTTAGCCCTCCAGCAATGTCCAGATAATCTGGGTCTTCTCCCCTGATCAGGGCTGAAATCTGAGGGAGGTGTCTATAGAGTTGCTATCTCGTGGTGTGCTGTCTCCAAGAGATGATGTGATGGAGGATAGAGCGAGATTGTGTGAGAGAGTCAAGAGGATCCGCGACACCACCACGACTAGATGATGATGATTAAGACTAAGCCTCTCTTTCTTTGCTCATAAAAATAAATTTGCATGCATGACTATTGAAGCGAACTGGACACACGTGCGTTCAGTTTTATAGAAAATAGTCAATTCAATTTTTTAATTATAAAATTATTATTTTGAATTATAAATTTTTAAAATTATTATTTTTTTAATTATTATTTGAAATTATATTATTTGAAATTATTTTTTAAATTATTATTTTGAATTATTATTATTTTAAATTATTATTTCAAATTACTTTTTAAATTATTTTTTAAAATTATTTTTTAAATTATTATTTTTTAAATTATTATTTTTTTAAATTATTATTTTAAATTATATTATTTTAAATTATTTTTTTTTTAAATTATAATATTAAATTATTATTTTTTTTAAATATTATTTTAAATTATTATTTTTTAAATTATTATTTTAAATTATTATTTTAAATTATTTTTAAATTATTATTTTAAATTATTATTATATTATATTATTATTTTTTTTATTTTTTTAAAAATTATTATTTTAAATTATAATTTTTTGGAATTTTTTTTTTAATTATTACTTTTTAAAATTAATATTTTGAATAACTATTTTTTTTATATTATTATTTAAAATTATTTAAAATTATTATTTAAAATTATTATTTTGTAAATTTTTATTTAAAATTATTATTATAGTGTATTATTATTTTTTTTAATTATATTTTTTTTAATTATTATTTTTTAAAATTATTTTTTTAATTATTTTTTTAAATTATTTTTTTTTTAATTATTATTAAAAATTTTTTTTTTTTTTAAATTCCAGATTGTTATGAGCTTTATCGGAATGGATTCCGGGTATCCGGTGTTTACCCCATCAAGTTACCCAAGGGAAATGTGCTTAACGTCTGGTGTGACTTGACACCGGGTAATGGAGGTTGGACAGTAATCCAGAGACGACATGATGGCTCGGAGAATTTTACACGTGTCTGGGATGATTACACGTTTGGATTTGGAAACGTTAATACTGAGTACTATCTTGGAAATGAAAACATACATCAGTTGACGATGAGCGGGAATTACTCTCTGAAAATCGAACTCACGGATTGGGAAAACAATACGGCTTATGCCCAATACGGACATTTTTCTATCGACAGTGAGGACGATGACTATAGGCTTCATGTAAGCGGTTACAATGGTACGGCGGGGGATGCATTCAATGAGTACCATGATGGTATGCAGTTTACGACAATCGACAAAGACAATGACAAGTGGCATAGTAACTGTGCCACAAAGGACCAGGCGGGATGGTGGTATCGTGCTTGTGGGTTTAGCTCTTTGAATGGTATCTATACGAGAGGAGGTGAAATTGATGCCGTGCCGGGCGGGTATATCCGTGGGATTATTTGGTACAATTGGAAAAAGGATTATGGATATTCGATGGCGGCAACTGTCATGAAAATCAAACCGTTGGTCGCGATTCAGATGGAGAAAGAGGCAGAATTGGATGCACTTAAGAGGAAGAAGTTAGTCGAAGGAGAAAGGACTCGACTGACAGACGAGGAAGAAGAAGCGCTGCTTGAAATCGGTGTCAGGCGAATCATCGGGAAAAAGTATATCTTCCCCCGCGAGAAAGACCATTTAGAGAAGCTGGAAGAAAAGAAGGAAAGGGAAGAAAGAGAGAAGTTGTTAGCAGAAAGAGAAGAAAAAGAGCGGTTGTTAGCTGAAAAAGAAGAAAATGGAGAAGAAGAAGAAGAAAAAGGAGAAGAAGAAGAAGAAGAAAAAGAAGAAAAAGAAGTAGAAAAAGAAAATATTGAAGGAACAACACCAGAGAAGGAAGAATAAACATTAATTTTCTTGGAGGAAATAAAACAAAATTGAGATCAGTTTAAAATTTTAAGGTTTAATTGTTACTGTATATAGTCAAATATTGTGCAGCTTTCTGTGACCTAAATTTAAAAATAAAAAATTATATATTTTAATTTGCATGTGAAAAGGCATCAAATTTGCCCCCACCCTTCTTTTCTGGTTCTGTCTGCTCTCTCCTCTTCTTTTAGTCTATTTTTCGGTACTTTGTTACATTAGGACCCGCGCTAACTTTGACCATGACCCTAACCCTAAACCCTAACTCTATTGCTAACCCTAACCCAAACCTCCACTTTTACCATGATTCTAACCCTAACCCTAACTCTATTGCTAACCCTTACCCAAACCCCCACTTTGACTCTAACCCTAAACCCTAACTCTATTGCTAACCCTAACCCAAACCTCCACTTTTACCATGATTCTAACCCTAACCCTAACTCTATTGCTAACCCTTACCCAAACCCCCACTTTGACTCTAACCCTAAACCCTAACTCTATTGCTAACCCTAACCCCCACTTTGACCCTGACCCTAACGACAGGGTTAAAGTTAGCGTGGGTCCTAATGTAACAAACCACTTATCCCGTATCACACTTTTTACAAGGAATCTAATATCCTTCCTTTCATTTTTTCTCCTTTTCAACTATATCATCTATCCGTCTTCTTTGATTCCCCTCCTCCCCTTCTTCTCCCATCTCAGTCATTTTTGTTGTAAAAAGAATATGAAAAAAAAAACATCTTCACTCTTTTCTGAGGAAGTCTTCAGATAATAAAGATGAAATATTAAAAGTCTTACCATAAACAGTTAATTTGATTGGATTGTTGGTCTATCTGCTTTTTTCCCATTCACCTCTACAGTTTGTCAGATTTCGCCAAATCTTCTTTTTCATCTTTTAATTATTATATCATTTGAAAGCTTTGACAGTGTGCAATCAATTTTAAATAAAATAAAATTATATATTGAAAATTAGTTTATGGAAATGTGGATAAGCGAGAAACATGCTAGTAGAAATAAGGACACAAACATATTTTTATCCGACTTTAATGATGTGTGTCTCCTTAGTTCTACTAGCATGTTGACTCGCTTATCCACATTTCCATAAATAATTGTCCCATTTTGTCTGCAATATTATTTCATATTTACTCCCTAATATATATATATATATATATATATATATATATATATATATATATATATATATATATCAAAGGAAGCGCGAGAGCGCTCTATCCCTTAATAGACGTCATAAATGGCCTATGCTGGAAATCTCATTTCTTTGATCAATCATAACTCAAAAACCAATAAACTAAATTAGTTAAAACTTTGCACAACATTTTTATTTGATAGGTTCTATAAGTGTGTAGAATTTCAGCATAATTAGTCAAGACAACCCAGAGATCCAGAAAGTTCAATCATGAAATCATGTTATCTGTGTGTGCATACGTAGTACGTACGTATGTGCCACCCTGTATCTCATCAACTATTTGATAGATTCAGCTGATTTTTGGCAGAGATAGAGGTTCTAGGGTCTAGTTGATTGCATTTTAATTTCAGTTTACCATATACCTTAGTTTTCCAGAAAATTCCAAAAAACCTTTAAAATGACCAGTATTCATACACTTTATTCTATATCTTATCGACCATTTGATGGATTCAGCTGATTTTTGGCAAAGATAGAGGTTCTAGTGTCTAGTTGATGGCATTTTAATTTCAGTTTTCCATATGCCTTTATTAGTCAAACTACCAACTATATCAGTTATGAGAAGGCATTGCCTTTACAAAAGTAGTGACATTCCATGAAAAATGCCAGTATACTGAAATCATATGCCCTTAATAGGGTTAAGATGAAAATTCATATACACTAAATGTACAAAAGCAAGGAAATTCCCAAATCTTTACACTTTTATTGTCATTAAGGGTATGACTACATATCAACCAAACCATTTCATTATCGCATCACTACAGTATAAATCTCTGCATGAGTGGATGAAGTGTGTGAGGTGTGCTGAAGAAAAATTCCTACCAGTAAAATACATAGCCCTGTTGTGCTCACATACCCTTAATGACAATAAAAGTGTAAAAATTTGGGAATTTTCTTGCCTTTGTACATTTAGTGTATATGAATTTTCATCTTAACCCTATTAAGGGCATATGATTTCAGTATACTGGCATTTTTCATGGAATATATATATAGATTTAGATTTTTCACTTAGAAGATAGTATATTCAGTAAAGATCGGCATTAGTCCAATGAAAATCAGCTCGATGATACTCGATTACAGGGTACAGAGCATTTATATGTGTTTTTTTGAAGATTTACCAAAACATTTCGTTCAAGAAATCATTCATCAACACAAAAGACTTTTTCCTTTCCTAGTTTATTTATTTTTCAGATTTTTCAAAAATCTGAAAAATAAATAAACTATGGAAAGAAAAAGTCTTTTGTTGTGATGAATGATTTCTTGAACGAAATGTTTTGGTAAAACTTTAAAAAAAAACACACATATATATAATTTTTTTTATTTACACAAACATGTACAAAAAGCCACTACACTGGCATGTCGATGTTATCGATCAATAGTTATAAGAAACTAAGATCTCATCAGGCGGAAAAAGGGTGATCTTTCACTTAGATGATCATATTGAAAATAGATTTTCTAATATGAACATCTAACTGAAAGATTAGACTTTTTTCCGCTTGATGAAATCTAAGTTTCTTATAACTATTGATCGATAACATCGACATGCCAGTGTAGCGGCTTTTTGTACATATCTGTATGAATAAAAATAATTATATAAATAGCTCTATTTACTATTGAGCACTATTTTATAAGCCCGCTTGAAATTCTTTGAATTTTTATCCTGTGGATGTTTACTTTACCTGAATTATTATTAAAGGGCCCCTTCCTGCGGCTAACACTTGATCTCTATATGATATACATAGATATTCAAATATTTCATTAAAGTTCTCCCTTACCTCACAAACGTTGTGGTAGTAAAAAAGTTGAGAACATCAATTTTCTTCTCCTCAAATTGACCAGTTAACTATGTTGTAGTATATCTTTATTGTGGTGTTTTAGTCTTATTGGATTCCAGGACAAGAATTCATCTAGTCTGGTGGAGTATCCAGCTATGTGCTGTTAGTTGAGGTAACATTACTTGGAGAAGATGCACCATTCCTCGTATAAGCTGGTGTATAGCCAAACCGAGGAGATATTATTTGGGCTTCGAATACTATGTTATGTTGAATATTTAGTCAGGGTTTACTTGTGGGGTGAAGTATCCTCATGTCAGGTTGTCCTGACACACCCTTGTACAGAGAGACCGAAGGCACCGGTAGGTTATTAAAACTCTCCATGTAGGTAATTCAAACTCTCCAAATATATGTATAAGTCAGTTCATATTATATTCTAATAACCATGGTTTTATTTTATTATTTTTATTTTTTCACATTTCCAAAAAACATAACATTTCTGTGAGATATATTTTTACGGTCCGTTTCATTTGTCTTGTGCCAAACAACATTTTTATGTCAATATCGTCTCTGCAACACTACAAAATCATCAGAAAAAAATTCACAAAGAGTAAAAAGTTCTTGGATTAAAGTGTCTTGAAAAAACATACACTATACAGTGGTTCATTTTTTGGGTGAAAACAAACAAAAAACAAATAAAAAGAGAGCAAAAACTCACATGTGGGGGAACCCACTAATACACCATTTTGAATTTTTTGTTCAAAGCTAGTACATCCTAAAATATTGTGTGGACATTTATAAATTTTAATTCAGTAATATTTCTTAAAATAGTTAATAAGTTCTATAATTTATTTATAAAAATTCAAATTCACTTGAGGGTAATATATATATATATATATATATATATATATATATATATATATATATATATATATATATATATATATATATATACATTGTTAAAAATAACAGAATTCGTCTATTCGTCTGTTTAATTATTTATTTATTTATTTTCTTGGCGGAAATAAAAAATAATGAGATCAATTAAAATGTAAAGGTTTCATTGTTACTGTATAATAGTCAAATATCGTGCGACTTTCTGTGATCTTTTTTTATTTTTTCAATTTTTCTGATGGTCTTTTTTGTATTAAAATCAAAAAAATTTATAAATCTTCCATAAGTTTCACAGGTTCCCCGAACGTTCTCGATTCTTCGTCAAATCATCCTCAGGTGTCAAAAGCAAATGAACAAAAAAGCTGGAGAAAAAAAAGAATTTAAAAAAGACGGCGGAGAAACGTGAAGAGAACATTTTTCGCATTGTTCCAGGAAGTCGTTAACGATTTAAATTCAGTAACGCTGGATGACATCACGGAACAAAATCGCATTACGTTAAGCATTTTAAAATGGTACCACTGGTTTCATATGTGATGTTGTTGGCCAGGACCTTTTGTCTGAAGGCCTGATGGCTGACCCTGGTTGGCCTCTGTATTGGCTGGAGCACCATTTCCAGAGGCAGGAAGGTTTACACCATTGCTTACATCTTCCCGCCTGGTGTATGAACAGGTTGATGGGCCCTTTTTATCCTGGGTGCCGGCCTGCCAGTATTTATTTTTGTTTTTATTCGTATTTTTTATCATTCATTTCGTCATTGTCAACGGCTTCTAATTCATTATTTGAAGCTGCCCTATATTAATAGATGGGGTGCCTCCGTCCGCAATTCGGGAGACATGCTGGATGGCTTGAGGAGACAGCACACCATTTTTTTAAATATTTAATCAGGGTTTACTTCAAATGAAAAGTATCCTCATGTCAGGGTCTCTGACAGACCCCTGTACAGAGAGACTGAAGAGGTGGTGTCTAATAGGCATTCAAGTCCTCCCCAGTAAGCAATCAAGTCCTCCCTTTTTTTTCTTCTTATCTTTCCATTTTTGCTGGAGATGGGGCATCCTACCGGATGCCAGACATTCACCGGCTATTTCAGACACTCCATCCTAGAGATCTTTTTAAGATTCTAACCGTCCCTTTAAATGCAGTTGTTTGTATTTCTCTTGCACCGGGTATACTTGCCAGATAACTTTTGAAATTCTTTTTCATTAGTCCTGTTGCTCCTATAATTACTGATATGATGGAGATTTTCCTAAGATTCCAGTTTCTTTTCATGTCGTACATAAGACCTTGGTATTTCGTAATATTTTCCCTTTCAGCTATGTTTAAGACTGAATCATTAGGGACACTGACTTCAACTAGGGTTGCTACTTTCTCCCTTTTGTCCCATATTACGATGTCAGGTTTAACAGCTCCGTCTTCTAGATATATAACTGTAGGGATTGCATGTGTGTGTGTAGTGTAAATCAGTTTTATAGAAGAAATAATAAGAGTGCTCAATTACTTGTACAAGAGCATATATATTTTTATTCAATGGACACTATACATTATTTTGCTCATCCATCGGTACCTTCGGTTTCATGGAAAGACTGGATACTCAACCCACAGGGTTAATGATACCAAATGTGACCAATTCATCAGCTGATGTTATGATAGTGTGACCCACAATGGTAATTCTTTGTCCGATTCACCGGATAGAAAACTGCCATTGTGGGTCGGACTATCATAACATCGGCTGCTGAATCGGTCACATTTGGTATCTTTATCCCTGCGTGTTGAGTATCCAGTCTTTCCGTGAGACCGACGGTACCGATGGATAATTAAAATGATGTATAGTGTCCATTAAGAATATATACTATAGATTATACTATAGATCCTATGTAAATCAAATTACATGATCAATTTGCGTTCCAAGAATACAACATAACAACAGATTGTGTACGATCGTTTCAGAGACCAATTATTTTTAGTTATATCAGATCCATCTCTAGTACAGAGAATTGACACGAAAAATTAAAAGTATATAGACAGCATCAACGGAACCGGGTTACACATCTTCAATTATACATGTTGAGGGGAGCAATTTCTTGTATATCTCAAATCAAAACAGAGCAGTTGGAAACATTATTCAGGGATGCCGAGGGGGATGGAAGGTTGAAATTAACGGCCGCTGTATTATTTGTTGGGAGTGGCACACCACAAGACAGAAACAAAAAATATATAATTTTATACAAAAAATAGACTTCATAAGAAGGGAAAATTGTTGACATATTTGATCAAACAATGAGAACAGGTTAAAAGGTTCCAAAGTTGAACTATTAAAAGCTTAATTAATAGCCCAGTTATAAACTAAGTTCAATAGATTAGAAGTGGAAGAAAAGAAAATTGGGTGCTTCTTTACTTTCACGACAACATGAAAATATTTAAAGAAATGTATAAACTTGGTTATGTACTTACGTGGTAGCTGAAAATAAGATTGTACAGAAAAAATTATGCAAATTCATCCAGTATTTATTAAATTATTAGAAAAAGGAAGAACAAAAAAAAAAACGATCTTACGTATCTGTAGACAGTTATACTTACTTTTTAGACAAGGGAGATAACTCAAATTTTGTTTTCGGGAAAACTCAATAGATAGATAAAATCTTTTTTTGTTTTTAATTCGATAAATACTGGATGAATTTGCATAATTTTTGGTGTACAGTCTTATTTTCAGCTCCTACGTAAGTACATAACAAAGTTCATACATTTCTTTAGCTATTTGTTTTTTTTAAGAAATGCCTAACATGTCGTCGTGAAAGTAAAGAAGCACCGAAAATTTAAATATTTAATTCTTAATTACAAAATTGATAATTTATACCACAACCTTAATTAAATTATGGTAAACTAATTATGGTGGATTAGTTTACCAACCTTAATTAATCATGGTAAACTAATCCACCATAATTAGTTTACCATTATTAATTAAGGTTGTGGTATAAATTATCAATTTTGTAATTAAGAATTGAAACAACAATCCCAAAGAGCTAGGGGACATTAAAGTTGAGATCTAATATAGTTTGCATAATTATTGGAAAATAGTTATAAGTAGTAATACACACACACACACACACACACACACACACACACACACACACACACACACACACATATATGTGTGTGTGTATTAACAATATATAATAATAATAATAAAAATTAAAAAATCATAAATAAACGATAAATAGATAAAGATAAAACTATAAAAAATGTCTTTTAGTAACGATAAGACACAACCTCCTGAAGACGTTTGAGAGAAGGAAAGCGCTCGAGGAATGACCCAAGACACAACACTAGGTGCTATACTCCACCGGTTAACACCTGAGTACCGCAGAATTGCTCGCCGCGTCCAGAGATTGACACGAAAGATTGTGAAAAGAGAGAGCTATGTAGTCTTCAATGAAGCCTGCATAAACAACGACTTGCTGCCGAACTATACACACACATATATATATATATATATATGAAAAAGGAAAACCAAAAAATATTATTTATGTATTCATAAACGTTTCGTCTTTATTATAAAACTTCCTCAGGATGATTGTCTGAAGAAAAAAACAAAATACAAGTACCAAATGTTTGAAACACGAGGTGTGAGATTAAAATTGGGGCCGCTTATATATATATATATATATATATATATATATATATAACATTTAATGAATCAAAGCATCACTTTTACTGTTCCAAGAATTATAGCATTAAGTCGAAAAACAGTTTGGAAATACTTTATTTTATTTTATAATCTTATAAAGTTGGTCCAAAACGGTACTTCATCAACGCCTATAGCAACACGTTTTACAGAAAATTAAAAAAAAAAAAATTTTTAATTTGAAAAAAAAATTAGTTCTAGGGAAACATCCGCTGACAGAAAGAATCACAGGTGGATATGTTGGTAGCAAAGTAGAGGAAAAAAGATAATGATACTTATTATCATTGACGCGATATATATATATATGTTTTCCGTCTGTCATCTTTTCACACACACACACATATATATATATATATATATATATATATATATATATAACATGTATTATATTTGTTTCTATAGATGTTAATCCGTTGAAACTCCAGTGTTTATAAAAAGTGCTCAATAACAAGTAGAGCTGTTTTTTAGTATAAATGTTTATTTATACAAACATTATTGGTTACATATGTTCATACATGTCTCAGTTGTCCCCTCTATCAAAAGTCAACTCTCTCAGACCTTTAGAGCTCTAATCCCACCCCTTCACTGCAGAGGTCCCTAGATGTCGGAAGGCTTCTTTTTTTTTAACATAGTTCACCCAAAGAAGACAAGTTGCCACTAGACGTAAGGAGCTACTGAGAATTAGGGTGAAAGTTTAGGGGGTAATCCTAAATTGGGAGCTATGCAGCGAGATGCTTGTTCACATTAGTTTTAAACCTCTGTATGTCGGTGCAGTCAGGGAAGCAGGGAGCAAGGAATGTGTTCCAAATGTCGGCAGCACGAGGAAAGAAGCTATTGGAGTAGAAGGCTCTCCGGCATCTGGGGACCTCCACAGTGAATAGATGGGATCTAGCTGATTGTCGGGTTGGTCGAGTGTATTTACGTCGAGGGGGCACCAGAGCAGCAAGTTCATCAGAGCACATTTTATTGAAGTACTTGTAAAACAAACACAAGGATGCAACATCTGCAGAGAAGGGGTGTGATTTTGCTGCTAATCAGGTGGGTCAGGAGTATTTATGTTTAAGGGGTAGAAGTGCAGTAGGCACATTCCATGGAAATAATTGTAAAACACGGATAGGGATGCAACACTGCGGCGATGTGGCAGATGCTGGGGCTATTTTTTCTTTTTGCAGCGAGATTTCGACGTCCACCCGCATACAGTGCCTGGTATTCCCAAATGGTCACCCATCTAGGACTGGCCAGGCTCAACGTCGCTTAACTTCAGTGATCTAACAAGAACTGGTGTGTTTTTTTTTTTTGTTTTTTTTTATTACTTTTGTAGATAGTGAACCTGCCTGGATTAGGGTTAGGAACGCATCTGTTATTAGGCTTAGACAGGATCTCTGGATCAAATAGTGAACCTGTCTGGATTTGCTCGCCATCTCAATGCAGTGATGTGTTAGTTTGAAGGAGTTGTCCACAACTGTATCAAGCTCCTTTGCATTAGAGACTGTTGAGTTCTTGGGGTGGTAAACCGATGGTCAAGAAGGCAGTAGTCAGAAAGCCGATAAAAAGATTACTGCATTTTGCAGAGTTCAGAGGGAAACTCCAGCTTGAAGATCAAAACTGGATTCTGTTGAGATTGTCTTGAAGTTGATCAAAGTTGCTTCTTACACGTTGGTTGCTAGAGTTGCATGATCTCAAGGTTTCACCTGATATAGGGTGATATCACAGAAACTATTTGAACCCGACTGGTTACTTGGAAAGCATAAGAATATTAGTTTCTATTTGTGATAAAAAACCCACTTATAAACGAAAAATTAAAAAAAAAAATTAACTAAATACTCTCTCTTGAGAACAAAACTTCCGGCCAAGGCTGGTTCTGTTATGTCAACACGTGGTGATTAGCAGGTTGTACTGAAGTATTTGCTAAAGTCATCTTCAGGATTATATGATTCGTGGTCCTCCAAAACACAGCGCCTGGTATTCCCAAATGGTCACCCATCTGGTACTGACCAGGCTTAACGTTGCTTAACTTCGGTGATCTAACAAGAACCGGTGTGTCAACGTGATTATGCTGTATAAACAGTATAGTAAACTAAATTATATATTAAAAGATAGTAATAGTATAGTTCGGCTTCAGACAGATACCAAATCTCCATTAGTAAAAGATTTACAATTCAACAACTTCGGTGATCTAACAAGAACTGTTTTTTTTTTTAATTTTTGTTCACCTCAAACAAGGCATATTGCCAATCAAGCATTAGGGGCTACTGTGATAGGGACCAGATTTGTATGGAAGTTAATCAACAAATGTTTGTTAACATTACATTTAAATTTCTGTGATTATGCCAGGGTTTTTTTTCTGCATGGATTTTTATGCTGTCCAGCTGAAGTTCAAAATACATTTTATAATGTAATTACGTATCCACTTATGTTTCTTTTATTAGACAAGCTTTTGAGAAAATAAATGTAATTATAGAAACTGCCATTCACTACTTTTTTTATTAGTTATATATATATTTTTTTTAAATTATTTTTAATATATATAATAAAAAAAATAAAAATAAAATAAATAAAAAATAAAAGCAAATAAGATATTACAAAAAAATAAATAAATAAATAAATAAGTAAAAATCAAACCACTAAAACTGCTCCAATAGGTTCATTTCGGACAGTTGGGTGCCGTGTGAAAAGATATAAAATAAATAAGGGCTTATTTTCCACACCACATTCGTATTACACATTTTTATTTTAGTCGGCCATGTTTCGCTCAGAAGATGAACATGAATATTTTATACATTCTATACATACAGACTATTTCCAAGTAATGTACTTGTGTTTATAACTTTTTTATTCTCTTAAACCATCCTGAGGAAGTCTTTTCTTGATGAAGACGAAACGTTGATGACTTTACTGATAATTTAGTTTCTCATTCTTTCATTCATACATATATGTGTGTGTGTGTGTGTGTGTGTATGTGTGTGTGTTTTTACAAAGAATATATATTTTTAAAAAAATATAATCCTTATAATATTTAAAATGTATCCAATTGTAAGCTCAATGAAGCTGTATTACAGGCTTCAGAGCATATATATCTTATATTTGCATTCCATAGACCATGATGAATTAATCCAAAACCATAATTTTCATTGGTTTTTAACAACTTTTTTTATTTCTGTACTTCGATGAGTTTTTTTCCACATCTCTCATTTTACACACAAAAGTAATTTATTACAATTTAATATTCATTCCTATCCCTGACGCGCGTTCCATGGCAAATTTTGGATAAGTGCATTTTTTCAATTAGTCCAATTTTGTCAATCTTCAGAAGGTTGTAATATATGTTGTTGAATAGCGAAAAAACATGTCATAAAAAAACACCAGATGGGGAAAATATGGTGGAAATCCAGGTTGATTTCTGATAAAAATTCGGCAAACTGAAGTATATAAAGGCAAAACACTCACTTGGGGAAAAGGGTGATCACTTCATAAAAAAGAAAAAGGAAAAAAAAAAAAAAATTCCACCCCACAATAAGATTTTCATTCTCAAGATAACACACAAATCGGATTTCTCAAATGATGGCCCCCCAAAGCTAATATTTACCTTATATATATATATATATATAGTTTTTAATAATACTTCTAAAATATGAGGTTAGTTACAAAGAGTCCCAAATATTTAATAACAAGTTGTCTTACCTTTATTTCTCTGACTCCTCTTGGACAAAGAACAAAGTCACTATCACAAAGCTGTTTTTTACATTGTCGTGTTAACTGAATACGTCCAGTCTGTAAAAGAGTAAAAACAATATTTAAAATAATCTAATACCTAAAGAAAAGTCAGTCGGTTTTTCTCAGTTACACCTAAAAAGCATTGCATTTGGCAAATCGATATTTTATTCGGTCTAGCCAGCAATTTAACGAAAATGTTCAGTTTAATCTGTCCAATAGAAAGCCATTTATGTCTTTAAAATTCTTTATGTATATTGAAAGTTTTAGAAACTATTTACATCAAATCATGATGATGATGATCATCATCATCATCATCATCAGTTTAGCATCTGTTTGACACACTGGCATGTGATGGACAGCTTTTAGAAATTGACTTCTAAACTAACCTATATCTGGCCATTTATCTCTCTTTCTCTCAAATGAATCCTTATCACTTCCGCCTGTATTTTCCTTAGCCTTCTCTTGCTTACTGACCCTGTTACCTCAGCTGTTCTACATCTACTAATCCAAGAACTCTCATCTATTCTTTCAACATGACCAAACCAACATAGTCGCCTGTTCTACACACATCTCCTTATACTTTCCAGATTAAATCTTTCTCTCTCACATTACACATTCATCATATCATTCTCATATCATTTATCTCCATGCAATGTATGTCCTCAATCCTGGTTTCACTTCCATCCATCATCACACTGCATACACATGCCTGATATACTCTTCCCTTGATTGACACTGGTAAGGCTCTGCTGGTTAGTAATGGCAGAAGTTTTCTGAACTTACGCCATCCATTACAATCACGTTAGCACCGGCTCCTCCGTGTGCTCCAATTCAATCTCCAAGGTAACAAAACTTATGCCATCAAATTATACTTTCTCCACATCTCAATTCTCATTCGTCTCCATTGTTTTACACTTCTTGCACACAAATTGGTTATCATCTCTCAACCTACCTGTATTTACAATGCTTACAAGTACCACAAAAATTGAGTTGCACTGACTCCCTTTCCGCAAACAGAGAACTTTCCTCTTTCTAAGGTCTTTCCAACACTACAACCATTGATCATCACTTTGGAATTGGTAACATTCATTCTCAGACTTTTACTTTCCATAGCATTCCTCCAAGTCTTTAACTTAACAAGTAGGTCTTCTTCCATTGTTTCACAGGTGATCACGAAAGCATCAGTATAACACATATCTTGTACTAAATCATCAGTATACAGAATCTATACTTGACAACCCATACAAAACTCCCTTCTAAGACACAAGGAGAGTTTGAATTACCTACTAGATATAATCCTCGAGTGTCTTCGGTCTCTCTATATAAGGGTTTGTCAGGACAACCTGATATGAGAATACTCCCCGCTACAAGTAAACCCTGACCAAATATTCAAAATAACATAGTATTTGAAGCCCAAATAAAATCCCCTCGACATGCCTATACACAGGCTCATATGAGGAATGGTGCACCTTCTCCAAGTAATGTTACTTAAAATAACAGCACTTAGATGGATACTCCAACTGAATCTGTGAAGATCTCTTTTTGCTAATTAATCTTTGGTTTCTGCCATGTTTTTGTCCAGCAGTTGTATGTGACAACATCGGGGGGGGGGGGGGTCATCACTTACTGGAAGGGACGAGTATGGAGGTTGGTCTTTTTTGACATAAAACAAACACAAAAATAGGCAACGAAAAAATGACAACCACAGGAATTTTGTTAAATATGAAAGAACCAGTTTGACTGGCCATAACACTTGTGTTAATATAGGCAAATGATGTTTTCTCTGAAACCTACGCCTTGAATGCCAAACAAAAACGGACTCTCTTTTGCCGTGAATATGGCAAATCACCTTCATCCCTCTCCGCTGCCAGACTCCAGTTCCAGTTCATCACTTCTATTACAGCTTTGTTAGTTTCATACAAGAAATTTAATATTAAAAAAAATGAAGAAAAATGATTGTTACCAAACTACTGTAGTCCATTCTTGAAGCTGTATTCACAGTGTCTCCGAATAAACAATACTGATAATTCTTCAAGCCGACAACACCAGATACGACGCTGCCATAGTCCATTCCTGGGGATGAAAAGAAGACAATTGTTTAAATATTAAGTTGTAGCAGCGGTACAACTAGCAGCGACAGCCGCCATTACGATTTTGAATCTGCGCCTAGTTCATAAGCTCGCCGCTGATTGGTGCAAGCATTTAACTTCCTTTCTGGCTTGCACAATCAGAGGCCATCTCTCAGGCGAGCTGAGTACACTACCAAAGTTGATAAAAGGAAGTGCCAGCAAGACTCTTTCTCTCTCCGGGCCAAGAGACCTCACAGCAAGCTGACTCATTCCACGGCGCTCGTACCTACCCCCAAACTCTTCTCTTGGGATATAACAGAAACCTCCCGGGGTTCCCTCTGACCCTGGGTTCTGACTTTGACAAGAAGACCCAAGAATTCAGCATGGCTACAGCCACCACACACGTGGACTTAATATAACACACACACATAACTACTTACAGTAATTTGAATTACCTACTAGACACCATCCTCGAATGTCTTCGGTCTCTCTGTACAAGGGTTTGTCAGGACAACCTGACATGAGGATACTTCACTCTACAAGTTAACCCTGACCGAATATTCAAAATAACATAGTATTTGAAGCCCAAATAAGATCCCCTCGATGCGGCTATACACTGGCTCATACTAGGAATGGTGCATCTTCTCCAAGTAATGTTGCCTCAATTATCATCACTTAACTGGATACTCCACCAGACTAGATGAATTCTTATCTTGGAATCCGGTAAGATCACAAGAAAGATATACTATAACATAGTTGACTGGTCAATTGTAGAGAGGAAAATTAATGTTTACTAACTCATGTTTGACAGGTAAGGAGAACTTAAATGGAATATCTATGTATCTCATATAGATATCAAGTGTTAGCCCCCAGGAAGGGGCCCCCTGATTTCTGAGAACTTCGAAAGAAGTAAAATGAAACAAAAAAGGTAACTACTTACACACGACCTGACTTCCACACCTGTAAAAACATTGTTCATATATGAACTGTTTCTGCTGGTCTTTCTCTGGAGTGAAGTCAACCCTATTTATCGGGTCCTGTACCCGGTTCTACCAGGAAGCCCCAATGCGTCGACTGTAAGTAGACACTAAGCCTAACCCATTGTGTGTTTCACACTATTTCTTTATTTGAGTAACAATTGTGTGTGTTCAATTACTTTGGGACATGTAGCAATTGTTTGTTTCTGTATTCTTACCATACTGTTGTTTGTTAAGGAATGAATTCAACTCGCTTCTATGTGTTCTCCTTATTTGGCGACGTACGTGTGCGTTACTATAAATGCCGCCTGGGAAATGCTTGTTCATCCCTTAGCAACACTGTACCCAGTTTCTGCAGAACGAGGATATAAATGTACGCATCTTAACAAAGTAATCACTTCATTCAACGCATCTCTATAATAATAAAATTATGTTAACACTTATCGTGTGTCTGTCTGCGCGTTTCTCATTATCATTGTTTTATTTTTTATTAATCGATTATTTATTGAAATAAAATAAAATCAATATCATAAAATATAACAAATTTTTAAAATCTTATCGAAAAAAATAATTTTATTATGTAGTATCAAAGGTAATTGATACCCATCCCACCCGTTTGTTAATAATGGAATATGCTAAATTCGAGGAGCCTAGGTTGGAGATGGAACCCGGGCACGAACCACCAAGACGCCCTCAAAGAACCTGCAGGAGGTCAGGTCGATAGGATGACTTTATTCCCTACGAATAAGTAGGTAGGGGGGATGTAATATAAAAGGTAATTGATAGCCATCTCACCCCTTTGTTAATAATGGAATATGCTACATTCGTGTAGTACAGGGTGTTTCAAAAGTCTTGGGAACATTAGAAATGCGTATATCTCACGAACTATTCCAGGTAGAAAAATGAAACTGGTGCCATTTTAAAGCTTGCTTAATCAAGTTTTTGGTCATACTAATGATTTTCGTGTTATCTTTCCAGGTGCAGTAATGGCGTTCTCTAAACAAGACAAGGCATTTTCCGTCCTCCAATTTGCAAAGACTGAATCGTGGACATGTGTTCAGCGTGCATTTCGCAGGAAATTTAAAAAAGAAGCCCCTGAAAGGAAATCCATTGTCAGATGGCATGCTAAATTTGTGAAAGATGGGTGTTTGTGCCCAAGTAAGCGAACAGGTCGCCCTTCAACTTCAGAAGATGCAGTTGAGCAAGTTCGGACAGCCTTTCAGCGGAGCCCCCGTAAATCAGTGAGAAGAGCCAGCAGGGAACTTCAGCTTGCTCCAGCAACTGTCTGGCGTGTCTTAAGGAAACGACTGAAAATGGTACCTTACAAGCTCAAGTTGGTCCAAAAGTTGAAGGACACTGATAAGCCACTTCGCCGTGACTTTTGCATTGCAATGCAAGAGAAGTTGGAAGATAACGGCTTTGATGACCGGCTTGTTTTTAGCGATGAGGCGACCTTCCATCTGAATGGCAAAGTTAACAAGCATAACACTCGCATATGGGGTACTGAGAATCCTCATGAACTTCTTGAGCACGAGCGAGATTCACCAAAAGTGAACGTGTTTTGTGCAATTTCCAAGAAAGATGTCTATGGACTGTTCTTCTTTGAAGAGGCAACTATCACTGGTGAATCCTATCTCAACATGCTGGAAGACTGGTTAATGGTTCAGTTGGAACAAGCAGAATCTGATGACTTCATTTTTCAACAAGATGGTGCACCACCACACTGGAGTCTTAGAGTAAGGCAGTTTCTTAACACAAGGCTGCCTGGTAGATGGATTGGGAGATCTGGGCGAGGTGATGACGTTCTCATGCCCTGGCCTCCTAGGTTTCCAGATCTTACCCCGTGTGACCTTTTCCTTTGGGGCTTTGTCAAGCAACAAGTCTATGTGCCGCCCCTTCCAAGAGATATTGACGAACTAAAGGCTCGAGTAACGGCAGTTGTGGGAACCATTGACGTCAAGATGCTGGAACGCGTTTGGCAGGAAATGGACTATCGACTAGATGTCTGCCGTGTGACGAATGGTGCTCATATTGAGCAACTTTGAAGATTCCCCACAAAACTTGAAACTTTAACCTTTCCAACGGTACAAATTTCATTTTTCAACTCCTAATAGTTTTTGAGTTATTAAAAATCGTTATGTTCCCAAGACTTTTGAAACACCCTGTATATTAGGAGTGGATATTTAAAAATTTTTTTTAATGATATTTCACCCCAAACAAGGCAGGCCGCCACTGTAGACGTAAGGTGCTATTGAGAATTAGGGAGTAGGTTTCGAGTGTCATCCAAAGTTGGGAGCTGTGCAGCAAAATGTCTGTTTACATTAGTTTTAAACCTCTGCGTGTCGGTACAGTCAGGGAAACAGGGAGCAGGAAGAGAGTTCCAGAGGCCAGTAGCACGAGGAAAGCTGCTGCCGGCATCTGGGGACCTCCACAGTGAATGGATGGGATTTGCCAGATTGTCGGGTTGTTCTAGTGTATTTGCGTCGGGGGGGGGGGGGGCACTGGAGCAGCTAGTTCATCGGAGCACAATCCATTGGAGTATTTGTAAAACAAGCACAAGGATGCAACATTGCGGCGATGGGACAGGAGCTGGAGCTTGGTGGATAGTGAGGGACCTATTAAGTTGGCGACTCTTTTTTGGACCTTGTCTAAGAGGGAGAGACTAGTGGATTATGCGCCGGCCCAGATGTGACGACAATACTCCATACATGGGCGGATAGTGGCTTTGTAGAGATACAGGATAATGTCAGGTGTGAGGAGTTTACTAGCATGGTAGAGGGAGCCCACCTTCTTTGCAGCAGCCCTGACAATGTCTTCCCCATTTGTAACATTAAGCAACGAAAAGTTAAATAGAATTAATTGATACCTCCAAATTTTGTTTAACACTAGGTATTAGCTATTAATTAGTAAATAATTTTGCAATTTTTAGGGGCATAAGATGGACAGAATTTCTCATTTGAAAATTAAAATATTTCAGATTTGCATTAAATTTCATCCATAATCATTAGACCCCAATTAAGCAAGATTCCCTGAATTTCAATTTCTTATTAAGACCTTTTAAGCTTAAGCCTTAAATTTTAGACATTTTAGATGTAAAATTATGTAATTGGTTTTGTACTAGAATGGGAAATAGGATTCTATTTTAAAAGTTGAATAAAGCTTTCCAGTAAGTTATTCTGGCTTCCGGTTTTTATTACAAATTAGTAAATTAAACCCACCAGAATGTATTTCCGGTTTTTGGTAAATGTTGTGGGAGTCGCAAACACCCTTCACTACTAGAATGAAGCAAATCCGAAAAGAACTATAAGCAGTGCGTGTGTTTTTGTTATTTATTACCGATCGAGAAATAAAATAATATATAGTTGTTTCCCCGATCTTATATTTTAACGTATTTATTCCTGTTAATTGTCAGAGATACAATAACAATAAACTAACCCCTTCTCTAAACGAAGAAGTAAAGCCTGGGAGGACGGACCTTCTAGGACTGAACCGAACAATACGTCAACCCAACAGAAGCATGGTCACTGTCAGACTGATGGTCGAGGAGGTATCCTCGACTGATATGAAAAACTCCTACTGCCAGGTAAGTATGACACTTTAAGGTCTATTATTGTGAATTTGCCCAATCAGGTATATAGTTTTAGAAAGATGCACTGTGTTGCAAATAATTGGTATAAAATAGAAAATGTCTTTCGTCATTACTCACCAATTTCCAAACTGATTTCTTGACCGAGAACTTGCATGCTGTGTTCTTTGCAGGACTGGACAAGGTCAAGCGCACAACGGGCAGCATCGTTAGCGTGATTCAATTTACCATCGAGTCCTGCGGCCAAAAGTAATAAACCATCATTTTCTTTGGTTTCCACCTAAAAAAAGATAGAATGACATGGTGTAATGATTTTTGTATATAATGATATAGTGTAATGATCATTGTATATAATGACATTGTGTAATGATCATTGTATATAATGACATTGTGTAATGATCATTGTATATAATGACATTGTGTAATAATCATTGTATATAATGACATTGTGTAATGATTTTTTTATATAATGATATTATGTAATGATTTTGTATATAATGACATAGTGTAATGATTTTGTATATAATGACATTGTGTAATGATCATTGTATATAATTACATTGTGTAATGATCATTGTATATAATGACATTGTGTAATGATCATTGTATATAATGACATTGTGTAATGATTTTTTTATATAATGATATTATGTAATGATTTTTGTATATAATGACATAGTGTAATGATTTTGTATATAATGACATTGTGTAATGATCATTGTATATAATTACATTGTGTAATGATCATTGTATATAATGACATTGTGTAATGATCATTGTATATAATGACATTGTGTAATGATCATTGTATATAATGACATTGTGTAATGATTTTGTATATAATGACATTGTGTAATGATCATTGTATATAATGACATTGTGTAATGATTTTTTTATATAATGATATTATGTAATGATTTTTGTATATAATGACATAGTGTAATGATTTTGTATATAATGACATTGTGTAATGATCATTGTATATAATTACATTGTGTAATGATCATTGTATATAATGACATTGTGTAATGATCATTGTATATAATGACATTGTGTAATGATTATTGTATATAATGACATTGTGTAATGATTTTTGTATATAATGACATTGTGTAATGATTTTTGTATATAATGACATTATGTAATGATTTTTGTATATAATGACATTATGTAATGATTTTTGTATATGATGACAATGCTGCTAAGACACAAATGAAAAGCAACAGACTCAGTACAGAACCCGGATGTACTTCCACGTAAACATTAAAGCTGTAACTAAATGTGCTGTTAATTCTCAGATTATTTTGAGCATTTTTGTACATTGCTTCGAGGAATGCTATGGAAAGTAACGTCTGAGACTAAAGTGATGATCAGTGGTTGTAGCGTTGGAAGGTCCCATGAAAGATGAAAGCTCCCCTGCTCAGTTTGTGGAAAGGGAGGCGGGTGCAACTTATTTTTTGTGGTACTTTTAAACATTGGGTACACAAGAAGTGCAGTGGAACTACACGTAGGTTGAGAGAGGGTAACCAGTTTGTGTTCAAGAAGTGGAAGACAATGGAGATGGATGAGAACTCAGATGTGGAGAAAGTATATTTGGATGTCGAAACTATTGAGGTTGTTGAGAAGTTTTGTTACCTTGGTGTTACCATTGGAACACAGGGTGGAGCTGGTGCTAGTGTGATTACAAGAGTTAGGAATGGATGGAGTACTTCTGCCATTACTAACCAGCAGAGTGTTACCACTGTCGGCTGATGGAATAGTCTATCAGGCAATGTGTGTGCAGTACGATGAAGTCTGGAAGTGAAACATGGCCACTGAGTGTTCAGGGCATGTGTTGCATGGAAAGAAATAATATGAGAATGATACGATGGATGTGTAATGTGAGTCTTAAAGACAGGCTTAGATCTGATGACCTCAGATCTGATGACCTCAGATTAAATCTGGAAAGTATAGGGAGATGTATGCAGAACAGGAGACTGTTCGATGAAAACATGGGATGAAGTGATAAGAATCGACTTGGGAGAAAGAGGGATAAATAAAGACCTGAGATAGGCTAGTTTTGAAGTCAATTTCTAAAAGCCACCACCACCACTTTTGATGGTGGTGATGATGATGATGATGATGATGATGATGATGATGATGATGATGATGATGATGATGATGATGATGATGATTGCCATTTTTCATTGATTGATGAATTAGGATTGGGATAAAGGGCTGTCGTGGTTAGAGTTATGGTTAGGGTTAGGGTCGTATTTGAAACAAATTTAAACCCAGTAGATACTTTTTAATGTCCACTGGGGCATATCATCCCAATGGTAGTGGAATGGCTAAGGGGTGTGTTTTTGATGTATTTAGGTAAAAAACGCCAACGCTTACCTTAAAGATGTTATGTCGGTTAATAATTTCCCAGAGCCATTGGAAGACTTCGCAAATATTCTTCATGAAATCTCTTGTGCTGTTCGCTTTGGAGATATCAACAAATCGGCTGTATCCAGTTATTGAACAGAACATAAGAGTCACTCCGTCAATTGTCTAGAAATGAAATAACAAAGTGGTACAATAATATCGTGGGGTTTGCGTTCGAACAAAACGTCCAGAGAATGAAAATTTTTTTTTGAACAAATGTAGTGCAATACTAACATAGGGTCTGTGTTCGCGCCGGGCGTCCATAGAATTCACGGCAGCAATGTACAACAGACGAAGGATACAACTGTGGAATTTCCACGGGTCCCGCTTCTATATTTCTAAAGTCTCAATTAAGTCACCGTAAATTTTCCTCTCGTGTAAAGTAATTAAACCTAAGGATTTCAACCTATTTTTATAATCGAGATCCTTTATTCTTTTATTAATTCAATCATTTTTATATATATATATATATTCTCTAATCTATATAATAATATGCTAAGGCATTTCGTGTTTGCATGTACTTTATCACCTTTCACACATACTGAAGAAATGAGATTGTCCGATCAGCAAAGATAGTGATTGGTGATTAACCTTATATCGCTAAGGTAAATAATTCCGACTTTACCCATTTTAAAATGAATTGTTCCAAAATCGAATTCTATCGTCCCATCAACTAAAGCAAATAAATGAGCAAGCATATGGTTGGGGAAGGGGTGGGGGTAATCCAAGCAACCACTTAAGCAAAAGGATTTTTTTTTAATGTTATAATCTACTTGCTAATCTATTACAAAAAGCAATTTTTTAATAGTCTAAGAAATAAAATAACAAGTTTGAAGAAAATCTGAATGGCTATGCTATGGATAGATGACCTCAAGAAATAAATCATAATTATTTAAAAAGTACATTAGCACTGAGGATCTTCTTGTTCGGTACAGTAAGCTACTTAACTGGTCAAGGTATAAAAATAATGTTCATAATCCATATAATTAAATCATTTTGTTTTTTGTCATTTAAAAAAACTTTCATTTTGCCCTAAATGCAAGTGTAAATAAACAAGAATCATTTGTTTAAATAATTCCACGTAACTGTTTTATCCGTTTGCAATTATGTCTTTAACAATTATCTTTTTTGTTTAATATTAATACCATAAAGCTATGTTTTAAATCAAGGGAGGCGCGAGAGCGCTCTATCCCTTCATAGACTTCAAAAATGGCCTATGCTGGAAATCTCATTTCTTTGATCAATCATAACTCAAAAACCAGTTAACCAAATTAGTTAAAACTTTGCACAAATTTTTTATTTGATAGGTTCTATAAGTGTGTAGAATTTCAGCATCATTAGTCAAGGCAACCCAGACATCCCGAAAGTTCAATCATGAAATCTGTGTGTACGTACATACGTATGTGTCACCCTGTATCTCATCAACTATTTGATGGATTCAGCTGATTTTTGGCAGAGATAGAGGTTCTAGGGTCTAGTTGATGGCATTTTAATTTCAGTTTAACATATACCTTAGTTTTCCAGAAAATTCCAAAAAACCTCATGAGCAGGCATTGTATTGGGGCATAGCCTTTATAAAAGTAGTGACATTCCATGATAAATGCCAGTATACTGAAATCACATGCCCTTAATAGGTTTAAGATGAAAATTCATATACACTAAATGTACAAAAGCAAGGAAATTCCCAAATTTTTACACTTTTATTGTTATTAATTAAGGGTATGACTATATATCAACCAAACCATTTCATTATCACATCACTACAGTATAAATCTCTATGCATGAGTGGATGAAGTGTGTGAGGTGCGCTGAAGAAAAATTCCTACAAGTAAAATACATAGCCCTGTTGTGATCGAATACCCTTAGTGACAATAAAAGTGTAAAAATTTGGGAATTGCCTTGCTTTTGTACATTTAGTGTATATGAATTTTCATCTTAACCCTATTAAGGGCATATGATTTCAGTATACTGGCATTTTTCATGGAATGTCTCTTAAGTCATAAAAACGCCATGATTTTGTTTTATTGATTTGAAGAATATTGAGCTGACAATTATTTTACGGTAAGAAAAAAGATAATCAAATTATGTTTCATAGAAACAACCACAGGCAATTTTTATATATAAAAATAACAATTTTACATATACAATGCACAATGCATGACAAAGTCTCAACGGTACGGTCACGTTGCCCACTGTCAGTCAGCCGAAATGCTCCAAAGTCTGTCCCACGTTGACGTTGATGGCCAAAACACATGTGGTAAGCTGCTTAAGGCATGAAGGAGATCAGTTGATGACGACCTGATTTTGGCGGGTGGCACAAGCGAAATGGCAACAGACAGGAAAAGTCGGAAGTCATTCACAAAACGACAAGAAGACGAAAAAAATGAAAATAATAAAATAATAATTATTACAGTCAATGCACAATCGTAATTATTTGGCATTTTGATTAATAATCTTTATGTCAACTTAAAAAATAAATAAAATCTCACAAAATATGCAATATGAATATACAGATAAAAATCTCCTAAATATTTCATCCAATAGCCCCCCCAAAATATTCTTGTAAGTTCATTTTTTTTTTCATTTCTAAATTCATTAAATTTATTTTTAAAATGATTTGCATTACAGCTACTTTTAACCTGATTAGTCATTTCTTCCAAAAATATATTACTCTATTAGAAAAAAAATCTACATGTTATTCAAATTAGTAGTTAGTGTTCAGTTGTATGACCAGTTGATCTCAAATAGAAAAATGATATAGAAACCTAGAAAGTTGGTTTATAAGCAGTCTGGGACGTTCCATTATGTTTAGATGGGCAAATCAATTTTCTGGGTCCTGATTGGTTGTTAGTCCATGAGCGGATAATTCAATATTTAAATATTGCTTCATTAAAGCAAAACTTTTCCAATCAACTATTTGAAGCTCTTTATGCCGACAATGTCAATTGCATTCTACATAATGTAGAACTGTCACACATAAGTTTGAAATAGCATTTTCGTTGGTTTGTCACACATACGTTTGAAATAACATTTTCGTTGGTTTGTCACACATAAGTTTGAAATAGCATTTTCGTTGGTTTGTCACACATAAGTTTGAAATAGCATTTTCGTTGGTTTGTCACACATAAGTTTGAAATAACATTTTCGTTGGTTTGTCACACATAAGTTTGAAATAGCATTTTCGTGAATTTGTCATTCATAAGTTTGAAATAGAATTTTTGTCTGTTTGCATCCTTAAGTTTGAAATAGAATTTTTGTCTGTTTGTCATCCATAACTTTAAAATAGCATTTTTGTCAGTCTGTCATCCATAAGTTTGAAATAGCATTTTCGTTGGTTTGTCACACATAAGTTTGAAATAGCATTTTCGTGAATTTGTCATCCATAAGTTTGAAATAGAATTTTTGTCTGTTTGCATCCATAAGTTTGAAATAGAATTTTTGTCTGTTTGCATCCATAAGTTTGAAATAGAATTTTTGTCTGTTTGCATCCATAAGTTTGAAATAGAATTTTTGTCGGTCTGTCATCCATAACTTTAAAATAGCATTTTTGTCTGTTTGCATCCATAAGTTTGAAATAGAATTTTTGTCTGTTTGCATCCATAAGTTTGAAATAGAATTTTTGTCTGTTTGTCATCCATAACTTTAAAATAGCATTTTTGTCAGTCTGTCATCCATAAGTTTGAAATAGCATTTTCGTTGGTTTGTCACACATAAGTTTGAAATAGCATTTTCGTGAATTTGTCATCCATAAGTTTGAAATAGAATTTTTGTCTGTTTGCATCCATAAGTTTGAAAAAGAATTTTTGTCTGTTTGCATCCATAAGTTTGAAATAGAATTTTTGTCTGTTTGCATCCATAAGTTTGAAATAGAATTTTTGTCTGTTTGCATCCATAAGTTTGAAATAGAATTTTTGTCGGTCTGTCATCCATAACTTTAAAATAGCATTTTTGTCTGTTTGCATCCATAAGTTTGAAATAGAATTTTTGTCTGTTTGCATCCATAAGTTTGAAATAGAATTTTTGTCGGTCTGTCATCCATAAGTTTGAAATAACATTTTTGTCGGTCTGTCATCCATAAGTTTGAAATAGCATTTTCGTTGGCCTGTCACACATATGTAAAAAATAATCGTTCTTTCTCACCTGCCACGTTTCCTCTGGATTTTTCCCGTCTTCCAACTGAATGCCAATATTTTTCGGAATCACAGAATACAGCAAATCTCGACTGGCTTGTTGATATACTTTAGCTTTCTTTTTCACGATATTGGTTTCTGTGATTTTCTGGATTGTCTACAAAAATGAAACAATAAAAAAAACAACAATCTTATAAACCGACAGAAAAAAACAGAGAAAAAGAATACTTGCGACATTTCAATTTTTCTAGAAATATAAAAACGTTCGAAGGAATTGGTTCAGTGTGAAACTTTTGAAATGACGATTTTATTTGATTTATATTTCGTGATTTATTAAGCCCAGATTTGAGAGCTTTGCAGATTGTGTTACCTGTACTCCCAGGTCCACTCTGACCCGGAGTGGTAGTACAGAGTGACACCCCAAAAATGCCGCCCATCAAATCGTTAATAAAATTTATAATCCGTTTTGTAATCCAATCATATTTGGTATAAATAAATTTCAGTCTATTCTTGACTTGCCCACCAAGTTTCACTCACAGATATCCAACAGTCTTCCAATGATAAGCGCATCTGGATACGATATGTAAATTTGTCAATAACTCTGACACAGTCTTTTTTTAGCGCCGCCCTGATTTTGGATGCGACGCCTTTCTTCAGTTCAGAAACAGTCTGCAGATTGTTGTGATAGACATTATGTTTAAGATAACCCCCAGATAAAAAAAACATTCGGGTGATTAAGATTCTGTGAAGGCAAAGCCAATTCAGGATTTTTTTTGGTGGCTTTCGAATTGTAAACTGTTTTGGCCATTTCCAGGACTCTCCGTCAAAGTACTGAAATCCTTTGGATGCCCATTCATAACAAGTACCCAACGGACTTTGTTCTATCCCCATTCAATGAATACGACGACGTGCAAAATCGTCTGTAACTCTGACACCCCCCCTCTCTCTTGCCACTGCCCTGCTTTGGGCTGTGATGGCCATCTTCAGTGCAAGAATAGACTGCTGATTCTTTTGACCTACATAATCTTTGAAATAACAACCCCACAGAAAAATATCAGAGGAGAGGGGACGGGCGGTTTTGATTCGGTGAATGTGAAGACGATTCAGGATGACACCTCCTACTAATAAAGTGTCTCCCCATATCATTGAACAGCGATAAAAAAGAAACTGTTGGACATTCATATATGAAACTAAACAGAACTTCCATGAGCAAAGTTTCTTTCCAAGAACTACCCGTCTGTGGAACACAATACCACGGGGTTACTTTCCAGCTGTCTACAACATGGTCGTTTTCAAGTCCAATATTAACAAGTTCTTGTTGAGCCATCTTTTTTAATAATCAAATTCTGCCCAGTTTCAACCAGCGTTACCAATCCTCACGGCGTTGTCTCGCCATTCCCCTGAAAAACTCATGAACCCTTATCTATCCTCGATTGGCCTTTTGGTCTTGATAAGCGGTGACTCGTTAGTACAAAAAAAAAACCTTGGTGGACAAGTGAGGCATAGATTGAAGTTTATCTATACCAAATATAGTAAGATTGCACAAAGGATTTTGAAATTCATTCGTTGAATTTTTTTTTGGGGGGGGGAGAGGGGAGTCACACTATATAAAGACGTTCATAAGAATATCTGTCTACATTGAAAGAATTGGTTCTTTGATTTATATTTTTTGGTTAGTACAGCCCTTTTGGGGAGTATGGAATAACCCCTAAGTTTCCACTACTCCCAGGTCCATTCTGACCTGGAGGAGAGGTAGTACCTGTCAAGGCCCCCATCTGTGGTTTAAATAGAAGCTATCCTTTACAGACTATTAGTTTACAAAATAATCGTCTTACAAACCAATCGTCTACAAAATATATGTATGGTTTTCCAACTCCCTTTCTTACCTTCTCATGTCTACTGTAAATATTTTTTTATAATCTGCTATTCGCCAAATAGCCCAAGAGGTCAATATTAGTACAGGGTCTGTGGAAACTATCATTCATGACCATTTGCATATGCATAAGGTGTCTGCCAGATGGATTCCCAGGTTGCTCACACCTTTCCAGAAGCAAGAACGCGTCGAGTGCTCGAGGATGAATTGGGAGATGTGCCAAGAAGATGAGTGAAAGTTTTTCAAAAGACTGATTACACAGGATGAAACTTGGGTCCATCACTATGATCCAGAGACCAAAGCCCAGTCAATGCAGTGGAAGCACTTGAACTCACCACCTCCAAAGAAGGCAGGGGTGCAGCCCTCCGCTGGCAAGGTCATGCTCACAGTCTTCTGGGACCAAGACGGAGTAGTGATGACAGATTTCCTTGCAAAGGGTACCACAATTACAGGAACCTATTACGCTTCACTTTTGATGAAATTAAGAGAAGCTATCAAAATGAAGATGCGGGGCAAGATCAGCAACGGTATCCTCCTCCTGCAGGACAACGATCAGAAGCACGGGTGCGTGGTTATGAAATCCTCCCCCATCCGCCTTACTCTCCTGACCTTGCACCCTCTGACTTTCATTTCTTCCTAGCCATGAAGTTGTTTTTGAAAGAAAAGCGTTTCCCAGATGATGCAGCCTTGATTTCTGAAGTTACGGCGTGGTTGGAGGACCAACCAGATGTGTTCTACAAAAACGGTGTCCAGAGTTGCATCAAACGATGGGAGAAATGCATAACTCTGGATGATTCTTATGTAGAGAAAGACTAATAACTGTGCCAAGTTTCATTAATCTACTGCTATGGGAAATGGGTCAGGGGCATTACTTATTGAACGCCTCTCGTAGCGCCACAGGATAAAATTGTATTACGTTAAGCATTTTAAAATGTTGTTACTGGTTTTGTGCGTAATATCAAATTATATATATATATATATATATATATATATATATATATATATAGAGAGAGAGAGAGAGAGAGAGAGAGAGAGAGGGAGAAAGGGGGGGGAGAAAAGGAGAGGGGGGGGTAAAGAAGAGGCAGACAGAGACAACCAACTAGATTGGTACACAATGTAACTAAAACACTCAATTGAACAATATTAGTAATTTTCCTCAGAATTATATTCCAGTCCCAATAATAAAAGAAAATGTCATATCTTCATCAATTCAATTTCGACCATATAACACACACAATTAAAATTAAAATAATCCATAACTTACCTTATCAAGAGTTAGTTCCATGTTGGATGCATGTTGATGTCCAACTAGAATCATATCACGGCTGTTGTCAGTCATACTTAAGTCATTTAAATACAATCCTTTCATCTCTAAATCTTCCAAGTTCTCAACTCTGTGGAAAGCAATAAATTATTTTAACATTACAAAAACGGAAGTAAAGATAGAAAAAAAGGCTCAAAATTTTTATGCATATTTACTGAATTTAGTAAACACTACTCTTAAAAAAAGTCCGGATATGAGGAGTTGGTAGAAAAAGCCCGGATATGAGGAGTTGATAAAAAAAATTCCTGATATGTTAGTAAAAAATGTGCCAGTATAATAGAAAGAAAAGCTCAGAATTTTGATAAATATTTTTTTAATTCAGTAGACACTACTCTTAAAAAAAAGTCCGGATATGAAAGGGTTGGTAAAAACAGTCCGGATACGAGAAGTTGGTAGAAAAAGTCCGGATATGAGGAGTTGATAAAAAGAAAGTTCGGATATGAGAAGTCGAAAAAAAAAAGTCCTGATATGTTAGTAAAAAATGTGCCAATATGTTAGAAAGAAAGGCTCAGAATTTTTATACATATTTATTGAATTCAGTAGACACTACTCTTAATGAGGTAATATTTCACCAATTAGAATAAATAAGATCTAAGGAAATTTTACATTTGTTTCTGTTTTTGCAACGGGAATATTTTACAATAATCAGCAGAGTCGCGCACGGGGTCCAAAAAAGAACGAAAAAGGGTTTAAAAACATAAATTTGCAACAAGTAAAGTTGACCTATGTCGAGAATAGACATTTTTCTACTTACTTATGTAATTTGTTTGTATTTTTACGTAGTATAAATGGGTTTTTATTAGATGTAAAAAAAAGATTTTTGTTCTTTTTTTTTACATCTAATTTGCCAAAAAAGAAGATGGCCGCCCGCCCTCAATAGCAATACGTAGCCCCTCTTAAATCAGCCACCTTGTTTCGTGCGATGTTCGTGTGGCGAATACTTAAATTTCAAATAAATAGCAATTGAAACGGGTTAAAAATCTTTTTAATAGTTGGAAAAGACACAGGTAAGTTTGAAAATAACTTTTATCGCCTACAGTTACTTTTATTTGTTGAATATTTGTTTTTTGAGCGTTTTTACTCTGCTGATTATTGTAAAAGATTCCCGAAAAATGTATTTAATATGTTTTGATACTTGAGATATTTCAATTTAACTAAGGATGCAATTCAAATAAATTCCATCAATGAATCGCTGTTGTAAGATGATTTCTCCTCTTCTAATAGGGAGTAAATAAACGTTTAGTTTGAAATTCTGTATTGGTTCTCGAATTCGGTATAAAGATTCACAAGTTCGAAAAGATACACTTGAAAAAGGTTGGAGGTTACATCGGCCGAAACGTTGTGAATATAAAAACCAAGATGAGGATAGTAGTCCGAATAGTCCAAATAATCTAAAATTATCGATTCCGAAACGATATTCATAGAGATTTTGTAAAAAATTAAAGCATATAATTTTTCTTTAAAAAAATCTCGTGGAGGGGGGAGGGGCTTCCACGAGATTTTTTAACGTTGCCCGGGCGTTGTACTGCCCATTTTGGGAACCCCTAAGTTATACTTACAGAGGTACGCAGAGGAATGCAATCATTTCATTCGAAGGAAGTTTTAACATCTGTCCTCGTAGAATCATCTGAACCGGATCCGATGTCTCTCGTGACTCTTTGGGTAAAACGCAACATTGCAATTCAAACACCACGTGATTATGATAAGAAATCTGAAAATAAATGAATAAATATATAAATAAATATATAAATAAATAAAAAATGAAAAATTTTAAAAATAAATAAATACATAAATAAATATATAAATTTATGAATAAATATATAAAAAAATAAAAAAATAAATAAACATAAATAAATATATAAATAAATATATAAATAAATAAATAAATAATTTTTTTTGATCCGGAGGGGGGGGGGGGATAGCAACCTATTTATTCCGAATACCGCATCGCAAAGAAAGACTGCGCTATTTTCGTACGCCAGGCGTGACTTAAATAGCTGATACTGTGTACATGTAAGTGATCTAAACCAATATCCAGACACCTATAGAAATGCTCAAAGTCGCATTAGAATTAGCAGCACATTTAGTTACAGCTTTAATGTTAAAGTAAGATTAAGAGAATAATTCATAAGCAAAGTACCACTGGTGTTATATTTATCCTGAGACAAATGCAAGAGAAGTACCTTGGTAAAAAGAAGAACCTGGATAAAGGTTTTGAGAGTATCAAGAAATGGTTTCTGGTAAACTTTGCGTAAACTAGAGGAAAGCGAGTTGTTGGTGACGGTCGTTCAAGAAATGTACAGAAATGCTTAAAGTCGCATTAGAATTAACAGCACAGTTAGTTACAGCTTTAATGTTAAAGTAGGAGTGAATCAGGGCTCTGTACTGAATCCATTGCTTTTCATTTGGGTCTTTAATGATAAAATAGGAGTACATCAGGGCAGTGTACTGAATCCATTGCTTTTCATTTTGGGTCTTTAATGATGAAATAGGAGTACATCAGGGCAGTGTACTGAATCCATTGCTTTTCATTTGGGTCTTAAAAGCGTTGTCCAGGGAGTTTCATTATGCTGATGATTTAATGCTTGGCCGTAAAAAACAATGGAACGTTAAGTTAAAGACTTGGAAGAATCTTATGGAAAGTAAAGGTCTGAGAGTGAATGTTATCAAAACCAAAGTGATGATCAGTGATTGTAGTCGTGAAAAGCTTCACAAAAGAGAGGAAAGTTCCCCTGCTCAGTTTGTGGAAACGCAGTCGGGTGCAACTCAATTTTTTTGTGATATCATTCATCTCCATGCAACGCATGTCCTCAACCCTCACTGACCAAGTTTCACTTCCATACATCATCATACTGAGTACACATGCATGACAGGCTTTTCTCTTGGTCGACAGTGGTGACGCTCTGCTTGTTGGTAATGACAGAAGTTTCCTGAACTTACTCCACCAACTTTCAACCCTAACAAGCACACTAGCATCTTCTTCACCCTGTGCTCCAATGGTAGCACCAAGGGAACAAAACTTTTGGACAACCTCAATAGATTCACCATCCAGATATACTTTCTCCACATCACATATACAAAATGTAACAAATCTAATAAATAAAATAAAGTCAGCCGGATCTTTTTACTTTAGACCTAAATCGCTTCCATCCTAAAATATCAACATTTCATTCTGAATAGCCATTTCCTTTTCTTTATCGTTGGTCCATGCTGTTAAAAAAAATTGTAATTCAATTTAATTTCCCTGCAAATACAATTATTCCTGCTCTGAATATTTTTCACAGGGAAGCCATCACGTGATACACCATTCGTAAATGGTGTCTTTATTTCTAAGCATAACTCAAATAATGTAAGAGAGATCATTTACATTTTAACTTGAAGAGTATAATAGGAGCTATCGACTTTACACAAGTATTTCTTTTTCTATCTCTTTGTGTCCTTTTCCATTCATCGTTTGGTTTGGCTGTTTTGTTTTACGGCATGTCAACCCTTTTCAAGTTATTTAATGCCGAATCCAGTCACTTTGGTAAAAGTTCTTATGATTCAAGTTTTTTATATCTTCAAATATTTATTCATGGTGTTTTGTTTGGTTGTTTTTTGTAGAGAAAAATTGTTGTTTTTGTTTTTGCCTTTGCAGAACATGATTGAGTTTCGCAAAGAGAAAGGGAAAAAAAACATCAATGTTTGGTGTAGTTTTGGTCCAGGAAGCTAGTAATTTCAGACAGCCTGATCTGGTAGCACCAGGTTTTCCATTCATTGTGTGTTTCTCGCCTATACGTGACTTACACCTTACTATTTTTTTATATTCAATATTAATCTAATATTTGTTGAAATGAAAAGCTATACAAACTAAAATGTTATTTCTTGTTGTGTATAACTTTAAAATTATGCAAAATAAATAAATAAATAAATGAATAAAATGACATTACATCCCGGGCAACGCCGGGTAGATACAGCTCGTGATTAAATAAAAAGGTAGTAAAAACGAAAAGCAACTTACATCATCGTAGGTAAATTTGACTGAAAGTGGTCTTCGAAGGGTGAAGATTGTGGCCATCTCTTCACCCTTTAGGGGCTGTTCTCCAAATAAGAACTGAAGGTTTTTGCCAACCTGTCGGATTTTCAAATCTTTATCAAAAACTAAAGACATCGGGAATACCTGAAGGAAAAATGTTGCCCCAAAAAGGAAAAAGAAAAATTGTTTGAAAAATTAAAACGTACATTCTACACTGTAATTAATAACATCATCAATAAAGTGGGTTGGGGTTGGGGTTGGGGTTGAGGTTGGGGTTGGGGTTAGGGTTAGGGTTGGGGTTAGGGTTGTATCTATAGAAGTTTCATTTAGTTGTAGTACAGCTAGCTGAGAGTCAGTGTGTAGATTTAATTATGAGCAGAAATAAATCCAAGAATAATGAATAAAAAAACAAATTACAATGAATCTACAAAGGAAATAAAATAAATGTTTCAACCGATTTTGCTTTTAAGGTCATTAATGAAAAATGTCTCCATAATCCTAATCTTCCTGACTGGAATAAATACTTTTTTAATTGAAGCGAAGTAAATAGAAGCTTTATTCTTCTTTTTATTAACTCCCCTCATTTAGATAGGGTGTGACACAAGGTCAATGTAATGCGAGGCACCCAGCATCTTTCGACATTTAAGAAAAGATAATCTTAGAATAACTTACCTCAAAGAAAAGTGTTGACGGAATATCAGGAAACGTATAATCTTCAAGCGGGGTAATCTGTTGGTGAAGAAATGGCGAATTGTCAAAATTCAGCCGATATTCAATTTGACAGCCGCTTTCTGAATCTTTTATGGCTAGAACTTTTGTATCCAATTCCACGCGGAACATTTTGGCACATTCCTGTAATTGTCCGATGACATACTCGACAAAGCCACATCTGTGCGACGTGTAGCAGAGGACGCAACCATTAACGTCTTCCGATTTCACAATAAACGTCGGACTCATCATTTTGGGATAGCTGAATCGGATTGTCTCGTGTAGGTTGTTGATCTCGTGCAGGAAGTCGCGGAAGTAGCGTCCGGAAAGCATAAGAATCTGATCGTACTTGTACGTCGCGCAGAACTTAAAGAAGCATTTTCCAAAGTAGCACATGTAGCCCTCGGGAGATTTGTCTTGGATCACTTCGCTGCACCCTTGTGCCAGTTTCACCATCAGTTCATTATCATACATGGCGTGTGTCGTAAATGCTGTCCCTTCTTCCAGGTTGGCATGCGATAGAATTTTCTTCCATATGGCGCCACCGTATTCACGATTTACAAAATGCTCGATGCTTAAAAACAGAAGCCCATACATTTTTTGACACTGCAAAAGAAAGAAATTGAATTATTCGATAGTTATTATTATACTAAATATGAGCTAATCAAAGTTTGTACTTACGTGGTAGCTGAAAAGAAGACTGTACACCAAAGATTATGCAAATTCATCCAGTATTTATTAAATTAAAAATTAAAAAAACGATTTTATCTATTAGTCGCCATTTTTGTTAAATTTTTAGTTTTTCCGAAAAAAATGTTTGAGTTATCTCCCTTACCTAATCAGTAAGCTGAACTCGGTAAAAAATTGTCTAGCGATACGTAAGATCGTTTTTTCCTTTTTCTTATAATTTAATAAATACTTGATGAATTTGCGCAATTTTTTCTGAGCAATCTTATTTTCAGCTACCACGTAAGTACATAACAAAGTTTACACATTTCTGTAAATATTATCATGTCGTAACGAAACTAAAGAAGCACCGTTTTTTTCTTAAACTAGAGGAATACCCGTCCCAGGATGGGTAAAAGTTGCACTATTTTTATACCCCCTTACGAAGATTAAAATCAAGATGCTACTGAACCTTATGTCTAGAATAATTATTCCCATTTTCATCAAAATTCATTATATGATTTTGATTCTAGAAAATATCTCAAATTTAAGGCTAAGCTCAAGGGGTCTTACTACGAAATTGAAATTCAGAGAATCTTGCTTAATTGGTGTCAGAATAACTATGAATCAAATTTAATGCAAATCTGAAATATTTGAATTTTCAAATGGAAGGTTGTCCTTATTATAAAATGCTTCAAAGGAACTGAAATTGTTCTGATAGACGTTATCTTTGAGTTTGAGATAACCTCACAGATAAAAATCAGTGAAAGGTGTAAAGTCAGGCGATTGTGAAGCCCATACTGATGAGACGATCACCAAAGTGTCCCCCGCATATAAATGAACGCTGATACAAAAAGACTGTTGGATATTCCAAAACTTGATGGACAAATTATGCACAGATTGGTTCGATTGCAGAAAGAATTGTGGATTTCATTAACGATTCCATGGGTGCCATTTTGTTTTTTTGTGATCCTGTATTTATATTTTGATGAATAGATATTTGTATATTCATTGTTAAATGAAGACAATAACGGTTGGTATGAAGTAATTAATTAATTATAAGAGGTGTATGTAGTTTGCTTGAAGCATTGTTTATTAGTATATAGAAATGTGATACTTAGAAGGCAATACAATGCAGATATGGGACGTTTAAATTTAGATTAGATTTAAAATTTAACGAAAAAAAAAAAGAAAAGATTCTAAAAGCAAAAACAAATTTTTTTTTTAATTTTTAATAAAGGTAAATAGATGAATAAATAAATTAGATAAAAATAGATAAATAAAATATTTAAAAAAAAAAAGAAAAAAAAAAGAAAGTTTATTTTGTTTTTTGAATCTGGTTTGAAATTCAAATTTAACCGGTATTTTCTGCGAAACTGCATCCCACGGCCACCTTCATATGCACGCTTGAACTTGAGTTGAGCACGGTTCTAAAGAACGGAAGAGTTCCCAAAATATTATATCATACGGAGTTTCCACCAGACCATCTTGATACGGGTATTACATAACATTGTAACATTGTGTAGATAAACAGATATATGTGTGTTTGTGAAAAATAATAATAAATTAATAAATATATATATATATATGTGTATGTATACATTGTATTAAGGGTGAAACTATTTAATTTGTTCCACCATTATATGTCTTATTTGCTCCAACTTGTGTCTATCCGTCACACCTCTGCATTGTATTGCCTTCTAAGTATCACATTTCTAATTAATTATTCTTTTATGTATGAATTTTGCCATGTGTTTATTTTGTCAGTTAAATATGAACATTTTAACGGAAGGAAAAACATAATGTATAATGAACTATTAAATGTAAAAAAAAAACAGAGTCTAAGGAACGTTTCCCTTTGATTTGATTGATAAAAGTCAAATAAATCCCTTAGGCACGCTGGCATTGATGTTATGTGCTTCAGGCTTCTGCCCATCTATAAACATGCATGTGTGTATTCCTTATGTTGCATTACCGGTAAGATCCAACAAGAATGATAAAGAACGGAACGTATATAAAAAAACTTTGGTTTTCTTTATTTCCCATCACCGGATGGTTTACGCCGGCTACGCACACACATATAAAAAAACAACTTTTGACATACTTCTGTCTCATGAAAGTCTTTTTCTTGCTGAGGTCACAGACTTGGTTTACGCTAGAAACTCGTTCATATATACATCCGATTGGAAAGCAATTTGCTCTGCATTGTCTATCCGAGCGTGAACTGAAGCAATTGTTCCACAAGCACTTCCAGTTGTCTGTTTGATGAAATACAAGTCATGGGGATTCCTTCACGGTACCAACTTGCTTATCAGTCGCATTTTTAGTCAGCGGACACGAAAGCCTAACAGCGAGACTGGCTTGGGTACCATAGCCAATAAATCTTCATCGATGCCATAAACATCGGTTACTCCCATTCTGGTACTTCGATACTCCGATCACCAAGCGCTCCGGCTCTTCGCGTTTCTGAAACCGCCGTCTTTCAAGTCTCCTTGCACTGCGGAACCTTCTCCTTTTTAACAGTTATCAAGTCGCTTTCTTTCTTTCTCGACGTCCCACCACAATGGACTCGTCCACGATTCATTTTTGCCACTCTTCATTATCTTACGCTTACACAGGCTGTGATCGTAATGGCGACTGTCGCTGCTAGTTGTATGGCTTCTACAGGCTTTTCGTGTATGGAACACATTACTGTGGGACTGCTTCTCTGCTGTTTACAACTTCTTGTCTTCAAATCCAATATCTACAAACTATTGTCCTAAACTGCCCCATAAGTAATCAAATGCAGTTCAGACGATTAATCAATAGTAGTACTCCAATAGTGTTCCTCATCTTTCGGTTGACAAATCCAAAGTCGTTGTTCGATTTAGTCAGTGCTGTGACGGGACAATTTTCCCTTCAAATAAAACTATAATTCCAATTAAAAAACAGAGTGTATTTTTCTTTGGGGCTTACGATGGTACCGTTTTTTTTTAGGTTGAATAGCAGACTTGCAAAATTAGATTTTTACCCGGCCAAATCAAAACACAAGTTGTAAGTCAAATATGAAGATTTTAATGGAAAGAAAACAAACAAATATGGTGAACCTAATGTAGTATGAACTCTTAAATGCAAAAAAAAAAGTTTTCTTTTTTATTGGAGTGAGAAAAAGAAAGAAAAATGAATATAGAAATTAAATATGCATTAATTCAATTAATACTGGACTTTTTTCTTTTTTAGCCTGAGTATTATGCACTGATGAAGCCTCTTCGTAAATATTTGGTCAATTTTTATACCATTACTGTGTATATTTACGAAATGGGCAGAAACAATTGTTTTCAAATAAAACGTTTTCTTGAATGAAGTGTAATTTAAATATTTGTATCTTCATTTATTTGTATTTTTATAAATCTGTATAAACATGTGACAGCATATTTGTGTGTACTTATAAATATATATGTGTGTGTGTGTGCTTAGACACACACAAGTACACAAACACGAACACACAGACATATACGCGCATGCGCAAAACTAACAAAAGATTGGGCGGCTTTTGTTAAGATGAAACGACTTCAAAGCGTCTTTGTTCTTCACTCACCGCATACATCAGTGGAGTCTTTATGATCGACGTAATAGCGACCTGATAATTTTTTTAAAAATCATAAATAAATAAAAAAAACTTTTTTCCAACAATAAATTGATAAAGGTGTCAAATCTCTTATGAGTTAAGAAACGTGTCGGTCATAATGTTGTATATTACTGATGTGCTAAAAAAAAGAACGACGAACTCCCTCCCTGCTCCCTGTTTCACCGACAGTACCGACATACAGAGGTTTAAAACTAATGTAAACAGACATCTCGCTACGCTGCTCCCAACTTGGGGTGACACCCAAAACCTACACCCTAATGCTCAGCAACCCTTTACGACTACAGTGGCGTCATGTCTTGTTTGGGGTGAAATATGTTATATATATATATATATATATATATATATATATATATATATATATATATATATATATATATATATATAACGGTATATCTTTACTGTTCGTTTGTAGAATCAATGAGAGGGATAGAGAGTGCACGGAAGTTGATCTCTCGAATTCGCTAGCCTACCGCTTTCTGTCGATCCCAATTCGAGCCGGTTAATATAACACTTTTGGACACCGATGCATCCTCAACTGCTACACCTAATATCTGGTAATAGTATAGTTGCGGCTTCAGACAGATATATACCAACTCTCCATTAGTAATAGAAGTAATAGTATAGTTTGGCTTCAGACAGACAGATACCAAATCTCCATTAATAATAGATTAAAAAATAAGAATAAAAATGATGATATGGAGTGAAGGGCTGGAATTACAAGTAGACAATGGTTATCATTAATTCCTGGACAACACTGAGTGTGCTTTCTTGTAAACTGTATAGGTTATAATCTTGTATATTGTTGCTGCCCTTAAAAGAAGTGCAACAAAAATTCATGTATAAAAAATATAACAGTATATCTTTATTGTTCGGTTGCGATGAGAGTCGTCGAGGAGTAGAGGGTGCATGCGAGTTGACGGAAGTTGATCTCTTGAATTCGCTAGCCAGCAGCTTTCTGTTGATTGTTACACTCTACTTTCATTGGGACTATGCAAGCTTACACGCAATACAATAATAAAAAATAAGATCAAATCCGTGTGTGGCTCGAGAGTCCAGAGTTCTGATTTAAATGATAAAAGAACACAGAGGATTCTATCAAGACAGGAAAACATACTCTGT
This sequence comes from Sepiola atlantica, assembly GCA_963556195.1. Taxonomy (NCBI): domain Eukaryota; kingdom Metazoa; phylum Mollusca; class Cephalopoda; order Sepiida; family Sepiolidae; genus Sepiola; species Sepiola atlantica. The sequence goes on from OY744518.1 coordinate 137,973,655, forward strand.
GTGACACCTCCCCAGATGTGGTATTTCAATAGATTATTCTATGCAGACATTGGTTGACCTGAATCTCTGCTTTTTCAATCTCTGATCCATGTATGTAAATTGGTCGTTAAAAGCAAAAGGGCAAACAAATAAACAAACACAACAAAGGTTTATACACACATTAACTGTACGTCTGGTGCTACCAGATCAGGCTGTCTGAAGATACCGGCTTCCTGACTTAAAATGCACCAAACATTGGTGTTTTGTTTTTTTCTTTCTCTTTGCAAAACTCAATCATGTGCTGCAAAGCTAAAAATAAAAACAATATTTTTCCTCTACAAAAAAACTAAACCAAACCCCATAAATATATATTTGAAGATATAAAGTACTTGAAGCATAAAAAACTTTTACCAAAATGACCGGATTCGGCATTAAATAACCCAAAAAGGGTTGATATGCTGTAAAACCAAACACCATAAATAAATATTTGAAGATATAAAGAACTTGAAGCATGAAAACTTTTTACTAAAATGACCTGATTCGGTATTAAATAACCCAAAAAGGGTTGATATGCCATAAAACAATCAAACCAAACCCCATAAATAAATATTTGAAGATATAAAGAACTTGAACCGTAAGAATTTTTACCAAAATGACCGGATTCGGCATTAAATTATTTGAAAAGGATTGATATGCCGTAAAACAAAACAACTAAACCAAAACCAAAGAAACAGTGAAAAATAGGAATAGTGTTGCTAAAGAAATTGACTTTTGCGGTTTTGTGTCGAGGTTAAATGGACAAGTGTTCGCTAAAGTCTGAAATTATGTATAGATTATTTATCTGTGTATTAGTTCAGGTCAGCCCTTTTTCTAGAGACAACTAAACGTCGTATAATTACAGGTACCATCTGGTTCTCTCGGTGTCCAACATGGTTCTTCTGCTGGTACTTCTTCAAAGTCGGGCGCTTTAATCTTGTCCTGAGTCGCCCTCTTTCGGCTGACTACTTAACCAAGGGGAGATAACCTATATATTTTCTATAAAATATGATCATGTTGTCACACGATTTAACCTGTTGGACCCTAACCTGAACGATGTAACAGTGATTTTGTGCCAGGGATGATAACACGGTTGACTTGGTTCTTGAATGGCTGAAAATACTTGCTTCGAAAAACCATTGAGTCACTCTATCCCAACGCTAAACAAAAATAGGCATTCGTAAGATGTGTTCATGCAGCCGAGCCATGACGAATCAACTTTTAATTAACGAAACGAAAATAAAATACAATAAACATTTATAACCAATAAAATTCATTCCAGAAGTTTTGAACTGGGAGCTGATCAAACCCGACTCACCCGAGGGAGGATCAAAGACTTGTCTAGACGAACGACACACAGTTCTACTTATTAGTCATCTTTTAGCCGGGGGGGGGGGGGGTCAACTCTAGTTTAATACAAAGGAACCAAAACAAAGGATGTGTTAGTATGTGAGATTATAGACACGTCGGGGTCACCAATTTTAGCTGGGGGGGGGGGGACAAACTCCACTTTAAGACAAAGACGTGAGCCAAACAAAGATATGTGGATCGGCCTGTGGAACCTTCTGCCACGACACAACACAAGTGAACAACGCAGTACCCAGACGGACAATAGTTCTATGTAGGAGAAAAACAGGAACAAAAAAATAATACATAGGGTTGAGTGAATGCAGACATGACGAAAACAAACTTTATCCCGGAGTTCGGTGATTCTTCTGCCATCGGCCTGGCAGAGAACGCATGATTACATCTTGTCTGGTTGGGAAACAATCTCGAACTGGAGTGTTCATGTCGATCAAGTGATCTGGCTTTAGCGAACGCATGTGAATCTCGTTACATGCAGACGCGCACCTGGTAAAGAAGTGATGACTATATAACCGCCAAGCCGAATCACAACTCACACAGATCGACAGAAAATAGTTCGTTCATGTAAGCTGCTACAGATACAATCTCACAGAACATATAATAAGAATATACCTATCATATTCTCTTAAATATTTCATCAGACAGTCCCCAATAATGTCATTGGCAGTTCATTAGTTTACCATCATTTCTGAATTCGTCCAGTTTTTTTCTACTACTATTTTGAACTTTATTACGTAACTAGAACAGTACTAGTAAAATTTAATTCCGCGAACAGAAAACGTTTGCACCACTTTTATGTCCCCTTACGAAGATCAAGACCAAAATATAATTCTAATAAACCTCATGTCTAGAATACTTATTCCAACTTTGATTAAATTAGTATTAAAGTCATTTAGGACGTTTTCCATTTCTAAAAAAATGTCTAAAATTTAAGGCTTAAGCTTAAGGGGTCTTAAGAAGAAATTGAAATTCCGGGAATATTTTAAGAGTGAATCCTGTACATGCAAGTATATAAACATACCTAACTTTATAACGATACTAGAAGAATACCCGTCCCAGAATGGGTAAAATTAATTCTTCGAGCAGTAGTTTTGAAACACTTTTATGTCTCTTTACGAAGATTAAAATCAAGATATAATACTACTAAACCTTATGTCTATCCTTCTGCCATCGGTCTGGCAAAGAACGTAGGATCACAACTTGTCTGGTTCGAAAACCATCTCGAACTCCGCGATAAAGTTGTTTCGTCTTGTCTGCATTCACTCAACCCTATGTATTATTTTTATATTGTTTCTGTGTTTCTCCTACATAAAACTATTGCCTTTCTGTGTAATGAGTCATTCAATTGTGTTGCGTCGATCCACATTTCTTTGTTTGGCTCCCGTCTTTGTCTTAAACTGGAGTTTGCCTCCCCCCAGCTAAAATTGGTGACCACGACGTGTCTATAATCTCACATACTAATACATCCTCATATAGACTTTTACTGACACCAGAAGTTAACAGGGTGAAGATCAAAGAGACAGAAAAACAAAAAATATACACGGAACTCGCCAGAGAAGTGAAAGGAATATGGAATATAAAGAAAGTCAATATAATACCAATAATCATAGGAGCACTAGGAACAGTCCCCAAAAACTTGGAAAAAAGACTAGGAGAAAGTGGAATAAAACAAAAGACAGATGGCAATGATTAAAATAGCTGAACTTGTGAGGAAAATCCTTGAATGCAGAAACCAACCCACATAAACCATGAATGCTGAAGGCGCAATAGAAATAAAATAAAATAAATTTTAAAAATAGAAAGAAGACCAAGCAAACCAAAAGGTACTGAAACTGCAAGAAATATCATAAACTGTACACCACCCCAAATAAAAAGACCGAGGAGGGATAGCACTAACCAGATCTCCACTGGAAAAGTGCGGAGAGTACTGGGATCTTGCAAATCTCAAATGACCAATGATCGTTGACAGTGAGAAATCAATGGTAAGTGGCTGTTGCGATAACACAAAATCATTTGCAATTGTTATTGAAAGAGGCGGAGAGTACTGGAAATCTGAGAAGACTTGTTGTCACTCAGACTCCAGGGAACACCACCGGTTACTGTCAGTGAGCAATCACTGATGACAACCTGTGTAAGAACACCTATTGAATATTGCATAAGTAAATAACTTAAAAAAACAATAAAAGTCGAAACAGAAACAAAACAAAATATATAAAAGGAACATTACACGAATCCAAAAAAAACTGTCATACCCCCCCCCCCCCGCCCCTAAAAAAAAATATGGTGGAACCACACTAAATTGGTGTGAAGGGTCAAGGAGGATGGAAAAATGAGGAGGGAAAGCACCAACCAGACCTTCACTGGAACCTTGTGACTCAAATTCCTGAGAAGACCAACAGTCGGTACCAGCAAAAAAAATCAATGGTGAACGACAGTTGCAATAACACAAAAGGATTTGCAACAACTATCGAAAGAGGTGAAGAGTGCTGGAAATCTGGGAAGCCTTTTTGTCACCCAGATTCCAGGGAACACCATTTGTTATTGTTAGTGACCAATCACTGATAAGGTCTCATGTGAGAACTAGTGAGTAAATAAACAACAACAATAACAACAACAACAACAACAACAACAACAGCAACAACAACAACAAAAGCAACAACAATTAATAGCATTAACCTCGGTTGTTTAAATTTAATTAAAATTGGATATGTCTATTTTCTGTTTTGGGGCGGTGGGGGGGGGGGGGGGGTCTCACTCCATATCTCGCTTAGAAGGGGAGAACATATAGAGATTCGGCACATAGAGATGTGGGACCACTTCCATTGTCTTCTCTGGAGAATATTATACATATGATTTAAATTTCATCAAAATAGGATGTATTTCAGATTTTAAGGGAGGTTCTGCCCCCATAGTTCCATTATGGGGTGGGGGGGGGACACATAGAGATTCATGATCACTTTCATTGTCCTCCCCAGATAATTTTATACATATGATTTAAATCTCATCAAAATAGGATATATTTGAAATTTTATAAAACGGTCTGCCCCCTTTAGGGGGGGGGGGGTGCATGTAGAGATTAATGACCACTTCCATTGTTCCCCCCCTCCAGGAAAATTTTATAGATATGATTTAAATTTTATCAAAATAAGATATATTTTAAGTTTTAAGGGGGTTTTTTTTGCCCCCATAGCTCCCTTAGGGTGCATTTAGAGATTCAGGACCACTTCCATTCCCCCCCCCCCCCAAAAAAAAAATCTTGCACATATGATTTAAATTTCATAAAATAGGATATATTTGAGGTTTTAAGGGAGGTTCTGTCCCCATAGTTATTTTCGAGGGAAGGGAGGCACGTAGAGATTCATGACCACTTTCATTGTCCTCCCCAGAACATTTTATACATATGATTTAAATTTCATTAAAATAGGATATATTTGAAGTGTTAAGGTTTTTATTTTGTACCCATATCTTCCTTTAGAGGTGTACTTAGAGATTTGGGACCACTTCCATTATCTCTCCCCCTCCCCCCCCCCCCGGAACATTTTATGTGCAAATACATTTTTAGTTTCTATGTAGATTCTCGAACTTTCCTTTGTATAGGGAACGCACACACACACACACACACACACATATAGATTAGGAACAGCGTAAATAAGCTAACTAAGAATAAAAGAAAAGCGCACTGTACGCAGGGTTTTGTCTATATTCTTTCATGTACTGATGAGTCAACGCTTATCAAGGCCCAAAAGCCACTCAAGGATAAGGCTTAATGAGCTCGTGAGGATTGGTGACGATGGTTGAAACTGCGCAGAATTTGATTATTTAAGAGGACGGCTCAACAAGAATTTGTCAACATTGGACTTGAAAACGACCATGTTGTAGTCAGCTGGGAAGTAACCCCGTGGAATTGCGTTCCACAGACGGGCAATTCTTAAAAAGAAACTTTGTTCACGAAAGTTCCGTTTAGTTTTAGGTACGCAGAGAAAGAAAGGGAAATTATTGACAGTGGTTGTAGGTAGACGAGTTTTTGTTGTGAATGTTTTACTGCGGGGGGGGGGGGGGCAGAGATTGGAGCTCAATCGAGCACCTGCTATGAAAATAATGATAGAGTAGAGAAAGACTAGCAACGTCTCTTCTGTAAGAAAGAGGCTGTAAAAAAATTTTTTTTTTTTAATTGTGTGCGCGCATGCGCGCGTGTGCAGAACTGTGTAATGTAAATAACACAGTGTCATTTCTGACCTTAGGGCGGAAATGGTTAAGAGGTAATAGGAATCAAAATCAAAACGATATACTTCGCCTTCTTTCCTGGTTATTTCCATCCTGGATATAAAAACAGATTTCCGGCTATTAAAGAGGCAACGAACGGTCGGGTGTGGTCCGTGGGTTTAGAGTCTGCGCCAGCTGAGTGTTCGGCAAAATTACGCTCAAGAAAACAGACAGAGAAAATCAATGTTTACGGGATAATTGAACAGGATTGACGGCAGGTTTGTACCTGAGGAGTCCATGCCTCGCTTCACATGAACAGAGTCGAGAGACAGAAGTAAGAAAGAAAGAAAGAAAGAAGAAGAAGAAGAAGAAGAAGAAGAAGAAGAAGAAGAGAAAGAAGAAGTTATATAAATTTGTAGACATCTTTTTTTGTATAAAACTGAACATGCGAAAGAAGAAGGGTTAGAAAGAAATTATGTTTTGATGGAGGCGGGGGGGGGGGGGGTAACATTATACCTGGATCTAAATATAGAAAAATAATATATATATATATATATAATCCAGGCAAGGTAAACATCCACAGGATAGGAATCCAAAGAATTTCAACCGGGCTTATAAAAAGTGCTCAATATCAAATAGAGCTTTTACATATATGATTATTTTTATTCATACAGACATGTACAAAATCTGCGACATTGGCATGTCGATGTTATCGATCAACAGCTGTTATAAACTGAGATCTCATCAGGTAGAGTTAGAATCCGATCTTTACCTCAGATCATATTTGGAAAGAATGAAATGGAGAAAAAATAAAATAAAATAAAAATTTAAATTTGGAAAGTCACGTGGTTGGAACAGTTAAGAATCAAAATCGAAAAATCATGAAAGATGAAATGGGGAATAAAAGAAAAGAGAAGAAAAGGAAATTCCAAATTTGGAATTTCTTTTTCTTCCCTCATTTCTCCACATAGCTAAGAAAAAGTAGTTGCGCAGTTCCCAAGTTTCCGACGGCACCATCAGCCTGTGTCAGACCAAAAAGGTCAACAAGTACTTCTAACTTATCCAGGAACTGAGCAGGAAGCACAGGAACAGCCCGGAGTCAGCACACAGAAGGAAAGACGCCTGAGACGACTACGCTTCCATCATGGATGTGGCTAGTAATAATATCATTGATCCAGACATCATGTCCAATCTGTTCAACAGCAACTGCTCTATGGTTCAGAGACCTGGTTAACTACACTACCATGTCATCCAATGTGTGATCAAACACTGCATGACCAACGTCCAATGGGCTGACTGGGTCAGCAACGAGCAGCTGTGAGTGGCGACCAGGTGACAGATGCAGTCGATTCAACCAACAAAGGATAGTTGACTAATGGATGTGGAAGGTGACTGAGCCAATCGACATCAAACGCCGATCAGCAACACGATGGGAGGTGACGTGTCATCTGATTCACACGAAAGAAGAAGAAGCAACACGATGGCATGATTCACTGCATTAAGATCTGGGACAGAATTGGATGGGGCTGGCTCAAAGAAAAAAGTTGAAATGATCTTTATATCGAACTCGGGAACCTATACGGAATTTCGAACTGGACCCTTTATTTAAACCATGGGGGTAGACATAAACATTCCTAAGTTCGAAAAAAAATAACTACTGAAGAAGGTCGGAGGTTACATCGACCGAAAACGTTATGAAAATTACAACCAAGCTGAGAATAGTAGTCCGAATAATACAAATACAAAATATCAATCCTCATCTAAAAAATTGCAAAACAATTTAATATTTTTTATTGAATTTTTAAATTATACGAATTGAATTTATTTTGTAATTGCTGTAATATAATAAAAAAGAGTGTGATATTTGAGAGGAGGTTAGGGTTAGGGTTAGGGTTGAGGGGCCCAAAGAAACTAAAAACTTAGGGGTCCTGCCATGGGTGTATATGATACTGGCTACAAGCAACTTGAAACTTCTGACTACCAGCCTCTTAATCTAATAGAAGGCAAGAACTTTAATAAACAAAACAAAACAAAACAAATTCCTTTTCATCTTTGAAGCAACGAAGGCATAAATCTACCAAAAATATCAGCGATCATATTTCTTTCTGATATATTGACACGATTTATCGGAAGTTTGTGTCATATTTGGCACGCTCAAATGATCGCTCTTTTTCGTCATGAAACGTTTATGTGGATCAATTTAGAGCTTGAATTATTTTACCCTTTGACTTGACTTATTTGCATACTTCAGAGAGCTTCGTCACATGCTTGATAACAAACTTCCTCCACTTATCACGGTCTCGGGGCCAGTTTTTCAGCTATCAGGAGCAGCATGCCAGTCTCAACGCTTATCTGTTCGTCCCATCTCTTTGGTGGTCGTCCTCTTGATCTTCCTTCAATGAAATCATCTTTATCTGATTTCATTACATAGCTGAAGTCTGGTAGTCGGGAAACATGTTCAAAACCATGTTAATCTCTTTTTTTTTTTTAATAATGTTGTCGATGGATCTGTTAATATTAAGCCTCTTTCTGATATCCCCATTTCGAAAACATTGAGCTTCAATCCTTACTACAGGCGATGATAACTACAAATAAAATAATTAACACCTCTACGCAGTCATAGGTGACAGAACAAGAACAATCTACCCCATAAATTAAATAAAGGGTTAATCGCTTTTATCGAATAACGTTGTTTATAGATCTGTTAATATTAAACCTCTTTCTGATATCTGCATTTCTTTGTCTATCTCGCAAAGTTATTCCAAGAATAGTTATTATAAATTTAATTTCAAAGACATTGAGTTTCCTCTCATGCTCTGCGCCAGTATAATCCATGTTTTATTTGCATGTACAATAAAAACACTACTAAACCTTATGTCTAGAATCCTAGGAACTATCAATTCATTGTAAAATCTTAGCTTCAAGAATATTTTAAACCCCTTACAATCTGTGTAAAATAATTTTGTATAAGTTTGTATATAACATAACCTGAATTGGTGTTGTTCATACCAGGATACGTCCTCAACAATCAGTACAACAGGGTTTGGACCATTTTGAAGTATGATTCTGTGCAGTTCTAGGAGGTCCATCCTCCCAGGCTTTACTTTCTCTTTTTGAGAAGGGGTTAGTTTATTACTAATCGACTGAGGCACGCCTACCGGGGAATACTGTCGTGAGAGGGAGATAAATACAAGAAATTAAGTATTTTGATACATATGTAACTAGGATAAGACTTTTCGGGGTGGTGAGTGGTGTTATAGAACTATGGTGGACTAATTTTCCGATCCCAGCAGGTTATCCAGACAGCGACACATCACATACACAACTTGGGTTTAGTTGTGTAGATAACACATAGCAGTAGATCTCTCTTCTCATTTTTCGTTGTTGTATTCTTTTTAATAACAGCAGTTGTAAAAGTTAATACAAATAACACCGCATGATCATTTGGGTTTAACAGGATTCGATTTGCCTAACTGTGTGTCGGTCTCTTATAACTGCGATCAGAAGTGAGATTTGACGAAATGGCGTCAGACGTGTGAAAACTATGCAAACATAGTGTCAGGCAGAACACATCCACCTGTCTTGAAGCCCAATGCTAGAAAGAGGAAAAGCCTCATTTTGAAGCAAGTCTTTATGTACTTCCGAATAGAAGAGTGCATTCTCTTGTTACTCAGTATAATTCAAGGGGGATAATTCCTGAATACTATTGGTTTCACTCGTGCTTCTTCCACATCGATTTTTAAATTTTAGCATTTGTCTCGCACACTCTCACTACCAACCTAAAGCCCCACCCCACCTCTCATAGACTGTTTCCTTAACTCCACCACTCATCACTAAAATCCAAACTCCCATCCGGCAGATCAACCCTTTTGTACGTTATTTGATGCCAAAATATGATATCTATAGTAAACGATTCATCTCATTACATTTAAATTTCAGCATGTTGGTACTGTCGGAGAAACAAGAAGCAGGAAGGGAATCCCGAGGAAAAAAGCTATCAGAATAGAAAATCTTCTGTCATCTAGAGACCGCTACAATGAAAGGATAAGATTCACCAGCTAGTCGGGTGGATCAAAGGTATTTTCATTAAGGGGGTGCAAGTGCATTGTATAATTGAATACAACTTGCTTTTTTACTCATAGCTGGAGGGTGAAAATTGTGGGTTCATACCTTTCACGACAGTAGTAATGCATAAAAGACCACAATAGATCTGAATTAATTTGAACCCAGTATATCTGATTCCATGGGTCATGACAAGAATAAAAAGTAAAAACCCTTGTTTATTGAGGATCAAACTGACAACAAAATGTGTGGCTCAGGCTCTACAAAATTTGGCTCAAGCTCTACAAAATTTGGCTCAGGCTCTACAAAATTTGGCTCAAGCTCTACAAAATTTGGCTCAGGCTCTACAAAATTTGGCTCAAGCTCTACAAAATTTGGCTCAGGCTCTACAAAATTTGGCTCAAGCTCTACAAAATTAGGCTCAAGCTCTACAAAATTAGGCTAAAGCTGTACAAAATTTGGCTCAGGCTCGACAAAATTTGGCTCAAGCTCTACAAAGTTTGGCTCAGGCTCTACAAAATTTGGCTTAGGCTCTACAAAATTTGGCTCAAGCTCTACAAAAGTTGGCTCAGGCTATACAAAATTTGGCTCAGGCTCTACAAAATTTGGCTCAAGCTCTACAAAATTTGGCTTAGGCTCTGCAAAGTTTGGCTCAGGCTCTACAAAATTTGGTTCAGGCTCTGTAAAGTTAATTGATAATAAACAAGTGAGGTTAAGCAATTCCTTTTTTTAAGAATGTATCGATAGAAACGAGATGGCTGCTGTGAAATGCATCTGAGCTGATGATCAGCTATTTAATTGTCTTACAAAATAAGGAGTATCAATTTATAGACTGATGCAAATTATAATGAAAGGACATACGTTAATTGTAAAATGACTCATCCCCAAAATTAAATGGAGCAGCCACTTATATGATTTGTGTGAAATGCATCTTTGGCCGCAAATAGACATATGTAACGTAGCCTCTCTTATTTATTCTTTAATAGGGTTCCAAATGTGTAAGTCTATAATGTATTTTAAATGTTTATGCATGACATTGCCTCTTATTGTTATGTGTAACATAGTCATTATCTTTGTTATAACTCATTAAGATACCATGCATCAAAAAGAAACTGAAAATCTGGATTTACTTGGTATCTGTCAACAGTTGATCATCTAGTCATTTTCTTCAGTGGGCTAGAACCACAATGAAGACTCGTATTTACGTTGTTTAACTTTTATTCATATCTCTTATACTGATTTCGTTATGTACACTTAGGAGCAAAACACAGGATGTCCTCGTTTTTCAAAATCAAGTTAGCTCACCATACTTATCAAAATCTGTTTTCACCTTTGATAAAGCAACAAACACAGAAGTTTATTTTATAAATATTATCCACTGACTTTCATAAATCACAAACTGTCAAAACAATCCTGTTTTTAATTTCAGATGCAATCAAAATCTCACCCAAGGCATTTAAATTGCTGACCTAAATTTTTATAACCCACTTTCGTAACAAATACAGCTATCATCATCATCATATCGTTACTCGTTATAACATTAATATCATTATTCCTTCTATCCCTAGTATCATTACTTTCTCTATTGCGTTCCTTTCGCTATTAGCGTCTAACAATACTAGTCTCTATTTGGGCTAGGCGAATCTGACGTGTCTTAAATATATGAGATTGTTTGCAATCCTCAACGTAGATGAAAAAATTAACCTGTTTCTTATTTTGCTCGTGACCACTGATACTTTATTTCGCGTACTATTTGTTTTTATAGAACTCTTGCATTCTTAATTCAAAAGAAATATTGCAAATTGAGAGAAAAATAATAAATAATGTAGCTGTATAAATAGTAAGAGACTCTTGACCTTTCATGAATTGGTTAAGAGAAACACTCATTCCGTTGGTCAAACGTATCAGAAAATCAATGACCATGCATCATGCACTGCACACGAAAGGTTGTAATGGGGGATTCTATGTAAAATACTGCGTTACCAGCGCTATTAGCGTCTATCACGACTTGTCTCTATTTGCGCTGAGCGGAATCCGAAGTCTTTTTGCAATTCTGTAGTATTGTTACAAGGTGGCAATCAGCTATTAAATTGCCTAAAAAATGAAGGATATCAATTTATCAACTGATGCAAATTATGATAAAAAGACATATGTAGATGTAAGATAACCCCCGCCCCCCCCCCAAAAAAAATCAAAAGGTCCCTTATATGATTGCCAAGATAACAAAATGCTAACTTCAATATGATACCTATACTTATCTCTATATGAAGTTAGGTATATTTATATATTTGTATGTAAAGGATTCATTCCTAAACTAATTAACCGATCATTATGAATTTTGGAACACAGCTGATAGGCGTACAGGTGAGTAATGTGGGATATATTTAGTTTAATTTAGTTTCATGCAAAGGGGGTAAAAAGGGGGCAGAAGCTCTTCATGAAAATTCAGATCCGATTTTTGTGAAATTTTAACAATAGGTATTAAATATCAATTAATAAATAATCCCTAAATTTCACTTTCTGTGAAGTATTTTAAAGAGATTTTAGGGGCCATAATATGTGTGCAATCTCCAATTTGAAAATTCAAATATTTCAGATTTGCATTGAATTTGATCCATAGTCTTTAAGATTTTTAGATTTAAGTACTCCTGCATCCTGAGACACATGAGGCAGTCAAAGTTATTCATCGCATTCATAAAAATTTGAATTCCGCATAACTTTTGACTGTTTATAATATTTTACAGGGACAGGTCGCTAGCTTGAAGCCAAACCACTGAAAGTGGATAACTCTCCGGTAGATATTTACTTCCTTGCTTTCAAAGTAGAGCAAAAATTAAAAACACGACTCCATGCCGTAGTCATTAGACATCAATTAAGCAAGATTCCCTGAATGACAATTTCTTCTTAAGATCCCTTAAGCTTAAGCCGTTAATTTTAGACATTTTATAGAATCCAAAATCATGTAATAGATTTTTATGAAAATTGCAATAAGGATTCTAAACATAAGGTTTAGTAGTATTATATCTTGATTTTAATCTTCGTATGGGGACATTGAGACATACAAGTGGTGCAAAATTGTTCTGTTCGGAGAATTAATTTTACCCGTCCTGGGACGGGTATTCTTCTAGTACTAGTATATATATATATATATATATACACACACACATATATATATATATATATATATATATACACACACACACATATATATATATATATATATATATATATATATATAAAGATACTTTATATTATTTTTAATATCTTTGAAAAAAGACTTATAATAACATTGTTGATAAATTGCATAATAATTAACAACTGTGACAATCTTCTGGGGGTTGAAGGTTCAATCCTTACTACAGGCGATAACAGCTAAGAATAAGATAAACATTCATGACTGATGGAACGAGAACAATCTATCCCCATGGATTAAACAAGGGTTCAGGTCGAAATTCCATGTAGGTTCTTCCCAAGTTCGACATAAAGATTCCTAATTTCAAAAAGATGCACCTGAAGAAGGCCAGACGTTACATCGGCTGAAACGGTGTAAAAAAAAAACAACTACCAGCTGTACCTACTTGGCATAGTCCAGGAATGTAATTTTAGTTTAAATTTTTTCATTAATAAAAATTTAATGTGTAAGTTACGAAGAAATGAATAAAAAAGGTAAAAAAGTAAGGGAGATAACTAATCTTTTTACTTTTTGAGCTATATAGGTCATTATTATATATAGGTCATTATTTAAAATTGTTTCCATTATAATAATCTTACTTGCCGGAATAATTATTTTTGGAAAGAAACTGAAGCAAATTACACTTTTTAGTGTAAAGAACTGCAAGGATAATAAGTAAAACAATCGCTAGTCAGAATCAAATATCGATTCGTCAAATGCATTACTATTTAGATCTAACATGGAAAATCCGACCGACTTAAACTTATATATTAGAGAATAAGAATAGTAGTCTGAATAATTGAAATAATACAAATCATCAATCCTCATCTAAAAAAATTCTAAAACATAATACTTACCATTATTGAATTTTTTTTTGTTTACTTTCTAGAGTGAAGGTCCCACAATCATTTAGATGGTTTATGAATCACTTTTTATAGATTTTGGTGTTTAAAAGGAAAAGAGAGAGGCAGATTAACTCTACACCGTGTCTATTTGATCAGAAATCTGTTAACGGTGACAAAATGACACAGTGATGTAAGATGTTACTTTGAAGTTTACAGCCGCCATGATATTGCTTAGAAACTGAATCTGAATCGGATTCCTCTTGGTTTGCGATGTTTCTGTTTTCTTAATTTGCTGAAAGGCTCACGTTAGAATGTTTCATGGATGCCCCGCACATTTCTACAAAACAAAAAACAAAAGAGTTTTTAACTTTGAAGTTTGAAAAAATAGAAAAATAAGAACGATAAGGAAAATACAAACTTCAAGCTGCAGCTTAAGGTTAAAATTAGATGTGATAGAAAGAGATTGCATTCCATAGAATTCAACAAAATGCGGGTACAAATTGCAACGATGTGTCATCCAATCTATCCCTCAAGCTTCATCAGCAAACGATGAAACATCATATATCCCATGAATCCTGCAAGTTCCATTTTCGGTAGGCTCAAGCTCATTTATGTTTGTGAAAATCTATTATTATAATAAGGCTGAGTCCTTATCTACGTGCCTCCCCACGAGGGCAGAGTTAGACACAATGTCGGTTTTTAATGTGGGGAAAATCCAGCCCCCCCCCCAAATGGGTCAGTCTGGATTGGGACGAAAATAAAGATTGCCCCACCCTAGAAGGATTTATCCTTCACTGACCGAGGACAGAAAAGATGAAGTGTAGTATCAGAACAGATAATAATAAAGCTGAGTCAACATCCCCCTCTAACGTTAGACTAATTCTTTAATTTTATAATTTGTTAACTTTTTAAATCATCACCTTTCCAACTTTACAACTAATCATCCCAATAACAGCGCATTTTCCCCTGCGCACCTACTAACTTTATTAACCCATAATAGTTAACATAAATTGAGAACTAACATTACTCTTCCCCAATCCACTAATTCTGAACCTCCTCTACTCCAACACTCTAACTCCTATACCCCTTTTTCATTTATTAGCTAACCCCTCTTACATACTTACCCATTGCCTCTCTTATCTCCCTTAGCATACAATCCATCGACTCTGTGAACGCAGTGCTCTACCGACAATCCTTTTCTCATAGATTCCATAACTCTCACCTTTAAACTGGTCTCCCCGGTTACTTCTATAATGGCCCATTTCCCCCCCCCCTTAAATCTATCTGTAATTTCAATACTCCATGTTATCACTTCGGTTGCATAATCAACCCAATCCCACCCCATAATCCTTATACTTAAACCCTCTTGATGCAAACACATTAACGCCGCTCCCAATCCTAACTTCAGTAATATATTAAAGTATCTTAATTAGTTACGCCTATAATATTTAACTAACTGTGAAATCTATAATTTTTTTAAACATTAAACTCTGAAATACTATAAATGTCCGGATAATTACATCTTAAACACGTAAATTCCAGATTCCCAACCGTCTGAGCCTTAATTCCCAATTTGAACCCTTTTAAACTTTCTGAATTATATAATTTTTTCTCTAAAATGATACGTTTAAATACAAGGACCCCCCCCCGAACTGTTTACTTATTGACCAGAAATACTACTGTATTAGCTTATTGAAACCCCACCCCAACTCCTAACTGAAGCCATTCTAAGCCTGGTAAATAAACTAGCAGTAATTAAATTATATTGTTGCTTACAAGCGATGAGATGTAACTAAACAAGCCCTTCTCCTACCCCATTCCTAGCATTTGCCACAGTTTCCTCTGCAAAACTTTCTCCTCCAACATCCCTAACCTCACACTCCTCTCCCACTTTTACTGGCCTCGTTCTCAACCAGAAAATTCTCTCTCAGAACCTATATTCGATCGGAGTAACTAACAACTCTCACCAGTAATTCGACTTGAAATATATACAATATTTTACTTGAAATATATACAATATTTTACTTGAAATATATACAATATTTTACTTGAAATATATACAATACAGCTGAGCTTTGTTTTTATCTTTATTGAGACAACTGAGTAGTCAGAGAATCCCAGAAGATACCGGAAGTACACTGTTCAGGGAAAGTTGTGAGAAAGAGATCGAGAAGACTTGCGAAATGTCAACAATTTGAGTAAATTCGTATACAAGGGAGAAGTCGTAACAAAACCTTCATCGTCAGTCTTCTTTGAATGGATTAGCCACTGAACATTGTGAATATTAAAGTCACCACAAACATGAATGCTTGCAAAAGGGTAAACAGACAGTATCTTGTCAATTTTGTCAGAGATTTGCTATTTGACAGTAACCCCATCTGTGATGGGACGATAGAGGGTAAATATGAAAGCGGTGCTGTGTGTAAGTGAAACACCGAAAACACATATAAGGCAAATTAGGGTTCCTACCACATGGAAAACCGTTATAAAAAGATACTTTGGACCCTTCATAGGCTGGACCAAAGAAGAACTTAGGCATCTTGACCAGAATACTAAGAAAGTAATGACTATGCACAATGCACTACACTCGAAAGATGATACTGACCCACTCTAAATCAAAAGGAACAAAGGGGAAGAGGACTAGTAAGTATAGAAGACTGTGTGGCAGACAAAAAAAAAGAGTTGGAAAAATACATAACCCAAACATAGACTGATCAGCACAGCAAGAGACATTGTGAAAATGAACAATACAGAAAACAGTGAAACCAGAAACAAAAAGAAAAAGTGTGAAGAGAAGCAGCTACATTGACGATTCATCAGAATGACAAAAGAAGAGAATCATGAAAACACCTGAACATGGCTAAGAAAAGGACACCTGAACAGAGAAACGGAATCGCTGCTGACAGCTGCCCAGAACAATGCGACTAGAACTAACTACATTAAAGCTAAAATAGATAAAATCCAGGAAAACAGTAAATATAGACTCTGTGAACAAAGAGACGAAACGGTAAACTATATAATAAGTGAATGCAGCAAACTAGTCCCAAAAGGAATAGAAAAACACACACGACTGCATGGGGAAAGCAGTACACTGGGAAATATACAAATGACTGCATTTGAACATACATACAAATGGTACATCGACAAACCAAAACGGAAATCACAAAATCTTCTGGGGCAGCTAGGTACAAACAGATAAACTCATCCAAGCAAGGAGACCGGACGTCATGATTGTTAACAAAGAGGAAAGAAACTGGCAAATTGTAGATTTTGCCGTCCCAGCAGTTCACAGGGTGAAAAACGAAGCAAATACACAGAACTTGCCAGAGAATTGAAAGAAGAACATAAAGAAAGTCAATATAGTAGCGATAATTGTAGGAGCATTAGGAAAAGTCCAGGCAAAAAACTGGAACAAAGACGAGGAAAAATTGGAATCAAAGGGAAGACTGAGACTATACAACAGACAGCAATGATGAAAACAGCTGAAATCTTAAGGAAAATCCTCGAATGCAGAAACCAATCCACATAAACCACGAACACTAACAAGCCACATGGAAATTTCAACATAAGTAAAACAAAAAGATGGAAGGAACACCACATGAAACCAAGAGAACTGAAACTGCAAGAAATCTTATAAACTGCCCCCCCCCCAAAAAAAAAGGATTCAGCCTCAACTGATACAACACAAAAGAAGGATGGAAAGACCAAAGACGAGAGCACTAACCAGACCTCCACTGGAAGAGTGCAGATCTTGAGGAGGTTTATTGTCACCCAAATTCCAGTGAAGACCAATATTCGTTGCCAGCGAGAAATCAATGGTAAGCGGCTGTTGCTATAACGCAAATTCATTTGCAAAGGTTATCGAAAGAGGTGGAGAGTACTGGAAATCTGGGGAGACTTGTTGTGTCACCCACATCCCAGGGAACACTATCGGTTATTATCAGAGAGTAATCTCTGATGATGACCTCTGTGAGAACTCCTAGTGAGTACAAATAATAATAATAATAGTAAATAAATAAATAATCTAGCATATGAAATTTTTTTAAAGTTATTATATTGTCAATAACATGGTACAACAATAACGAATGAAAATTGGCTTGTCAAGAGGAAAGTTTTCTTTATCATGAAAACTTTCCTCTTGACAAGCCAATTTTCATTTGTTATTGTTGCACCATGTTATTAACAATATAATAACGCACTAAGCT
Source organism: Sepiola atlantica (assembly GCA_963556195.1). NCBI lineage: Eukaryota > Metazoa > Mollusca > Cephalopoda > Sepiida > Sepiolidae > Sepiola > Sepiola atlantica. The sequence goes on from OY744518.1 coordinate 137,991,522, forward strand.
ATAATTTTTTTTTTTAATTACTTAATCCAGCCCAGACGATTGCTAATATGAAACATTTGTAAATAATCACCTAAAAATAAAAATCAGCTAGGGGGCAACTCATTTTAAATTGAAGAATATAATAGTAGTTGTCTACCTTAAGTTTAACAATGTGCAACCAAATAAAGATTAAAAACAAAAATTATTTCATTGCATCCCGGGCAACGGCGAGTAGGGACAGATAGTAATGATAATAAAAATGAAATTGAAACTTAAGAATAAGTGACAGTGCAGAAAACGCCATTTGATAGGATGACCTCAACAAAGTCATCATAACCGTAGTGACCAGTGTCCTCCTGAGCTCAAAAAAAAAAAAAAAGATGCGGTGAAGAGAGGGGCGGGATAGGGGAAGACAGTGACAGTGAGAGAGGGAAGGGGGGTGAGGGAGAAAAAAGGAGAGAGAGAGGGGGGTGGATAGGAGAGGGGGAGAGAAAGAGGAAGAGAGAGCGAGGGGGTAGGGGAAGACAGAGATAGGGGAAGAGAGAGCGAGGGGTAGGGGAAGACAGAGATAGGAAGAGAAGGAGGGAGAGGTAGAGAGAAAGGGGAAGAAAGAGAGGGAGAGAGAAAGAGGGAGAAAAAAAGGAAGAGAGAGAGAGAGAGAAAGAGAGAGAGAGAGAGAGAGAGAAGGGTGGGGAGAAGAGGGAGAGAGATATGGGAGAAAGAGAAAGAGAGTGAGAGAAGATGCAATTATGAGTGATGGAGTTGTATGGGTCATAAGGATCCCCTTGGTCATAAAATAATGATGATGATATCACACGCACACACACACACGCGCACACACTAACACAAGCACGCACAGATACACACACACACACACACACACACACACACACACACACAGACCACTTCTCTACTGGACACTGGTCAGATCAGGTTACCATTTGGTCACACCACAAATATCCAATCACACAGATCTGAGTGGATACTGCAGTTAATCTCAAACCATTTGTTTCAGTGACAGCAACAAGAAAGTTTAACCTTCTTTCAACCCATTTCCTCCCCCTCCCTATCACTACTTCCTCTTCCTTCCCTCCCCTTCCCTCTTCCTCAATTCTAATTTTCCTACTCCCTCCTTAACTTCATCCTTCCCCTTCTCCACTCCCTCTTCTCTCTCCCACTTTCACTTTATCCTCCCTCCCCTCCCCGTTCTCTCACTTCCTTTTCTTTTTATCTTTTTAAAAATCTTATAAGTGTTCCTTTTCTTTCTTTTCTTTGATAACTGTTTTCTTCCTTTTCTTTGATAACTGTTTTCTTTCTTTTCTTTGATAACTGTTTTCTTTTTTCTTTGATAACTGTTTTTTTTTCTCTTTGATAACTGTTTTCTTTTTTCTATTTGATAACTGTTTTCTTTTTTTCTTTCATAAGTGTTTTCTTTTTTCTCTTTGATAACTGTTTTCTTTCTTTGCTTTGATAACTGTTTTCTTTCTTTGCTTTGATAACTGTTTTCTTTCTTTTCTTTGATAATTGTTTTCTTTCTTTTCTTTGATAACTGTTTTCTTTTTTCTCTTTGATAACTGTTTTCTTTTTTCTCTTTGATAAGTGTTTTCTTTTTTCTATTTGATAACTGTTTTCTTTTTTCTTTGATAACTGTTTTCTTTTTTTCTTTGATAACTGTTTTCTTTTTTCTATTTGATAACTGTTTTCTTTCTTTTCTTTGATAATTGTTTTCTTTCTTTTCTTTGATAACTGTTTTCTTTTTTCTCTTTGATAAGTGTTTTCTTTTTTCTATTTGATAACTGTTTTCTTTTTCTTTGATAACTGTTTTCTTTTTTTCTTTGATAACTGTTTTCTTTTTTCTATTTGATAACTGTTTTCTTTTTTCTATTTGATAACTGTTTTCTTTTTTTCTTTGATAACTGTTTTCTTTTTTTCTTTGATAACTGTTTTCTTTTTCTATTTGATAACTGTTTTCTTTTTTCTATTTGATAACTGTTTTCTTTTTCTTTGATAACTGTTTTCTTTTTTTCTTTGATAACTGTTTTCTTTTTTCTTTGATAACTGTTTTCTTTTTTCTATTTGATAACTGTTTTCTTTTTTCTATTTGATAACTGTTTTCTATTTTTCTTTGATAACTGTTTTCTTTTTTCTATTTGATAACTGTTTTCTTTTTTCTATTTGATAACTGTTTTCTTTTTTTCTTTGAGAACTGTTTTTTCATAATCTTCTGATCGCTGCTTATTTTTTTAAGATGGCAGTCATTTTAGGATTTACTATTTCTACAATTTTAATCCCTCTCGCTCTCTATCTCTCTTTCTCTCTTCCTTTCTGTTTGTCTCTCCTCCTCCTCCACCTCCCTCTCTCTCTATCCCCCTATTTCTCCTTCTCTCCCTCTTTCTCGCTCTTTCTACACCTCTCTTCCCTCCTCTCTGCTTCTCTCTCTTTCTCCCTCTCTCTCGCCCTCTCTCTTTATTCCTCTCTCCCCTCCCCCTCTCCTCTCCCTCCTTTTCTTCCCCCCTATTTCACCCTCTCTCTCTCACTCTCTCCTTCTCTCTCTCTCTCCCCCTCTCAGTCTTGTCTATCTCTTTTCATATTGATTAACTAAACTCTTACTATTTCGAATATGCCCCCTCTGTCAACTTGTGATAACCGTCCTCATTAGTAATCAAATTTTGCTCATTCCATTCTATCATTTTCAATCCTCTCATAATATTATTCATCATTCAACCTATCCATTTCATTGAGCCTCATCCTCGAGTGGCTTTTAGCCTTGATAAGTGGTGACTCTTTAGAATGAAAAAAACTTAATATGGTACAAAATGGCAACCAATTAGTGTTTGAATCTCGGTCATTGGCAAACCAATGGGATCCAACACCCTCTTTATATCGCTTTCTTTTACCATCTTCTGGTTCCAGCTGGAAAACTGGGTCAAAGTTCATGTGGAGGCTGAGAAAAAAAAATCTTCGGAATTCTTCGTGCCCACCTGTTGTATTTGGTGATCTCAAATGGGTCAGAGAGTGTTGTAGAGTGATGACCCATCAATCCTAACCCTAACCCTAACCTCACGATAATAACGAACTGAGTTCAAAACGACTATAAATAATTTGTATTATTTGGATTATTCAGACTTCTGTTCTCATCTAGAATGTTATTCTCACAACGTTTCGACCGATGTAACCTCCGACCTTCTTCAGGTACGTCTTGTCAAATTTGAGAATCTGTAAATACAATGTCATTTTAACGCCTTCAAGGCGCACTCAGTATTTCTTAAGAATGAATTAGGACCCCTAACCCTAACCCTAACTTTAACTCTTGTGTACTCCTACCCCAAACTCTCAAACGGCATATTACCATTGTTATTCTTTTTTATTTCTATAATTTTAAAGTTATAAATAAAATAAAATAAATTTAGTGAGCACAAACCAATATTATGTTACCCACTTTGATCAAAATGAAATATACTTATCCCATTGCCATAAGTAATGTAGTTTTAAAATATATGTATGGTTACGAAGATTTATCGACATTTTCAAGCTATAAATAAAATAAAAGTTGCATTATTATGATTATTCTCATCTTGGATGTTATTCTCACAACGTTTCGGCCGATGTAACCTCCGACCTTCTTCAGGTTCATCTTGTCAAATTCAGGAATCTGTATGGAATTTCGAACGAACCGTTCATTTAATCCACCGGGGTAGCTAGTACTTGTTTTGTCAGCCAGTCTTAAATAATTTGTAATTGTATTATTAGTATCGCCCGGACTGGGGATTGAACCTTCAATCTCCAAATTATCAATCTTAATTTTAAAAATTCCGAAATATGTTGTTTTCGTAATTTTATTCGTAGTATCGCCCGCACTGAAGATTGAACCTTCAATCTCTAAATTAGCAATCCTAATTTTAAAAATTCCAAAATATGTTGTTTCGTAATTTTATTCGTAGTATCGCCCGCACTGAGGATTGAACCTTCAGTCTCCAAATTATCAATCCTAATTTTTTTAAATTCCGAAATATGTTGTTTTCGTAATTGTATTCGTAGTATCGCCCGCACTGAGGATTGAACCTTCAATCTCCAAATTATCAATCCTAATTTTAAAAATTCCAAAATATGTTGTTTCGTAATTCCTATGTATTATATGAGAACGGTATTATAGTTTATTTTACCCCTTTGTGTTTGAGTTTATTTATTCCATTAACCTTTGGTGTACTATACACCAGACAGAAAAACCGAGTAATCAGCAAATGGAGCCGAGTAAAGAAACAGTTTTTTAATGAATATTTTTTAAATATTTTTTTTAATGTTTTTTTGAATATTTTTTTGAATATTTTTTTGAATATTTTTGCTCATACGTGGAAGAAGATTTCTTACTTGCGGACAGGTGAATGCAATTCCCTAACATTGGCCAGAATAATTCAAGAGAGATAACTCAGATAGGAGTCCAAAGGAGTATGTTTGGTGAACACAGAGAGAAAAGCCAACGTCCTTGTGTTCAGCAAAGGGAGCTGATTAACGAGATGGCCTTGTAAAGCTAATGCATATTTTGTATGCTAGTTTTTACGTTTTTAGCGATGCACGTGTTCGGGTATGTATTTTGTGAAGAAAGGGGGTCACCATCTTGTGTGTTTTGTTATCGTGTGCAACACACACGATGGTCAGAAGAAGGAAGTGCAGAAATAGTCGGATTTACATACATACATATTTATTCTCACATAAACAATTTGTCAAAAACAAACATAAAAGACAGTTACAGAACGTGTAGGGTTAGGGTTAGGCTTAGGGTTAGGCTTAGGGTTAGGGTTCTACTTAATATGAGTAAAACCATAAACATAATTTCTTTTTTAACTTAATTCACCCCAAACAAGACAAGTTGCCACTGTAGACATAAGGGACTACTGAGAATTAGGGTGAAAGTTTTAGGGGTCATCCTAAATTGGGAGCTGTGCAGCGAGATGCTTGTTCACATTAGTTTTAAATTTCTGCATGTCAGTACAATCAGGAAAACAGGGAGCAGGCAGAAAATTCCAAAGGCCGGCAGCACGAGGAAAGAAGCTATTAGAGTAGAAGGCTCTCCGACATCTGGGGACCTCCACAGTGAAATTTAGCTGATTGTCGGGTTGGTTGAGTGTATTTACGTCAAGGGGGCACCAGAGCAGCAAGTTCATCAAAGCACCTTCCATTGAAGTACTTGTAAAACAAGCACAGGGATGTAACATTGTGGCAATGGGACAGTGGTTGGAGATTGGTGGATAGTGAAGGACCTATTAGATTAGAGACTTTTTTTGGACCTTATCTAAGAGGGAGAGACTAATGGATGGTGCACCAGCCCAAATGTGACAATAATACTCCATGCATAGGCAGATGGTGGCTTTGTAGAGATATAGGATACTGTCATGTGTGATATATATATATTTATTTATTAAACCAGAAACTACCACGGCGGTTGAACCGGCGGTTTCGTACACTGAGGGATTGGATCTCAGGCACTCATCGGTAGCTGTCAAAATGGTTGGATAATTCAAATGTTATAATATTAAAATTAAAACCACGTGATACTCTTTTGATTGGATGCGCGTGTGTGCTATTAATTAATTATTAAAAAAAAATCATTTTTACATATAATTTGGGACCTTGATAATGAATAATTGAGTAAACTTAAAAGTTAGTGATTTACTGGGTTTAATAATTACAAAAGGGGATTATTTAATAAAAATATTTATGAATATATTTCAGGATGGTATACGGGAAAATTAAGATAAATTTAAGATTTGAAATTTATATCGAAGGATTAACACCTTACAGTAAAGTTTATATAAAAGTTTATGGAATTTATACAAATATTAAAAACTAAAAACTTGTATTAAGGGGGTTATTTGGCGAAATCGTTTTATAAGATTCTCAACCTTTAGTCGCTGGAAAATTAATTCTTGTGTTAATGGTTCTGTTGATTGTATAAGTAAAGCGCTTTTCGGTGAATGCAACCTTTAAATGTTTCATCGCGGTCGTTTAAGCAATTCGTATTTGGATCATTTATGGCTTTAAAGATGTAAAATTTCTCAGAATCGCATAAAGGACACCTGTTTAGTGCGGGGGAGAAAGACGGTCAATAATTTTCCACTTGATGTTGAAAGGTGTCCCTTTTTCTTTTAGTTCCCAGATCCGGTTGGCTATGGCGGTGTTGGCTTTATCTTTATATTTAAATTTATATTTGTGTCTATACAGTCTTTTCTTGAATAAGCCTTTTGTCATGCCAATGTATTTTTCGACTTCCCCGTTAGTTGGCTGATGACGGTCGCCTAGTAAACAACGGAGTCGATCTTATAATTCCCTCCGAGGGGGCAGTTGCTTTTGTTTTGGTATGAACGGCCCGTCACTGGTTTTGGAATCGGATCTCTGGAAATTATTTTTCTTATGGAAGGCATAGTTGAATAACTTGTCTTTATAGTGTTTCTGTTGAATATTTTGTGTAAGCTATGAGAGGTGGGAAAATGCTTGTCTATTAATTTAAGGAAGAGATGATGTTGTTGGAGAAGGGCGGTGAGAACAAAATCATGGATCTCGTTCTGTTTCGGCTGTTTTGTGATTGGTTTTGGTTCTGTGAATATTAAATTTTTCCCCTGAACCCGCTGTCGTGTAAAACTTTGTTGTAATACGACGCTGTTCTATTGAAGATTTTGTGGCTGGAGGAAAGGTTGAAGATCCTTTGGCTGATATTCTTAATAAGATTTTTAAAAACGGCTGGTGGGTGACAGGAGTCTTTGTGGATATATTGCAGTCTTTTGTTTGGTTTGTGGAAAGGTTGATGTGTTTTATTTATTAGGTTCAGTTTGGTGTCCAGAAAGTTTAATTTGTCTAAATTAGTTTTAATAATTATAGGTTTGATAGTTTTCGTTTTTGTTGGTTCACCATTTTCTTTTTCATCTTTTGTTGGTGAATTGTTAGTTTGGTTGACTGCTTCGAGATCTCTTTGATCTTCAAGTCTTCTGCTTTCTTCAGCTTCTTTTCTCTTTCAAGTCTTCGATTATATAACCCCATATGCTAAAATCTGAAATCCCGGAAAAACCTGGAACACTTTCATCACTGGAAATAAAGAGTTAGGAAGGGTTCAGGGTCGAGATGAAGATTGTGTTGTTTTTGTCCATATGTGTGTGAACGTGTGTGTGAATGAGTTCATGAGACTGTGTATAAGTTGTTGCTATATTTAGTAGTCAATGACTATGTCTTGTTGTTTGCCAAGATGCCACTAGCTAAGCAACCACAACTACATTTAGTTTGCCTGCAAGGGAGTCCATATTGTTTTCATTTTCTGTCTTTGTGTCTCCAACTGAAGTTAGATATTCTGTATTGATATTAAAGTGGCGATTACGTGAAAATTTATTAGGAGAGTCCGAAAGATAGTGACATAAAATAGAAGGCTGTGGTGGGTTCTGATGATATCTGAGCTTCAAATTTTACATAAATTACAATTGGAAAAACATTTTTTTTTACTAACAAAACTATATTTTTGTGAAATCAGTAAATATATAACCAATTAAAATTAAGAATGATGATCTATGTTAGAATTATAAAATAACTTCAAATAAGATTTTTTTTTTTACTATTCTTAAGCTCGGTCTGATAGTTTTCGTTTTTGTTGCTTCATCATTTTCTTTTTCATCTTTTGTAGTGAATTGTTAGTTTAGTTGACTTTGTCGAGGTTGGTGTTGGGTTTGGGTTTGGAGTTAGGGTTGGGGTTGGGGTTGGGGTTGGTATTGGGGTTTGGGTTGGGGTTAGGGTTGGTGTTGGGGTTTGGTGTTGGTGTTGGTGTTGGTGTTGGGATTAGGGTTGGGGTTGGTGTTGGGTTTGGGGTTAGGATTAGGGTTGGTATTGGGGTTGGTATTGGGGTTGGGGTTGAGGTTAGGGTTGGTGTTGGGGTTTGGGGTTGGTGTTGGGGTTGGGGTTAGGGTTGGGGTTGGTGTTGGTGTTGGTGTTGGGTTTGGGGTTAGGGTTGGGGTTGGGGTTGGGGTTAAGGTTGGTGTTAGGGTTTGAGGTTGGTGTTGGGGTTGGGGTTGGGGTTGGGGTTTGAGTTTGAGTTTGAGTTTGGGTTTGGGTTTGGGTTTGGGGTTTGGGGTTTGGGGTTTGGGGTTGTTGTTGGGGTTGGTATTGAGGTTGGTGTTGGTTTGGGGTTAGGGTTGGGTTGGTGTTGGGGTTGGGGTTAGGGTTAGGGTTAGAGTTCAAGTCTTGTATCTTCAGCTTCAATCTGAAATCCTGGAATTCAGGGAAAACCCGGAACAATTTCATCGTTGAAAAAAAAATCGCTTAAGCGTGACAGACCCACCGACTAACAAGAAAAAAAGTAGCTGATCATGAGGATGCATCAAACAGATACTTAACATTTTTACCGTTTCATTATTTCAGTGCACTTGAACTGCGATGCAATTAAGGCTTTCTTCCTTTGCTTTCAAACGTTAACAACAAAAATACATCATCATCATCATCATCATCATCATCATCATCATCATCATCATCTCTGTATTTGACCTGAATTCGTCCACCTAGATTTCATCTATATATATATATAGGATCAAATATAAACCAAAGTAAAACTTTTAGTAGATGGAACCTATTGTGAAGAGGATTAGCTCAATATACGAGATAGAGCAATTGTAGAGATAGGAGAAAAAAGAGTGATAAAAATGCGACGATTGTCCAAATTTATTTCAAATTTCAATTGTTCAATGCAAGGTGTTATAAACACTAGTTTATTACTGAATACACCTTGCATTGAACAATTGAAATTTGAAATAAATTTGGACAATCGTCGCATTTTTATGACTCTTTTTTCTCCTATCTCTCTCTCTCTCTCTCTCTCTCTCTCTCTCTCTCTCTCTCTCTATATATATATATATATATATATATATATATATATATATATATATATATATATATATATATATATGCATGAAATCTAGGTGGCGGAATTCATATATATATATATATATATATATATATATATATATATATATATATATATATATATATAAGTGTTTGTCCATCTGTCTGACCGCTGATAGTGTTTATCAAAATTGTTTTTGATTTCACGCATTCCTTCTCTACACAAAAAAGCACAAATGTTTATTTTACAATACAACTGATAACTCACAACCTGTCAAAATAGATCCAGCTTTGAATTCTAAAATCTCACTGAGAACTACATTCCACTCTTAACCTATATTTTATTAGCAAACTTTTATAACACTCCCAGCTCTCATGTCGTCGAAATAGCTATTGTAAATTATTATTATTATTATTAGTAGTAGTAGTAGTAGTAGTAGTAGTAGTAGTAGTATTAGTAGTAGTTTCTCTAACACCTCACGAGTAATCTGCAGTGTAAGAAAAGCAGAAAGGATTGATGTTAACTTTAAAATCCGAAATAAAAAAATAGTAAAAACTATA
>OY744518.1:138005932-138010932 GCA_963556195.1 Sepiola atlantica
TATTACAACAGGGAGAAAACAAAACCACACAAAGAACACCACAACACGAACCAAGGAACAGAAACTGCAAGAAACATCACTTCATAATCTCCTGCCCCCCCCCCCTAATAAATTACACCGGCCTCAGCTATCACTACGCAAAAATGAACCAAGTAACAGAAATTACAAGAAACACTATAAGCTCCCCCCTTCTCTCCCCCCCCCACAAAAAAAATTAAAGAATTAAAAAATTAAAAAATTTTTTAATTAAAAATTAAAAAAAAAAAAAAATTAATTAAATTTTTTTTTTTTTTAACAAAATATTTGTAGAGGGTCAAGGAGGACGAGAAGACCGAGGAGGGACAGCACAAACCAGACCTCCACTGGAAAAGTGCGGAGAATGCTGGGACCTTGGGAAATCTTATTGCCACCCAAATCCCAGAGAAGACCAATTGTCCTTACCAGCGAGAAATCAATGGTAAAAGGCTGTTGCGATACCGCATCGTTATCGAAAAGAGGTGAAGAATACTGGAAGTCTGGGGAGACTTGTTGTCACTCAGACTCCAGGAAATACCACTGGTTGTTGTCGGTGAGCAATCACTGAAGATGATTTGTGTGAGAACTCCTAGTGAGTACAAATAATAATAATAATAATAATAATAATAATAATATTGTGAATATAACAACCAAGATGAGAATTGTAGTCCAAATAATAAAAATGATCTCTCTTCATCTCAAAAACTCCAAAACAATAAAAAAAATTAATTAAAATTTTTTTATTTTTTTTAAATGGTGCCGGCCTAGGCTGACACCACACAAAATATTTGCATAGGGTCAAGGAGGATGAGAAGACCGAGGAGGGACAGCACAAACCATACCTCCACTGGAAGTGCAGAGACTGCTGGGACCTTGGAGAGGCTTATTGCCACCCAAATCCCAGAGAAGACCAATGGTCGTTACCAGCGAGAAATAAATGGTAAACGGCTGTTGTGATACTGCAAGTTTATTTGCGGTGGCTATCGAAAAGAGGTGGAGAATACTGGAAATCTGAGGAGACTTGTTGTCACTCAGACTCCAGGGAATACCACCGGTTGTCGGTGAGCAATCACTGACGATGACCTGTGTGAGAACTCCTAGTGAGTAACAATAATAATAATAATAATAATAATAATGTTGTAGACCATTCATAGACTGGACAAAAGAAGAACACAGGCATCTTGACCAAAAGATTAGGAATCAAATGAGCGTGCACAATGCACTACACCTGAAGGATTATACTGACCGACTCTATGTGAAAAGGAGAGAAGGGGGAAGAGGACTGGTAAGTATAGAAGACTGTGTGAATGACATAAAAAGAATTGGAAAGGCTGACCACCGCAGCAAGAGACACCGTCAAAATGAATAATACTGAAAGCAGTGACGAGAAAAGAAAAGTGAGAAGAGAAACTTGGACGATTCATAAGAATGACAAGAGAAAAGAGTCAAGAAATGGCTACAAAAAGGACACCTGAACAGAGAAACAGAATCACTACTGAGAGCCGCACAGAACAATACGATTAGAACTAACTATATCAAAGCTAAAATAAATAAAACCCAAGAAAACGGTAAATGTAAACTCTGCGGACAAAGAGACGAAACAGTAAACCACATAATAAGTGAATGCAACAAACTAGCTCCAAAAGAATACAAGAACAGACACGACTGCATGGGGAAAGCAGTACACTGGGAACTGTGCAAAAGATTGCATTTCGAACATACAGACAAATTGTACAGACGCAAACTGTAGATAGTACTTGAAAACGAAAAAAAAACACAAAATCTTCTTGGACATGGAAGTAAAAACAGATAAAATCATTGAAGCAAAGAGACCAGATAGTTAACAAAAAGGAAAAGAAACTGCAGAATCATAGATTTTGTTGTCCTAGCAAACCACACGGAAAGAATCAAGGAGACGGAAAAACAAAAAAAATATACGGAACTTGCCAGAGAACTGAAAGGAATATGGAACATGAAGAAAGTCAATATGATACCAATAATCGTATGAGCACTAGGAACAGTCTCGAAAAACCTGTAAAAGAGACTAGGATAAATTGGAATCAAAGAGAAGACTGAAACTATACAATGCATGGCAATGATGAAAACAGCTGAAATTTTACGGAAAATCCTTTAATGCAGAAACCAACTCACATAAACTATGGATTCTAACCACATAGAAGTTGCAATAGAAATGAAATATAAAACAAATCCTGTGTGCATCGAAGGAAACTGAAACTTCTAGAAATCTCATAAACTGAGAGTTATGAGATTTCTAGAAGTTTCAGTTTCCTTCGATGCACACAGGATTTGTTTTATATTTCATTTCTATTGCAACTTCTATGTGGTTAGAATCCATAGTTTATGTGAGTTGGTTTCCGCATTAAAGGATTTTCCGTAAAATTTCAGCTGTTTTCATCATTGCCATGCATTGTATAGTTTCAGTCTTCTCTTTGAGTGAAAATCTGTTTTCTCTTTATAAAGGGATGAATCAGAATGTTATTTTTTCTTTTGTCTTTCTTTTTCTCTTTTTCTACGTACAATAAAGTAAAATATTTCTCAGCTTTTCTCATCGATACAGTTCCTTTCTATAAAATCAATATTTCATTCTGAATAGCCACTTTATTTTGTTGAACGTTAGTCCATGTTATTAAGAACAATAAAATATGATTCAAATTAATTCTTTCCAGAAAGTAATTTATCTGGTCAGATTTATTTTTGTATTATTAAAAACAAAAGCTAACTCATATATATATATATATATATATATATATATAAGATCAGGAAGGATTGTTACGATAAAAAAATAAGGTTAATACTTTTTATTTTTCTAAAGCTCTGACAAGGCTTGTTGTATCAAGCGAAATTATTAGATAAAAATGTCAAGATGAAAAAAATATATATTGTTTTGATTTTAATTAAAATATCTGCATCTAACACATAGTTTTTTGAAGGCATTTTGCCTCTTTCTTTAAGTTTAAAATTTTAAAAATGCTTAAAAAAATGAACTTTCCCAAATTTATATATATATATATATATATATATATATATATATATATATATATATATATATATATATATATATTAGTATTTCATGTATCCACATAAATTTTATAAGGAGATATAATTTTGTATGTATCAATTTTCAGTATTTACTTCAACAGTGCTCGATACGTAAGTAGAGCTAGGTAGTAAGCTATGAAAATATATTTATGGCAATTAAGCTACACAGAGGCTCCCGCGTTTTATCCCCGGGGGGAATCTTCAGGCTAAAATTTTAGCCTGAAGATTCCCCCCGGGGATGAAATGCGGGAGCCTCTGTGTAGCTTAATTGCCATAAATGTATATATATATATACTCGCCCTTTTAAGGGTGTCCAATAAATGTATATATCTTTTAAATCATTATAACTCGTCTAATTTAGTGATTTTAACTTGCAAACAATATCGATAGAAGAGTAAGAATAGTAATTAAAAAATAATGACAATAAAATTAACAAAAATGTAGAAAATTAACTTTGAATAAACATAAAGGCGACTTGGGGTAATTTAAGAATGTTCATGAAATTAAACCTAAATCAAAAAGCAAAAATGTCCAACTACTATTTTTTTTCTCTGCAAGGAAATATCAGTATGGCATTGGACATTTTTGTTATTTGATTTTTACCAATTTCTCGGGACATATATACTTCTATTTTTTTGTTGTTGTTGTTGTTGTTGTTATTCACTACACTGGCGACGATATTTTACTTTAGACTTGAATACTTCCATCCGAACCTTTTCACTACACATCCGTGATTACCCTCTACTTTCACTCTAAAAGTGCTTCATATTTCTGATTTCTCGGATTGATTACACGGACAATATATGCTTCTTCAATGAAAATGATCCTCTTTGCAAAAAAAAAAATTTTTAATTAAAAAAATTTTTTTTTTAATTTTTGAAATTTAAAAAAAATATTTTTATAATTTTTTGATATTTTAATATTTTCAAACGTTTTCTTAACAATAATAAAAAGTTTAGTGTTTTATCATTCGCAAAGAAAATCGTCACCCTTGAAGAAGCAAATCCGAGGATCTAAAGTATTTCAAATTTTAAAAATTATTTATATTTTTTATATTTTTATATTTTCAAATGTTTGCATTGCAATAAATGTTACTGATTTATCCGTCTAATTTGCATTTGATGTTAAGAGCATATCTTTGAAAATCCATGGATTAAGGAAATAAAAAATATTTTTTTTATATAACCCTTGTTTGGACTAATTGATGATTTAATAGATATTGCATTTTATCTAATTTTTATTCACATCACTTATCTTCGGGAATGAATGAGGACCTATATGTCTTCCTGCACCCAGCCGATAACACCATATTATCTTCTATATTCTTATTTTTTTACATGTCATAACATCAAATTTTTGGTGTGGGGCTCAAGAATGTACTCATCATTGGTTGGCTGAAAGTGTAAAGTGACATTTATCAAAGTAATTTTCGGTAAATTTATGATATTTAAACCCGTCGAGGCATACCCGGCGTTTCCAAAGAATGATTTTTCAACCCAATATTACCATTTCTATTCATTTTTTTAAAAATTTTTAAATTATAAAATAAATAAAAAAGTATTTCCTTTTTATAGATATGCGCATAATATTATTGTACCATTCGGATCAAAATGAAATTTACTGACCCAAGTGCTCCGGATAATGTAGTTTCAGAAAATATATTGTTATAGGGGTCTATCTCAAAAACCCTAGAAATGAATTTGTGAACAAACCAACAGACAGAACTACAACTTTATATATATATATATATATATATATATATATATATATATATATATATATATATATATATATATATAGAGAGAGAGAGAGAGAGAGAGATATTTATGGATGTCCGAAGGAGAGGAGGGGATAGAAGAGAAGAGAGGGGAAAGGGGGAAGAGATAGAGAAAGATATAAATAGAGAGGAGGTAGTAATGGCGTGT
>OY744518.1:138013432-138125932 GCA_963556195.1 Sepiola atlantica
CCCAAGATCGGGTCGAGCAAGTGGGGTTAAAAGCCAGCGCTCGAGAGGTGAGCACTCTGGCCATTTAAAAATTGCCTGGGCAGCCCCGTCGGCATTCCCCGGTAGGGGCGCCTCAGACAGTAAGCAATAAACTTACTCCTCCCCAAAGAGGGGAGGCGAAGCCTGGGAGGGTGGACCTCCTAGAACTGCACAGGACAGGCGTGCAGTATCCATCGGAACAGATACTACACTTTGATCTTAGCCAAAGATGATGATGATGATGATGATGATTGCAAACTAGTTTTCAAGCATGTCTTGTTACTTGGCATTTTATCATAACGATCAAAATGTAGTATCAATGACAGTGTATATATGGGTGTGTGTATTTTTAGCGATTATTTAAATTGTTTTCAAATCATATTCCAAATAAAGAGTATACGAAAAGGTATTGAAGTAGTTTTCAGCTGTTTCAAGACGATGTTTATGCAGCATAAATTTGTTTTTCAAACATTGACTCTCATCAATACGGCATTTCATATGGACCCAAAAAGGAAAGCAACAACAATATCCCCCAAAAGTTAATTCTCCACCAAAACAAAATAGAAATCACAAGAATAGATCCATTGTTAAATACCTCGGTAAGATGCGAAATTATAATAAATAAGTATATAGCTCTGATAACCCTAACCCTAACCCTAACTCGACTCACTCGCAAAATCTTTCAAAAGGAGTTTGTCCCGTTTTTGATATTCATATTTGAAATATGATCTGAATATATAATTTACGTCGTTAAAAATACACACACACACAAACACACACACACACACACACATACATATATATATATATATATATATATATATATATATATATATATATATATATATATATATATATATATATTCGGGTGAGGGTTAATTATTCAATCATATCAATTAGAATCTCATTGGATGTTTTGCTCCACTTTTCAAACTTTGAGTAGTGGTAGCAAAACAATAGCACCTTCTTTTGTGCAACAGTCCATGATTGGGCTTTTAAGCCTCTTATATTTCTTTTTTTTGTTGTTGCTGCTGTATTTGATGGAGACAGGGGGCCAGAACCTTTTGTCTCAAGGCCTGATGGCTGACCCTGGTTGGCCTCTGTCTTGGCTGGAGCACCATTTGCAGGGGCAGGAAGGTTCACACCATTGCTTACATCTTCCTTCCTGGTGTATGAATGGGTTGATGGGCCCTTTTATCCTGGGTGCCGGCCTGCCAGTATTTATTTTTGTTTTTATTCATATTTTTTATTATTCATTTCCTCATTGTCAACGGCTTCTAATTCATTATTCGAAGCTGCCCTCTATGAATAGAGGGGGTGCCCCCGTCCGCAATTCGGGAGACATGCTGGATGGCTTGAGGAGACAGCACACCATTTTTTTTAAATATTTGGTCAGGGTTTACTTCAAGTAAAAAGTGTCCTCATGTCAGAGTCTCTGACAAACCCCTGTACAGAGAGACCAAAGACACTCGAGGGTGGTGTCTAGTAGGTATTCAAGTCCTCCCCAGTAGGTATTGAAGTCCTTCCCAGTAGGCATTCAATATATATATATTTAGTTGTGTCGCCAACTTCAGCTGGGAGTCAATTCAGAAGGTGTAAATCAGAGAAAAAATTCAGAATGACGAACATGGAAGAGTTAGTACGTCTGGCCGAATCCGACTGAAATAGACTGAAGTTAACGTTGTGTATTGTTCTTGGCGCTAAAATGTGTTGGCGCCTATGAATCTCTCTGCACATAGAAGCGTCATATGCCCATGTAGTAAAAAAGCAATGGTCAAGCAATCGTAACGCCAAATTATCATCTCAGTTGAAACTAACGTACATCGATATAAAATAGTTCGCTCATGTAATTGCTACATATATATATACTCAGCTCTACCTCACTAAATGTCGAGCAGTCGGTGTTTGTAAATTGATGTGAATAGTTGTAGTTAACTCAAAGAGGTTTCTAATTGATTTAAATTTGAATGTATATATATATATATATATATATATATAACTTCTTTGTAATATAGCAGGAAAAATCCCAGCAGAGTGCTCGATTAATTGAGAATTAAAGTTAAAAATTTTAAATTAAGAGCATAATATTTATTTACTTTGGTACAGAAAAATTAGTACAACATTCGTACCGTCGGTTTCAAGCACAGAAGCTGAAGAGAGCCAGATGGCTAAGTCCTTCTGTGCTTGAAACCGACAGTACGAATGTTGTACTAATTTTTCTGTACCAAAATCAATCAATAAATATATATATATATATTGTAAGATTTTTTTATAAGACATTTTAATTCAAGAACTTTTTAGTCTTTGAGAAATTTTTCTGATGATTTTGTAGTGTTGCAGAGACGATATTGACATAAAAATGTTGTTTGGCTAACGGCAAATGAAACGGATCGTAAAAAATACATCTCACAGAAATGTTATGCATTTTGGAAATTTGAAAAAATAAAAATAAAAATAAAAAAATAAAAACATGGTTATTGGAATATAAAATGAACCTGACTTATATATATAACAGAACAGTAGAACAGGAAATAGGAAGTAAAACTAACCGGACCTTTGTTCGCAGGAAGCCCAACGATTGGCTGAGAACATAACAAAGAATCTGATTGGTTAACGAGCTAGCCGTGTATATAAAAACACCCAGCAAAAATAACTCCATGCATTTTAGCCTGAAGATTCCCCCCGGGGATGAAACGCGGGAGCCTCTGTATAGCTTAATTGACATAAATATATTTTCATAGCTTACTACCTAGCTCTACTTACGTATCGAGCACTGTTGAAGTAAATACTGAAAATTGATACATACAAAATTATATCTCCTTATAAATTTTATGTGGATACATGAAATACTAATATATATATATATATATATATATATATATATATATATATATATATTAATTAATTGATAAAGTTCAAATATGTTAATAAAGTGACCATAAAACCAATTTTTTCAAGAGTGCCCAATACAAAGTAGAGCATTTATAAAATTACATAAACAATATTATAGCCTTATGTCAATCAAGGAACGTTTCAATGCGTATTACCGCATCTTATCAAAGGCGGAACTAAAATGAATTTAAAATTAAAAAAATGTAAAAAATTTGAATTCATTTTAGTTCTGCCTTTGATAAGATGCGGTAATACACATTGAAACGTTCTTTGATATTGACGTAAGACTATAATATTGTTTATGTAATTTGATATATATATATATTACAGATGATTGATGGTGTATGAAGCATTAAAAATGCTTTTAATGCTTCATACACCACCAATCATCTATAAAATACTTCTCTAGGAGCATACGTGGAATAACAATCAAATTCATATATATATATATATATATATATATATATATATATATATATATGGCGCCGACTGTCAGCTCGACGGTTGCGTTTCGATCCAGGCTTGAGGCACTAACTGGTCTAGCCGCACTGATGAGCTGTGAAACAGCGAAACAGTCTGTATGTGGATGACTATATAAAGCTCCCCCCCCCCCTCCCGGGTAGAGCTTATGTTTATAAGGGTATCGACAACTGCCATTAGTTTAAAAAAGGCAATGCTCATTAGGTAAAAACTAATTCGAGCGCCGGAAATTGCAATGTTTACATTGAGATACAACTTATATTCAGTCAGTGTCGTATGATGGCGTAGGGGTTAGCTCAATCCCGGCTTGAGGCACTAACTGGTCTAGCCGCACTGATGAGCTGTGAAACAGCGAAACAGTCTGTATGTGGATGACTGATATATATATATATATATATATATATATATATATATATATATATATATATATATATATAAAGAGTAACGGCCAAATATACGATACTCATAATATTGACTCATGGGAATTATATAGAAATATTTTTTAATTTTTTTTATATCTCTTTAAATCTTCTCCGGTTTAAATCTCAACTGCTACTTCCCCCCCCCCCCCTTTTTTTCAAACCTTATTTAACCTTCCTTACACTAAATTTAAACAAACATACATAACACTCTAAGTAAATAACGCGTCCAAACGAGAGTGACACGTGACTTCAAATTACGTTGACAAAATCTTTTTCAAGAAAAACATCTCTCACTACCCTATTTGATATTACGTTGTGGGTGTTTATCAAGTCAGTTGCTAGGCGTTGGAGCTTCAATAAACCCGAACCGAGAGAAAACAAGGCGTTCAGAGTATGGCAGGTGTCTGATGAAGAATATTATTCATCTGGTTGAACATCTCTGAACGGTTTCCAGATGATCAAAGATCTGAGTAAGATGGATGGCTAAGACTAATGATGTGAATTCTAATTCTGGTTTCACCATAGCTGTATACACTTTTAAATAAATAGATAGCTGGAGAGTGACAAACAAAGGTCTTGTTGAATGATGCCAAGACATCCTCGGATTTTTTGACAATTTTACAGATGGGATTAGTTTAACGTAGCCAATAGCTGCTGACAGTAATGCTCAGGTCACGTTAATAAGAAAACGTCTTCATATTAGTGTTGCACAGGGAGTATGTGGACGTTGGATATTTCCTTCCAAAATGCATGGTGGTACACTTGGCCACAGCTAGCTTTAGTTGCCAGTCTGTGATCCATTGCTGTATTGTGTTCAGGTTTGATTGCATGAAAGATTTATAGAGTTCAGGATTTGTCCTTTTTATCTCAAAGTACAGCTTGATGTTATCTGCATATTTCAGTACCGGGGCATTGTTCAAATTAGCATCTATGCTTTTAATATACGCAACAAGCAGAAAGTGGTTCAAGAACAGTATGCTGAGTGGTTCAAGCTCCTTCCGACCAGATACTTAAATAAAATAAAATCTTCTGTCAAGAAGTTGAAAAATGTACCACTAAGTGCTGGTCTGTGATTGTTGTATTTTGACCACAGACAGAAGAAGTGTAATATATTTAATGTTGGATATGTCAATTTGTGGATGATCCTTGTCATTTCTTTTTGTGCGTCATTGAAGAAATTCAAGAACAAGTTAAAATAATGCATAGCCATTGGAGGTTGGAAGTTATGGAGGGTCGATGCGTGAAGTCAGACGGAAGATCAATGAATGAGGTACTCTTCAGATGAAAGAAAATGCGGTTTTATTGGGATTCGTAACAACTGTAGAAGAGATAACACGAATATCAACAAAGACAACATTAGCAAAGAACTTTTCTTTTCTCTTTCTCTTTCTCTTTCTCTTTCTCTTTTTCTCTCTTTCTCTCTGTACCCAAAACCAAACGGAACTTCCATGAACATTCACAACAAGAACTCGTCTAGCTACAACCACAGCAAAGAACTTTCTTTTCTCCCTCTCTCTCTCTCTCACACACTCCCTCTCCCTCTCTTTCTTTCTCCCTCTCTCTCTCTGTACCAAAAACTCAACAAAACTTCCATGAACAAAGTTTCTTTCCTAGAACATCCCATCTGTGGAACAAAATACCACGAGGCTGCTTCCCAACCGACTACAACATGGTCGTCTTGAAGTCTAATGTAAACAAATACTTGTTGAGCCGTCCTCTTGAATAATCAATTCTTCTTAAGTAATCTTCTGCCAATTTCACTCATTGTTTCCAATCTTCTCATGGTGCCGTTCATTGCCCAACTGACAATCCCTTTAACCTTATCCCCGAGTGGCACCCGGGCCTTGATAAACGGTGACCCATTAATAAAAACAAAGAAAAAAATTATCCCTTGAAACTAATCAAACGTTCACTCAGCCAACTCTCACCACCTTGTTTGATATTACGTCAAGAGCTTCCTTTCTGACCAAGAGCACAAACTAAGAAACAAGCTTTTTTTTATTTCAGGACTTGTCTGACAACAAAAGGATAAGAGCACAAGAGCTAAAGAAGGATTTTATGAGTTGGATACGCCGGAAGACAAATAAAAACATATGGAAAAAACTTGATGTACCTGCGGATAGGCTAATCAATATGGTTAAGTGATATAAGCTCACATTCTTTGGCCACATGAAGAGAGACAATGGGCTCGAGAGGGATATATCGGAGGGATTTATGGAAGGGACATCGAGGGTGGTCACGTCAAGATGGGAGAAGTGTCTGAGTGACTCACCACTTTTCGCGACCCTTTTCAGAGTTGCTGTGCGGACTGCGACGACCTGAGCCGGTCACACTGACTACTGACTGACTGATAATGAATAAAGAAATTTGATATCTTACCAGCTGACCCGAACAGGCGTTGCCCGGGAGTATCTGTACTCTCATTTTACACAGACCCCACAATATTACTGTAAAATGCCAATGGATGAATAAAAAATGAAACACATTTGAAAGAAATAATTAAGAACAGGTGGTGGATGTGAACTCAGTACAGCCACAAGAGTGAAGGCGAAATTTTGTGAGTTGTTGTCTTTGATAAAATCATGTGATGTCCCTCTCTACATCCGGGGTAAGTTGTATAGCAGCTGTGGCAGGAGCATCATGATATACGGCAGTGAATGCTGAACCCTCACCCAGCCCTCTCTCGTCTGACTGCAGCGCAATGACAGATCCATGATCAATTGGATCTGCAATGTGAAATCTGACCAAACCCAACACATCAGGTCTGAGGATCTGCTGAAAATGCTACACTTGCCCAGCATAGAGGTTATCCTAAGGATGAATCGATTATGCTGGTATGATCATGTGGAATGTTCATTTTCCTGGATAAAACGTTGCAGAAGCATGAATGTCATAAATCGCAGGAAGGTTGGCCGGCCAAAGAAAACTTGGAAGCAAGTGATTGGACAAGACCACACAGAGTAGAATTTGGAGACTGCTGACCTGCTGAGGCGTAAGAAGTGGAGAGTGAGCTTGCTTCATATAAAAAAAGGCTGACCCCTGAACAAGGGAAAAGTACCGTCAAATGAATAGAAAAAAGAAAGAAAGAAAGAGAAGAAAAAAATGAATAAAAATAAATGCTAAGGATTTTCTGAAAATTATTGTTGTTAAATAATCTCCCACCCATAAAAAGAATCGTTTTGTAATCATCTAAAAAAATATTTTATATTTATTAAGATAAATATTTTATATTTATTAAGGAAAATATTTTATATTTATTAAGGAAAATATTTTATATTTATTAAGGAAAATATTTTATATTTATTAAATAAAATATTTTATATTTATTAAGGAAAATATTTTATATTTATTAAGGAAAATATTTTATATTTATTAAGAAAAATATTTTATATTTATTAAGGAAAATATTTTATATTTATTAAGAAAAATATTTTATATTTATTAAAGAAAGTATTTTATATTTGTTAAGGAAAATATTTTATATTTATTAAGGAAAATATTTTATATTTATTAAGGAAAATATTTTATATTTATTAAGGAAAATATTTTATATTTATTAAGGAAAATATTTTATATTTATTAAGAAAAATATTTTATATTTATTAAGAAAAATATTTTATATTTATTAAGGAAAATATTTTATATTTGTTAAGAAAAATATTTTATATTTGTTAAGGAAAATATTTTATATTTGTTAAGGAAAATATTTTATATTTATTAAAGAAAATATTTTATATTTGTTAAGGAAAATATTTTATATTTATTAAGGAAAATATTTTATATTTATTAAGAAAAATATTTTATATTTATTAAGGAAAATATTTTATATTTATTAAGAAAAATATTTTATATTTATTAAGGAAAATATTTTATATTTATTAAGAAAAATATTTTATATTTATTAAGGAAAATATTTTATATTTGTTAAGGAAAATATTTTATATTTATTAAGGAAAATATTTTATATTTATTAAGGAAAATATTTTATATTTATTAAGGAAAATATTTTATATTTATTAAGAAAAATATTTTATATTTATTAAGAAAAATATTTTATATTTATTAAGAAAAATATTTTATATTTATTAAGGAAAATATTTTATATTTATTAAGGAAAATATTTTATATTTATTAAGAAATAATATCAAATAAGTAAAAGAAACACTCGAAGAAGGCTGGAGGTTACATCGGCCGAAACGTTGTGAGAATAAGATCCAAGATGAGAACAGTAGTCTGAATAATCCAAATAATTCAAATCATCAATTCTTATCTCAAAAATTTCGAAACTGAATGGATAATGTTACAAAATGATGACGTCATCCAGTGTGCACAGAGACAAACAAACAAGCAAACAAGTAGGGCCACAGATATTTTCAAAATCAGTATTAATATGGGAGATCTCTGTTTTTGTAATTTTTTTGGAAATTTTAAAATCTTTTTTGTTTTTGCTGGGGATGGAGCATCTTACCGAATGCCAGACATCCACCCACTATTTCAGAGACTCAAACCGAGAGATCTTTTTAGAATTCTAACCGTCTTTTTATTGTATCTCTCTTGCCAGACATTCACCCACTATTTCAGAGAATCAAACCGAGAGATCTTTTTAGAATTCTAACCGTCTCTTTATTGTATCTCTCTTGTTAGACATTCACCCACTATTTCAGAGATTCAAACTGAGAGATCTTTTTAGAATTCTAACCGTCTCTTTATTGTATCTCTCTTGCCAGACATTCACCCACTATTTCAGAGATTCAAACCGAGAGATCTTTTAAGAATTCTAACCGTCTCTTTATTGTATCTCTCTTGCCAGACATTCACCCACTATTTCAGAGATTCAAACCGAGAGATCTTTTTTGAATTCTAACCGTCTTTTTATTGTATCTCTCTTGCCAGACATTCACCCACTATTTCAGAGATTCAAACCGAGAGATCTTTTAAGAATTCTAACCGTCTCTTTATTGTATCTCTCTTGCCAGACATTCATCCACTATTTCAGAGATTCAAACTGAGAGATCTTTTTAGAATTCTAACCGTCTCTTTATTGTATCTCTCTTGCCAGACATTCACCCACTATTTTAGAGATTCAAACTGAGAGATCTTTTTAGAATTCTAACCGTCTCTTTATTGTATCTCTCTTGCACTTGGTTCACCGGGTTTTTCTGTGTTTGTGTGTGTCTGATAGCTAATTCTTTAGATACGTCATCTCTGAAATGTTGGGATTCCTGGTTTCCAAGAGAGTCTGGAAAATCTGGCAGGGTATCAAAATTAGGCGCCAAAACGAGAAGAAGAAATAAAATCCAAAATCTCATTAAATGCTTTTTTTTTGAGAAATGCCTTTTTGTTGCCTTTCAACAACATGAGAAATTCGCAGAACAAAATAAGGAATTTTGTACAAGTATTTACTTTTTCTTCAGTTTCGTAACATTTCTCGCAACCTGTGTGAAATCCAAGAAGTCGATGGAAGTAAAATAGTGCTGAGAAATAACTCGATGAATTCGGTGGTGGATGTCTTCGAGAAAAAGAAGTCAAAATATAATCATATTTACACTTGTTTTTGTTTTTTTTAAATAGGATATTTTAAATTTTACTTTTCCCTTCTTTTAATGTTTATTTCAATAAATTTTCGATTAAATAAAAATAATAATTAATGCATATTTTTATTTGCTTTCATATTTACTCATGAGTCAACACTTATCAAGGCGAAAAGCCACTCGAGGATAAGGTTTAATGAGATGGATAGATTGTCAGTTGATGACAACAAATATTATGAGAAGACTAGATCCTCCGGGCCTAGTCTAGTATATATATATATATATATATATATATATATATATATATATATATTCTAGTATATATTATATATTAAATAGTTTTTTGACGCCAATACGCAGTTAAAGCCAAATAAATTGTTTTGGACTATTAAAAGAATTTCCAACGCTATTGATGATCTTTAACCATTTATTGATTTATTTATTTATTTTTATTATCGCTTATGTTTGAATTCATGTTTTGAAACATGACGTAAATCATAAATCTATGACGTCATGTCAAAGCTATAATTATTTTGTTACGGTAATGTTTTAAGATTTATATATAAGAAAATCAAAATAGCTCAGTTCATAGAACATCAGACTGAAGATCTCAAGGTTTCGGTTTCGAATTCCGGTCATATTATTTACTATTAATGCAATATTTTCCATTTCTGAAAGAAGTTAAGATATTTCTTTTTAAAAACTGTGACTGACGGACAGACAGACCCCAGACCCACACACATAAAATACCCCTTATATTATGAGTGGATAGAAAATAACCAATGGAATTAATAAAATTGATGACTTACGAGGACAGTTTATAACAAGCGTTTATTTACATTGTATTTGAAGACGACTATGTTGTAGCCCTAAGGGAGGCAATTTCAGCATCAACTGTATTTCTTCTGTCTACACAATACAACAAAAACAACACCGGCAATTCATGGGTAAATTAATTCTTAAGCTGTTTAGATGCTCTAGTCAGAATGGGTGCAAGTGGGTTTGGCCGTGGCCACCGAGAGTTACTACAGGCCGGTTAGCTAGAAAATGACGTCACTGCATTCCGTGTCAAAACAATGGCCGTCGTAATGACAATAAGAAGGCATTTCGACTTCTCTATTCACTAAATAATCCATCAAAATTCAGGAAATCAACCAATTTTAATGAAATTTTCAGTATTTATTAATTAATGATCACGGAGTATAATAAATCTATTACTTTATTATAAAGCTTGGTGCAAATGTATTATTTCTTGTAAACAAAAAACACCTTTACTAAAGTTATTCAAAATATCAAAACATGTTGACCATACGATATTGTAAATATTTAAAACAAAGCATTAGAAAACTTTAAAAATTGCATGTAAAAAAAGAAAGGAACACGATTCGATTTATCCTGAAACTGATCTGTATTCAATATAAATTTAAAGAAAATAATAATTCACGATCAAATACTGCAAAAAACTGAATTATGAATTACCATTATTTAAACTTCTAACCCAATCAACCATAAGTAATTCAGACTTTGAAATTTGTTTAAAAATTATACAAAAAAAAAGTTAAATGTTAACTGTTTGTTTAATAATGGAATCACCAACTCCTATCTTGCTATTAAGAGATAGGTACGTGCAAAATTAAAGGCCGATCCCCAAAATGTAAAAACATTTTGACCCTCCCTTCACTTAAAAATTCACCAAAATTCAGGAAATCAACAAATTTTAATGAAATTTTCAATATTTATTAATAAATAAGTACAGGAGATATAGTGAAACATTTTTTTAAATCTTAGTGAAAATGTATTATTTTTTTTAAAACAAAATACACCTTTACTAAACGTATATTTTTATATATATAAAAAAAAATCCATGATTTTTTTTTAATGAAAATAAGATCTGTATATGTTTAAAATATTTTTTTTTAAAAACTATTTCGTATATATTACGGAAAATGCCCCTACACTCTTGTTAATAAAATCAGTATAACTCGAAGAATTAACGATATTATCATTGAATAAAGCATTGTTTAATTAATATTTTTGTGAAAATTTTGATTAAATATGATGTTATTATTTCATTTATTTAATCTACAAAAGTACAGAGAAAAGATAAACTATACTACACTTAAGACATCGAAAAAAAGTAATAAAAAAATGGAACACTACTTTTTTATCAAATAATGAATAAGTAATTCAGACTTGATTTTTTTATATAATTTTAAAAAATTCAAACTTACTACACTATATTTAGTCGGTGTAAACATTATTACGTGTATCCATATTTGCAGTAATTATTTCTCTTTTGGAAATCCAAACATATGCAGTAGGCATTTTAACTTTGTGAATTATGAAATGAAATTTAAAAAAGCACGAAATTATTTTAAAATTGGTTGATTTCCTGAATTTTGATTCCATTATTAAACAGACAGTTAACATTGAACTTTTTTTTATATAATTTTTAAACAAATTTTAAAGTCTGAATTACTTACGGTTGATTGGGTTAGAAGTTTAAATAATGGTAATTCATAATTCAGTTTTTTGCAGTATTTGATCGTGAATTATTATTTTCTTTAAATTTATATTGAATACAGATCAGTTTCAAGATTAATCGAATCGTGTTCTTTTCTTTTCTTTTTTTACATGCAATTTTTAAAGTTTTCTAATGCTTTGTTTTAAATATTTACAATATCGTATGGTCAACATGTTTTGATATTTTGAATAACTTTAGTAAAGGTGTTTTTTGTTTACAAGAAATAATACATTTGCACCAAGCTTTATAATAAAGTAATGGATTTATTATATTCCGTGGTTATTAATTAATAAATACTGAAAATTTCATTAAAATTGGTTGATTTCCTGAATTTTGATGGATTATTTAGTGAATGGAGAAGTCGAAATGCCTTCTTATTGTTATTACTACGGTCCTTGTTTTGACACGGAATGCAGTGACGTCAGAGGGGGGCAGGAAGTTAGTTGCTTGGCCTTGTCAACTCTCGGTGGCCATGGTTTGGCGCCCTAGGCAAGCCCTTAAATGTGTAACTCCCCTTGAAAGTTTTGATAATCAAATGTACGTGCAGCACCTCCATTGCTACGTCGTTCCCGAAACTCGAGGATGTTTTCAAGTTTTGAATTATTGACCTTTTTCAGTAAGATTTTTCTTTTGCTTATCTTTTATGACTTTTTGATTTTTTATTTTAATGCCATTTTGATTTTTTTTTTTAATGCCATTTTGATTTTTTTTTATGACTTTTTGATTTTTTTTTAATGCCATTTTGATTTTTTAGTCATTTTTTAATTTTATTTCGATTTAAACATTTTTTTAACATGTCAACTTTTTTGGTGACATTTTTTCCTCTGATCTGTTTTTTTTTTTTAGGTTTTTGTTATATTAAAAAATAAATATCTTAAGCTTTTAGTTGCACAGCTGTGTTTTACAACTTATCTATCTACATAATCCGTGCCTCTGTAGATAGTTGCACAGCTGTGTTCTCAATACTGTTTTCTTTGAAAGGACAAATCGATTATATAAAAAGCAGTTGTCTGTGTGTATGTGCGTATGTGTGTGTGTCTCTCTCTGTGTGTGTGCGTGTAAAATTTAGAAACTACACAAGACACACCCACAAAACTGATATATTCTTTTTCAGCATTGCTTCGGTTCCAATATGGACACATTTTAAAAATAAATAGTTTTCATTATTTTCGAGGCTCACCAGGAAAAAAATTAGTCGGAGATGGGGGGAGGACTGTCTGCCAATTTTCAGTCCCTGTCACATCGCCGCAGAGTTGCATCACTGTGCTTGTTTTAAACGTACTTCCACAGAACGTGCTCCAATGAACTTACTGCACTTGTACCCACTCAACGTAAATACCTCCGACCCACCCGACACTGCAAAATCCCACCCCTTCACTGTAGAGGTCCCTAGATTCCGGAAGATTTTCTACCATTATAGTTTCTTTCTTCAGACCGCTTATCTTTGGAATTCCCTCCATGCTACCTGTTTCCACCGACCATACCAACATGCAGAAATTTAAATGTAATGTGAACGAGTATCATGCTGCCCAACTCCCAATCCAGGTAACCCCTTTATAAATCTGGCCCCTATCACAGTAGCCCCTTATGCTTCAGTGGCAATATGTTTTGTTTGAGGTAAGCAAACAAAAAAAAAATTAACTGCCTAGCTAGAAAATAAAATCCTGAAAAAGGTTTCTTCACAATCACGTACATACTCCTTTTCTTAAAATTTTCATTTGTAATAATCAGTAATAAGTTATCTCCCTTTATTTGAACTCTTCATTGACATCACTCCAGAAATAGAAACGAGGCGACAAAGGATGATCTCATCAAAATTGTTGAGGAGTTCACACAAAGTCATTGTGAGATAGCCATAAACATTTTTTTTTTAGAGAAAAAAAATGCACCTCCAACTGCCAAATATTTTTTCATCTTCTAAACAAAGTAAAAAAAAGTTTTTTTTAAGAATAGAAAATAATTTTAAAAATAAGAGGGAAAACAATTTGTTTTCCTTTTTTTGTGTGCTAAAAAAGAACCTCAAAGACAAACTCTTCTCAGGGTTCTTATCAGTGTTTTCTTTTTATTCTTATTATTGTTTGTTCTTCGACTCTATTTTCATCTTGCTGATTCTTAGAAGTGAAAGAAAAACTACACAGGATGCTTATAGTCGATCATCCAGGCGGATAAACGTCCGATAAACTTGTACCGTTTTAGCATTCGTCTTTTGAATTCTGATGAAGTGTGCAGAATCAAATTGGCACTTACCGGCTCCAAATAGTTGATAAGAAAATTCTTGCTTCAATTAAGTTATATTTATATAAACGATTACCCACTCATGGACTATCAGCCAGTCAAAACCCAGCGAATGGACTTGACAGTTGTTCGTCTCTCTGAAACGTAAGTAGTTTGTCCATTGGATAGTGACGTCTAGTTGTAAAGCTTCTCACAGTGGTGATGCAGCGGCCGAAGTTTGCAGCTTCCTCTGTCCTTGTAGCTGCAATTATGTAACCAAATAAAATAAAATTTAAAAAATGCCAACAATAGTGTTCTTGTTGCTATATTCTTACGTGACCTTTTCATTACCAGCTCCCCAGAAAGGGGGGAAAATGAAGATAGTTTTAAAAACTGTGCAAACACAGTCAGCTCACCGGCCAAAAAAAGGCAGATCTTTCTCTCTTCTTCATTGCGTTTCATTTTGAACGTCCTGTCTGTAACATTGTAGAATCAAATTGACACTTATCGGCATAAAAGCTCTATAATAGATTATCCACTCAGGGACTAGCAGCCAATCAGAACCCAGATGATTGACTTGCCCATCTGACATCATGGAACATCCCAGCCTTCTTATAAACCAACTTTCTAAGATTCTATTTCAGTTTATTTAGTTGTAACTCAGACAGTTAAGCTCAACTGGTCAGACTACTAAATCCAATCTCATTTCTCTTCCATCTCCCCCATCTCTCTTTATGTTATTTTTTATAAAATTAAAAATAGCATTTTTTTTTACTCATTCCTGATGAAGTCATTTGTTAATAAAGACGAAATGTTCTTAATCCGAATGTTGTTGTGTCGATCTTACTTTGAAATTCCTTTCTTTACCAAATCTTAATAAACTATTCTGTCATTGTCCGTTGACTGACGTCATTAAAATTCCTCATTCTTTAATAAAAGGATTCGCATTTTTTTATTTCATTGTTTCAAGTTTTTTTTCCTTCGGCATCAAATCCAATTTAAACGTCTTCCCCCTCATAGTGTTACAGTTAGAACATACCATTCTGAGAGGGAGGGGGTGTCAAAATAGAGTTAGATTAGAAATTTTCCACATAAGTTTAAAATTACGTAAGGGAATGGAGAATTCCATTAGAAGTAAGAGTAGAATGAGAGATACGTGTACAGGAAGTTGAATCATGGGCGGAAGTTTGAAGTGACGCATAGAGAGAAAGGTCTTTCTCTTTGGTAGATAAGCTGATTGTGTTCAGTCGCAGTTTTTCGAAGCTCCGGTTTTGTTTACCCTCTTCCCGTGGATCAGGTGATCTTCAGCTTATATGTAACCTTATAATACTATGAGAGAACGAAGAAATAAAACAGCAAGGGGCATAATCCATTCGAGCGACAATGTTATTAGAGTTATTTCTCTTTTA
Source organism: Sepiola atlantica (assembly GCA_963556195.1). NCBI lineage: Eukaryota > Metazoa > Mollusca > Cephalopoda > Sepiida > Sepiolidae > Sepiola > Sepiola atlantica. The sequence continues at coordinate 138,028,923 of OY744518.1, forward strand.
CGTTGTGCATAATTGTAGTTACCAGGTGAGAGAGAAAGATGGAAACTTTGGCTGCCACATCACCACAGAAATCCGACCAGCTGATTTAGCCGACGAAGTGGAAGCACTGTGAGGATACAAGAAAACCTCAGCAAGGATCCCTAAGTTTCAATGTCATAGAGTATTCGATTGATATAAAAAAGAAACAAGACAATTAACTGTGTATTTATCAAAGTAACGTATATGCGAGAAAACCCCTTATTCTAGTAATATAAGAAGAAAATGAGAAACCGGATTTCATGATTAGTTTTGCTATAAACTTGAGAATGAAAGGGACGTGTAACAGGAAGTTGAATCATAGCCGGAAGTCCGAAATGACACGTAGGTAGGAAGGGGGGGAAAGTCTTTCTTTTTTTGGCAGATAAGTTGTTTGTGTTCAGTCGGTCGCAGTTTTTCAAAGCTCCGGTTTCGTTTACCTCCCCCCGAGTCGGTAATGGGGAGCTTATATGTAACCTAACCGTGCTGTGAGAGAATGACGAAATAAAACGTCAAGAAGCGCATGAGCCATCGAGCAACACTGTTGTTGGAATTCTTCTTTTTTATGTTATGCATAATTGCAGTTATCAGGTGAGACAGAAAGATGGGAACTTCGGCTGCCACATCACCGCAGAAATTCTACTAGCTGATTCTACCGACTAAGTTGGAGCACCGTGGCATCCAAGAACATCTCAGAAATTTTATCTTTTATCAAGCTTTATAAATTGAAATAATTAATTGAAAAATCCATGGTTTTGTTCAAAATAATTACTAGTGATTGAAAAAAATCTTTTTAATTTTAGTTAAAGGCGATATTTGGTATAAATAAATTTCAGTTTATGCCTGACTTGTCCATCAAGTTTCAGTCAGTAAAATTCGGATACATTCTTTTTTGGTATTTCCCTGATTTGGGCTGTGATGGCCCTCTTCAATTCAGGAATAGTCTGAGAATTGTTTTAATAGACATTACCTTTGAGATCATTTAACAGATAAAAATGGGGGGGGAGGGGTAAGGTCCGATGAGTGTGAAGCCAATTCAAGATGAGACCTCCTACTGATGAGACGATCACCAAAGTGTCCTTGCATATCATTGAATAGCGATAAAACAAAGACTGTTGGACATTCCTGACTGAAACTTGGTGAGCAAGTCAAGCATATACAAAAAGGATTGTGAATTTTATTAACGATTCCATGGGTGGCATTTTGTGTGGGAGTAACCCTATACCTTACACACCCTTCACAACAACATCAGAATTTGGTATTTGTTTATTCTGGGGTGCCTCAAGTCTAATTGATCCCATTACACACTCTCTCTGTATATATGCAATCGCCTTCGCAACAACATCAGAATTTGGTATTTGTTTATTTGGGGTGCCTCAAGTCTAATTGATCTCATTACACACTCTCTCTGTATATATGCAATCGCCTTCGCAACAATATCAGAATTTGGTATTTGTTTATTCTGGGGTGCCTCAAGTCTAATTGATCCCATTACACACTCTCTCTGTATATATGCAATCGCCTTCGCAACAACATCAGAATTTGGTATTTGTTTATTTGGGGTGCCTGAAGTCTAATTGATCTCATTACACACTCTCTCTGTATATATGCAACTGCCTTCACAACAACATCAGAATTTGGTATTTGTTTATTCTGGGGTGCCTCAAGTCTAATTGATCCCATTACACACTCTCTCTGTATATATGCAATCGCCTTCGCAACAACATCAGAATTTGGTATTTGTTTATTTGGGGTGCCTGAAGTCTAATTGATCTCATTACACACTCTCTCTGTATATATGCAATCGCCTTCGCAACAATATCAGAAGTTGGTATTTGTTTATTCTGGAATGCCTGAAGTCTAATTGATCCCATTACACATTCTGTATATGTGTAATCGCCTTCGCAACAATATCAGAATTTGGTATTTGTTTATTCTGGGGTGCCTCAAGTCTAATTGATCCCATTACACATTCTGTATATATGTAATCGCCTTCACAATCTAGTGGATGAATATCTTTTCTGTTCTCTACAACGCTTTTCTCGCGGAAGAGATATCGCTAGTCTTTCTCTACTCTATTGTTATTTCAATGGAAGATGTTCGACCTGAAGCACATGCTGCAATGGGGAAAAAATGGTTTGTTTCTTTTAAAACCTCTGAATCCAAGCTTCTCTCATTTAACCACCAACGCTCAGATCTCTGTTTTACCTCAGTTGAAATGAATGGCCCTCTCCTAGATCAAGCCATTTGTTTTGATAGGCTCCTCGGATTGACTTTCACTCCAGATCTAAAATGGAAGACTTTTATTCAATTTAAGAAAAGAAGTATGTGAGCTATGGTTGGATCATTCCACCGCTCCAGATAGTATCTAACTCCTGGTGCAATCCTCGACCTATATAAAAGTCAGATACGTCCTAAGATGGGGAGGTACTGCTGCCCCATCTGGGGAGGTGCCGCTCACGACACTCTTTCTCGCCTTTACAAAGTACAAAATCGACTTAACAATCTAGTGGGGATGATCTCTTCTCTTCCCTACAGCCCTTTTCTCACAGAAGAAACATTGCTAGTCTTTCTCTACTCTATTGTTATTTGCATGGAAGTTGCTCGACTGAGCTCCGATCACTGGTTTCTCCTTGTAAGACATTCAGAACAAAAAACTCGTCTTCCTACCGCAACTAAAAAGAACTTCTTCCGTATGGTTAGAGTCAGGTGGAATTTCCATGTACAGAGTTTCTTTCCAAGATCTTCCCTGCAGACTACAACATGGTCGTCTTCAAATCTAACATCAACAGACACTTGCCATAAGTCGTCCCCATAAGCAATCCAACTTTGTTCATTCCATTCATCATTTTCAATCCTCTCATAATATTCTTCATCATTAAACTTACAATCCATCCATCTTGTTAGCCCTTATCCTCGAGTGGCTTTTTGCCTTGATAAGTGGTGACTCATTAGTATAAAAAATCCTCTCATAATATTCTTCATCATTCAACTGACAATCCATCCATCTCATTAACCTTTATCCTCGAGTGGCTTTTGGCCTTGATAAGTGGTGACTCATTAGTATAAAAAAATCCTCTCATAATATTCTTCATCATTCAACTGACAATCCATCCATTTCGTTAGCCCTTATCCTCGAGTGGCTTTTGGCCTTGATAAGTGGTGACTCATTAGTATAAAAAATCCTCCCCATAATATTCTTCATCATTCAACTGACAATCCATCCATCTCATTAACCTTTATCCTCGAGTGGCTTTTGGCCTTGATAAGTGGTGACTCATTAGTATAAAAAAATCCTCTCATAATATTCTTCATCATTCAACTGACAATCCATCCATTTCGTTAGCCCTTATCCTCGAGTGGATGTTGGCCTTGATAAGTGGAGACTCATTAGCAAAAAAAAAAATAATAATTTGCTGACAATTTATTATTTAACAAGTGCCTAAGCACCTAAAGGATATCCTCACTTACGAAATTCTTGTTCAAGTGCCAGACCCAAAATTGACTTCAAGGGTTTGAATGTTGTCGTTTCGAAAAGCGAAATAAAGAAATCCTGTTTTCACTCCGGCAACAAAATGATCGTCTCTCAGACAGGAAATCTTGCGGCATTGTAATTCCGCATTGCCTATCTGTCGATAAAATCATACTTAAAACTGCGTTATCTCCTTGCCGTGCTAGACATCATTACATCTCTAAAATTGCTTGATCACTTCTCGTGTGTCTATGTATGTATGTATGTATGTATGTGTGTGTGTGTGTGTATGTGTGTGCGTATGTATGTATGTATGCATGTATGTATGTATGTATGTATGTATGTATGTATGTATGTATGAATGTATGTATGTATGTATGTATGTTTGTATGTATGTATATATGTATGTTTGTATGTATGTATGTATGCATGTATGCATGTATGAATGTATGTATGTTTGTATGTATATTTGTATGTATGTTTGCATGCATGTATTTTTTTTAAATTTCAAAATCAACAAAAAAGCAAAACAAACTAAATTTATGCGTCTTGCGGCCGCATCCATTTCAATGGCTTTTATATGTGTGCATTAGTAACTGTAATTCATTTTGTTGGATTTTTCGATTGGGTGTAGAAAGATGTTTATTTTTATTTTAAAAAAAAAGTGGAAGACCACTCCTCACATCATGTTGGTCTGCAATTTCAACTTGTTACTGGCTATCTTGCCTTCGCTTGTTGCTGGTTCTCAACATTTTGAACCGAGAAAGGGATCTAGCTGTCGTACAAAGCTAGATCTCTTTATTTACATTCTCAGTACAGATACTCCTTCAGTCAATCACACTTTTCTGAATGAAGGAGTGGCACTCGTCTGACAAGACGTTGCAGTCATCATATATGTATGTATGTATGTATGTATGTATGTATGTATGTATGTATGTATGTATGTATGTATGTATGTATGTATGTGTTTCTTGGATCTTTTGTAGAAAAAGAAACAAACCCAAAAAAAGTTTTATTACTTATTCAAGGAAACGGAATCCATTTATATAAAAGAATGGGGTTTTTGTAATTTCCATTAATTTATGGTTAGAAGTGAAAACTCTTCTTTTACATTTTTTAAATCACTTTTATTCACATCTTCACTTCACTAACAATATCGGAATTTAGTATTGGCTTATTCTGGAGTGCCTCAAATCTAATTGATCCCATTACGCAATCTAGTGGGTGAATATCTCTTCTGTTCTCTACAACACCTTTCTCACAGAAGAGACATCTCTTCCAGGGGAGGTCTGATTAGTGCTCTCTCTCTCTCCTTGGTTTTCCTATGCTCTTTGACTCTTAATTACTATTTTGTGTGATTTCAGTCGAGGGTGATGCCATCACTTTTTTGGTGGGGGGTGGGGGAACAGTTTATGATATTTCTTGCAGTTTCTTCTCCTTGGTTTCATGTGGTGGTGTTCTGACTGTGGTTTTGTTTTCTTCCTATTTTAACCTTCATGTGACTGGTTGTTGTTATTATTATTATTATTATTATTATTATTATTATTATTATTATTATTATTATTATTATTATTATTATTAAGATTATTATTATTATTATCATTATTATTATTATTATTATTAAGATTATTATTATTATTATTTCCTTACTAGGAGTTTTTACACAGGTCATTATCAGTGACTGCTCACTGACAATAACCAATGGTGTTCCCTGGAGTCTGTATGACAACAAGTTTCCCCATATTTCCTACATTCTCCACCTCTTTTCGATCACCACCGAAAATGACCTTGCGGTATCGCAACAGCCGCCTACCATTGATTTGTCGCTGGCAACGATCGTTGGTGTACTCTGGAATTTGAGTGTCACTAAGCTTCCCAAGGTTCTAGTACCCTTTGCAGCCTTCTAGTCGAGGTCTGGTTGGTGCTGTCCCTCCTCTGTCTTTTTATCCTCTGTGACTCTACACAACAGTTTTGTGTAGTACCAGCCGATGATGACGACGAAATGCGGCGCACTAGACGATGATGATGATGGTGATGATAAAATGCTGCAGACTAGACGATGATGATGATGGTGATGATGAAATGCGGCCCATTACGACGATGATGATGACAACGGCGCAATGCAGCGGACTAGATGATGATGATGATGATGATGATGATGATGATGATGATGATAATAATGATGAAATGCGGCCCATTACGATGATGATGATGACGGCGAAATGCAGCTGACTAGACGATGATGATGATGATGATGATGATGAAATGCAGCCCATGATGATGATGATGATGATGATGATGATGATGATGATGATGATGAAATGCGACCCATGACGATGATAATGATGGTGAAATGCAGCGGACTAGACGATAATGATGGTGATGATGATGATGATGATGATGATGATGATGATGATGATGATGATGATGAAATGCGGCCCATTACTATGATGATGATGATGATGATGATGATGATGATGAAATGAGGCCCATTACGACGATGATGATGATGATGATGATGATGAAATGCGGCCCATTACTATGATGATGATGATGATGATGATGATGATGATGAAATGCAGCCCATTACTATGATGATGATGATGCTGATGAAATGCGGCCCATTACTGTGATGATGATAATGATGATGATGATGATGAAATGCGGCCCATTACCATGATGATGATGATGATGATGATTATGATGATGAAATGCGGCCCATTACCATGATGATGATGATGATTATGATGATGAAATGCGGCCCATTACGATGATGATGATGATGATGATGATGATGATGATGAAATGCGGCCCATTACTATGATGATGATGATGATGATGATGATGATGAAATGCGGCCCATTACTATGATGATGATGATGATGATGATGATGAAATGCGGCCCATTACTATCATGATGATGATGATGATGATGATGAAATGCGGCCCATTACGACGACGATGATGATGATGATGATGATGATGAAATGCGGCCCATTACTATGATGATGATGATGATAATGATGATGATGATGATGAAATGCGGCCCATTACTATGATGATGATGATGATGATGATGAAATGCGGCCCATTACTATGATGATGATGATGCTGATGAAATACGGCCCATTACTGTGATGATGATGATGATGATGATGATGATGATGATGATGATGATGATGATGATGATGAAATGCGGCCCATTACCATGATGATGATGATGATGATGATTATGATGATGAAATGCGGCCCATTACTATCATGATGATGATGATGATGATGATGATGATGAAATGCGGCCCATTACGATGATGATGATGATGATGATGATGATGATGATGATGATGATGATGAAATGCGGGCCATTACTATGATGATGATGATGATGATGATGATGATGATGAAATGCGGCCCATTACTATGATGATGATGATGATGATGATGATGATGATGATGATGATGATGATGATGATGATGGCGAAATGCAGCGGACTAGACGATGATGATGATTGTGATGATGAAATGCGGCCCATTACGATGATGATGATGGTGAAATGCAGCGGACTAGACGATGATGACGATTGTGATGATCAAATGCGGCCTATTCCTATGATCATGGTGATGATGATGATGATGATGATGATGATGATGATGATGATGATGATGATGATGATGATGATGATGATGAATTGCAGCGGACTAGACGATGATGACGATGGTGATGATGATGAAATGCAGACCATTACGATGATGATGATGACAGCGTCAGCGCACCAGTATAACAATAACAAAGTAAGATTAACTGGTTTTAAAAAGAATAGAGTGTTTTAAGAAACGACGTAACATTTCCACACACAGCCATGCATGCACACACACTAATACACACGCACGCACGCACACACGCACGCACACACACACACACAAATACACACACACACACACACAAATACACACACGCACACACCCACACACAAATACACAAATACACACGCACGCACGCACGCACACACACACACACACACACAGTACATTTACAATTTCTTAATCAAACACCAAAAAAAATGACGCCTTTGTAAAAATCGAGTCTATCAAACTAGTTTTGTCCTCTCTGTCTGGATATTTATAAAAACCGAAGTCGCTGATTGGTTATGACCATTTGAAGACATCGATGAACCGAATCACTTTTGTCAGACTCATCATTATTTAATCCACGGGGGTAGCATGCTCTCGTTCCGTCAGCCATGACTGGGAGAAGTCTTCAGTAATTCGCAATTCTTTGTATCGCCCATCCCTAGTCCGAAAAGATACGCCTGAAGAAGGTCGGAGGTTACAGCGGCCGAAACGTTGTGAGAACAGTAGTCCGAATAATCCAAATTCTAGAAATCAAAATAAATGTTAAAAAAGTCATTTTCTTTTTTTATTTCTCTTTAATAAACTTTCAATAATCCCTTTCCGAATAAAATTTGGAAGCATGAAGGCTTTTAATAACGGAGATAGAAAAAAGAAGTGTGTCTGGTTTTCGGGCATGAGTTTCAAACTTGGTCAAAATGCTTCCAAAAATCTAATCAATATCAACGGAACAACATGGAGAGAAGGGTCCAGAATTATTGGAGAATACAAAGGTGCTTTAAGAAATTCCATCCTGGTAATGAGAACTTTGAAGATGATCAAGGAAGAGGACGGCCACACATTCTTCACAATAAAAGTTTGCGTGAAGGCCATGCACTACAGTTTGAAAAAGTAATAAGTTATCTCCCTTGTAATAGTCATAAATTATCCCAGTTATATATTTTTTGTTTGCATAATTTTGGTTATTCGGACTACATTTCTCATCTTGAGTGTTATCATCACAAAGTTTCGGCCGCTGTAATCTCCAGCCTTCTTCAGGTGTACCTCTTCGAACTCGGCAATATTTCTGTCAAACTCGGGAATCTTGACGGATTTTCGAACGGAACCCTTTATTTAATCCACGAGGGTAGCATGCTTAGTTATATAGTATCTCACTTTATTAAAAACTTTTCACTGACGTTACACATGAGATAAAATAGAGTCTTCTCCCTTTTTATCATCACGGACAGCATACTGTTCAGACATGTAAGACAAGTAATAAAAATTGACATGAACAGCATGAGTTTGCTCTTCATTTAATACTTCAGCCATGTCTCATGTATTATGGAGATGTTTAAATATATTACAAAATGAACACTCCATGTATTGTATAAAAAGGATCAAATGGATTTGAGGCACCCCAGAATGAGCAACAGACAAAAGGACACATCTTTTTTTTTACTTCAGTTTTATCACTTATAATAAATTCGGCTTTATGCCTAAGACAATTCAGACTTTATGCCTAAGACAAAATATGAACTTTATTTTCATTGTTGTTGTTAAAAAAAATTTTTTTAAAACTTGTAACATTTATTTTTGTCTAAATAAAAATCGATTACCTCATTGTAATACAGCTTCCTATTCTAGTAGCTTCTTTCCAAGAACCGCAACTTATGGAACTCTCTTCCTGCTGACTGTTTTCCTCCTACCTATAACCTTGGTATTTTCAAGACTAAGATGAACAGGAATCTCCTGTCTTTGCGATAATCATCTTTCGTTCTTGTTAACTTCTTACATCAAGTGGATCCATGTATTGTCTGGAGCGATTTCCATAAATTAAAAAAACAAAAAAAAAACAAGAAAAAACATCAACAAGCTTCTTCCATTTGATACAGTACGATGCAAACAACACGATCTAATAACAATCACATACACTTAACCATCGTTTCCCCTTACATCTGTTCAGTGTTCCCACCAGCTATGTGAAGCTACATACGCCCTGATATGATTTGTCTAATAAAATACAAAAACAGACTTAAATATATATAAAATAAAAGGGAGAGAAAAAAATCCACTATTAGTTGTCTCCCTTAGATATATTTCAAAGTTATCTCCCTTTGATCTTCTGACTCTGAGAAGGAAATAAAGTTGGTCTGCTTTTCTAATCATTTCCTCGTACGAACGCGCGTTTTCGTTTTCTCTTAATTTTTTTTTATTTCTAAAAAGAAACAATGAAAAATTACTCTTTTTAATGACTAAACTTCTTTTTTATTAAAATAAAAAAAGGGTAAACGTTACTATTGACAACATAAATTATTTTTAATGGAAAATTAATCCCAAACAATTTATTTGGGTTTACTTACTCGTTTGTGACCTATTTGCGTTAAAAAATATTTAATAGAAGTTATGAGCATTTTAAGTTCCGTAATTATTAGTCATGAGTAAAGTAATAAAGAGTTCAATAACTTACTTCCTGTCAATAAACAAGATATCTGACGACTTACAGCCAATAAATGCAGAAATTAAAATGCTTATAACTTCTATTAAATATCAATTTTTAACGCAAATCCGTCACAAATGAGTAGATAAACAAAAATGAATTGTTTTTAACTAATTTTCCAACTGTATTTTTTTTTTAAATAATATACGTTGCCAATTGTAAACCCCCAAAAAGTTTACCCCAAAAAGGGGTTATATTGAAACGGTTAGTTCCCACAATGGCTGACAAATTTTAGTGTCTAGTTCTGTCTGATTTTCTAAACGGTGACAGGACAAATTAATCCACCATATTTTTTTTTCCTGATCTTTGAGGATTTCTTTTTTTGTTTTTTTCTTCCTTTCAATTTTATTTTGCAAATATCACGAATTATGGTTAGAGATTAACATTTTTCAGCAACTTAAAAAAATTAAAATTAAAAAGAAAAAAGACTCCCTTAAAACTCCACTAACCCGGCAATTACTCTCTTTCTTTCTCGGTTTGTTCGGAGAGTATGGGGGGGCACCCAGACTTAGGGTTATTAGTAGAGTTAATTAGGATTATGTTTTGTTTTGGAAAAAAAAAAAAAATAAAATCGAACAATGTTTATGAAATATGAAATTGAAATATTCATTCACACTCCTCGGCCTAACTTTCACAGATAACATGAATTGAAACAAATACATTGAATACATTGCCAAGACTGCTGCAAAGAAAGTGGGCTCCCTCTACTGTGTTAGTAAACTTCTCACACCTGACATTATCCTATATCTCTACAAAGCCACCATCCGCCCATGCATGGAGTATTGTTGCCACATCTGGGCTGGTGCATCATCCACTAGTTTCTCCCTCTTAGACAAGGTCCAAAAAAAGAGTCGCCAACTTAATAGGACCCTCACTATCCACCAAGCTCCAGCCCCTATCCCACGACCGCAATGTTGCTTCCTTGTGCTTGTTTTACAAGTACTTCAATGGACTGTGGTCTGATGAACTTGCTGCTCTGGTGCCCCGACAACGCAAATTCACTAGACCAACCCGACAATCTGCCAAATCCCATCCATTCACTGTGGAGGTCCCCAGATGCCGAAGAGCTTTCTACTCCAAAAGCTTCTTTCCTTGTGCTGCTGGACTCTGGAACTCTCTCCCTACTCCCTGTTTTCCTTACGGTACTGACATGCAAAAATGTAAAACTAATGTAAACAGGCATCTCGCAGCACAGCTCCCAATTTAGGTTGACCCCTCCCCCCACCCACCCCCACCCACACCCCACAAAAAAAAATCTCTCACCCTTTTTTCTCAGTAGCCCCTTACGTCTACAGTGGCGGTCTGCCTTGTGTGGGGTGAACTATGTTAAAAAAAATAAATAAAAAATAAAAATTACAAATTAAACATCATAATAATTAGAATGTTGCTGGAGTAATTTTCTTTTATACGATGGATAATTTGAAAAAAATCTGAAAACAAATTAATAATGGAAAAAAAATTTGGAAAAATCAGACGCATTAATACGGTGGATTCATTTGCCATGCAACCACTTTTAAAATCAGACAAAACTAATCGATAAAATATACCTAAAAAACAAACAATAGTAATTACTCCTTATTACTAAATCAATTATTATCCATAAATTAAGTCGTTTTTTTTTTTAACTAATGAGTCACCACTTATCAAGGCCAAAAGTCACTCGCACATGAGAGTTAAAAAGATGAACAGATTGTCAGTTGAATGATGAAGAATATTATGAGAGGATTCAAAATAATGAACAAAATTTGATTACTTATTACTTACTTTACTTTATGGATTTGAAGACGACCATGTTATAGTCTGAAGAGAATCAATCTTGTGGTAACATGTTTCACCGATGGGAAATTTTTGAAAAGGAACTCTGTTCATGGAAATTCGGTTTGGTGTTAGGTGCGCGGAAGAAAGAAGGAAAGTTCTTTGCAGTTGTGGTAATAAGACGAGTTCTTGCTGTGAATGTCTTACAAGGAGGAACCAGAGATTGGAGCTCAGTCGAGCACCTTCCATGGGAATAAAAATAGAATAGAGAGAGACTAACAACGTCTCCTCTGTAAGAAAGGGGCTGTAGAGAACAGAATAGATTATCCCCCACTAGATTGTAAATTCGATTTTGAACTCTGTCAAGACAAGAAAGGGTACTCTGAGCGGCACCTCCTCAGATGTGGCACTAGTATTCCATTTTAGGAGATATTTGACTCTTATATAGTTGGAAGATTACATCTGGAGTGGTAGAATGATCCAACCATTTTATAGGTAAAAGATTACATCTGGAGTGGTAGAATGATCCAACCATTATATAGTTAGAAGATTACATCTGGAGTGGTAGAATGATCCAACCATTATATAGTTAGAAGATTACATCTGGAGTGGTAGAATGATCCAACCATTATATAGTTAGAAGATTACATCTGGAGTGGTAGAATGATCCAATCATTATATAGTTAGAAGATTACATCTGGAGTGGTAGAATGATCCAACCATTCTTGCAGCAACTTTAGCAACAGATTGGATATAAGTTTTCCACTTTAGATCTAGAGTAAAAGTCCAGATTTAAAATATTATACCAAAACGGAGTTAATCAACGTCTGTTTCCCTACAGCTTTTTGTTCTTTATTTTAATCATACAAAATACATGTTAAAATATTCCTTGGTTTTTAACAAACTCCATTTTAATTGATATTTTAGAAATTTGAAAACCAAATAAACGAGTGAATTTTTATTTTTTAATGAATTAATTTATTTTAAAACCTGAGCTTTCGGCGTAATGGACCCTTTTAAACAGCAAGACATTTTTTTAAAAAAATTTTATTAGTCTTTCCCGTTTGAGGCATATCTGCTTCTTCGTGGAGACAGTAGTCCGTTCGTCTGATGGAAATGACGGTTGGTTTGAAAATGTTTGACTTGTTCACCAAGTTTTACTCGTTGATTGACTCAGCTTTAGTATAATAGATAACCTACGTACAAGTTTTGGTTACTTTTGTGTGTTTGGAAATTCGTTTGTTACTTCATGCTAACCGATATCTCTACAAAAGCCACCATTCATTCGTGCATAGAGTATTGTTGCCACATCAGGGCTGGTGCTCCAACCACTAGTCTCCCCTTCTTGGACAAGGTGCAAAAAAGAAACTAATAGGTCGCGCACTGTCTCCAAAGCTCCAGCCCCTGTCGCATCGCCACCGAATTGCATCCTTGTGCTTGTATTTTCCACAGAATTTGCTCTGATGAACTTACTGCAGTTCTACACCCCCCCCCCCCCTCAACGAAAATACTCAACTAGCTGCGAAATCCCACTCATTCACTGTAGGGATCCAAAGATTTCGAAAGATTTTCTACTCAGATAGCTTCTTTCCTTTGGTCCACTTGCCTTTGGAATTCCCTTCCTGTTACCTGTTTCCTCAGCAGAAATTTAAATGTAATTCGAGCAAAAATCTTCCTGCCTAACTCTCAACCCAGGTTGCAACCGATAAACTATAAATTTTGCCCCTACCACAATGGGCGTATGTTTTGTTTGGGGTGAGTAAAAGTATCAAATAAAATGATATTATGTTTTGGAATTTTTGAGATGAGGGTTGATAATTTGTAGAATTTGGTATATTCGGACTACTTTTCTCATCTTGGGTGTTTTTATCACAACGTTTCGGCCGATGTAACCTCCGACCTTCTTCAGGTGTACTTTGTCGAACTTGGGAATCTTTCTGTCGAAGAATTGCGAATTACTGAAGACTTCTTCCCAGTCATGGCAGATGGAATGAGAGCATGCTATCCCCGTGGATTAAATAAAGGGTTCTGTTTGAAATTCCGTCAAGATTCCCGAGTTTGACAGAAAGATTCCCGAGTTCGACAAAGTACACCTGAAGAAGGTCGGAGGTTATATTGGTCGGAACGTTGTGATAATAAAACCCAAGGTGAGAACAGTAGTCCGAATATACCAAATTCTATAAATAAAATGACTTAAAATTCTGAATGAATCATCCATATTGATAGAAAATATTAGTATATTTTCGAACTCGGTAATCTGAATGGAATTTCGAATGGAACCCTTTATTTAATCTACAATTTAATCATGCTCTCGCTGCGTCAGCCAGTTGTCAGTAATTCTACAATTTTTCTGTATCATCTGCACCAAAGATTCAATCTTCAGATGCTTATCACTTAGAACCGAATTATACTTAGTGCTGTATCCACTGAGCCACGGGTCCTTGCGGACAATTCTAGTATGAATTTTGGGAGCCTTAAACCTATTCTTGTTTTTAATGTGTAGTCGTACTATTTATCACTATATATCACTACTTTTATTACTACATATCATTGTGTATATATATATATATATATATATATATATATATATATATATATATATATATATTGTTTCCAAATCTTCACTTTTTCTGAAGACGTTCACTAACACGAACGAAACCGGTCAAATCTCTTGTTTTTGTTTTTATCCTGCATTTTAACCTGTTTTCCGTTTGTCATTTTTCACACACATATATATATATATATATATATATATATATATATATATATATATATATATATATATATACGAGGCCTGCCTAAAAGTTATCCGACCTTAGGTCAGAAAAAAATATTTCAAATACGTGACGGGGTTGGGACCCTAATCCTCTTCAAAGTAGCCCACCGATCCATTCACGACCGGAAACACCTCTGGAAGTCTTCTTTTGGAATGGTGTTCTATCCCCGCCGTCGCGTTCCGCATTATCTCTTTTTTCGCACCCTCTCAACAACAGCTGCACTCCGAGCAGTTTAGGGCCTGCCAGAATGCTGGTCACTCTCCGCTGACGTGCGGCCATTTTTGAATCGGTTGAACCACTCCTTAATTTATGTTACACCCATCGCATCTTCTCCAAACACCTGCTGAATCTAACGCGACGGCGGAGATGAACACTATTCCAAAAGAAGACTTCCAGAGGTGTTTCCGGCAGTGGATGGATCGGTGGGCTAAGTGTGTGCAAGCACAAGGGGCCTACTTTGAAGGGGATTAGGGTCCCAACCCTGTCACGTATTTGAAATATTTTTTCTGGCCTAATGTCAGATACTCTTTAGACAGGCCTCGTATATATATATATATATATATATATATATATATATATATATATATATATATAACCTTATCTATTATTTATAATTAAGGGTTCCCACATTGTATTACATTCTATACTAGGTCATTGTCACCCGATTTATACGTTTTTCTTTCCTTTTTTTTAACTTTCCAGTTTGAGACGTTTTCTCTCTTTCTTATTTCTTGTTTTTTAACTTTCCAGTTTGAGACGTTTTCTCTCTTTCTCATTTCTTGTTTTTTAACTTCACTGACTCAGACGTTATTTTATATGAATAGGAATGTATTAGCACGAACACTGGTAGAAGATATTTATTATCTGTCATTTTTGACGGAGGGCGTATGCTCGTTTAGAAATAACTGGAGTCTCGAAATGACTCGTTAGCGATTTCGTCACATGTGATGAGCATAAGACTGTTAGAATATCAAAACTAATTAGCGACTTATTTGTTGAAAACAATAAACGGTTTACTTTATTTTGCCCAACAATGCATCGCTTGATGAACGGAAGGACGGACACCTTTTCATAAATTTCTCACAATGATTGGCTCACTTCTAGGTTAACTAAATCACTACTGTTAGTAACAACAATAATTAACTGGTCGTGTTATTACTAACTAATTGTACCCGTGTAAATTACATCGTATTATTAGTTTTTCTCGTTCATCTGTGTCTGTGTTGTCTGTTTTTGTTCTTCGTCAAATCTCTGCGTCTGTGTTTCTCGCCTATACATAACTTTGGCAAACATACTGTCTATGGCAGCCCTTTGAAAAGCATTTGTGATCAACATTTTTTGTTCATCGTCAAATATTTGTATGTGTGTTTACCGCCTATGCAAAACTTTGGTAAACATACTGTCTATGGCAGCCCTTTGAAAAGCATTGGTGATCAAATTTTTTTTGTTCATCGTCAAATTTCTGTATCTGTATGTGTTTACCGCCTATACAAAACTTTGGTAAACATACTGTCTATGGCAACCCTTTGAAAAGCATTGGTGATCAAATTTTTTTTGTTCATCGTCAAATCTCTGTATCTGTATGTGTGTTTACCGCCTATACAAAACTTTGGTAAACATACTGTCTATGGCAGCCCTTTGAAGAGCATTGGTGATAAAAAAAATTTCTAATGTCTAATCTCTGTCTGTGTGTGTTTCTTGTCTATACAAAACTTCAGTAAATATACTGTCTATAGCAGCCCTTTGAAGAGCATTGGTAATCCAATTTTTTTTTCACCATCAAATCTCTGTATCTGTGTGTGTGTTTATCGCCTATATGTAACTTTGAAAATTATACTTTCTATGGCAGCCCTTTGAAGAGCATTGGTGATCAAAAGAAAATTTCTATCGTCTAATCTCTGTCTGTGTGTGTTTCTTGTCTATGGCATCCCTTTAAAGAGCATTGGTGATCAAAATCTTACTGATTCTCTCACTTCTGATCTGGAGCAAGTGTGTCGCGTTATGCCCCTTGCTCTTTATTGGCTCCAAAATGCGAAAGATGTTGTGACAAAAATGAAGAAACGAAACAAGAAAGTTTAGTGTAGTAGAATGTCCACATTCTCTGCGTACACTCCTGACTTACGCATACAGTCAACTCCCCAGCCCACGCTTGTGAACCTTTGCTCATGTTGTTCTTTTTTTTCTTCCGATTCTCTTTCAATTGGTGACATAATTCTAAAAATTGTTTTTAACGCATTCCTCAAATCGGCATTTCTCAAAATACAAACAACAAAATGTTTATATATTCATTTTCGTAACAATTCTAGTCGCAAGGACTCGTGGCGCAACGTATAAAAGTATAAAAGTGCTAAGTAATAATCAAGTTTAAGTAATAGTTTTCTGTAGGTTGAAGGTTCAATCCTCAGTACGGGCAATGTTAGTGGTCATAGTTGACGGAACGAGAGCGAGCTAACCCTGTGGATTAAATAAAAGAGGTTTTGTTCAAAATTCCATACGGATTCCCGAGTTCGACAGAAAGATTCCCGAGTTCAACAAGATACATCTGAAGAAGGTCGGAGCTTACATCGGTCGAAACGTTGTGAGAATAGCATTCAGGATGAGAACAGTAATCCAAATAGTTCAAATGATACAAATTATAGTCGCATTTCGGAACCACTTTTATTGTCTCCATTGGTAAGTCAGGCACCTGACTTACTGTTCTTATTCACTATCCAGCTTTTTTCGATCAGCCCAGGTTAATCTCGTTACATGTGTAGCAATGGGGGGGGGGGGCTGAGTGTCTTGTCACCTTTAACACCTCTAAACCCAAGCTTCTCTCCTTTCACAACCAACGCTCAGATCCTTGTTTAGCCTTAGCTGAAACGAATAGCTTTCATCCTTGAGGAAGCCCTTTCGTTTTGATAAGCTCCTAGAACTGACTTTCACTCCAGATTTGAAACGGAAGAAATATATCTAATCTGTTGCTAAAATTGCTGCAAAAATGTTTGGATCATTCTACTGCTCCAGAAATTACCTGACTCCTGGTGCAATCCTCTACCTGTATAAGAGTCAGATACGTTCAAATGAGGTGATGTAGCGAACAGGAAGTGGAGGAAAGTGATACATAGCATATAGAAAGCTAGATACGGTCTCTTGAGTTTTTGGTCTGCTAAAGAAAGCAACGTGTTTTCTGGGGACTTCTTCTCTCCCCCGTACGGGCAGACAATCCTCTACCTGTATAAGAGCCAGATTCGGCCTAAGATGATAAAATTCTTTGATCATTCTACCGCTCCAGAAAGTACCTGACTCCAGATGTAATCCTCTACAAGAGTCAGATGTGTTCTAAGTCGAGCTACGGCTGCCACATCTGGGAAGGTGCTTCGCAGAGCAACCCTTTATTGCCTCGACAGAGTTTAAAATCAACTTTGCAATCTAGTGGCGAATGATCTCTTCTATTCTCAGAGAAGACATGTTGTTAGTCTTTCTCTACTCTATCATTATTTTCATAAAAAGTTCTCGACTGAGCTTCAATCTCTGTTTCTTCCCTGTAAAACCTTCGCAGCAAGAACACGTCTTCCTACAACAACTGCAAAAAACTTTCCTTTCTTTCTCTGTGTGCTTAACATCAAATAATTATGGAATTACCATGGGACTGCTTCCCTGCAGACTACAATATAGTCGTCTTCAAATCCTTGTCAACAAATACTTGCCATAAACCGTCTTTAAAGGAAATCAAATTTTGTTCATTCGATTTATTGTTTTCAAGCCTCGCATAATATTCTCGATCATTTAATTGACAATCTATCCATCTCATGAAGCCTTATCCTCGAGTGCCCTTTTGACCTTGATAAATGGTGACTCATTAGTATAAAAAAAGGCTAAGTATGTTATTATATTGCCAATAACACGATACAACAATAACAAATAGAAATTGGCTAGTCAGAAGCAAAGTTTGATTTGTCAGCTTAAATGCTATTTGGGTCTGACTTTGAAAATCCGATGAGATAACTTTATATGTTAGATTACCTCCCCTTCGCTATAACTCTTTAATGTATGCAATATTAAAGACTTCCTTACTTATCTCCCTTTTATTGTAACTCTTTTATACGTCCCAGACTATATCTTCTATATATATAAAACTCAATGTCTGTGTGTGAGTTTGTGTGTTCCCTAAAGAAAGAAAGGTTAGAGAATCTACATAAAATCTAAAAGCGTATTCTTATTTAAAATTCACCGAGGAGAACAACGGAAGTGTTCCCGAATGTAAAAAGATCTTCTGGGGAAGACAATGGAAGTGGTCCCGAATCTCTACGTTACCCTCTATGTGCCGAATATTTACGTGTCGCCACCTCTAATTGACAAATGGGGACAAAACTCCCTTCAAACTTCAAATACGTATATCAGATTTTAATTAAATTTAAACCATATGTATAAGACACTGATTCAGAGAATTTTCCAACATTTCAGCTTCTTCCAACTATATTAGGGGCAGTAAAAACACAGAAATTAATATGGTGTTATGAGCATAATGAAAAAGTACATAGTAGTGATCCTCATTCAATCCCAAACAACATCGGGTCTTCTTGCTAGTATATATATGCGTTTTGCAACCCTTGTAAGAAAAATGTAGTTTTTGGTCTACCGGCTGCTCTTCAGAGACAATCGATCAACAATGAAAAAACAAGCACATTGTTCCAACACAAAACGGGAAGAAAGGTGGTTATGAAAAGTGAAAAAAATACAAAAAAAACAATCACAGAACCCCCCCCCCCCCCCAAAAAAAAATAGAAACATCTGACACAGCATATTCCGATTCTCAGGTCGCCATCTTGAAACCATATATATATGTATATATATAAAAATAATATGGGTGGGTCGTTCATTTAAAAGCATTGCTGGATTTGTTAATAAAATTGAAAATATAAGCCATTAACAATGCAAGATTAATTTATTTTATTTTTTTTTTTTTACTTTAATCTTATTAATTTCGGAATGAAATTCCATCATCAGAGGTGACCAGTATTGAATCATTTTTTTTTTTTTTTCATCAAAAAACAAGAATAAACAAACTTATTTCTTTTGTTACTTGATAAACGTCTTTGGTGTGATGTCTCCGCACTGGTGTTGTTGGCGGTTATGAGTTCAAATTCTGGTGTCGAACGAAGAAGAGCACTGGCTCGCTTGTTTGTTTATTCTTGTTTTTTGAGGAAAGAAAAAAATTACTCAATACTGGTCACCTCTGATGATGGAATTTCATTCCGAAATTAATAAGATTAAAGTAAAAAAAAAAATGATAAATTAATCTTGCATTGTTAATGGCTTATATTTTCAATTTTATATATATATATATATATATATATATATATATATATATATATATATATATATATATATATATATATATATAGAGAGAGAGAGAGAGAGAGAGAGAGAGAGAGAGGTGTCTTCTCGGAGTCATAGCTGATTAAAGATTCTCTAGTCACAACCTTATCTTATCTACAGCATTATTCAATACAGAAATGAAATAAACAACATAAATTCTTTGTTGGCCTTTTGGCTAAGATCAGAGTGTACTATTTGTTCCGATGGATGCTATGCTCTGTAGACCGGTACTGTCTTGGCCTTTGGGCCTTGATTCGGCTGGTCTTAGGGATTGCCCTGTGCAGTTCTCGGAGGTCCACCCTCCCAGGCTTTGCCTTCTCGCCTTTTGAGGTGGAGTTAGTTTATTGCTAATCGCCTAAGTCGCTCCTACCAGGGAATGCCGACAAGGCTGCCCAGGCATTTTTTTACAGCCAGAGCGCTCTTCTTTTGCTAGGGCGATGGCTTTCTAATCCCACTTTCCTGACCTTGTGTCACATCTTACCGTTGTGGGAGGTAGATAAATACCAGGATCAAACTGTAGTATATGTTCTGTGGGAGGTAGATAAATACTAAACAAACAACATTTTAATAAATGTCGTGTTTCCTTTAAAATTCAGTGGACTGTACATAGTCTGTAGGTCGTTTGGCTAAAGCAAGATGACCATCACTTGAAACTTTTCTAGGACGATCCTATGGCACAAATGTAAGTGATGACCATGATGAATCCTGACAGTATTTAACAAAATAAGTAACAAATATAATTAGGTGGTTAGGGTTAGGGTTAGTGTTAGGGTTAAGTAACGAGTACTATCAGGTGGACACTTGACCACCACTAAATGACAATAATAGCGAACAAGTTGGCGATTTGTCTAAAATAATGACCACTGTTCTTCTCAATATCCGTGTTAGAATTTATTAACGTCTCCTTTACTGATTGGCTGCTGCTTTGTCCCATAAAGGCTTCACGGATTGGCTGTCAGGCACCCCAACCTCTACTCCCTTAGGTGTCACATGAGTCAGCCCATAAAAACGCTTGCACGCTGTGCTCAGCCTCTTTTCGACCCAGTAGGACCGCGGCCGGATCCCTTGGTGACGAGGGCAGTCACAGAGATCCTCCCACTCCTTCCCGTTACCCACCATCTTGGATTGAATTGACTACATCTCGACAGAGCCCTAGACGGCAGTTCGGATTTAGCCAACCCTTGTTCCCGGATTCCCAATATTGGTTGTTATCGGCCCGCTTGCATTGCAACAAAAGTCCTCGAAGACGGCACCCATAAGAAGCCTTTACTTCCCCACGACAAGAGCCAGAATTGAGGCACGCACACGTGCAACCAGTTACCCAAAGTCTTTAACAAGATAAGTTCTTGCGAAGAACGTTTTCGCTAACTCAATTTAACTACCTCCCTTCTGAACTTTGAACCCAGTGTCTTGTTGTATGTATATGCCTTCACCCAATAAAACTGCTTTAAAATGATATACGGTGTTGTTGTGTTCTTTCTCACAAAAGCTGTCGCCCTATTTCTATTTTGCATTCTCATGTGCGAGAATTCAAATTTTTTCCAGGGTAAATTTACTCCCAACCATATCCGATGTTCGTCATGGAGAAGCTGTGTCACGAACAAGACATTTTTTTAGTTTTAAACAGGAAATAAATCATTTCTCAGGAAACTTGCTGAAAATTAAATTCAAATCAAAATCGATCCGTTAAAAAGAGAAAAATAAAAAAAAAAGCTTATCGTAATCTCTCTCTCTCTCTCTCTCTCTCTCTCTGTCTATCTATCTCTCTCTCTCTCTCTCTCTCTCTGTCTATCTCTCTCTCTCTCTCTCTGTCTATCTATCTCTCTCTCTCTCTCTGTCTATCTATCTCTCTCTCTCTCTCTCTCTCTCTCTCTCTCTCTATATATATATATATATATATATATATATATATATATATATAAGTTAATCCAACAAAAGATATAAGAGGCAACTAATATCTTTAATGAGTGAACATCCGGATAAAACTGAAGCTCAATATACTAGATAGAGCATTAATAGCATAATATAAAGTGAAACAATAAAATAAGGTGCGAATCAAATTTTATTATAATTCAATATTTATGCAAAGTACCTTAAAGTCCTTAACTCATGAGTTTTCAAAGAAAATTCTTCTCCTCAGAGGACTATTACCGCAATGACATTACTGCAGGTAATAAAATTAAACTTTGAAAATATATAAAAATATATATAAAAATACATAAAAGCATATAAAACATCAAATATATCAGCCAAAAACATACTTTTTTGTTAAAGCTATACAGTTCATCCAAGCCATAAAATTTAAAACATATTCAGGAAAGATATCAAAGAGGCTGATTGAAAAGTGATCCAGTTAAGGACTTTAAGGTACTTTGCCTGAACATTAAATTCTGATAAAATTTTATTCGCACCTTATTTTATTGTTTCACTTTATATATATATATATATATATATATATATATATATATATATATATATATATATATATATATATATATATATATGCAAGGTTGCATGTTTAGTGGGGATGCACAGTTGCAATGCATACAGACGACAGGCCTGCAATGGGAGAAAGATTTATCTAAAAGAAGAGAGACCACCCAAGAAATGGGAAATATATCTGGCTCAGGGTTTGACCACCCAAAATTTTATTTTTCCACATGAAAAACTTACTGTCTCTTTAAACGGGAGTTCATGTTCAGAAATCAAACCACTTAAAGTCTTCAAAAAACGAATGTCCCTTCAGATACGAAATTCCATGCTGTGGTTATGACCCACTTGAGATTTTCAAAAAGTAATGTTCATACCAGATTGTGGTCAGTCAGTTTTTTATGTCCATAGATTAACAGCTGATAATTTCGAGTGGTTTCTCTGTGTGGTCCAAGTGACATCTATATATATATTCCAGCCGATAGGCTAAAGGGTCGTTTGGGTTTCTGTGATTCGTTGGGACATGAGCTACTATATTTTGTTTGGACACTTTTCTTAAGGCAGTGAGTCTGTCGCCAGTGAGTCTATAGATGTCTTTGAAGTTATTTTCTTACAGATTTGAACTTTTTTGTATTTATGACAAGGGTGTTTATTGCTGATTGAATAAATAATCCAATATTTCTTTTATTTCGTGTTTTAAAATAAAGAATTTTAGGTTCAATTATACTATAAGGGCCGTTGGATTTTCTCGTCCATTTCACTCGGTATTCACCCAAATGTTCGATAAAATCGATTTTGGGGGTGAAATGATACATATTGTCCTGACAAAAAATTATAATTTATTTTTAGCATATATCAAATTGAATTTTTATGCCACATTTTTACCTGTCATCTTTTCGGTGACATTTTGTTATTCTTAAATTCACGACTAGTGTGTTTTAACCTTTTCATGTTTGCTTTTAAAATCGTTAAATTCCGTTAAAACTTGCTTTTTTAAATAGAATGTTCAAAAGTTTTTTTTGTGTGTAATAAAATGTTAAAGCAGAAAAAATATCTGTAGTCTAAGGAAAAAATATCTTTAGTCCAAGGGAAAAAAAACAATAAAAACCAACATGGCTGCCAGCGATTACAACCTGAAATTAAAGTTAGATTCTCAACACTTTAAAAAGTAAATGAGAATTTTATTTCAGGACCAAAAATATAATTAAGACCAACAATCAGTTTTATCCAAAATTTGGGCGAATACCAAGCGAAATGAACGACAGAAAACAGCGGGCCCTATTCTACAATTAAACCGATGTTTAAACTTAATTAAATTAAAGAAAATATCTTAAATTTTAATTTAAAAAAGCAAATAATTAGACTTTTTGACTAATTTGTTGTCTTTCTAGAACCGAAAGTAGATTAGATATCTTTCTTTATTTTAAAATATCTATTATCGAATATTAAAATTGTAAACAGTTTGTTTTTGTTAGATATTTCAAATATAGACGTTTTCACCTTTTTTATTCAGATTTTTAATTTCAATAAATGTTTTTGCCCGACCTAGGAAAACTTGCTCCAGTTAA
Organism: Sepiola atlantica; assembly: GCA_963556195.1. Classification (NCBI taxonomy): domain Eukaryota; kingdom Metazoa; phylum Mollusca; class Cephalopoda; order Sepiida; family Sepiolidae; genus Sepiola; species Sepiola atlantica. Next base: position 138,052,629 of record OY744518.1, read on the forward strand.
TTTTTCGGGAGAGGAAAATTTGACCCGATATTTTTTTCAACTCCCGGTCTAGGCCAGATATTTTGTATGAAATTTTAAGACATTAAATGGATCTCTGAATTGATTATTGACAATTTTATTGATATTTTTGGGCCAACTTATGAAAAAAGAATTTTTTATTCAATCTTTAAAAAATAAACTTCATTGTTTTTTTTCACCACAAATTGTACTATTGAAAAAAAAATGTTTAAAAGTACTTGCGCGTTTCTCTGTTTTAAATATAATAATATATAGTTACGTTCGTAAAACAAACAAATATTAAACAACACAACGATTAATGTTGTCCTGGGTGTCTCTCCTCTCCCAGAGAAATGTTTTCTTTAAAAAGAAAATAATCACTAATAATGTTTAAAAGTATAACTTTATTTACTTAAAACAAATCTAAATTCCCTTCCAAAATAAATGGAAAAAATATCGGGTCAAATTTTCGTTTCCTGAAAAAATAGGTTGTTAATGTAATAAAAATTAAAATTGTTTTAAAATACTTCAGGGGTTTTTCTATTTCTATTTTATACCTCAGGAAACGAAAATTTACGTATAATCCTATGCTTCGTCCGACGTGTTCTCCTATAACTCTCAAAATATTAGCGAGATTTTGTCAAATATTATCTTACGGTCTTACACTTAAAGTGACATCCCCACCCATATTGACGAGATCCTTTGACGCCCACTCCTGTCCTTCGACCACTCATTGGCAGAATAGAACGTTTATGAAAGAATGTATATTTTCATTATGGAGCGCTAAAAAAAGAGCCGCTCCTTTTTTATAGGAGTTGGAGCAGGAGCGGCTCTTTTTTGAAAATGGGGAGCGTGAGAGGAGCCAGCTCCAATTTTGGGCGTTGAAGCAGGAGCGGCTCCAAAAGTAGTGGAGCGCGTAAAGCCCTGTGTGTGTGTATATATATATATATATATATATATATATATATATATATATATATATATATATATATATATATGTAAATTTCCCTTGCTGTACAGTTTCCGTTGGCCGAGTGGATATGGCGACTACTTGCAGATTCTAGGCTGACTCTGTGAACTCTGAAATTGTTACTTTCCTGCACTGATGAGAGCAATAAGCTTGAAACGCTAGCGTCTGTAGGTATTAATAATTTAATATAGATAGATAGATAGATAGATAGATAGATAGATAGATAGATAGATAGATAGATAGATAGATAGATAGATAGATATTGATTTTTTGTAAAATTTAATTGCTTTTGCAAAGCTCACTTTTTCATGATGCAAACAATCAAACTTGAGCTCAATGGGTGACCCAACGTGTCACGTTTTTTTAAAAATCGTGTTGTTATAATCTTGAACCTGTTGACCGACCCGGCCCACGCAAGAGCGAACTTTCAGCAGGTGGTTGTTGTTCTTGCTGCTGCTGCTGCTGATGATGATGATGATGAGCTAACAACAACAACAATTGTCGCACTGCCTTTCTTATCAGTTTTAACTTCTCGTTGTTTTTGACATGTACTAAACGAGGTAAGTCATGCAAATCTCTTTTCTTATTTAACAAGCTTATGTATAAACTTATATATATATATATATATATATATATATATATATATATATATATATATAATCAGACACAAAGAATAAGTCTAACCATTAAGTAGTTGTATTTTTTTTTTAAGTTTTAAAACTTTTTTTGACTTCTTACAAACTGAAAAGAAAAGTTATACATCTCGAGTTTTTCACTATCAAAACTTCGTTTTTTTTGTTTTTTTTTTTCTGTTAGGTTTTTAAAATATTTTAAATCTCTGTATTATTAATTAAAAAAATATCAAACAACTTCACGTATGTGTGTGTTTCTCGCCTATACGCAACTTTGTAGTTTTTATTTTTATTTAACTGTTAATCGAATATTTATTGAAATCAAAAATAAAAATACGTGAAACACTAAAAAAAAAAAAACGAATTAAAAAGAAAAATCCTATTTTTTTTTTAAGTGCTTATATAGATCGCCCCCATGGTGGACGATGTTAGCACGATAAAATCCTGTAACGAGTTACAACTGCCGAAAGGCGACCACACAAAATAAAACCCGAGTTCCTGACGCGAAAAACGGAAAACGAAAAAACATTCACTTATTTATTTATTTTGTTGCATTGTATTTGTTTTATTTTGGTGTACTTATGCAGTTTACGGACCGGGATGAAATAATCACGTTATTATTTAGAAAGCCATTCTTAACATGTGTGTGGGAGGGGGCGGGCTTTATTAACTATTCTGTATTTTCACCTAACAAATTAATAAACAAAAGATCCCGAAAAAATTGAATTTAACTTGAAAAAAAAATCCTACCTAAAAATAACCAGGTTGGTAAACTGTATAAGCACCTATTTTTTTGTTTGTTTTTTTTAAATTTTACTTTGTTGTAATTCTTTTCTAATGTCATTTTAAAAAAGAATGTTTGCAGTAACATTTTATAATTATCTTGAACTTTTCAGCTTTAAGATGGCTGTCATTGAAACATTATCTTAACCAAATTAGTTTTAGTTTTATAAAACAGTTGGTTAAAATAATGTTGTTTAAATATTAGCCATCTTAAAGCTGAAAAGTTCAAGATAATCCATTTATTTATTTGTCTTGTAAAATGTTGCACATAAAAAAATTGAAAACAAAAAGAATTTTGTAGACCAAGACACGTCGAAAGAAAATAATTTAAAAAACAACAAAAAAAAACTGTCCGCGTGAAATGCAATCATTTTTCCAAAAAAAAAAAAAAATTTTAAATAACAAATTCGCACGACTGAAAAAAAAACACATTAAAAACAGAAAAACAAGGAAAAACAATAAACAACAAAAAAATACAATGTAAATATATCAATGAAAAAAAAAATGTTTTCTGTTTTTTTTCTCGGTTTCCTTAGAAATCCAAGTTTAATTTTATGTGGTTGGTCGCCTTTTGGTTGTTGTCGTAACTAATTACCGGATTTTACCGAACCAATATTGGCAGCCATGGGGGCTGATCTATATAAGTACCCTATTAATTGAATATTTATTGAAATAAAAAATAATATTAAAAAAAAAAAAAAAAATACAAAACAATTGTGGTTAATTTGGAGATGAGGACCTTACCTTCAGCTCACCCCCCCCCCCCCCCAAAAAAAAACATGAGATTCTTTCTCTTTTTTTCTTTTTTTTTTAAGGCGATTACGTGTGAAAAAACAACCTGATAAACTTGGCGGTAAAAAAAAATACATAAATAAACAAATCATTTTACCATTTTCGATTTCAGATTTGGCGGAGTGTAACATTTCTATTTAACCACACATAAATTTAACGTGAAATGATCACCCATTTCCGGGCCATTCTCTAACCGGGTAGTGTTTTAAGGGCATATCACCGGAAGTTGTGGGCATTTATTACAAGATCGAACAAAACAAAAATAGAGGTGAAAGAAACAAAAACAAATGTGCAACAAATAAATGTTACCAAAGGCAAGATAAGTTACTTTTATATGGATAAGTTTATTTGTGTTTCAACTTATTTTAAAGTGTTTTTTTGTTTTTATTTTTTGTTAAAAAAAAAGCATAGTGTGCACTGTTCAGTTAAAACGAAAAAGAAGATTGCGTCGATAAGCAATGCACGTGTACCCCCTGGGTCCCTGATAATCGCTCAAAAATCGAAAAGTAAACAAAATACTGGTAGAACATTACATTTAGTGGATGTGTTTCTACCAGTATTTTTATTTTTCAATTTTTATTTTTTTGTGTTAAAAGAAATGAATTATGTAGATTTTTTTTTTTGAGGGGTGGATCATGTTGAAAAGTTAGTAATTAAAAATAATTACTTTTCATCATTTAAAAGATTAGTTTATTACTGCTAAAAGATTATTTTGTCAAAAAGAAACAAGAAAATAAAACATTTAAAAAGAACATGAACAAAACATTTTAGAAACGGTCCACAAGTTGTAAGAAATAGCCTGAAAAAAATTAGCAGAAAAAAAAACTCTTCCTATACCCTACCACTAACCCTAAGTTTGGGTGGAAACAGACCTCCCTCCTCAATACTTAATTAAAACAAGAACGACCCATTTGGCATAACGGTAAACGTGTTCGCTAATGGTCCGGATGATCAGGGTTCAATCCTTGGTCGAGTCATACCAAAAACTAAAAATATGGTACTTGATGCCCCCTTGCTAGACACTCAGAATTATATGGTGATGATCAAGGGTGAGTGGGGTGACGCCCTCCCCTACACCTTTGTATAGTGGCTAATGAAAACGGAGCCGTCGGGTTACCATCGACTATTGGTCGGTCATCACTGATACTACTTACTTGAGAACCAGAAATTGGTTACATGTCGTTCAAACGCTATCTGATAGGAAAGTGGGTGATAACTTTGTTAAATATATATGCTAAACTGATCTCCGAATTTAAAGTCTAAAATATTTAGTTTTTGTATTTTTTATTTTGTTATTTTACCGCCATTTTTCAGGGTGTTTACACGTAATCGCCTAAAAAAAGTGTCATTTTTCATTTTAAATGAACTAGCTTAGGTGTTTCAACATTTGGCTAAGATCAAAGTGTGGTATCTGTTCCGATGGATACTACACCCTATAGACCGGTATCGTCTTGGCCTTCGGGGCTTGATGACGCCGGTCTGTGGGTTTGTCCTGTGCAGTCCTAGGAGGTCCACCCTCCTAGGCTTTGGCTTCTCACCCTTTGAGAAGGGGTTAGTTTATTGCTAATCTCCTGAGGTGCCCCTACCAGGGAATGCCGACGGGGCTGCCCAGGCATATTTTTAGGGACACAGATGCTCTTCCTCTAGGGCGCCGACTTATCAAATCCCACTTTCCGACCTTATGTCACATTTTACTTGGTGGGGGGGGGGGTAGATAAATGCCTACAATAATACGAAAATTGTAAACATATCATTACGCTTATTGAATACACGCTTTGTATTCGTTTCGGCTGTGTTGTTAAACGCGACTTCCAAGAAACGTTTCATAAAAATTATCAGACAAGATCGTGCGTCTGTGTGTTTCTCGCCTATACGTAACTTTGATAGATACACATTAAATTATTTTTTATTCACTATTAATCGAAGGTTTATTGAAATTAAAAATAGAATAAATGAAACTGAAAGGAATATTTAAAAACCCGGTGAATTGTCGTTTCTTAGCCCAAAATGGCGGACAATGAATCGTCTGCATTTCCCCGACCTCACAAAAGAGTTAGTAAACCCAAATAAATTGTTTGGGACAAATCTCAAATTTACCTTCAATTATTTTAAAGGAAATACGGTTGAGAAATTAGCCCAAAACAATTTATTTGAGTTTACTTACTCATTTGTGAGGTCTGAAAAAAATCAGAAAACGATTCATTGTCCGTCATTTTGGCTAAGAAACGACTAATTAACCAAAAGTCCTATTTAAAGAAATAATAATTTCGAAACTAAATCAACCAGAATACATTTTTGTGTGTACGTAAAATCTTCGAAGTTTGTAAGCACCTTTAAAGACTTTAAACTGTCGAATAGAAGGTTTTTCTTTTTCTGGTTTAAAAAATCTTAGTACATTCTCAGTTATTAAAAGATTGAAAGGGGTGGCACTTTTATCCGCCGCCCAGCCCCTGGCGCCAGCATTTTGGTTCACGTGACTCAATCGTAGTCACTTATGAACAGAATAGTCTTCCGTATTAACAATTAGCATGTATCCCCCCCCCCCCCAATACATTTTTTTTGTTTATTAATTATTTACCTTACAAAATAGAATGAAGATTGATGGATTTTTGTCCACCGCCACCCACTGCCGCCCAGACCCCGGCGCCAGCATTTTGACTCAATCGTAGTCACTTATGAACAGAATATTCTTCGTTATTAACACTTAGCATATACCCTCCCTCCCAATACATTTTTTTGTTTATTAATTATTTACCTTACGAAATAGAATGAAGATTGATGGATTTTTGCCCACCGCCGCCCAGACCCCGTAAGGTAAATAATTAATAAACAAAAAAATGTATTGGGAGGGGGGATATATGCTAAGTGTTACTAACGAAGAATATTCTGTTTATAAGTGACTACGATTGAGTCACGTGAGCTAAAATGCTGGCGCCGAGGGGCTGGGCGGGGGATAAAAGTGCTGCTGGATTGAAAGTTTGGGAAGCTTTTAACATTCAATAATTTTATGAATGGATTAAAACAACAAACATCAGTTTTAGTTTTATAACAATTTGGTTTAGTTATTAATTTAATATTCAAACAATTCAACCGTAATAATTAAATTCAAATCTAAAAATCTTGAAAAACTTGAAAAACTTTTGTGAAAAACATTAAATAAACAAACAATTATTTTAGAATTGAGAGTCAGTTTCGCATAACGTAAAATTATTGATCAGCCACTTTCCGACGAGATATCGATTGAACGACATGTAACTGTTTTAGCTAAGGACCATGTCTTTGTTTTTTTTAGGGGGTAGGAAAGTATTTTGTGTGTGTAGGAGGATGGTGTTGCCACCCGGACTTAGTTCAAGGTCGCCAAGTTTTTCAGGTTATTGTTTAGAACTCGTGGAACGTGGCTGTATTTTATGTTCTTTTTAAATATTTTCTTTCTAGTTTCTTTTTGATAAAATAACCATTTGTCAATAATAAATAAATTTTTAAATGATGAAAACTAATTATTTTTCTCATTACTAACTTTTTAACATGACTTCTTCCAAAACGCACACGCACGCACGTGCAATTTATGTCACTTTTGGTTATATGCCTTAAAACGCTATCCGGTTAGACAATGATCTGGAAATGGGTGATCATTTTACGTTAAATTTATATCCGAAACTGATACCCCGCTCTAAATTCTGAAATAGTTTTTCAGGGTGTTCATATGTAATTGCCTTAAATAGTAGAATCTCATTTTTAGGGGCGGGGACTTTAAAGGAGGTTACAGTTCTTACCTAAGCCGATTTTATTTTCTTTCTTCAAAGTAAAGTTTTCGCAACTAAATGAAAAATGGTAAACATGTCGTTTCCCAATACAGGTAATTTAGTCGGATAGATGATATGCAGTATATATTTTAAGATTATGACATGCTGAACGTATTGACGTTAAATAAATTTGGTATTACGTATGGAATAGGGGAAAATACTTTTTTAATTAGTAAATTAGCAGACATACTGGCATATTTCCAAGATGGCCGCCTGTTTTACTAGTCGATATAAAAATTGGAATGGAGAATAGTTTATACGAAAAGAAGTAGTCTTTTAGTGAGTTATATCAAATAATTTATTTTAAAAAAATGAATATTTATAAAAATATTTGTTTCACAACACAATTCTTGTGTTTTCGCAATAAATTATTTGTTTATTATAGCTAATTTGATTAAGATAATGTTGTTGCAAAGGCAGTCATCTTAAAGCTAAAAACTTCAATATAACCTAATAAAAAATTGATTAATAAACTAATAGTTTAAAATAGTTAATTAAAACATTTAATTAATAAATTTAAGTTTCAAAATCCTATTTTTAAAAATGCCTGTTCATGAGCCTAGCACAAGGATCCTTGATAATTGGTAAAAAAGCGAAAAATAAACAAAATAGTGTTAGAAACACATCCAATAAATGTCACCAATCGTGGTAAAATGTAATGTTCTACTAGTATTTTGTTTAACTTTCGTTTTTTGAGCGATTACCGAAACTTTGTCATTTCAGCCATTTTTTGTTTGTTTTGTTTCTGTTCTAACTGAACAGGTGGACACCGGGTTTGTTTTGAACAACAACAAAAAAACGCTTTAAAATAAGTTAAAACACAAATAAACTTATCCAGGTTAGTAGAAGAGTAACTTATCTTGCCTTTGGTAACATTTATTTGTTGCCTATTTGTTTTGTTGTTGTTGTTTTTGTTTTTTTACCCCTTTTTCGTTCTGTTAGCTGTCGTTATAAATGCCCCAAAATAATAATTTTGCCATTATTCATAAAAAAAATCAATATAAAATTTTATTTATTTTCTACTTTACAGTCGACGGGGGGAGAGGGTGATAACGTCGACCTCGTTTCGGGTAAACAAATCGATAAGCAAAAACGTAGTTATTGTTACTTGTGTGATTAAAAAAATAAAAAGATAAAACATCAGCTCCCCCGAGACGGAAATAAATTTATTTAGTTCAGAATGTAGTGTCTGTTCTTGTAGGTCTACTAAGGAGGTCATCCTCCCAGGTATTACCTCCCTTTTGGAAGGGGTGAAAATACTTCATGGCTGATCGCCTGAGGCGCTCCATACCAGGTAATGCTGTCGGTGAGAGGAGGGGGGGGGGGATCTAAGCAATATCACTACATATTTTGCTACCATCCAGAATGTTCCTTATTTTCTTTTCTTTTTTGGGAGGAGCGGCTGAGTTCCCCTACACTAAGCCGACCTCGGGTCACAGCCGCTTTCGGGTATAAGAGAGAAAGAGGAATATCTATTCGATCTCAGGAGTCGTCCTCCCGGGAATTACCTCCTTCTTCGGAAGGAGTGATTAGTTTATTGCCGGTCACCTGAGGCGGCCTCACACCGGGTAATGCCGAAGGAGAGGGGTGGATGGGGGGGGGGGCATATTTTGCAATCATTCAAAGAGCTCTCCCTTCTTGATGGGGCTGGACCCCCCCCCCCTCCCACGTTAAATCCGGCCGAGGGTCTAACTTTGCCTTAGTGATGAAGGGGGAGGGGGGGTTCAGGTAAATAAACTTGACTAACTCTTTACATTCCTAAACATTTTATTTTTAACTTTAAGAAGGAAATTGTTTGCGTGCCGTGTCCTAAATCTAGAAGTTGTTTTTTTCTTCTTCTTTCCTGAATTCCGATTGAATCGATTCTCTATAATTGTCAAGTCTCTCTCGACAATGGCCGGGCGGGTTGAAGCCAGGACAGGCCTTCCTGCTGACGCAACTTGGCGGCGGCGGCTTCTTCTTTTTCTTCTTCTTCTGTTGTTGTTGTATGGAACACAACACCAACACCACAGGTGTCCGTTATTTATGTACTTCCCACAGCAGCAAAATGTGGCACAAGGCCAGAAGGTGGGAAAACTAGCCCCCCACACACACAATCCCCGAGGAAGAACAGTCTGGTCGCATACAAAAAAAATAGTCGAGTACGGACCCGTCGGCATTTTCCCGGTAGGGGCGCCTCAGGCGATCGGCAGTACTGTTATCATGTTTGGGCTGGTGAATCTCTGTCTCATTTGAGGGTTCTTGGTAAGGTGCAGAAACGTATCTGTAATTTGATTGGTCCTACCCTTTCTTCTTCTCTGCACCTTCTCTCTCTCTCACAGACGTGATGTTGCTAGTCTCAGTCTTTTCTATAAATACTATTATGGCATGTGTTCTTCAGAGTTATGTGATCTATTCCCCGCTTCTTTTGTTCCAGCTCACTTGACTCGTTGGTCTAGTGGTCTCCAATTCGCTGTTTTGATACTTTATTGTAATACAGCTTCCTATTCCAGTAGCTTCTGTCCAAGAACCACAGGCTTGTGGAACTCTCTTCCTACTGACTGTTTTCCTCTTGCCTATAGCCTTGGTTTTTTCAAGACTAAGGCCAATAGGCATCTCCTGTCTTTGCGATAATCATCTTTCATTCTTGTTAGCTCCTTACATCAAATAGCTTCATGCATTATCTGGAGCGATTTCCATAAAATAAAAAAAGTTTCTCTCTCTCTCTCTAAGGAGGAGGGAGTGATGCCTGGGAGTATGGCCTCCTAGTACTGAACCAAATCATACTTCATTCCGCCAAAGAAGAGGCTGCCGAGGACAGCAAGACAGTCCTTAAATAGCTAGAATGATGCCAAGGCGAACCTTAGCTGGTATGAAAGGGGCTGCAGAACAGGTGTCTGGGTGTTTAGTTTCTTCCCATTTAAGCAAGGTATGGCACAAGGTCTAAAGTAGGGAAAAACAAGCTCCCCCAAGGAAGGACTTTAGTCACATACAAAAATAGCTGAGAACAGACTTGACGGCATTTCCAGGTAGAGGCGCATCAGGCGATTGGTAATAACATCCCTCCCGAAGAACGGGTAATACTCGGGAGGAAGGCCTCCTAGGACTGACCAATACTTCATACCGACAGAGATTTGGTGCTACCAGATCAGACTGTCTGAAGATACCGGTTTTATGACTTTAAATGCACCAAACATTGATGGTATTGTTTCATTGTTTTTTTCCTTTACCTTTGCAAAACTCAATCATTTTCTGCAAAGTCAAAAGCAACAATTTTTCTCTACAAAAGGGTTGATATGCCGTAAATCAAAACAACCAAACCAAACACATCAATAAATATTTCAAGATATAAAAAAACTTGAAGCATAAACACTTTTACCAAAATGACCGGATTTGGCATTGAATAATTCAAAAAAGGTTGATATGCCGTAAAACAACCAAACCAAACAAAGAAATGGCTACGAGAGGGGAGGGCGAGACAGTCCCTAGGTAGCCAGAATGATGCCAAGGCGAACCTTGGTTGGTATGGATGGAACTGAAAAACGGGTATCTGCCTTATTTCCTAACAGAACAAGGACTATATTTACTTTTACGGCCATTACAACAATCGATTAAATTATTGTTGTAATCTAAATGAATAGTTTTTTTTCATCTATCCGAACTATATTAACATCAAAACATTTTTTTTTTTAAATTTTGAAATGTCATATATAGTAGACTTAAAACGCCCACAAACAGTTTTAAGTTTACTTAATTTGCATATTTATTTCATAAACAACTTCTAATAAATTAATATTCTTTAATATACAGTTGTAATTTTGCATTGTCATCTTTTCTTATATATACGCAATATTTTCGTCGGTAGAGAAATATCTGATGTCACCGGGATGCTGAGAACACGTACTACACTTTGATCTTAGCCAAAAGGCCAAGGAACCATAAAAATGTTTTTATGGCTACACATTTTTAAATGAATGAAAAAAAAAGATTTAATCTATTATTGTATTATCTTTTAATGGGAGTGGGTAGTATAGTGTCTGTTTTGCTGTAATGCTATCCTCCTAGTTATTAACTCCTCGATTTTAGGAAGTCAGTGTAGTATATGTTCATTGATCATTATATCATCATGCTAGGGTAGCAAAAATGTGACCGGAGGGAGCATATATTTGCTAGTAATAAATGATGATAATAATAATAATAAAATTTATCGTTAAATAAACAATGTCAAACCATTGGGGATAATATTAAGGTCTTACCCATGGAGTGAATGTGGTATTTTGGTGACTGAAACTAGTTTACAGAACAGACGAAGAGAACGACAGCCGAACCCACCTCATGCAATGTTGGCCTTGTGCCACATCTTATTTTATTCAGAAAATTTATCATATTGTGAACATTTTGTAGAATTTTAAAGATAAATTAATTCTCCGTTATGATTATAAGTTGATATGGAGACTACATTTTGTAGGAAATAACTGGCATTGCCCGGGAGTCTTTTCATTAACATTTTTTTCTTTTTTGCTCATTGACCTCCCCCTTTCTTTTTACCTGTTAATTAGTTTTTCATAAGAAAAATAATAGCTTCAGACAGATACCAAATCTCCATTAGTAATAGAAGTAATAGTATAGTTTAGTCTTGAGCCAGACATGAGAGAATATATATTATTAAAAAAGTCGATTTTGCAATAAAATCAATAGGAAGTCTGATAAAATGTTGAAATTTAAACCCCATAAATACTTTCAAGATTGTTTTTTCATATTCACGTTAATGTCTGTTTTACATGCTGGGATGTGTTGAATGGGTTTTAGAAATTGACTTCCAAATTAACTTTATTTCTGGCCAGGTCTTTATTTGTCCTTCTTTTTTCTAAAGTCCATCCTAATCACTTCCTCCCATGTATTTTTGGCTTTCCCGTGCCACCTAAACTCTTCTACATCTACTAACCCAAGAACTCTCATCCATTCTTTCAATGTGACCATACCATCGAAGTCTCCTGTTCTGCACATATCTCCATAAACTGTCCTGATTTATTCTTCCTCTGAAGTTATCAGATCTAAGTCTGTCTTTAAGACTAACATTACACATATATCATGTCATTCTCATATCATTTCTCTCCATGCAATGTATGTCCGCAACCCTCACTGGCCAGGGTTCACTTCCATACATCACACTGCGTATACATACCTGATAGACTCTTCCTTTGGTCGACAGTGGTAACGCTCTGCTGCTTAGTAATGACAGAAGTTCTCTGAACTTACTCCATCCACTCCAAACTCTTGCTATCACACTAGCAACTGCTCCTCTGTGTGATCTAATCATATCACCAAGGTAACAAAACTTCTGAATAACTCAATAGCTTTGCCATCTAGATATACTTTCTCCACATCTGAGTTCTCATCCGTCTCCATTGTCTTACACTTCCTGTATATAAACTGGTTATCCTCTCTCAACCTACCAGTAATTCCACTGCACTTCTTGTGTACCCAATGCTTACACACGTATCATACAAATTTGAGTTTTACTCAACTACAAAAGAATTCATACACGTCTTTCAAAAAGTCATCATCAATTTAAAATTTTTAATAACATCAAAACTGTGCTTCTGATAAGAATAAAACTTATAGAATAAAAAAAATAAAAAAATATAAAGATGGCGTCTCCTGATTTTTTTTCTTGTGGAGTTTCTTAAAAAAATTATGTTTTCAGAAGAAAACTGCAAACAATCGATCAATTAAAGACATTTATTGAAGAAGAAAGTTTGGAAAATGTGATATAATCGTTAGGGAGCCGTTTGCAGAAAGGTGTGGCAAGTAAGGGACATTCAGTTGAATGACATACATTTTTAATGTATATTATTGATTGTGTATATTAGAACTACAGGGTTGATGTTATTAAACGGACAATACAGGGAATCAGGACCCCAGAAAAATGATACGAGAGGAACGCTTTTGGGTCTTCACTGGTGTATTCCGGTTGACCTTGCCACACACACGTGGTTTCTATTTACAAAACTTTTTAATAAACAAACAAAACATCGAAGTGTCCGAAATACTTTACGATTGTTCGATTTATTTATTTGTTTATATATATATATATATATATATACACATCTTTTTTTTTAACATTTTAATATTTATATTTGGGGGGGGGGGGGGGGGGTTATATATTGTATATTTATTTTTTAATGTAGGGTGCGTTTTTTTATTTTATTTACAAAACTTTTTCTTTTGCTCTGATGAACTTGCTGCTCCGGTGCCCCAACGACGCAAATTCACTAGACCAACCCGACAATCTGCCAAATCCCATCCATTCGCTGTGGAGGTCTCCAGATGCTGAAGAGCTTTCTACTCCAAAAGCTTCTTTCCTCGTGCTACTGGACTCTGGAACTCCCTTCCTGCTCCCTGTTTTCCTGACGTTACTGATATGCAGAAATGTAAAACTAATGTAAACAGACATCTCGCTGCACAGCTCCCAATTTAGGTTGACGCCCCCCCCTCCATGAAAAAAAAAACTCTCACCCTTTTTCTCAGTTCACCCCAAACAAGGGGCTACTATGTTAAAAAAAACGTATTGAAAACGATTAATCTTAAACGAAACATTGCAGAATTCTCGTTCTAAAATGTTTTCATGTCACTATTTACTTGCCTCCCCACGAGGGCAGAAGGCATAATAAAATAAAATCTTATCGCGTGCGTCTTTAACCGGAAGACACCGGTGAAGACCCAAAAGCGTTCGTAGTGTATCCTTTTTCTGGGGTTTTTATTCCCTGTATGGTCCAAATTTTTAAAGAGATGATGACTTTTTGAAGAGCCTGTATTTTCAGATTTCAGTGGATTTTTAAATTCAAACAAAATTTATGGTTAAAAAAAACAAAACATTTTTCTCCTCTCACTTTCTGCCATGCAGCCATTTTTTAAGAGCACTGCGACAATAAACACGAACGTGTGTGTCTGTGTTTCTCACCTTTATGTGACTTACACATTATTTTTATTTACTATTAATCTATTAGTTAGTAAAACCAAAAATAGGACAGCATAACAAATATTTTTAAATCCTATTTAAAAAAAAAAATTAATTACAAAATTAAATCCAGCAGAATGCATGTCGGTTTCATCATAAACAAGTCAGCCGTTTTAATCTTCTATATGATAAAAGTGATTGTACCTGTGTCTAGCTCGCTTCAATAATCACCGACGCAAATTTAAACTTTATGAGCAAAGAAGGAAAGGCTTAATCTCAATACTATCTAATAATAATAAAAAAGACAAGAAAGAATTTCGTTCACTTTTAATATAGACACAGAAAAATGTCCTTATTAAAACAGAACGAAGGGAGAGAGAAACAGAGTTTTGTCTTTTTTTCTTATCGATTAGTTTTGACTTCTTTTTCTTATCGATCGAGAGAGACAGTGAGAGAGAGAAACGATAGACCAAGCAAGGGCAAGTAACTCTCTATTCGTCAAAACACTTTCTTTTTTTCTTAAGATGGCATCATTTGAGAATAATTTCTCAAACGAATTAAATTACCGATTGCCATGGCAAATAACACCCTACCTGAGAGTCCAACGTTCAAACTCATCGGCCTAACATTCACAGGTAACATGAATTGGAAAAAATACATAGAAGACATTGCCAAGGCTCCCTCTACCATGCTAGAAAACTTCTCACGCCTGACAGTATCCTATATCTCTACAAAGCCAACATCCACCCATGAATGGAGTATTGCTGTCACATCTCGGCTGGTGCACCATGCACTAGTCTCTCTCTTATAGAAAAGGTCCAAAAAAGAGTTGCTTAACTAATAGGTCCCTCACTACCCACCAAGCTCGAACCTTGTCCCATTGCCGCAATGTTGCGTCCTTGTTCTTGTTTTACAAGTACTTCAATTGAATGTGCTTTGATGAACTGGCTGCTCCGGTGCCCCCTCGACATAAATACACTCGACCAACTCGACAATCAGCTAAATCCCATCCATCTACTGTGGAGATCCCAGATGCCAGAGAGCCCTCTACTTCAATAGGTTCGTTCCTCATGCTGCTGGCATTTGGAACTCCCTCCCTGCTCCCTGTTTTCCCGACTGTACAGAAATGTAAAACTAATGTGAACATGTATCTCGCTGCACAGCTCCCAATTTAGGATGACTCCCAAAATGATCACCTTAATTCTCAATAGCCCCTTACGTCTACAGTAGCAACTTGCCTTGTTTGGGGTGAACTCAGTTAAAAAAGAAAATTTTTATTTTTAAATCGATATTATATTTTAGAATTTTTTAGATGAGGATTGATAATTCAGATTATTTGGACTACTGTTCTCATCTTGGATGTTATTCGCACAACGTTTCGGCCGATGTAACCTCCAACCTTCTTCAGGTGCATCTTTTTTAACTCTGGAACCTATATGGAATTTCGAATTAGACCTTTTATTCAATCAACAGGGGAGATTGTTCTCATTCTCTCAACCATGACTAGGTAGAAGTTTTAATTATTATCCGCATCTCAAAATTCCAACCTTCTTCAGGTGTCGAACTCGAAGAATCGGTACGGAATTCCGAACGGAACCCTTTATTCAATCTGCAAAGATCTGTGGTGCAACGGATATAAGTGCTGAGTATAATCCATTTTAAGTGACAGACTTCTGGAGGTTGAAGGTTCAATCCTCAGTGCGGGCAATACTAAGAATACAATTTTTTTTTTTTTTTGTGGAAATCGCTCTAGACAAGGCATGAAGCCACTTGATGTAAGAAGCTAAAAAAAAAACACTTCAAGATTAAAAATTAGCCAATGATAAGTGTTAGATTCTGACCCAGAAAACAGTAATTCTTCCCCCTTTGTCAGAAACATCGCCCATAGAATGTGAGGACTAAAAGACAAAATAAGGGAAGCGAGAGTTACAAGGCTGCCGAAAGTAAACCCAAAAGAAGACGTAGTTATGGTCGTGAAACATGTTCAAAGGATCAAACATCCATGATGCAACCAAAAACTGTGTAAAGGAGCCTATTTGTGTGAGGGTTGCTTTTATAATAGCACTCCATTACTAATCTAATTTTATTTCGTGTCCATTTTCTTCCTCTGCCTCGTCTTTGGTTTGTGCTGGTCATATTTAGCTACCTGTATTTGGTCTGTTGTATTCTGTTAGCTGAAAAAAGAAGGGCCAATATTTGCAGGATGCCGACCGGGTTTTCCATGTTGGCTATCAAAGGAGCCCCTGTTGATCATAACGATCATATCTTTCTTCTGGGCTGCACAGCTTTTATATTTGTTCGGTGTTATTTTTTCATGGTTTTGTTGGTGTGTGTAGCAACACCAGGCCCAGGCTTATTTTACCTGTCATCACAGGGATAGTGTTTATCTATCTTATATGTAGAAATAACAGTGAACTGTCACACACGTGTTGTACGTGTTCGTTAAATGTTTACAATAAAGAATGGTGATCAGTATTTGCTTCAATGAAAAAGAAAAGGAAGGGGAATTAATTTGATAGTATTGTTTGGTAGCAAATAGTATGGTGTAGTGGTCAATGTTTTTATTGTTAAGAACATGGGCCAAGTTTCACTGTTTTCTGGGTCGGAATCTATCCATCTAACACTTATCGTTAGCTAGTTTTTGATCTTGAAGTCGTATATATATATATATCTCATAATATAAAATGAAATAATAAAATAAGGTGCCAATCAAATTTTATTAGAATTCAAAGTTCAAGGATACTTTGCTTGAACTTTGAATTCTAATAAAATTTGGTTAGCACCTTATTTTATTATTTCATTTTATATTATGATATTAATGCTCTATCCAGTATATTGAGCTTCAGTTTTTATCCGGATGTTTCACTAATTATAAGATATTAGTTGACTCTTATATCTTTTGTTGGATTACTTTATATATATATATATATATATATATATATTAGATCCTTACATTAAGAGCCTTCATGCCTTGTCTGGAGCGATTTCCATTAAAAAAAAAAAGCAAGTCAATGATGAACATGTTTTTCATTCTGTTATTTTCGGATCTCATTTCGTGACGAACCTCAATTTTTTTTTGTTTGCACTGTTGATTCTAGGGTGTAACAGCAAGCAAACTGGAGCAAAGATCTCGGACACGAATTATACTGATGAATATGTATTTATTTGCGCGCACATGGCCAACGCTGAACTATAACATCTTTTCACTGTAAAACTGGAAATACATGAAAATAAACAAGTCTTACAAACATGTTCTAAGACAAAACAAAGCAAATTATAAAAGAGTAAAAATTCAAATAGGTTTAGAGAACTATGCGTTGCTTACCTCTATTTTTGCCACGAGTTTTTTTTAATGGTAAACTACCTGGATTTTTTTGTTTACTATATAGATTTTTTAAAACAATTGTAAAACCGATGACTTGCTTTGGATATAAATTATCATATGCTGTAATAATAAATCTTTAAATATATCCTTTCAGTCTC
The DNA here is from genome assembly GCA_963556195.1 of Sepiola atlantica. Lineage (NCBI taxonomy): Eukaryota > Metazoa > Mollusca > Cephalopoda > Sepiida > Sepiolidae > Sepiola > Sepiola atlantica. The sequence continues at coordinate 138,070,029 of OY744518.1, forward strand.
GACAGACGATGGATATCCACATACAGTTATGTGGAATTATCGCATCACACCTAAATAGCATTTCAAATCAATATTTGATGTCGTCTGCTCATTGAATTATGAGCTAAGCGGCTCCATTTACACATATCTAAATGAATAAATGCAAAAGCTTTTTTTCATTTATCACCCCTATAACTTGCTGTTATTTAAATCAATAACACCACAGAAAATTTTGAAATACTATATGTATAATACAGATAAAAGACACAAAGACAGCTATTTGAATGCCAAATTTGCAGGACTCTTTTTTAAACAGTTCATAATAGATTAATGTGCGATGTTATTCATTTGTAATTTTCTTCTCCTATTGTACCCATATATATGCAATAGTTCTGTCAGTACTAACAGTCATTAAAGTGAGTTAATAAAAAAAAAGGATGAATTACGCAAACCTTTCTTAAAATATTTGCTGATTAATTTTCAAGGGAGGAAATTTAAATCAAGCTAACTAAAAAGAAAGATATACCAACCAGGCATAAGCAAGAGTTCAGAAATGGGAAAGGGTGGCTGACTGCTTGCTCACTCGCTCTCTCCCCTCCCATGTTAGTGACGACACATTTTCTTTTTTATTGTTTTTAAATTTAGTAAAAAAAAAGTATAAAAAGGAAAAAAAACCCTCACACACCATAGCTCAAGCAAATTGATTTCTTTGTTATTTTCATTCCTTTACGGTCTTATTTTAAAGATAAAATAAAGTAGCGTAGCGAACTGACAAAACTTTTCACACATACCAATATCTTATACCTCTATAAAGCCAACATTTGCTCATTTATGAAGATTGTTGTCACATTTGGGCTGGTGCACCAACCACTAGTCTCTCCCTCTTGGACAGGGTGCAAAAGAGAGTCTCTAACTTAATAGATCCTGCACTGTCTACTAAGATCCAGTCCCAGTCCCATCGTCGCAATGTTGCATCCCTGTGCTTGTTTTACAAGTACTTTTACGGAATGTGCTCCTACGAACTTACTACACTTGCCCCCCCCCCCCCAACGTAAATACCTCTAACCTACCCGACTAGCAGCAAAATCCTACCCCTTCACTGTAGAGGTCCCCAGATTCCAAAAAACTTTCTATTCAAATAGCTTCTTTCCTCAGACCGCTTGCCTCTGGAATTCTGTCCCTGCTCCCTGTTTCCCCGACTGTACCAACATACAGGAATTTAAATGTAATGTTAACAAGCATCTCGCTGCACAACTCCCCACTTAGAATACCTCCTATAAATGAGGCTCCTTATTTCAGTAACGAGATAGGTATCAATGGATCCATTGATGTATGTTAGGGACAACTATTGTAATCTGTTGTAATATGTACATTGATGTATGTTAGGGACAACCATTGTAATCTGTTGTAATATGTCCATTGATGTATGTTAAGGACAACCATTGTAATCTGTTGTAATATGTCAATGTATGTATGAATGAGTAATACATGTCCTATTTGTACTGTTTCCTAAGGAAACCTACTTCCATCATCTTTAGGGATGATAGATATAAAAGATGAAGAAACTACATCTGATTTCTGTCCTCATTCCAGATAAGTTATCGTAAATAGCTCAACTCCTCACTTAAGATGCCCCCTATAAATCTGACCCCTAATCCACAATAACCCCTCACGTCTTAGTGGCAATATGTCTTGTTTGGGGTGAAATAAAGTTTTAAAAAAAAAAAAAGTTATGCCATCGATTTTCCACGCACCCTTCATGACTTCAACGTTCCCTTCCTTCGTCTCCAGCACACAGTACAAGTTAGTTCAACCATTTCTTCCGCCATATTGTGTTCTGCACGACAGTGTGTGTAATCGTCACGACCCCGAGTAAGTGCCGTTTAATAATAGATATTTTATGCTTTTTCGTCTTTTGTTTTTGTTGATTTACAGCGTGAGAATTATGTTTTTGTCGTAAAAGGCGACGAAAAAAACCAACTTTCTTTCTGACCTATTTTGGTTTCTTTGGCTAGAATCTATTCATGGATACTTATAAGAAAATGCAGACATTTCTTATTTGACGATCAACTCAATATTTGTATATAAGTATTTAATAAGGATGTATGCAATGCGGAATACGTCGGAATGGTGAAAAAAAACAAATAATTGTTTTTGTTCATCTCCTCTTTCACTGACTCGGCTTTTTCTGCGTTGCAAACAGCCTTATTAAATACTTATATACGTATTTACCAGCAATGCTTCAAGCAAACTACCATCTTTATATATATTTATATAAGAATTAACCTAAATAAATCACTGAAGTAGAAACGAGTAACAAAGTCGGTTCCATAATACCACTTTTACTTAGGGTTAGGTTCGCAACCTTCACGTGGTCCCTCCTGCTAAAATGCCGACAACAGAATCAAGCCAGCCAACAAAGTTGTACCATTCTGATTCATACGAATTTACTTTACCGGATTGCCGAGAATATATATTCCAAAATTCATAATGATCCGTTTATTAGTTTAGGAGATTACCCTGTACATATATAAATATATACACATACTTACCTTTATAAATGTATACACATACTTACCTTTATAAATGTATACACATACTTACCTTTATAAATGTATACACATACTTACCTTTATAAATATATACACATACTTACCTTTATAAATATATACACATACTTACCTTTATAAATATATACACATACTTACCTTTATAAATATATACACATACTTACCTTTATAAATATATACACATACTTACCTTTATAAATATATACACATACTTACCTTTATAAATATATACACATACTTACCTTTATAAATATATACACATACTTACCTTTATAAATGTATACACATACTTACCTTTATAAATATATACACATACTTACCTTTATAAATATATACACATACTTACCTTTATAAATATATACACATACTTACCTTTATAAATATATACACATACTTACCTTTATAAATATATACACATACTTACCTTTATAAATATATACACATACTTACCTTTATAAATATATACACATACTTACCTTTATAAATATATACACATACTTACCTTTATAAATATATACACATACTTTCCTTTATAAATATATACACATACTTACCTTTATAAATATATACACATACTTTCCTTTATAAATATATACACAGTTTCCTTTATAAATATATGCACATACTTACCTTTATACATATATGCACATACTTACCTTTATAAATATATGCACATACTTACCTTTATAAATATATACACATACTTACCTTTATAAATGTATACACATACTTACCTTTATACATATATACACATACTTACCCTTATAAATACATACACATACTTACCTTTATAAATATATACACATACTTACCTTTATAAATATATACACATACTTACCTTTATAAATATATACACATACTTACCTTTATACATATATGCACATACTTACCTTTATAAATATATACACATACTTACCTTTATAAATATATACACATACTTACCTTTATAAATATATACACATACTTACCTTTATAAATACATACACATACTTACCTTTATAAATATATACACATACTTACCTTTATAAATACATACACATACTTACCTTTATAAATATAGAGATAGAATCAAATCGTTGTTACGGTAAGGTTGTTTTAGCATTTATATTTATAAGATAATTTAATGTAAAAAACTTCTAAAACTTTCAATCTTTTAATACATCAGGATTTGCAGCCATTTAGTCGTTTCACAGTCAAAATGGCGGACAATGAATTGGATGATTTTTTTTCTGATGTTTTTCCGACCTCACAAATAAGTAAGTAAACCCAAATAAATTGTTTTGGACTAATTTCCCAACTGGGTTTCCTTTAAAATAATATAAGATAAATTTGAAATTAATCTCAAACAATTTATTTAGGTTTACTTACTTATTTGTGAGGTCGGAAAAAATCAGAAAAAAAACAGTTGATTCATTGTCTACCATTTTGTCTGTGAAACGACTAAATCGCCGGATTTGCTAATAATTTTTAAGCAAGAAAGGTGAAAAATGACGTGTTTTAGCCTCGATAGCCAATCACCTAGAGATGGTGTCTTGATAAAAAATACTGGTCCCCATCACCCCACTGGGTTGGCGTCATGAAGGGCATTTAGTTTTGATATGTGATTGGTTAGATAATTGGTTAGGAAGAAAGTTAGCATGAAGAGAAATAACTTGGTAGAGTTAGCTGTGTCTGGCCGCATCTGACTGAAATTGAATATCGAATAAGAAAAAGGTTACTATCTTCCATAAATGACACCAACATCTCCTCTACTAAATACGCATCAACTTTTATTCAAGGGAACACTGGAACATAACGAGAATTGTTTTGTCGGTTGGCTTTTGTCGATAAATGAATCCTGGAGCTTCATTTTTGCAGGTCGCTTGTGGCGAAACAACGAGAACAGGATAATACATCCTATCAAGAGGCAATCAAAACTGGAACTGATTTGAATCGTATTTTTGGTGTGCATTGATTTTGATTCTGCGCCGTCACGTCCTAACTCCTACGCAGTTATAAGTCTAGTTGTGAGTGCGTGTACGCAAAGCCAAACCACAACTCAATCTAACGTATCATATTGCGCATACATTTAAACAAAATAAGTCTCTGACGCAAATCCTACGAGCATCTGGCTTATAAAAAATTTGGTTGGAATTCAGACTGGATTCGAACTTGGCACACCCAGATTGACAGTCCGTGTCGTTAACCACTTAGCCACCATCACTTCCCATGGCCACATTGAAAAAATAGATGAGAGTTTCTGGGTTAGTAAATGTAGAACAGTTACGGTAGCAGGGTCAGTTCACAGGGGAAGGCCAAAGAAAACATGGGAGAAAGTGATAAGGATGGACTGGAGAGAAAAAGAGATAAAGTAACCATGGATATATACATAAATTAAACATAATTAAATACATTGTTCCTGTACAGTTAAAATGCACAATTTATAGGTTAGTTTGGAAGTCAATTTCTAAAAGCTGGCCAATACATGCCAGTATCTAAAACGGACATTAAACATTAAACATGGGAAGAAGTGATAAGGATGGACTTGAGAGAAAGAGGGATAACTAAGACCTGACCAGAGATAGGTTAGTTTGGAAGTCAATATCTTAAAGCCGTCCAACACATGCCAGCATGACTTCCAAATTTTCTTGTCTGTTGCCATTTCACTTGTGCCGCCCATCAAGCTCAGGTCGTCATCAACTGATCCCCTCAATGTATTAAGCGGCTTACCACGTAGTATTGATTTACTCCTCTCAAGGAGTTAGGCACAAGGCCAGTTTTTATCTTACTCCCACAAGTAAGATGTGACCCACGGTCGGGTCGGGAAAGTGGGGTTAAAAAACTGACTGCGCAGCCCCGTCGGCATTCCCCGGTAGGGGCGCACCAGGCAGTAAGCAATAAACTTACTCCTCCCCAAAGAGGGGAGGCAAATCCTGGGAAGGTGGACCTCCTAGAATTGCACAGGACAGACCCATAGACCGGCGTAAATCAAGCCCCGAAGGCCAAGACAATACCAGTCTATGGGGTGTAGTATCCATCGGAACAAATACTACACTTTGATCTTAGCCAAAAGGCCAAAAGCAATTTTCTGTGTAAGTCACGTATTCATGAAGAAAATAAAACACATACAGACACACGTGAAGTTGTCTTCTAATTGTTTTAATATATCGAATCTGTAAGACCGCTCTGCATTGACGTTGGTGGTATAGAGGCTGCCAGCTTGCAGCCCACGCAAGCTGGAATTACGCATAATGTGACGCTTCTATTAAAGTGTTGCATAAACTAATGAAATTCGATAGCAAGGTAAACTTATTTTTAAATATTCAGAATGTGACAAAAAGAAATAACTTTCTTCAAACAATCTAAATAAAGGCAACAGCATTTTTTTTTTGTTCATCAAAACGGCTCACTGTTATTTAAATCAATAATACAAGATACTGTTTTCAAATACTGTATATATAGTAGAGACCAAAGACCCAAACACAGCTATTTGTGTGCCTAATTTGCATAACTATCTTTAAACAATTTATCCTCCACTCTATAATAAAGAGAAATGTGTATTTATTTGTACGTATCTAAATGAATGAATGCGAAAGTTGGGTCCATTTCTTATACTAACGATGAACTCAAAACGGACGATTGCCAGTCGAGGATTTGTTCTCGACGATCAGTTCAGCAGGAACTGGGCCATTTCAGTGGCCTTTTATCTGCTGGGTTGAGTCCTTGGTAGTCCTAGGAGGTCTACCCTCCCAGCCCTGGCCTCCCCTCTTTCGGGTGGAGTAAATTCATTGCTTACTGCCTGAGGCGCCCTGACCAGGGAATGTAAACGGGGTTGCCCAGGCAATTTTTTAGAGGCTAGAAATGTTCTTTCTTTAGGTGCGCTGGCTTGATTCTCCCCCACCTTTCGGCCTTGTGCCACATATTACTGCGGTGGGAAGGAATTAAATACCTCAAGTTAATTGAACTTTACACAGTAGACACACCATTTATATATATATATATATAGGTATTTACTCCTCCCCAGGAGTTAGGCACAAGGCCAGTTTTATCTTACTCCCACAAGTAAGATGTGACCACAGCTTGGGTCGAGAAAGTGGGGTTAAAAGCCAGCGCTCGAGAGGTGAGCACTCTGGCCATTTAAAAATTGCCTGGGCAGCCCCGTCGGCATTCCCCGGTAGGGGCGCCTCAGACAGTAAGCAATAAACTTACTCCTCCCCAAAGAGGGGAGGCGAAGCCTGGGAGGGTGGACCTCCTAGAACTGCACAGGACAATCCCATAGACCGGCGTAAATCAAGCCCCGGAGGCCAAGACATTACCAGTCTATGGGGTGCAGTATCCATCGGAACAGATACTACACTTTGATCTTAGCCAAAAGGCCAAAATTCTATATATATATATATATATAAATATAAATATTGCTTATATGTACATGACATCAGTTGCAAGGTTAACTAATTTGCATATTAGTTTTGAAAAAAAAGACATTTAATTAATTGACTATTATTTGTTATTGGTTTTCAACACACACCTTTATATATATATATATATATATATATATATATATATATATATATATATATATATATATATATACACTTACCTATAAATACATGCCATTTGAGAAGAATGTGTATGTATGTAAGCACAAGTGTACGGATCAGTGTGAGCAAACTAATAAGTAACTGGCTCGGAGCAGATAAATATCTTGTATAGGGAGATGTGTGTAGAACAGGAGACTTTGATGGTTTGGCCACGTTGAAAGAATGGATGAGAATTATTGGGTCAGTAGAGGTAGAACAGTTGTGGTAGCAGGTTTAATTCATAGGGGAAAGCCAAAGAAAACATGGGAGAAAGTGATAAGGATAGGCTTGAGAGAAGGAGGGATAAAACCTGGCCAGAGATAATTTAGTTTGCAAGTCAATGTCCAGTCCAGTGTATTCCAGCATATAGAATGGACGTTAAACCGAATATGATGCTTACGATGATGATGATGGTGATGTTGATAATGATGGTGAATAGGATGATGATGATGACGAATAGGATGATGGTGATGATGAATATGATGTTTACGATGATGATGAATATGATGCTGACAGTGATGATTAATATGATGCTGACGATGATGATGATGAATAAGATGATGATGAATAGGATGAATAGGATGATGATGATGATGAATAGGATGATGAATATGATGATGATGATGAATATGATGCTGACGATAATGATGATGATGAATACGATGATGATGATGATGATCTTATTTTGTGTGAATCAAATTAGTTTTCCCGATGTTTTTCTAGTTAGAAATCTTTCTGGAAAGACATCGGGTACTTACGGGAAGGACCACAAGAAGGTTGCCAACATCCCTAAGTGAAAGTGATACTGTGGAACCGACTGGATTCGAACTTGGAACACCCAGGTCTTTAGTCCATGTCGTTATCCACTTAACCACCGTCACCTGACACGATGATGATGATGCTCTAATATATGATTTATTGATCCATGTGAAAGCAAATTTATTTCCAAACAAACTGATGCTATCTTTATGACTTAAAGTGCTTTTGTTGTTATAAAATATGACTATTTTAGTGGAGCCCCCCCCATGAAATCTTAGTGGAGCGCCTCCCCCTATGAAAATTTAGTGGAGCGCCTCCCCCTATGAAAATTTAGTGGAGCGCCTCCCCCTATGAAAATTTAGTGGAGCCCCTCCCCCATGAAATTTTAGTGGAGCCCCTCCCCCATGAAATTTTAGTGGAGCCCCTCCCCCCTGAAATCTTAGTGGAGCCCCTCCCCCATGAAATCTGCACCGATCCGATGCGTTTTGCCAGCTGTGTGTAATGCTATTTATGTATAATGTGTTTTATAAAATGGCCGAGTCAAAAGTTTTGCGATCTTGTTTGTGGCACATGTATCGCGTAACTGAAGCAGTACAAGCCATCGTTGGGGTCTTGTGTATCGGTTTTATTGCTCCCCTCTGCAGCAGAATGGGAGGCAAAGCCAGAAAGTGGGAGAACCAGCTCCCCAGAAGAAATACTTTTGTTGAGTACAGAGATAGCTAAGAATGGACCCGCCAACATTCTCTGATAAGCAGTGACTAATTATTAAAAGAAAAAATCAATTTATTAATTGATAAATATTGAAAATTTTATTTTGATCAGTTAATTCTTTGATTTATGATGGATTTAATTTTTACTATAATAATTTATAAAAATAATAATAAAATACAATAATAAAGTAAAGTAAATATAATATAATAATAATATAATAACAATACAATAACAATAATACAATAATGATAACAATAATACAATAATAATAATAATGATAATAATACAATAATGATAATACAATAATAATAAAATTAATAAATAAAAAATAAAAATTAATAAAAATAAATATAATAATAAAATACAATAATTAAATAAATATAATATTAATAATACAATAATAATATAATAATTCAATAATAATATAATAAAATAATGATAATAATACAATAATAATAACACAACAATAACAATACAATAGCAATGATAATATAATAATGATAATACAATAATAATAAAATTAATAAATAAAAAAAAATACAAATACAAAAAATAAAATTAATAAAAAATATAGTAATAAAATAAAGTACAATAATAAAATAAATATATAATAATAATAATAATAATAATAATGTCATGAATAAAAAAAAAAATTAAAATTAATAAAATACAAATATTAAAAATAAAATAAAAATTAATAAAAATAATTTGACTGTATAATTAATTTACATAGGAAAATTCTTAGATTTATGATGGATTTACTTTTTGCTTTTTTGATCTGGGGTTTAATTCATTTTTTGGTTAAAAACAAATTGCGTTCACTTTTATTACTTATCCATAAGATAGACACATTAAACACTCAAATTCTTTTCTCTCATTTCATAAATAGAAATTCCAAAAAGTTGTATTATTATTTTTTAAATTTATTTTGTTATTTTTTTCTAATCAGTTTCTTGACTGGCTAACTTTAATTTGTATTCATTTCTGTAATTAACGTTTGTTTATCAGAAAACAATAGAATTATCGGATCGGAAGAAATGTAAATGGTGATTTTTTTTTTTTTTTTTTTTTTTTTTTTTTTCTTTCTTTTCTTTTTAACCGCATCTGTGTTTTACAAAAAAAAATCTAACCAATCATGCATAGACTGTGTATGACCTCTATAGCAAAGGTCATGAAACAGGTGTAAATTATATAAAAACAACAAAAAAAATGATGAATAATGCATATGATTTAAGAGACACTCCTCTCCAATTCTCAGTCGACTTGAATAAAGACGCATTTCCTCTGAAATTTAAGTTCTGGCTAATGTAGCGAAACCAATTCTCCATGGAAATCTGAAACGTTATGCGTTTTTTTCTGTCAATTTCAGTAATAAATTATTTTTTTTTTTTATTCTATTTTATTTTTTTTTTTAATTCTTTCAAAACTTAGTAAATTACTGTCTGTGACTTTGCAATCATCATCATCATCATCATCATCATCATCGGTTTACCGATTCCTTTTACATGCGGGCATGTGTTGGATGGCTTTTAGAAATTGGCTTCTGAACTAATCTATCTCTGGTCAGGTCTTAATTGGTCCCTCTTCATCTAAAGTCCATCCATATAACTTCCTCTCATGTTTTCCTTCCTTGGTCTTCCCCTGTGAACTGAACCTGCTACCTCAACTATTCTACATCTACTTACCCAAGAACTCTCATCTATTCTTTCAATGTGACCATACCAACGAAGTCTCCTGTTCTGCACATCTCCTCCTATATTCTTCAGATTTAATCTTCCTCTGAAGTCATCAGATCTAAGCTTTTCTTTAAGACTCACAGGGAACATAATGCAGTTATTTTCTTTAAAAAAAATTTCTTATTGTATAAATATTTGTTTTCGTTTTAAGACAAGTAAAAAAAAAAATAAAAAAAAGAAAGTTTTTCCATAAAAAAATAGAGACTGAACGTTTTTACAGAAAAAAATAAACAAATGAAATTTAAAAAAATAGATAATCGATTTTGTGATGAAAATGTTTGCCATTTTTTCAAAGAAACTGCAGGGAACCAGATGGAGTCAGGGTTCGGTGAACCATTGCTAAAGTGGGAATGGAAGGAAAGACAAATCTTGTTGACGTAGACATGTTTTCCAAAGCAATAAGGTTCTTTCTTTTTTTGTTGAAGATTTATGTAGTGGAGCTGATATGAATAACAGCTGTCCACGCCAACGGAAGTGCTGTGTCTGCGGTGGAAAAGGGACAGTGGCTATCCCAAACAAGCGAACAGACATCTGGGACAACGAAGTGAGCCGCGACTGGTTATGCAAAGAATTAATTTTGTTGATATTTTAGGCTCGATATAAGCAGGCATATTTCGCCTATTCAGTTTGTTAGTTCGCCGACTAGACTGCTCGTCGGGTTCTGTTGTAAACTCGCTCCCCATTGGTTGTTGAAGGTGGTGTTCGTTTAAGACTTGTAGCCTTCATCCATCAAAGTTTAAGTTGGTTTAAAGCTGGTTGATCTTTAATTTTCTCTAGGTTCCGTTATTTGTGCCGTGGGAGTCAGGGTACATCAAGCAGTATTTATTGACTATAATGTCTGCTATTTTTCTTTCTTTTTTTTATTTTTTTGATGCAATAAAACTTTTTCATTTTGTTTTAATAATTATCGCCTGTTTTATTGCTATTTTGTCATTCTTCTTCGTCTGTTGATTCAACTATTTTTAAATATTTCTAATGTCTCTATGAGCATTTAGAAAGAGTGACTCTCTTTTTCAGTTTAGCCATTTAATTTACATTGTGTCTGTACAAACCAGAAACACATACATAAATTAAACGGCAAAAGAATAAATCTCTTTAATTCTATATCATCCATGAGTTAGGGTTAATTAATTCTATATCATCCATGAGTTAGGGTTAATTAATTCTATATCATCCATGAGTTAGGGTTAATTAATTCTATATCATCCATGAGTTAGGGTTAATTAATTCTGTATCATCCATGAGTTAGGGTTAATTAATTCTATATCATCCATGAGTTAGGGTTAATTAATTCTATATCATCCATGAGTTAGGGTTAATTAATTCTATATCATCCATGAGTTAGGGTTAATTAATTCTATATTATCCACGAGTATGATATAGAATATTTTTAGTTATGCAAGAAGAATGTCTCAACAGAAATGTCAGTTTATGAATTTTCAAATGAAATCAAATTGGAAAAAAAAGATAGCACAGTGCGACATAGTGGTTGTGATCCAATGAGTCACGAGTACATCTAATATCAGATTTATGACATAATCACTATTATATAAACCTGTTATATTCATTCTCTCTTGTTTCATTTTACTTTAGTCAAAGTTCTCAGTAATCAGGGGAGAAAGTTAGAATTACTTTAGTTCGTTTTGTGGATGGGTTAGGGTTGGGGTGGTCTTCTTCTTGGTGTGTCTTTGAAGCATGTGGTCATATGACAGTTTCCCACTTTTTTTATTCATTCCTTTGCAATAGTGTTGTACCCTGCAAGATCTTTCAAGCTACACCGGTTGGGCAGTAGAGGGCAGACCAGGCAGTGTTGCATCGTATGGCCCTTCTCTCTACATTCACAGATGGTCGGGTCAGTTTTGTAGCCCGATCTATTCATAGCAACTTTTGATCGCCCATTCCCGTTCTCAGGCGGTTTAGTGTTTTCCACTGGAGCCAGGGTGCCTCTGAACCGGGAAGGAGTTCTTAAGAAGCAGAGATCTCCATGTAATTATGAATGGGGGGGGGGACATCTTCTAGCCGTCTGGTAAACAGTTGTAGCCTGGTTTCTTCCTGAGTTGTTGTTAGGGGTTCGACATGGCTGAGGAAGCTATCCTTGACTTCAGTCGTTGGATTGTTGGTGATGGCATTCATCACTGATAGCTTTTGTGGTCTCTCCTCGGCTGGTAACTTCCCATCTCACATCTGAAGGGGAAATGCCATTGAGGAGATGCAAGTTGTTCAAGTTGGTAGGCTTCAGGCGCTAGTGATGTACTATTAAAAGAAATAAAAAAAAGGAACTCAGAAAAAATGGAGTTTATCAAATGGGGCCACAGAACAGCAAAAAAGTTTAAAACTGAATGACATTTTAACTGACTGATTCTATGCTCGAAAACTTGCTTTATATAAGATTTGGGTAGGCTCCTGGCAACTGTGTGCCTTTTCTTAAGTTACTTCTCTTTGTGTTAGATGGAAGAAAACCAGGCTTTCCGATTGGATAGAAAATATTTGAATAAAATATTTAAATCTTGAACCGATCTTTGCACAAAAATATTCACTGAATTGAGTAGCTACGAGGGCCCCCCTCACACACTCACACTCCAACGTATTTGAACGGCTCAACTTTGTATAATGCTTTGTTTATTTTTTGGGTATAATTTTCTCTAAAACTTATTGTTCAATTTCAGCTGAACCCACATCAGTATTTTCTATAAGAATGAAACAGCTGTTCTGTCTTTATTCTATTGTTTATTTTTATGGGTTCGGGCTTTTCTTTTCTTTTTTTTTAATTGATAAATTCTATTGATACAAACCGTTTGACACCAGTTTTGCCAAAGTGAGCTTATTATGAATTACTTTGTTTGATTCAAATACACTCGTTAATCATTCATTAAAAATTTGAATGATATTCAAATATCATTCATTATATCATTCATTATATCTATTATGTTGGGGTTTTTTTTCACTTTATTCGCTATATTACATTATGTAACTATGCCTCGAGATAAAGTTGGAAGTTAAATGAGAAGACTAGACAGCCAAGAATGACACACTTGAGGTCAGAATTTCAAAAGTGAAATGTTGAGAAATTAGGAAAAAACGGTTTTCATCGATTGAAATATGCTTAGGTTGGAATTTGTCTATTTTATTTCGGGGAGCTTTGTTACCAGGCAGTCACAGGAAAAGAAGACAATTGGGACAAAGTAATCATGTAGGTGATACAAGTGTGAGCCCTGGACACAAGAATGATCGGACTGCCACTAGACTAAGCTTATCTCTCTCTTTCTCTCTCTCTCTCTTTCTTGCTATTTCTCTTCCCTCTTTGTCTCTGTTCTCCCCTCCCTCTCTCTTTATCTGTTCTCCTATTTCTCTCTCTCTCTCTGTTCACTTCTCTCTCTCTCTGTTCCCTTCCCTCTCTCTCTCTCTCTCTCTGTTCCCTTCCCTCTCTCTCTGTTCCCTTCCCTCTCTCTCTGTTCCCTTCCCTCTCTCTCTGTTCCCTTCCCTCTCTCTCTGTTCCCTTCCCTCTCTCTCTGTTCCCTTCCCTCTCTCTCTGTTCCCTTCCCTCTCTCTCTGTTCCCTTCCCTCTCTCTCTCTCTCTGTTCCCTTTCCTCTCTCTCTGTTCCTTCCCTCTCTCTCTCTGTCCCTTCCCTCTCTCTCTCCTTCCCTCTCTCTCTCTGTTCCCTTCCCCCTCTCTCTCTGTTCCCTTCCCCCTCTCTCTCTGTTCCCTTCCCTATCTCTCTCTCTGTTCCCTTCCCTCTCTCTCTCTGTTCCCTTCTCTCTCTCTCTCTGTTCCCTTCTCTCTCTCTCTCTGTTCCCTTCTCTCTCTCTCTCTGTTCCCTTCTCTCTCTCTCTCTGTTCCCTTCTCTCTCTCTCTCTTCCCTTCTCTCTCTCTCTGTTCCCTTCTCTCTCTCTCTGTTCCCTTCTCTCTCTCTCTCTGTTCCCTTCTCTCTCTCTCTCTGTTCCCTTCTCTCTCTCTCTCTCTGTTCCCTTCTCTCTCTCTCTCTCTGTTCCCTTCTCTCTCTCTCTCTCTCTGTTCCCTTCTCTCTCTCTCTCTCTGTTCCCTTCTCTCTCTCTCTCTCTGTTCCCTTCTCTCTCTCTCTGTTCCCTTCTCTCTCTCTCTGTTCCCTTCTCTCTCTCTCTGTTCCCTTCTCTCTCTCTCTCTGTTCCCTTCTCTCTCTCTGTTCCCTTCTCTCTCTCTGTTCCCTTCTCTCTCTCTCTCTGTTCCCTTCTCTCTCTCTCTCTCTCTGTTCCCTTCTCTCTCTCTCTCTGTTCCCTTCTCTCTCTCTCTGTTCCCTACTCTCTCTCTCTGTTCCCTACTCTCTCTCTCTGTTCCCTTCTCTCTCTCTCTGTTCCCTTCTCTCTCTCTCTCTGTTCCCTTCTCTCTCTCTATCACTCTCTCTCTCTCTCTCTGTTCCTCTCTCTCTGTGTTCTCTTCTCTCTCTCTCTGTTCCCTTCTCTCCCTCTCTCTCTCTGTTCCCTTCTCTCCCTCTCTCTCTCTGTTCCCTTCCCTCTCTCTCTCTCTGTTCCCTTCTCTCTCTCTCTCTCTGTTTACTTATCTCTCTCTGTTCCCTTCTCTCTCTCTCTCTGTTCCCTTCTCTCTCTCTCTCTGTTCCCTTCTCTCTCTCTCTGTTCCCTTCTCTCTCTCTCTCTCTCTCTCTGTTCCCTTCTCTCTCTCTCTCTCTCTCTCTCTCTCTGTTCCCTTCTCTCTCTCTCTCTCTCTGTTCCCTTCTCTCTCTCTCTCTGTTCCCTTCTCTCTCTCTCTCTGTTCCCTTCTCTCTCTCTCTCTGTTCCCTTCTCTCTCTCTCTCTGTTCCCTTCTCTCTCTCTCTCTGTCCCCTTCTCTCTCTCTCTCTGTCCCCTTCTCTCTCTCTCTGTCCCCTTCTCTCTCTCTCTGTTCCCTTCTCTCTCTCTCTGTTCCCTTCTCTCTCTCTCTCTGTTCCCTTCTCTCTCTCTCTCTGTTCCCTTCCCTCTCTCTCTGTTCCCTTCCCTCTCTCTCTCTCTCTGTTCCCTTCCCTCTCTCTCTGTTCCCTTCCCTCTCTCTCTCTCTGTTCCCTTCCCTCTCTCTCTCTCTGTTCCCTTCCCTCTCTCTCTCTCTGTTCCCTTCCCTCTCTCTCTCTCTCTCTCTGTTCCCTTCTCTCTCTCTGTTCCCTTCTTTCTCTCTCTCTCTGTTCCCTTCTCTCTCTCTCTCTCTCTGTTCCCTTCTCTCTCTCTCTCTCTGTTCCCTTCTCTCTCTCTCTCTGTTCCCTTCTCTCTCTCTCTCTGTTCCCTTCTCTCTCTCTCTCTGTTCCCTTCTCTCTCTCTCTCTGTTCCCTTCTCTCTCTCTCTCTGTCCCCTTCTCTCTCTCTCTCTGTCCCCTTCTCTCTCTCTCTGTCCCCTTCTCTCTCTCTCTGTTCCCTTCTCTCTCTCTCTGTTCCCTTCTCTCTCTCTCTCTGTTCCCTTCTCTCTCTCTCTCTGTTCCCTTCCCTCTCTCTCTGTTCCCTTCCCTCTCTCTCTCTCTCTGTTCCCTTCCCTCTCTCTCTGTTCCCTTCCCTCTCTCTCTCTCTGTTCCCTTCCCTCTCTCTCTCTCTGTTCCCTTCCCTCTCTCTCTCTCTGTTCCCTTCCCTCTCTCTCTCTCTCTCTCTGTTCCCTTCTCTCTCTCTGTTCCCTTCTTTCTCTCTCTCTCTGTTCCCTTCTCTCTCTCTCTCTCTCTGTTCCCTTCTCTCTCTCTCTCTCTGTTCCCTTCTCTCTCTCTCTCTCTGTTCCCTTCTCTCTCTCTCTCTGTTCCCTTCTCTCTCTCTCTCTGTTCCCTTCTCTCTCTCTCTCTGTTCCCTTCTCTCTCTCTCTCTGTTCCCTTCTCTCTCTCTCTGTTCCCTTCTCTCTCTCTCTCTCTGTTCCCTTCTCTCTCTCTCTGTTCCCTTCTCTCTCTCTCTCTGTTCCCTTCTCTCTCTCTCTCTGTTCCCTTCTCTCTCTCTCTGTTCACCTCTCTCTCTCTCTGTTCTCTTCTCTCTCTCTCTCTGTTCCCTTCTCTCTCTCTCTGTTCCCTTCTCTCTCTGTTCCCTTCTCTCTCTCTCTGTTCCCTTCTCTCTCTCTCTGTTCCCTTCTCTCTCTCTCTGTTCCCTTCTCTCTCTCTCTGTTCCCTTCTTTCTCTCTCTCTCTGTTCCCTTCTCTCTCTCTCTCTCTGTTCCCTTCTCTCTCTCTCTCTCTGTTCCCTTCTCTCTCTCTCTCTCTGTTCCCTTCTCTCTCTCTCTGTTCACCTCTCTCTCTCTCTCTCTGTTCTCTTCTCTCTCTCTCTGTTCCCTTCTCTCTCTCTCTGTTCCCTTCTCTCTCTCTCTGTTCCCTTCTCTCTCTCTCTGTTCCCTTCTCTCTCTCTCTCTGTTCCCTTCTCTCTCTCTCTCTCTGTTCCCTTCTCTCTCTCTCTCTCTGTTCCCTTCTCTCTCTCTCTCTCTGTTCCCTTCTCTCTCTCTCTCTGTTCCCTTCTCTCTCTCTCTCTGTTCCCTTCTCTCTCTCTCTCTCTGTTCCCTTCTCTCTCTCTCTCTCTGTGTTCCGCTCTCTCTCTCTCTCTCTCTGTGTTCCCTTCTCTCTCTCTCTCTCTCTCTGTTCCCTTCTCTCTCTCTCTGTGTTCCCTTCTCTCTGTGTTCCCTTCTCTCTCTCTCTCTCTGTACCCTTCTCTCTCTCTCTCTCTGTTCCCTTCTCTCTCTCTCTCTCTGTTCCCTTCTCTCTCTCTCTCTCTGTTCCCTTCTCTCTCTCTCTGTGTTCCCTTCTCTCTGTGTTCCCTTCTCTCTCTCTCTCTCTGTACCCTTCTCTCTCTCTCTCTCTGTTCCCTTCTCTCTCTCTCTCTCTGTTCCCTTCTCTCTCTCTCTCTCTGTTCCCTTCTCTCTCTCTCTCTCTGTTCCCTTCTCTCTCTCTCTCTCTGTTCCCTTCTCTCTCTCTCTCTGTTCCCTTCTCTCTCTCTCTGTTCCCTTCTCTCTCTCTCTCTGTTCCCTTCTCTCACTCTGTTCCCTTCTCTCTCTCCGTTCCCTTCTCTCTCTCTGTTCCCTTCTCTCTCTCTCTCTGTTCCCTTCTCTCTCTCTCTCTGTTCCCTTCTCTCTCTCTCTCTCTCTGTTCCCTTCTCTCTCTCTCTCTGTTCCCTTCTCTCTCTCTCTCTCTCTGTTCCCTTCTCTCTCTCTCTCTCTGTTCCCTTCTCTCTCTCTCTCTCTGTTCCCTTCTCTCTCTCTCTCTCTCTGTTCCCTTCTCTCTCTCTCTCTGTTCCCTTCTCTCTCTCTCTCTCTCTGTTCCCTTCTCTCTCTCTGTTCCCTTCTCTCTCTCTCTCTCTCTGTTCCCTTCTCTCTCTCTCTCTCTCTGTTCCCTTCCCTCTCTCTCTCTGTTTCCTTCCCTCTCTCTCTCTGTTCCCTTCCCTCTCTCTCTCTGTTCCCTTCCCTCTCTCTCTCTGTTCCCTTCCCTCTCTCTCTCTCTGTTCCCTTCCCTCTCTCTCTCTCTGTTCCCTTCCCTCTCTCTCTCTCTGTTCCCTTCCCTCTCTCTCTCTCTGTTCCCTTCCCTCTCTCTCTCTCTGTTCCCTTCCCTCTCTCTCTCTCTGTTCCCTTCCCTCTCTCTCTCTCTCTGTTCCCTTCCCTCTCTCTCTCTCTCTGTTCCCTTCCCTCTCTCTCTCTCTCTGTTCCCTTCCCTCTCTCTCTCTCTCTGTTCCCTTCCCTCTCTCTCTCTCTCTGTTCCCTTCCCTCTCTCTCTCTCTCTGTTCCCTTCCCTCTCTCTCTCTCTCTGTTCCCTTCCCTCTCTCTCTCTCTCTGTTCCCTTCCCTCTCTCTCTCTCTCTGTTCCCTTCCCTCTCTCTCTCTCTCTGTTCCCTTCCCTCTCTCTCTCTCTCTGTTCCCTTCCCCCTCTCTCTCTCTCTGTTCCCTTCCCTCTCTCTCTCTCTCTGTTCCCTTCCCTCTCTCTCTCTCTCTGTTCCCTTCCCTCTCTCTCTCTCTCTGTTCCCTTCCCTCTCTCTCTCTCTCTGTTCCCTTCCCTCTCTCTCTCTCTCTGTTCCCTTCCCTCTCTCTCTCTCTCTGTTCCCTTCCCTCTCTCTCTCTCTCTGTTCCCTTCCCTCTCTCTCTCTCTCTGTTCCCTTCCCTCTCTCTCTCTCTCTGTTCCCTTCCCTCTCTCTCTCTCTCTGTTCCCTTCCCTCTCTCTCTCTCTGTTCCCTTCCCTCTCTCTCTCTCTCTGTTCCCTTCCCTCTCTCTCTCTCTGTTCCCTTCCCTCTCTCTCTCTCTGTTCCCTTCCCTCTCTCTCTCTCTGTTCC
Organism: Sepiola atlantica; assembly: GCA_963556195.1. Taxonomy (NCBI): domain Eukaryota; kingdom Metazoa; phylum Mollusca; class Cephalopoda; order Sepiida; family Sepiolidae; genus Sepiola; species Sepiola atlantica. Next base: position 138,088,571 of record OY744518.1, read on the forward strand.
CTTCCCTCTCTCTCTCTCTGTTCCCTTCCCTCTCTCTCTCTCTGTTCCCTTCCCTCTCTCTCTCTCTGTTCCCTTCCCTCTCTCTCTCTCTGTTCCCTTCCCTCTCTCTCTCTGTTCCCTTCCCTCTCTCTCTCTGTTCCCTTCCCTCTCTCTCTCTGTTCCCTTCCCTCTCTCTCTCTGTTCCCTTCCCTCTCTCTCTCTGTTCCCTTCCCTCTCTCTCTCTGTTCCCTTCCCTCTCTCTCTCTGTTCCCTTCCCTCTCTCTCTCTGTTCCCTTCTCTCTTTCTCTCTCTCTCTCTCTGTTCCCTTCTCTCTCTCTCTCTCTCTCTCTCTGTTCCCTTCTCTCTCTCTCTCTCTCTCTCTCTCTGTTCCCTTCTCTCTCTCTCTCTCTCTCTGTTCCCTTCTCTCTCTCTCTCTCTCTCTCTCTCTCTCTCTCTCTGTTCCCTTCTCTCTCTCTCTCTCTCTCTGTTCCCTTCTCTCTCTCTCTCTCTGTTCCCTTCTCTCTCTCTCTGTTCCCTTCTCTCTCTCTCTCTGTTCCCTTCTCTCTCTCTCTCTCTGTTCCCTTCTCTCTCTTTCTCTCTCTCTGTTCCCTTCTCTCTCTCTCTGTTCCCTTCTCTCTCTCTCTGTTCTCTTCTCTCTCTCTCTGTTCCCTTCTCTCTCTCTCTGTTCCCTTCTCTCTCTCTCTGTTCCTCTCTCTCTCTCTGTTCCTCTCTCTCTCTCTGTTCCTCTCTCTCCTTCTGTTCCTTTTTCTCTCTGTCCCCATTCTCTCTCTCCCCATTCTCTCTCTCTTTCTCTCTGTTCCCCTCTCTTTGTCCCTCTCTCTCCCATCTCTGCTTCCCTCATTCCCATCTCTCTCTCCCTCTCTCTCTCTCTCTCTCCTCAGTCTCTCACTCTCTGCACATGTTTATCAATAGCGATCTGACCACAAACACAGAAGATCCTTCACTCACTGAAAGGTATGTGCCCAAAGTCCCGACTATCAAAAGAAGTTAACAACCAAATAACTCGTCTTCTTCATTTTACAGAATGTGCCTCAAGGATCTTAAAGACTATAAATTTACCGAAATTTATTTCAATCACTGTCACTTTACTTACACTCCCTCTCAGCCAATCCATGATGAGTACAGCTTTGGGCAATATCTTTTGACTCTGACTCTATTTTTGGCACCTCCAGCTCAGACTCCTTTTCATGTAAGTAAGTAATGGCTTACAAATCTCCTACACTCTGAACTATTTGAATTCATAAGACACTCATAGATTGGTCAGTGTGGTTGTGATCCCTTATTCCTTATAGGGTTGCGTGGATTGGTCAAAAGATAAACCCAATCACTTAGGGATCACGTGAACCAGCCCATATAAACTCAAACGCTTAGAGATCCCACCTTTTCCCTATTTTCACTATTATGGCTGAAATTTGTACACTGCCTTATACAAGCCCCAGACGATTGTCGCAAACCTTCCTCCTATGACTAAAGAGCCAGCAATTGTTGGCGCCAAAAGCATGCACATTTCTACAAACATCAGACAAGTGCCACAGAAGCACGAGTTCTCAAACCCTCTTTCTGTATATTCACCTTTTTCTGTTTCGTATATCATTCTTTATTACTTACTAAAGTAAAATTGTTCAATTAATATACACGTTTGTTGTTCCTTTTCTTCAGAAGCTGTCGTTTCCAATTCAATTTTCACTGCTTATCTTAGAGTCCATATCTTTTTTTTTCCTTGTATAAGAATTGAACTTTCTTCTGGGGATAAAAATCCCCACATCAGTGTAGTATGCCGATATCATAACTTGTTTGTATCAAAGAATGAATAACCTAACGCTATATAAATTATAAATTCAACTTGTGTCTGAGCCCGTAGTGTTCTCTGACCCCAACTTCAGTGACCACTTAATTGTTTCCGACTCCACGACTCCATCTCCACAGCCCTCATTATATTTTTTTACATTATTTTTTTTGTTCATTTTACAATGAGACTTACTGGCCTACTCTTTAGCCGATTAGAGAACCAATCCAGCCCCAAAAAGTTTATTTATATTACTGTCAATGGCCTACATTATCAATATCATTTTATTTCCGTACAGTTCTTTTTAAATTAAATTTAAATTCTAATTAAATATTAAGACATTTTTAAAAAATCGGAATCGGGAATTTAGAACAGTCTAGGTAATTGTCTCAGAAGGAATCGTCCCATCACTAATATATATATATATATATATATATATATATATATATATATGTTACTAGCAAAAAGCTACCCGCCCTCCAGGTAGCAATTACTGAGGCTGTAGCCTTCTTTACAGAAACCAAAGAAATAATTTTCATTTGACATTTTGGTTATTTAGAGGAAAACAAAAAAAAATGATGATTGTCGTAGTGTTATTTGATATACAAAAATGTGGAGGAAATGTATTGTGCATGAACATCGTCAAATTTGTTTTTTAGGAAAAACACAACAAAAAGGTTAATTGATAGGGTCTTTAAGATACATGACACAGGATTTTACAGTAATTTGAATTTTTTTAAAAACAACAAATCTCTAATTCAATATTTAGAAATTTAAAAGAAATCGGAATCGGGAATTTAGAACAGTATCGGTAATTGTATTGGAAGGAATCGTCTCATCACTAACGTATAATTATTTACATTCATAATGTTTCGCTATGTCACAGCATTTTGTTGATCATTTTGTTACCAATTAAATTCAACTGGTGTCCGAGTTGGTATTGTTTTCTGATCCCGACTTTAGTGACCTCTTAATTGCTTCCTACTCCACCTTCACAGTCCTGGTTATATTTTTCGTTCATTTTACGATCGGGCCTCTTTAGCCAATTAAAGAACCAATCCATCCTCAAAACTTTATTTATATTACTGGTGCGTCCACAATGTTAATATCATTTTATTTCCGTACATTTTGGTGGTTATTTTTAGAAGCCATGTATGCGACGTGTTATTTAGTGTTGCCATGCAGAAATTGCTTAGCAGCGGTTTTCTTATATGCAATTCAATCAGATTACAACAACGTACATAGCAACACGACAGTCCGTGACAAATGTGAGGCTATTAGTCTACTACTTCAGAGAACCCCCGCCCCCATTCTGGGTCCGGACAAGTCTCCGGTGGGTCTCTAGTTTGTTTTAGGCTCTCGACCAATGAATGGCCTTTGTTGCCTGTAAGAAAAGTCTGGCTCTGCTACTTGCACCACTTTTTTTTTCTATTCAAATTGGTTAGAACTTGTTCGAATGTAGAGCAGTGTTTGCTTAACACGAATAAAACAAAACCACTCCTACCCTAACCCTAACTCCTACCCTAACCGTCTTGGCAACCTTTCTTCTGAAAATAAGAACTTCAGCACTTTTCTATTTGAGTCATTTTTCTTGCCCAATAGAAAGAAAAAAAAGACAGAAAAATCGCTTTTGTTTACAACATTGACCAACATTGTCAAGGCTGTGAGTTGAAACATGTTACGTTTTCACTTACTCGTGCGCATATAAATCATTATACACTTTGCTTCTTGGCCTTTTCGGGCCTTTTGGCTAGGAAGAAAGTGTAGTATCTGTTCCGATTTATACTTCACCCTATAGACTGGTGTCGTCTTGAACTTCGGGCCTTGATTCCGCCAGTCTGTGGGTTTGTCCTGTGCAGTTCTAGGAGGTCCACCCTCCCAGGCTTTGCCTCTCCTCTTTGGGGAGGAGTAAGTTTATTGCTTACTGCCTGAGGCGCCCCTACCGGGGAATGCCGACGGGGCTGCCCAGGCAATTTTTTGTAGGCCAGAGTGCTCACCTTCTCTGGTGCTAGCTTTTCAAATCCCACTTTCCCAACCTTGTGTCACATCTTACCGCCGTGGGAGGAAGATCAATCCAAAAAAATTAAAAATAAATCATTATACACCCATGTCATCATCATCGTCGGACGTCGATGTTTAGTTTTTAATAAAGGTTTATTACAAAGAGTAGAACAGTCAGAGAAAAAAATCAGAGCGACAGGTTATTTGTGCACACCTGAAAGAGAGACAAAGACAGGCAGATAGACAGATAGCTCGTCTCACTAGACTCAGTTACATTGTGTGCACCTGCCTCTCACTGGGGAGTGCACTCTAGACACGTCTTCCCTGCTTGAAGTATCGCCAGACAAGAGAGAAAATTTTCGTCCGGAAGTAACATGGTTTTGTTAACTTCCGTTCTGGGGTCACCTTTGACCCTTAGGTGTCACTCACGCTTTTCCATTCAAATGGGCCTTGTTATGTAATAAGCATGCTTATCTTCTGACTGCTATTTATCTAATTTTTCCCCTTAATACCCTTAACTCACCAACTAATCCATCTACTTTAAGATTCTTGTCTATTATTCTCCCGTCTCTCTCTGAATGTGGTTTCACTCTTATTTTATACTGTCTATAAGTCTCGATTCTATCACTCTTTTTCACTGTTTACCTATCGTCTATCGTTGCTTCTTTAACTTAATTTTTTTTTCATTTAATCTTAGTAATAAAATGCATCATACACTTGCATGATACTATATTTCCCCGATTGAAGAAACCGACTACTACTACGACTCTCTCTCTCTGTCATTTAACCCCCCTCCTCGTCCCCTCTCTCTTTCCATATTGACGAAGAGAGACAGATGAAATGCAGTTTAGTTTTGTGCCTGAACTGATGCTATATTTATCTTGAGACAAATGCAACAGAAATATCATGGAAAAACCGACAAGCTAATTTTATATGTTAGATAGAGAGATTTTCAAAAGCTTGTTTTCATGAGGTTTCTATTTGTCTCCTATTATATTCTTCAATTTAAAATTAGTTATCCTCTCACTGATTTTTATTTTTAGGTGATTATTTAAAAATGTTTCATATTAGCAGTCATCTGAGCTGGACTAAGTAATTTTACAAATAAATCGTAGCTAAGTATGTTATTATATTGCAATAACACGGGACAGCAATAACAAATGAAAATTGGTTAGTTTGATTTGTCAGCTTAAATGCTATTTGGGTGTGATTTTGAAAATCCGGCAAGATAGAAAAGAGAGAGATACTTAAAAGATTGTTTTATGAGGTTTCTATTGTCTGTTTGAATTATAAAGTTCTTTTATTATCATTTCTATTCTTAAAGAAAGAACAGGAAAAAGTGAGTCACCCATACTTGTCTCAATGGGTTTAATTTGCTTTTTGTTCAAACATGTTTGTTGTAATATGTTGATAAGAGTTACCACGACAGAAACATAAAACACCGAAAAACTATTTCTCTGAAACTATTTATTTTGTCTATTTATTTATTTATGCGTTTTTTTAAAAAACAACAAAGGTTTCTATTGTGTACGTATAATTTTTACGAGCGGAGATACTTGCTGTTTCTTGGGTGGGAAATAACATGAAATTAGTTTTGCAAATTGACTAAAATAAAAAATGAAATCCATTGAATGGATCTGTACCTTATCGTGATGCTGTTATGATAAGTGGGCCTTGATAAGTGGTGACTCATTAGCAGAAAAAAATATTAGTGTTACGGTCATACTAAGGAAGGGACAAGCACAAGATTTTAATTATTTCAGTTACAATTTGTCCAAATAAATTAATTCAAAAATGTTTTTTTAATCCAGTTAAATCCAGATAAAATTCTTATGTGGACACGTTGCCACGGGATTGCTTTCCTGAAAGCTACAACATTTACTAGTAGAAGTTGCGATAACTAGTATTGAAATCATCATCTCCAAGTGAGATTGAAATAACTAACAACATGGTCATCTAAGAGAAAGAGAGGGGGAGAGGGTCTAGTATGAGATCACAATGTATTCTGTAATATATGTAAAAAAAAATATTGTTAACAAAAATGTTTTGGATATACAATAGTTTCCTATTCTTGTAAAAACATAATTATCAACCAACGTCAAAGTTAAGAAATTATATATAACAAATAGTGACACAACAGGTCACGGGTTGTCTAGTATGGAATAAAAATGCAATACAGAAGTAAACATAGACAGCTGTTTTAGTAATAAAAAAGAAAGAAAAAGAGAACGGGACACAATTAAGTGTAACGATATTCAGACGTAGGTGTTAGAATGACGTAGGAATGGAAAATTCCATTTTTAGGTGGATTTTTTTTTTCTATTTTTTTAATTTTTGGTAAAAGTCGATCCAGACAAGGCATGACGCCACTTAATGTAAGAAGCTAAAAAGAACGAAAGATGATTAACACACACAAAAAAAATGAGATGCCTACTGACCTAAGTTTTGAAAAGACCAAGGCCATAGGTAGGCAGAAAACAGTCAGCAGAAAGAGAGTTCCACAAGCCTGCAATTCTTGGGAAAAAAGCTACTGGAATAGGAAGATGTATTACAATGAGGTACCTGAACAGTGAATTAATGAAGACCACTAGACCAACGAGTCAAATGAGCTGGAACAAAAGAAGCAGGGAATAAATCAGACAATTCTGAAGAACATGAATTTTCCACTCAACATTAAAGGTAGACAATTAATCTAACATGTCGAAGTTGCATCATGTCATGAAGTTGACATGGCAAAGAAACGAGATAGATTTAGCCTCTTGAGTGTCAAATGTCGAATTGTTACAGACGTATTTTGGAGGGCTCTTCCATCACACCATATGATGGCCAGGAAGAGATTAATACTAGGCAATCTTCAAGATGAACTTGCTGTAAAACCTAAATAAACCAAGAGAATAATTTACAGCTCAGAGCAAATAATGGAGTTGTAGTTTTTTATATTTCTTCTTTTTTTTTCAAAAAGCAGTGCACTAAAAAGAGACCAATCAGAGTAGAGATAGGATTTTATTTATTTTGAAAGTCAAATAATCACATTGTAGCTGTGGTATTATTAGACAGAGTTCATCACAGATTTGTAGTTATTTTATTTATTATTTTTTTTTTTTTTCACTAATGAGTTACCACTTATCAAGATTAAAAACCACCCGGGGATACAGGTTAACTTATTAGCACCCATAGCACTTGACCACTTTCATCCCACTCCGAGCAGCGGTCGACGATACCACTGGGTAGAGACTCTTGCCCTGTAGACCCCGATAAGCAATACCTGAAACAGAGGAATACAATCATTTGTTATATAACAGAAATGATTTCACCAGTTTTTTTTTTTTTTCAAACCAAACAGCAATAAAAAAAAAAATTAAAATTTTTTTAAATTAAAAATGGAACAGTTTAAAATGATGATGATGATGATGAGTTGGTATTCAACCCATTAACACCCATGGTCCTTTTTTAGCACCAGGCGGATAATTACCCATATTTCAACAACATCTGTATTTTTCAGAGATATCTATAGTTAGTTATAAAGATTTGAGTGTCTTTCAAACATTACACCTATTGTCTGATGTATATTGGCAACACCGATGTCCCAGTTTTCAGTATACTGTTGTGTAAAATTGAGAGTGGAAGGATACAATCAGTTTCATCGATTATTCAATCAAAATTTTTGGCGGGTAAGTATATATATATATATATATATATATATGTATATATAGTATAAATGAATGCTCTAACTAGCCTATAAAGTAAATCTTTGAAATATTTTGCCCAAATATAATATTGTATTTACAAAGAATTTTTGATAATAAATTCAAGAAAAATAAAATGGCCATTAATGGGTGAATTGACTCTGATATAGTTAGTCATAAAAATTGGAGTGTCTTTTAAATATTACACTTATTGTCTGGTGGAAATTGGCAACACTGATGTCCCAGTTTTCAGTATCTAGAGTGGAAGGATACTATCAGTTTCATTTATTATTCAATAAAAAAAATTGTTGGTAGTCCTTATAACCGACTCACATTTTTATATCTAAATGAATAAATGTGAAAGTTATTTTTATTATTTATCACTTCTATATTGCCATCAAAACATATTACTGTTATTTAAATCAATCATACAAGATTTTATTTACCTCCCCACGAGGTTAGGCACAAGGCCAGTTTTATCTTACTCCCACAAGGTAAGATGTGACCCAAGCTTGGGTCGGGAAAGTGGGGTTTGAAAAGCCAGCGCCCGAGAAGGTGAGCACTCTGGCCATAAAAATTGCCTGAGCAGTCCCGTCGGCATTCCCCGGTAGGGGCGCCTCAGGCAGTAAGCAATAAACTTACTCCTCCCCAGAGAGGGGAGGCAAAGCCTGGGAGGGTGGACCTCCTAGAACTGCACAGGACAAACCCATAGACCGGCGTAAATCAAGCCCCGAAGGCCAAGACGATACCAGTTTATGGGGTGTATCAATCAATCATACAAGATATTTATTTACTCCTCGCTAGGAGTTAGGCACAAGGCCAGTTTTATCTTACTCCCACAAGTAAGATGTGACCCAAGATCGGGTCAAGAAAGTGGGGTTTTAAAAGCCAGCGCTCGAGAGGTGAGCACTCTGGCCATTTAAAAATTGCCTGGGCAGCCCCGTCGGCATTCCCCGGTAGGGGCGTTTCAGACAGTAAGCAATAAACTTACTCCTCCCCACAATCATACAAGATAAAACTTTGAAATACTCTCTATATAGTACAGACGAACGATGTAAGGACAGTTATTGGAATGGCTAATTTGCATATCTATTTTTTTAACACTTCATAATTAATATTTGATGTTATTTATTTCTAATTTTATTGTACTATCTTATCTATATATGTGCAATAGTTTCGTCAATATTAACAGTAATTAAAATGATGTAATAAAAAATAGTGGATAACTTAAGAAAAACTATTCTTAACATTGCTTGCCAGAATTCTTACCGACCGGCATAAGCAAGAAAGGGAAAAGAGAAAGAGGGTGACTGGCTGTCTCTCTCTCTCTCTTTCTCTCTCTGATGAGCTGGCTATATGTCTATCTCTCCACCCTACCTCCTTCCCCTATCTCCTCCCCCCCCGAGACGAAACGCTGTATTATTTTTTTATTGTTTAAAATTTACATCTGATGTCGCTGAGATACTGAGAACAGATATTACACTTTTATCTTAGACAAATTTTTTAACTAGGAATTTTTAAATGAATAAAAAAAATTGATTTAATCTATTATTGTATTATCTTTTAATGGGGTGGGCAGTGTAGTATCAGTTCTGCTGTCACAAGACCATCCTCCCAGGAATTACCTCCTCCTGTTTTAAGAGGGTGGCGGTAATCCTTCCAGGTATTACATCTTCTTTTGGGGAAGGAGGTAATGTAGTATCTGTTCTGTTATTATGAAACTACCTTTCAAGGTTCTACCTTCTCCATTTTTTTTTGGGGGGGGGGGAGTATAGTATATGTCCTATTGCCATGAAACCAAACTACCCAGGCATCACCGTCGCCTTTTATGGGGGTGGGGGGGGTCCTCCCAGTAATTACCTCCTTCTCTTTTTAATGGGGTGGGGGGTAATCCTCCCAGGTGTTACATCCTCCTTTCAAGGAGGGTTAATGTAGTATCTGTTCTGTTGTCATGAGACCATCTTCCCAGGTACTACTTTCTCCTTTTTCTGGGGGAGCGGGGGGGGGGGGGGGAATAGTATAGTATCTTTTCTGTTTCGTCTCGTTTTATGGGGACGATCCTCCCAGGTTTTACCTCCTCTATTTTGGAGAGGTATTGTAGTGCCTGTTTTGTTGTAATGATAATATCCCACCAGGCATTACCTCCCAGCCTGGCAAAAATATGTGACCGGAGGGATCATATATTTGCTAGTGTAGTCTAAATGAAAGTAAGTAGTCCTTATAAATGAGTAAGTAGTCCTTATAAATGAGTAAGTAGTCCTTATAAATGAATAAGTAGTCCTTATCAATAAATGCTCTAACTATATCTAAAGTCAAGTAAATCTTTGAAACTAATTTTGCTCGGTCTGTTGGGTACTTGCACCAATAAACCAAATCTCAAAACCCAGTCTGAATATGAAGCCGTGCTTTTAAAACTGTTGTGAACAAATCCGAAAGAGAATATGTCGGAACGTTTACTCAGCAATCAAAATGAATGAGGTCAAAGTGAGCGGCGGAGGTCAACAAGTGTTATGCACAATGCAAGTCGAAACTTGTTAAATTAGTTCAATGCTAGAATTAGTGTCTGTAAATTTTCTTTGTTGGTGCACATAATTGGCTTACTGGATGACATCTCAGCCTATGGAATCGGCTACATCGGATCCATCATGTTCGATTACATGCTAATACTGTTGGCGAAGGCATGAAACCACTATTCCCCCCGCTTCGCTGTGGGTATGATTAACTGCTTCCCACTGCAGCCTTTTTCAGGTGTTTTGTCTCAAACTCGGGAACTGTCATGGAATTTTAAAACCCAACCCTTTATTTTCACACTGAGGGTAGACGGTTCGTATTTCTATTCCTCGGGTCTTGTGATTGTAGAATCAAATTAACACTTACCGACATAAGGGCTCCAACTGCCATTTGGTTGATAGGAAAATTCTTGATTGAATGAAGCAATATTTATAAATTAGAGTATCCACTCATGGACTAGCAACCAATCATAACCCAGAGAATGGACATTTATAATGGGGCATCCCAGCCTGCTTATAAACCAACCTTTTGGGCTTCTATCTCGGTTTCTTTAGTTCTAGCTTAATCGGTCAGAAAGATGAGCACCAGTGTTGTGGAGTCCGAAGGTATAAGGTCGGCCTCCAAGATTTCCAAAGATAGCGACTCCTAGAATTCCAAAATATTCGACTCTGATTCTGACTCCTTATTTTAAAGTCTTCCAATACTCAGACTCTGTTGATTCTTCTGAGATTAAAAAATCCTACTCTGACTCTTCTTCCAACTCTGACTTCTTCCCAAACCACCGACTCTGACTCTGCAACTCTGCTGAACGATGACTCTAAATTCGATAGTGACATTCTTTTCAGTTAATCGTTCTTGCTGCTGTTGCTCGGGATTGAACTCTGAACCTGAAGATAACCTGCACACTATGACCAACATCTTATTCATCTCGGACATCTAATTCTGGGACACAAAACAGTCAAAACGTTGTGTCGCATCGCTGTAAAGTTACATCCCTGTGTTTGATTTACGAGTATGTCCACGGAATGTGCTCCAATGAACTTACTGCACTTGTACCCCACCCCAACGAAAATGCCCCCGACCCACCGCTAAATACCATTCCTTCAATATAGCGGTTTCTAGATGCCGGAAGATTTTATACTCCGATAGCTTCTTTCCTCGGACCTCTTACCTATGGAATTTCCCTTCCTGCTCCTTGTTTCTACGACCGTACCAACATGCATAAATTTAACTGTAATGTAAACAAACATCTTATTGCCCAACTCCCCCCCCCCCAGGTTGTTCCTCTCCCTATAAATCTGGCCCCTATCACATTAGCCCCTTATGTTTTAGTGGCAATATAGGATGAATAAAAGTTTTAAAAATTTGTAAATAATGACAATTCCTCCTCCTCCTCCTCCTCCTCCTCCTCCCCAAAATATGGATGCGCATTTCTCTAACTTCGGTAATTCATAACAAAACTATCGAAACTCAATAGTTTCCATTGTACCTAAATTCTTTTAAACGTCGTTTTGTTTTTATTTTCTTTTGTATTTGCATATCTGCAACAGGTGGCGTTCTCATGAGAACCCCTTTTCCTTTTAATTATAAAAACATCTCCGATATAAAACCCGCTTCGTAATAATAACAAATAAAAAAATTCTATTTGATTCTCGGAAGCTTCTAGAAAGCTAACAAAAAATCGAACAATTCTATTTTTAGAAGCCTTGAGAAAGTTAGAAAATCGAACGCAATGTTCTAATTTCTAGTAAAATTGTCTACACGTAGACGCTATAACGAACGAATCGTCCAAGCCATGAAAAGATACGTTATTATCTGATTATCATAAGGTCAAAACTGGCAACTCCTGCGTTTAAAGTTTAATTACGAAGGCAGTTAGGTTTTTCATTATTTTAACTTGAACTCTAACACCTACAAATAATAAAACTAGCTGTCCCTGGCCGGTGTAGCCCGGGAGTTAGGTTAATGTTGTTTTAATAATACATAAGGAATAACAAAGTAATTTAAGGCCAGAAAAAATAGAATTCCACAAAGTAATTCATTAAAATGGCTGACTTGTTAGTTTGTAAATAATTTACTTGTTGCAAATAGGATTTTTATTTCATTAAGTAATTCGTTAAAATGGCTCACTTGTTTTCTAAGAAATTGAAATGCATTCTAGTGGATTTAATGTTATCAGAAAAGTTATTTTTGTAAAGAAATATTTTTTTCTAAATCTTAATTTTATTTCATGGAGTAAGTCCTTAAAAAAGGCTTATTTGTTCTCTAAGAAACCGAAGTGCATTCTAGTGGAATTTAGTTAATCATCTATGTAATTTTTGTAACTAAATGATTTATTTTAAATATGCTTTTTATTTCACAAATTAATTCATTAAAATGGCTGAGGTTTTTTAAGAAACTGCAAGACAAAAAAATATGGTAGCCCCCCCCCCCCCCCCCTCACCATTTTGACCAAGGACAAAAAATATACTACACTTTGATTCCGTTCCGAAAGTTCAGGAATCAACAAGAAAAGAATAACTTGTGAGAACATGCAGTTTCTATTAATTCAGTTATTTGTTGTAAATATGATTTTTATTTCATGAAAGTCAATTAACTGGCTTTAAAATTCTTAGCAAATCCTCATTTAATTAAAACATTGAAAGTTGTGGAATCTATTTACATCTAATCATTTTATAAATAAAGATTAAAACATTACCTTAACAACAATTAGTTATAGTTTCATAACAATTTGGTTCAATTAATAATTTAATGAGCAAACTATATTGCAATAATTAAATTCTACTTTCAAAATCTTATTAAAAAAAAACAAAGACAAACAAAAGCAATAATTTAAAAAAAAAAAAAAAAAAAGAAAAAGCGAAACAAAAATGAAATTAAAATAACATCTGTTTAATGCGGGTAGGTGACGCTTGTTATATTATAAGAAAATATCGGAGACTCTTTACTTTCGTAAACTTATTTTTCCATAAAATTGTAAGTTTTGGAACACTGGATTTAGACAAAAAATACAAAAAAATTGATTTAAGCATTTTAAAAAGTAAAAATGTAATAGAAAACGTCCGACCATAATGCATCAGTAAGCAATCTTGTATTGGTAAAAGTGTAAGCAAGATACATCTACCATGTTGAAAATGATGGAGTGGCTTCGAAAAATCACCAATGGTCATTTGGTCATGTAATTCCTGGGAGGATGGTAACAAGACGAACGAACATATACTACACTACCTCTCCCAAAGGAGGAAGTAATGCCTGGGAGGATGGTATCATAAAAACAAAACAGATACTACACAACCCTCTTTTCCAAAACGGGAGACGGCAATCCCTGGTGTTATCTCTCTTCTATTGAGATATAGGAGTTATATTTCTTTGGGGTAAGTTTTTTGCTTGGTATTTATGTTTGCTAGAAAGTAAAATGGCAGTTTAGACAAACATACGTGTGTCCATGACTGGATTTGAATGCCTACAGGAGAGAATTTGAATGCCTACTAGACACTATCCTCGAATGTCTAAGGTCTCTCTGTACAAGCGTTTGTCAGGACAACCTGGCATGAAGATACTTCTCCCTATAAGTAAACCTGACTAAATATTCAAAATAACATAGTATTCGAAGCCCAAATAAGATTCCCTCAACACGGCTATACGTTGGCTTATACGAGGAATGGTGGAAATTCTCCAAGTGATGTTGTCTCTAGTAACAGCACTAAGCTAGATACTCCACTAGACCAGATAAATTCTTGTCCTGGAATCCGGTAAAACCAAGAAACTACAAGAAAGATATACTATAACATATTTAACTGGTCAATTGGGGAGAGGAAAATAAATGTTCTTAACTTCTTTACTAATGCAACATTTGAGAGATAAAGGAGAACTTTAATGGGACACTCGGATATCTATGTATCTCATATGGAGATCAAGTGTTAGTTCCAGGAAGGGGCCCCCTTGATTTCCGAGAACTTAGATTAAAGTAAAATGAAAAAAAAATTAATGTAACGAGTAAACTAACATTGGTAGCAATTGTTAAGTTATCTCCCTTGTATTGAGATATAGGAGTTCTATTCCTTTGTGATAAATTTTAGAGTGATCTCCCTTGCTTCTTGTTGTTGGTTATTGGCTGGGAAAACAAAGATGGCGGTTTGGACAAACGGACGTGTGTCCATGACTTGAGTTATGTAATGAGTAAACTAACATTGGTAGCAAAAGCTGTCTTCTTTCGTGTGATAAGAAATTATTCTTATTCAACAAACGTTGAAGCAAATTTAAAAGGAAGATGGCTTCCTTTACAAAACAGCCACATAATTAATAAAATGAAGAATTCTATGCTGAATGGAAGCATGTTAGGAGAGTAGAAAGTGGACCTTGGGTTTACTTTCGGCAACCTCGTAACTCTCGCTTACCTTATTTTGTCCTTTAGTCCTCATATTCCATTTGTGATGTTTCTGACAAAGGGGAAAGAATCGCTGTTTTCTGGGTCGGAATATATCAATCTATCTAACACTTATCGTTGGCTAGTTTTTGACATTGAAGTAGTTTTTTTGGAGGGTTTTTTTTAGCTCTTTACATCAAATGGCTTCATGCCTTGTCTGGAGCGACTCCCGTTAAAAGAAAAGCAAGATATAGGCATATGGACTTGATACATAGATTTACAGTGGTATTTTTTGTCATTAACTCACAATATACAGGAATGTGTTCGACATTTGGGGATAATGGATATTGGTGGAATTAATGGATTGAATGTAATCACAGACAAATTAGACGAAATAATTTACGATACGAAAACACGGTGGCATATATAATTCAAAGAATTTTCCTAAAAAAGGGCGGCTGGAGTAAACATAAATGACTTTTTGGTACGTTATGAATTTTTGTGTCAGAAATTACGAAAATTTGGGATTGCTTTGCCAGAAGGAGTTCAGGCCATTTTTTTAAAATTCTGAATGCAGCCGATGTATCAGAGGAAAACGAAAAGTTAGCAAGCTTGACATATGCAACAATAAAAGATACATTGAAAAAAGTGTTTTCTGATATTTCATCAACGAAATATAAAAACAAAGTTGAAGCAATAAATTATAATAAATACAGAAGTGAACAAAAAAAAAACTTGAAGGGGAAATAAAATAAATTCTACGAGTTTCAGTTCTAGAAACAATATCAACACTGTCGTGGATTCAGACCAGGTGAATTTTACTTTGTTTAATTTTGATTCATGTTATCGAACATTGATAAATGATTCTTGTACTAATATAAAAATGTCCAATCTTGTAAAAGAGACACTGTGTATGGCAGTGTTGGACTCTGCTTGTTCATGTCCTGTTGCTGAAGAATTTTGGTTCAACATATTCTTAGATACATTAAATGACCAAGATTAGTAGTTGTTGGAAACTGTTAGGTCATTTTTGGGGGGATGGAGTGGAGGTTGAAGGTATTAAAACAGTTAAATTTCCTGTAACTATAGGGGTATAAAAATCGTCAAAAATGATTTACCCTTGTAATTAAGTTATAAATCAATAAAAACTGTGGGAATACTACTAAACTTAAAAAATGACAGTCGTCGTATTTTTAGCAGATATATTTATTTACTCCTTCGCTAGGAGTTAGGCACAAGGCCAGTTTTATCTTACTCCCACAAGTAAGATGTGACCACAGCTTGGGTCGAGTAAGTGGGGTTAAAAGCCAGCGCTCGAGAGGTGAGCACTCTGGCCATTTAAAAATTGCCTGGGCAGCCCCGTCGGCATTCCCCGGTAGGGGCGCCTCAGACAGTAAGCAATAAACTTACTCCTCCCCAAAGAGGGGAGGCGAAGCCTGGGAGGGTGGACCTCCTAGAACTGCACAGGACAGGCGTGCAGTATCCATCGGAACAGATACTACACTTTGATTTTAGCAGATATATTTAATGGCAAATCACGACTTCTGGACATTATAGTCTTCCACTAACTAATATGCTTTAGGAGGTTAAAAATGTACCAAGCATAGTGTTACATTGTGAGGGTTTTGAAAAATGCTCTAGAGTGGAAAAAAGGAGAAAGGCTGAGAAATTACATCGACAGTTTGCTCATGCATCTAAAGAGAAATTAATAGCTTTGGTTAAAGGTACTAAGGCATTTCATGATAAGGAATTTCTGAATAAGATCAAAGATGTTTGTGATTCTTGTTCAGTTTGTCAGAGGTTTAGACGACCTCCTCCACGACCAGTTGTAGGATTGGCTCTTGGTAACAGGTTTAATGACACTGTATGTTTGGATTTAAAGGAACATCGACATAACCAATGCTGGATTCTGCACCTAATTGATACATCCACTAGGTACTCTGCTGCCAGATTGATTAAGACCAAAAAGAGTGAAGAAATTATTTGCAACATATTTTTAATGTGGATATCTTATTTTGGAGCTCCCAAACGTCTTTTAAGTGACAATGAAGGCAAGTTTATTAATGAGGGCTACCGACAGATGAATGAAAAGCTGAATATTGAAACATGCACAACACTTGCAGAAAATCCATTCAGCAATGGTACTGTGGAACGTCACAATCTAATAATTGCTGAAGCAATGCAAAAACCCTTAGATGATGAAAAATGTAAACCAGAAATAGGTTAGGGTTAGGTTAGTACTAAAAATGTACTTCAGAATCATTCTTCTGGATATAGTCTAAACGAATAGTGAGTGCAGATGACAATGCACTGTTTCTTTGGCATGATGCCGCTGGTGACGTGATAGGTATTCTTGCAGTGCATGTAGATGGTTTCATATTTTGTGGAAATTATCCGTTTCAGAAAAATGTGATCTGAGAATTAAAAATATATTAAAAATTAGAAAGCATGAAAATGGAACATTCAAATTTTTTAGGATTGAATGTTAAGCAAACAAAAAATGGGATTATTATAGATCAAAATCTATGTAGAACCATGTTGCCCCACTCGACGACCGTCAACCCCAACGTTGTGTTTCCGTGACCTTCTTCTTGTCCTCATCGTCTAGCCACTGACGAATCGTCGAGGGCACAGCACTGGTCCACAAGTGAAATAAAAGAAACAACTCTCGAGAAAGAACACAAATACATATATGTTGTGTATAATTTAGTTGGAACTATGAATGTGTGTGACACCGTCGCGGACTGTCGAGACCCCCCATTGCCGGTTCTCAAGTCGTCAGCTCATCTCATCGTTTTCCCGGTCCGATCCGCTCTCTGGGGAGGTTCTGATCCTAACTGCTCGGCTTCTCTCTGAAACCCAAACTTGTTAACTTTTTGCCATAAACCTTACTGTCGTCAAACTAACTTACCTTACTGTTGTCAAACTGTCGTAAAACGTTGTCACTCCTAAATGTCGTGTCTGGTATTCTTGTCTGAGTCACCTGTCCTAAACAATGGAAACTGACAACTCCCGCATTTTCTTTTGTCTCTGTCGATGAGTCACTTCCTATCCCCGCGGCCTTCATTATATTACATCTATATGCTTCAGACATACATTAAGGAAAAATGATGAATCGAGTAAAGAAGAGAAGACAGAGCTAAAAAGATTGACAGGTCACATGATGTGGGTATCCACCCAGACTCAACTAGATATACCATTTGATGTATGTAGAATGAGTATCATCATAATATCCATCATATGGAGTACTGTTGTCATATTTGAGCTGGTGAATCTGTCCCATTTAAGGGTTCTTGATAAGGTACAGAAACGTATCTGTAATTTGATTGGCCATACCCTTTCTTCTTTTCTGCGCCCTCTCTCTCACAGGCGTGATGTTGCTAGTCTCAGTCTTTTCTATAAATACTATTATGGCATGTTTTTTTCTTCAGAATTGGGTGATCTATTACCTGCCTCATTTTGTTCCAGCTCGTTTGATTCCTTGGTCTAGTGGTCTCCATCAATTCATTGTTTTGATACCTCATTGTAATACAGCTTCATATTCCAGTAGCTTCTTTCCAAGAACCGCAGGCTTGTGGAACTCTCTTCCTGCTGACTGTTTTCCTCCTACCTATAGCATTGGTCTTTTCAAGACTAAGGCCAATAGGCATCTTCTGTCTTTGCGATAATTATATTTGTTCTTGTTAGTTCTTTACATCAAGTGGCTTCATGCCTTGTCTAGAGCGATTTGGAGTAACCTATCTATGGCTTAGTTTTTATTTATCCGACTTTCCCTAAGGTCCATTCTTATCACTTCCTCCCATGTTTTCCTTTGCCTTCCCCTGTGAACTGAACCTGCTACCTCAACTGTTATACATCTACTAACCCAAGAACTCTCATCCATTCTTCCAATGTGACTGTACCATCGAAGTCTCCTGTTCTGCACACATTTCCCTATACATTCCAAATTAATTCTTCCTCTGAGGTCATCAGAACTAAGCCTGTCTTTAAGGCTCACATTACACATGGTATCATCTTACTCACAGCTTCCTGAACCATTTCTTTCTTAATTATTACAGCTGGACCAGATACTGCTTCTGCAACTTCTAAATGCAACAATTTCTCACAATTTCTAAGCATATTTCTCTCTGCCATTTGTTTAGTTATCCAGAATCCTTCATTCTTTTGGTCATCTCTTCATAATATATTTGGAACCTTATCTTGCTCAGCCTCATTTTTGGCTTTGTATATTGCTTTTCTTGCTGTCCTCTTTGCTACCACCTAACCCTAACCCTAACCCTAACCCTAACCCCAACCCTAAACCATAACCCTAACCCCAACTCTAAACCATAACCCTAACCCTAACCCCAACTCCAACCCTAACCCCAACTCCAACCCTAAACCTTAACCCTTATACACTTAACCCTTTTTTCCACTCCATCGTTTCTGCTTTTTTTTAATACACTTTTCAACTTCCACCACCATATCACCCTCTATCTTGGGAGCCCTTTCGTCCATCCAAAAGTCTGGTCTGTGTTTCAACTTCTTCCACTGTTCTTCCACACTTCCTGGAGTGGATCTAATAGCCGAATGCTCCATCACTTAATCTCTAAACATCTTTTTTATCCAACCCTAACCCTAACCCTTTTCTCCTAGGGATAAACTTTCTCTTTACCTCATGAGTTTTCTTCGTGTGAAATTGCCAATAACTAGTTTATACTGTGTCACAATTTCTTCAAAAACAATCCTGTAATTGAAACCAGGGTTGCAGAGTCAGATCGTATATGGTCCGACTCTGACTCTGACTCCAACTCCTAGGATTCTGAAAATTCTGACAACGCTTTCTATGTATTGTAGCTTATTGTTCTTTAAAGTAACATCTTTATCTCTTTTGGATACTTATCTAGAATATGACCCAATGGATAAGTACCCTCTTTTATTGTATATAATTTATGTCTCACGAATCGGTCATAACAAAAACTTTCATCCATTAATTGCCTTCCCAAACAAGACTCGTTTTTCCAAATAAAATGATTTCCGTTAAAAATTTCCTGATACCAAGATTGAATTGTTTCATGGCATTTATTTTCGAAAAAAGCAAATTAAATGCAGTCATGAAAACATAAATTTGGATGAATTCACATCCTTTTTAAAAAAATTAAAAAGTAGACGAAACAAAGGGAATTAACTCTGTATTTGTCAATACAGAGTTTTTCTGGGTTTTTTTTCTTATTCTGGTCAGAAAAAATAATTGCTCAAACAATTAAGTCGAATTACACTTGTGTTCTTCCTAAGAACATGTACATTTACTTGCGAAGAACACGGACAAAAAAAAACCTGTCGAATCAGAATCAAATATTTATTTTCTAGGACAAAAGCTGTTGTTGACCACATTGACAAACAAACTGATTTTACTTTATTATATAGATTATTACTGGATGGACACATGTAAATTACATAGTCATTACATAGTCATTAAGTAAATAAAGACTTGCTGGTTTTGGTCGGCAGATTCTAAGTCAGGGAAACTGCACTTTTCAGGTGTTGTTTTTAAGATTACAACTACCACCAAGAGAAAGTGTTTACATTTTGGGGGGACAAGCGAAAGCAGTGACGGGGAAAAAGAGACATGTGCTTTTTTTTCTAACATAGATAACCCAACTACTGACTGTTCAGGTAAGTAGAGAGAGTCGATGAGGTGGGAGTGTGGTTAATTTAAGCTGATGAATGGGGAAGAGAGTTTGACCGAGATATTCGTGTCATTCGTCTGAGGTGTTTCCCCACATACCAACTCACCATTCAGTCACATGCTAATATCAGTAGGTTAGGGTTAGGATGGCGTTAGGGTTAGGGTCAGCATGGCGCTTAAGGCCTAAGTTATGGTAATTAATGCTATTATTAGTCTCATGAGAACCGTTTCAACATCAGTTGGGCGTAGCTTTTAGAAATATTTTATTTTTATAAACTTGTAAATAAATTTTTATGCAGTGTCTATTGTTCCTTTTTCAAGCCATACATCATAATATTTTGTTTAACGTCCGTTTTACATGTTTGATCACAAGTCCTCAACCCTCATTAGGCAGGTTTCACTTTCGTGTATCATCACACTACATACACATGCCTGATTGACTCTTCCCTTGGTCGACAGTGGTAACGCTCTGCTGGTTAGTAATGGCATAAAATTCTCTAGACTTCATTCATTCCTAACTCTTATAATAACACTCTTGTTCTGCACACATTCTCATAGTATTTCTCTCCATGCAACGCATGTCCTCAACCCTCACTGGCCAGGTTTTAATTCCATCATTGCACTGCATACACATGCCTGATACTTTCTCTTTGGTCGACAGTGGTAACGCTCTGCTGGTTAGTAATGACAGAAGTTTCCTGAACTTACTCTATCCACTCCTAACTCTTGCAATCACACTAGCACCAGCTCCTCCCTGTGCTCCAATGGTATCACCAACTAAACAAAACTTCTGAACAACCTCAATAGCTTCGCCATCAAAATCTACTTTCTCCACATCTGAGTTGTCATCCGTCTCGGTGTCTTACAGCACCACTTCTTACAAACTGATTATCATCTCTCAACCTACATGTAATTCCACTGCACTTCTTGTGTATCGAATGCTTAGATGTACGACAAAAAATTGAGTTGCACCTGACTCCCTTTCCACAAACTGAGCGGGGGAACTTTCCTAAAATGCTAGAACCACTAATCATCATTTTGGTATTGGTAACATTTACTCTTCATCGCGTTCCTCTGAACGACATTACTTGAACCACCTTCGCCAACCACTTGTTTGCTCCTAATTTACGCACAGCCCACATCATCTCTTGGCACTTAGTCAAAAGCTTTCTCCAGATCCACAAAAGCAAAATACAGATTCTTCTTCTTACCAAGGTACTTCTCTTTGTTTCAGAATAAATATAGCACCAGCGGTACTTTGCCCAGACATAAAACCAAACTGCATTTCATCTATTCTTATCTGACTTCTGATTTGCTGCTCAATTGTTCTCACAACCTACATATCGATCTTCACCTGAACAGATGCACCTAGATTAAATGCATACATGAAATCCCAGAATGTGTGCAGCAGTTGACGGAAGTTGGTCTCTCGAATTTGCTAGCCAGCCATTTTCTGCCGATCCAAAATCGAGTCGGTTAATATAATATTTTTTGATGCCCGTTCCAGGATTTTGCCTATGCACGCAATATAGCCACGCTACCTCCACCTCCTCACTTACATGGCTTCCAGCTGCGTATTGTTTATTTAGCAAGCGGATGTATTTCCTCTGCTGTGTCCATAAGTGTCTGCATAAACAGCCAGATGTTATCTGCAAGAGACCTGCATATATTCCTGTCATTATGCTACCCCAGAAATGGATATATCTATATGTTTATATATTTATGTGTACAGGATTCACTCCTAAACTAATGAACCGATCATTATGAATTTTGGAATGCAACTGCTCTGTTCCTTTTCTTTGTCTCCTGGTGTTGTCAGCAGCTGAAATAGTAGTTACTTTTCTTTTCTTTTTAACAAGCGTTGTTATAGAAATTAAAATTGATTTATCTTACATTTTACAAATACATTAGACGATTGCATAGTATTAATCTCTTCCTGCTCATCCCATGTAGGGGTGAGTGTAAGCACATGAAAAAGAGACTCGATCGATTCAACGACCAACATTCAAGAGAAAGATCTTACTAGCTTCTATGCCACACTGACTTCCTGTTATAACACAACTTCCTGAACACGTCAGCTTAATTTTCTAACTTTACATTCTAGTGGAAAATTCCTGTTCACTTAATTTAATTCCAAAATGGAATTTTCATTTCCTACATCACTCCACGTCCAAATATTGCTATACTCTGACTCCACGTGCCTACTTTTTAGGAGACTATTTACTAAAATGAATTTGCTTCTATTAGCTATCCTAAAAAAAAATTTTACCCATCCAGATTTATTCATCTTATATATAAAGTAAAGACAGTTTTCCCCATTGCATAGTTTTCTTAACATAAGGTACATAATAAAATCTGTTTCATCAGTGATTTATGGTAAATATTGCAAATGTTGGTCTGTGTTAAAAAAGTATATTTAAATTATACATCTGATCGATTTTAATATTCAATCCTGATCAATATTTTATTTTTGAATAGTCATAAATAAAGATAAGCAGAGAAGTTTTACACTCATTGTTACATCTACTTCCCTTGCCACTCATAACACCAGCAAGAAATTTAACAAGAGAAATTTGTAAAGATTCACCTAAAAAAAGAAAATGAGTGGACAGGTCTAAATAACTAATGCCTAACTTCCTGTATTTATTAATAAATGACGTCATAATCTATTACTAAGATTTGGTATCTGTCTGTCTGAAGCCGAAATTATATTAATACTATTTTTTAATGCTCAATCAGGTTTCAGACTAATGTACTATCTTTCAATGTTCGGTTCAGAGGGCGGTTAGTGTAGTATCTGTTATGTTATCATGAGACCATCCTCTCAGGCATTACTTCCTCCTTTTTGGAGGGGGTAGTGTAGTATCTGTTCTGTTGTCATTAGATCATTTTCTTATGCATTACCTCCTCCTTTAAAGGGTAGTGTAAAATATTCGTTAATCATGATATCAGCCTCTCGAGCATTAGCCTTAGCTTTGGGAGGGGATAGTGTGGTATCTGTTTTGTGCTCATAGTACCATCCTCTCATATCAGTGAATCTATCGACGAAGGAATTGTTTCTAGAATGAGAGCTCATAGTTCAGGCATATATATTTTTACTCTAATTTTGTCCCAAAATGAACTTTTTCAAATTAGAAGATTGTTTACTTTTACTTTTATTGTTTTTTGTAATGTACATAATTTACGGAAATTTGGACGCTGGGCGACACTGGAGAGTTCTTATATTATATATATATATATATATATAATGATGAAGTAGATAAAGTTTCTATAGTTTACAGATTTATTTATTCATCAAGTGTTCAAACAAGGAATACACATACAAAAAGGCCTTTAAACCATGGCTTTTTAAAGATAACGCTCTTACCGTCAGAAGGTCGGATCAATAGTAATTGAGTATGAATTAACTATTATGATGCTCTATCACGTATATTGAGCTTTACCGTATCTCGATAAGATCTAATATAATTCTTGATCTTTATATTATCCATTTATTTATTTTTATGTATGTATATATATATATATATATATGAGGTTTATGTAGTTTGCTTGCAGCATTGTTCACTTGTATATAGAAATGTGATACTTACAAGGCAATACATCTATCCGTCACACCTTTGCATTGTATTGCTTTCTAAGTATCATATCTATCTCTCTCTCTCTCTCTCTCTCTCTCTCTTATATATATATATATATATACATATATATATATATATATACACATATACCTGCTAGTATTGTAAACTCCAGCAAGGCAGAGGTTATGTTTTTGGTGGCGTTTGTTTTGTGTACAGCCTAGCATCTATAACACTTGACCAATCGTCACCAATCTTGGTCAGAATATCCTTTTGAAAGGTCAAGGTCATGGGAAAGGTGAAAGTCACAGTTTAACTTCAGTTCTGTTCATCGCAGAGACTTGAGTTTTCCAAATTTTATGTTTTCATTCGATGCTCTTTGATAACAGTAAGCGCCAAATTCCAGCCTGATCAGATAAATAGTTTTTGAGTCAACGTTTCCATAAAATAACTTGGGAATACTTCATACAATATGGAGAAGTAAGGCCCAGATTAGACTTTTGGCCCATCCTTACGTTGTCAGATGGAGGTATGCAGTCTCACGACTGACTTATGTTCTTGTTTAAAATTATTATGCACAAAATATTAAAAAAAAATTATTATGCACAAAATATAAAAAAAAAATTATTATGCACAAAATTTAAAAAAAATTATTATGCACAAAATAAAAAAAAAATTATTATGCACAAAATAAAAAAAAAATTATTATGCACAAAATAAAAAAAAAATTATTATGCACAAAATAAAAAAAAAATTATTATGCACAAAATAAAAAAAAAATTATTATGCACAAAATAAAAAAAAATTATTATGCACAAAATAAAAAAAAAATTATTATGCACAAAATATAAAAAAAATTATTATGCACAAAATAAAAAAAAAATTATTATGCACAAAATAAAAAAAAAATTATTATGCACAAAATAAAAAAAAAATTATTATGCACAAAATTTAAAAAAAATTATTATGCACAAAATTTTAAAAAAATTATTATGCACAAAATAAAAAAAAAATTATTATGCACAAAATTTTAAAAAAATTATTATGCACAAAATTTTAAAAAAATTATTATGCACAAAATATAAAAAAAATTATTATGCACAAAAAAAAAAAAATTATTATGCACAAAATAAAAAAAAAATTATTATGCACAAAATATAAAAAAAATTATTATGCACAAAATAAAAAAAAAATTATTATGCACAAAATAAAAAAAAAATTATTATGCACAAAATAAAAAAAAAATTATTATGCACAAAATAAAAAAAAAATTATTATGCACAAAATATTAAAAAAATTATTATGCACAAAATATTAAAAAAATTATTATGCACAAAATAAAAAAAAATTATTATGCACAAAATATAAAAAAAAATTATTATGCACAAAATTTAAAAAAAATTATTATGCACAAAATAAAAATAAATAAAAATTATTATGCACAAAATTTAAAAAAAAAAAAAATTATTATGCACAAAATTTAAAAAAAAAAAATTATTATGCACAAAATTTTTAAAAAATAAAATTATTATGCACAAAATAAAAAAAAATAAAAATTATTATGCACAAAATTTAAAAAAAAAAAAATTATTATGCACAAAATTTAAAAAAAAAAATTATTATGCACAAAATAAAATAAAAAATTATTATGCACAAAATTTAAAAAAAAAAAATTATTATGCACAAAATTAAAAAAAAAAAAAATTATTATGCACAAAATTAGAAAAAAAAAATTATGCTCAAAATATAAAAAAAAATATGCACAAAATTTAAAAAAAAAAAATATTATGCACAAAATTAAAAAAAAATTTTTGTGTGTTTTTCAGTTTGATGGCGTTATACTTTCACGGAAATATGGACAAAGATTTCTGCACTCGAGTGAACGGCAGACACAGATGTCTTGGCGGATTTACCCAATTTATATCTGTTGATACAAAAGGAAAAAGATCATCATAAGAAGAAACTGGTTTATATATTGTAACATTTATCATACATACATACATACATACACGCATACATACACGCATGGCTTTCGACTACAGCGAGAGGCAGGCTGCAATTTAATAATTTATGTAAATAATATTTTATTAATTATTTTTTTATCATGACTTATATTTATTTTTGTCACATTACGAATTTTAGAACTCATTTTTTGGTTTAATACAACATTTTGATAGAAGATACACATTATTTAACGTTTTTGTTTGGAGAGGTTTGCAGCCGCCAACTAGAACCGCCACTGCATATACGCATATTATATACACACACACACACACACACATATATATATGTCATATATATATATGTCATGAAAATCAATTTCTCAAAGTTTTAAAAGTTAAGATCAGCACAGAAATATAATCACGTTACACATGGTACATTTTTAGCAAAGAAAAAAATAATGATGTGCTGTGATGTCATGTCCTATACTTTTGAAAAAACATGTTTTTCAGAAGTCAAGAAATAAGGTCAGTTTGAATTTGTATTCAAATTTATAACCTTGATCAGGAACATGTTAAAACACTTCTGAAGATTGGATGTACCATGAAACTGCAGTAGTGTTAAGCTAAATTTATTATTATTTATTATATATATATATATCTCTGTATAATTGTGTTCATCATGGCCATGTATGAGGGTCAGCTTCAGACGAGCGAGGAGCTTACGTCGGATGAAATTCAAGAAATTATGGTTCAAAAGGCGCAGGAATTGTTCATGCTGTGCGACAAGGAACATAAAGGGTTTATAAATAAACTCGATATGCAACGGATGCAGTCCGAGTTGCCATTAACGCCTGATCTGTTAGAACAAGTTTTTGATTCTCTTGATGAGGACAAAAACGGATACCTTACGATGAAAGAATTCACAGAAGGATTTGGTAAGTTCTTTATTTATTATCATTTCTCAAATTTAACAAGATCATGACGCTAAAAGGTTCTGCCCAGTTAGAAAGTTCAATAAAATATCTGATTTAAAAAAAAAAAAAAAAAAAAAAAAAAAAGGATCAAATTCATTTGAGGCACCCTAGAATGGGCAACAACTAAAAGGACACATTTTGCCATAACATCGCGTTTTTGTACTTTCAGTTGAATTATAAACAAAATAATATGGCGTAACTTTGCTGTCGCATATTTTTTTATTTACAAAAAGGTTTTACTAATATCCTAAAAAAAACAAAAAAACTGAACAGATATTACACTTTTATTTATTTATTTGCAAACAGGTTCAGCATTTTTTTTTACAAATAATAATAATAATAATGCCATAACAAATATGAGGATTAGAAGGTTGGGGTCATCCTTTGTTTATCCTACTCTTAACTAGATACGTTTTGATCTATTCGTCCATCATTTGTGCATCACTTCCACCTAAAGAATCACCACAGTACCACATTTACTCTATGGACTACCTTACTTAAAATATCCTCTATGGTTTAAAATTAATTTATTTACAAACAATATTTACAATTTTGTGAAAAACGATGGGGCCGTGGGACAACAAGAAAAAAAAAAAATAAACAAAATACCCCCCCTCCCCCCCCCCCCCAAAAAAATAAATAAAATAAAAATAAAATCACGGGCAGGTTAATAAGACCTTCACAACTCTTTTTAAAAGTAGACCACCTACTGTTTTCCAGTTTGTTTGTTTTTTTATCGCAAACAATCAGATTGGTCTCTAAATGAGAGTGATACTTAAGTAGGAGGAAATGAAATAACGGTGGAGTTTTACTAGCTTGATTCTGGACAACAGTTAAACAAAAAATGTCCTTGAATTTCTAAAAACTCTGTATTCGTCAATACAGTGTTACTTCCCTTTAATTAGAACAAAAATATATATATATATATATTTATATTTTGAAAAAAAATCACCGGTATAGTTTAAAAAAAGAAAAGTAAAACAAATGGCAAATAAATACATTACCGACAATGCCATGGAAGTATAGCTCGTCTTCTGTTTGAAAATCGATGGCATAACTTTGGGATTATGTTCGATATGATTCTTATAGGCAGGTCTCGGAATCGCCCGAGAGTCGACGAGGCGAAAACGAGGCAAAAACTGTCAAACGCTAAATTGAAGACTGGCAGACGATAATAACAAACCATAGCTAAACAACTGTTATTAATTAGATGTTTATTTATTTATTTATTTTTTATCAAGGGAAACATTGGTAATTAAATGTTATTGAATATATAAGATGATTTTGTTTAATATTTTAAGCAAACGTTTCTGTTTTCTTTTTAGTTTTTTTTCAACGTGTTATTTTTTTTATTGTTAACATAAATACCGAAACAACTGTTTCAAAGCAAATGGTTTATTTTTTCCAATCTTTTTTCTGTTTTTTTTTTTTCCTTTTATGACAGTTTCTGGATTAGAGTTTAGGGTTAGGGTTGCAGCTGGTCCAAACGTTTTCTTATGTACTCGTTCTGTTGTTGGCAGAACTCAATTAGTCCTTCGGGAGATTCAACGAGCTGACAGCGATGATATCAATTCATTTTTTCTTATTAAACGCGATTAATTTCTTCCAAAAGTTATCGTCTGCTTGCTGTAGCCTGATTGGCTAATGCCTGCTGCAACTTAATTGGTTAATAGTTTTGTCAACTTTCGGGCACTTCTGAGACATGCCCAGACGTTGACGACGTGAAGTCATGGAAACATGGTGTGTTCCCTATAAGAGTACAGATATTTACATGAGAAGACCATCCCTACAAGATTGCAATGCCCGGTTGTGGGAAGACGGACGGCTCAGCAGGCTTGACTTATTTTTACAAATCTTGCTGGTTAGGGTTAGGTTTAGGAAGTTTCTAGGGAATAGTTAATTCACAAGCCATCTCCAGTCACATGTATATCCTGGTTAGGAGAGATGCAGAATAATAATGTTGCGATGTGTGGGGGTTAGGTTTAGGCTTGACTTATTTTTACAAGTCTTGCTGGTATGAACAGCCATACACGTCGTCATTTCTTTATCGGTGTTGGTCTTGTAGGAATATCTGTTCATGTAGATGGCCATGCTGTGCGCGTGTATGACATGCAGAGCACACTCTTCTATAAAAACTGGTTACAGTGACAAGCTGAAGCAAGATGACTGGAAGATGGTGTAGAGCGGAGGTTTTATATCAGTTTCTCTTAACAAAATCTACGGGTCCATCTCGCCGAGTGCGGTAGCATCGCACATGGGTACTATACCAGATATATTTATGCCCCTGCTCATAATATATATGTATATATATATATATATATATATATATATATATATATACAGGGTGTTTCAAAAGTCTTGGGAACATTACAAATGCGTATATCTCATGAACTATTCCAGGTAGAAAAATGAAACTGGTGCCATTTTAAAGCTTGCTTAATCAAGTTTTTGGTCATACTAATGATTTTCGTGTTATCTTTCCAAGTGCAGTAATGGCGTTCTCTAAACAAGACAAGGCATTTTGCGTCCTCCAATTTGCAAAGACTGAATCGTGGACATGTGTTCAGCGTGCATTTCGCAGGAAATTTAAAAAAGAAGCCCCTGAAAGGAAATCCATTGTCAGATGGCATGCTAAATTTGTGAAAGATGGGTGTTTGTGCACAAGTAAGCGAACAGGTCGCCCTTCAACTTCAGAAGATGCAGTTGAGCAAGTTCGGACAGCCTTTCAGCGGAGCCCCCGTAAATCAGTGAGAAGAGCCAGCAGGGAACTTCAGCTTGCTCCAGCAACTGTCTGGCGTGTCTTAAGGAAACGACTGCAAATGGTACCTTACAAGCTCAAGTTGGTCCAAAAGTTGAAGGACACTGATAAGCCACTTCGCCGTGACTTTTGCATTGCAATGCAAGAGAAGTTGGAAGATAACGGCTTTGATGACCGGCTTGTTTTTAGCGATGAGGCGACCTTCCATCTGAATGGCAAAGTTAACAAGCATAACACTCGCATATGGGGTACTGAGAATCCTCATGAACTTCTTGAGCACGAGCGAGATTCACCAAAAGTGAACGTGTTTTGTGCAATTTCCAAGAAAGGTGTCTATGGACCGTTCTTCTTTGAAGAGGCAACTATCACTGGTGAATCCTATATCAACATGCTGGAAGACTGGTTAATGGCTCAGTTGGAACAAGCAGAATCTGATGACTTCATTTTTCAACAAGATGGTGCACCACCACACTGGAGTCTTAGAGTAAGGCAGTTTCTTAACACAAGGCTGCCTGGTAGATGGATTGGGAGATCTGGGCGAGGTGATGACGTTCTCATGCCCTGGCCTCCTAGGTCTCCAGATCTTACCCCGTGTGACTTTTTCCTTTGGGGCTTTGTCAAGCAACAAGTCTATGTGCCACCCCTTCCAAGAGATATTAACGAACTAAAGGCTCGAGTAACGGCAGTTGTGGGAACCATTGACGTCAAGATGCTGGAACGCGTTTGGCAGGAAATGGACTATCGACTAGATGTCTGCTGTGTGACGAATGGTGCTCATATTGAGCAACTTTGAAGATTCCCCACAAAACTTTTATGTTCCCAAGACTTTTGAAACACCCTGATTCAGTTTTCAGATTATTTATTTTTGTTTTGTTTTGTTACCATCCCATAGTTTTTTACCAATTGTAAATCGTTATGCTATAAACATAGCCTGATTAGGATCCATCAGTATTCTTCAGAAAGGGTGTTTCAGGTGCCCGGCAATATCTCCTCCTCTTCCGAAGGTGGATGTAATGCTTAGGATGATGGCCTCTTGAAGAACTGATGAGGTTGAAATACTTGCCCAGCGTTTCGCCTTAAACTCCACTTTGGACTCCGCAAACCACTCCCTCCCAATACATGTCGTCATTTCTTTATCGGTGTTGGTTTTGTAGGAATATCTGTACATGTAGATGGCCATGCTGTGCGCTTGTATTACATGCAGAGCACACTCTCCTTCTACAAAGTCTGGTTACAGTGACAAGATAACTGAGAGACGATGTAGAGTGCAGGTTTTATATCAGTGTTTCCGTCTCCTAGATGGATGATCTAACAAAATCTATGGGTCGATTTTGCTGAGTATGGTAGCATCGCGCCTGGGTATTATACCAGGTATTTCTACGTCCCCACTAATTATATATATATATATATATATATATATATATGGGTCAGGAAACGTTTGGTTTCTGAGTTATAGGCCATGTAAACATTTCTACATATCGGATAGATAAACACTATCCCTCTCACAAAATCACAGATAAAATAAACCTGCGTCTTGTGTTTTCACATACACCAACAAAACTATGAAAAAATGACATCAAACAAACATAAAAGCCGTAAAACTAAAAAATAAAAATTAAAAATCCCCCTATTTCACTGATCGGAATATCTTTATTAACAAAAAGTACATAAAGACTTATTTGACAATTTATTTTTAATCGATTTTAATATTTAATCCTGATAGATATTTTATTTTTTATTAGTCATGAATAAAGGAAGGCATGGAGTACTTATCCTCACAGTCACATCTACTACGTCTTCTACCCATAACAAGAAATTTAAGAAGATAACATTTTTCCATATGCACCGTTTCATGCATCAACTCGATAGAGAATGAACAGAGAACAAAAACAACGCGTGTGATTTATGTATTTAACAGTGTGAAGATTTCTTACTTGCGTCCATGAATCATTTGGTTACTGCGCTGCACGTAGAGACAGCAGTTGTTGGTTCAAACCTTACCCATGACATAATTATTTCTACTCTGATTTAGTCCCAAAATGAACTTAGTATAGTTTCCAACATGGCCTCCAAATTAATAACATGTTGGAAACTATACGAGCTTGGCTAAGTAAAAGTGACAATAACAAATGCATGGATAATAAATCTTACAATCCTTTATTCATGACTAATAAAAAATAGAACACACTGGGAAAATTATACAGATAAGCAGAAAAGTAAATTTTATTGCATTTGGGAGCAGTTATTTGTTTATTTGTTTTGTTTTTTCACCCCCTTTCTTCTTGTAAACTAGTAGGGTCGGCTAGTTGATGATTGACAAATAAAACGGACGACCCAGACGAAAGGGAGGTAATAATAGTTCTGTGTAATTTATGGCTAATTATTTAATATTATTTTAAGTGTGACACCTTAATGTGACTTCTAAATATATTGATAGATTATTTTAAAACATTCACCAGATTAAAATAACTGTCCCCTTGACGATTGAGTTATACACATTTTTTTTTATTTGAAATAGATTATCATCCCCCTCCCCATTCGTTTTGATAGCCTTTGTTTAATGTTATTAAAAGCAAAACACCCCGAAAGTCATTAAAACAAGTAAAGTATGAGTTATCTCCCACTGCGATCACTATTACTTGAATAACTATATAAAAAAAAAAGAAAATGTGACCCGTTGAGTCATCCATTTGGTTTGAATTAGATTGTTTGAATCCGGAAAATGGAATATCCCAATCTTTTGATTGATTTATTTCTTTATTACACTCGACTGGTCATAAACACACACACACACACACAGATATAGATATATATATATAGAGAGAGATAGAGAGAGATAAAGATAAAGGGAAGAGGATCAAACAACAAACGGTGAGAGAGGGTGAAAGTGATAGATAGAAACCTAGTGAGAGATGGGTAACGATGAGTTAATTTCAAATTACAGCTCATTAGAACAATTAAAATGTTTCTTTTTTCAAACATAACTCAATCCCTAAACCAAGGAATATTTTAACATGTATTTTGTGTGATTAAAATATATAGAAAAAAGACCTTGTGGAAACAAATGTTTATTAACTCAGCATTAGTATCAAAATCCCAACTTTATGATACGTCCTCGACAGTCAGTCCGTTGTGGCTTCTACTGGACCTGCTCTTCTGGGCTAAGGTATGGTTCTGTAAAGTTCTAGAAGTTCCACCCTCCCAGGCTTTACTTTCTTGCACCTTGAAGAAGGGTTAGTTTATTACTGTGGAATGCCGACGTGGCTGCCCAGGCATTTTTTGTAGGCCAGAGTGCTCAATCTCTTGGGCGATGGCTTTTCAATCCCCACTTTCTGACCTTGTGTCACATCTTCCCGTGGTGAGAGGGAGAGATAAAAAAAAAAATCTTAACTTTTGATTTTGGAGAAAAACTAATGAGAAAATACCCCAAAACGAGTCCGGGAGGTGTGTGTACGTGGGAGGTGTGTATATGTGGAAGGCGTGTATATGTGGGAGGGTAAATGTTAACACTTGTGTTACAAGTGACCATTATGCTAATTTTCTCACACACCCCCCTCTACTGTGTGACCAATAAGAAAATTTGTCTTCTGAATAACAGACTATTTTTTTTTTTAATTAGGGATGAAAATTTTTAACTTCGAAATGTGCGTTTCTTTTGTTGCAAATAGAAGGTTAGTTTTTATTTTTATTTTTTATTTATTTGATTTTGCTTGCTAGATTGTTTATGACCGCTTTGCCCTCTGACTTTTTGGAACAGACTTGTAATTGAACCTACTGTTAGCACATGTATTGTTTTTGTGTTTATTTTTAACCCATCGGCTTCAGAGTTTAACTTTTAGATATTTATGAAAAGATGCATTTTTTGTTAATTTGGGGGGAGCATTTTTCGGTCGAAGAAGTGAAGAGACCAGATTTCATGCAAATAACCGTTAATTTTAAGGTTTGACTAATGAAGAAAATTTTAGATATTTACAAAAAATGGGGAAGGGGCATTTTAGTCCCTTGTGGGATAACCTAGAGTTTTCCTTTTCTTTGTCATCGATAGCTTTCTTCCTACAAAATCAATATTTGATTCTGGTTTATCAGTTATTTCTTGTGGGCCGTTGCAGCATGTTGTTAAGAAAAATTAAATGTAATTCGATTTGATTCCTTCCAGAAAATACTTTGTCCCGGTCGGAATTATTTTCAAATGGCAACCATACAGAGTTACTTACCCTTGATTGGAACAAGAAAATATTTTTTTTGTGGGGAAAAAGAAGAACAAAACAAATTGCAAGTATATTACACTCCCGGGCAACGCTGGGTAGGGTTAGGGCAGGTACAGCTAGTTGTAAAATAAAGCAAAAATTGTTTGTTTTTTTTATTTCTGTGTGAAATATGAGTAGTTTTATTACAAAATTCACCTTATTTATTGAATGACCCGCACATGAACATATTTTTTGGGGGGTGGGGGGGTCAACGACTACACTACAACTACCTGAATGGTGACTCTTTTTGACCTGGATCAAAGTGTAGTATTCATTCTGTCCTCGGAATCATAATTCAACTTTCTACATTTCTATAGAATTGATTTGCTTGAAAAATGACATCCATTGTATGATTTATGAGAAAGCCGCGGACATTTTGAATAATTTGTCATTTTTTTTTTTCTTCTAATATTTGCTTTATTTTTCTGTGAAAATAAAAGAATTATGCACATATCAATTACCTTTCCTCATATCTCACAACGATTGGCTCTGGATATTAAATAACCTATTTTCTTACGCCCGCGACAGGATAAACTCCTGTAACATTTGCTGCGTATTATTTATATATATGAGTTGAAAGAAAACAGGTTGTTTAAAATGGATTTTTATTATATTTCCTGTCATATTTTTCTTGTATCGTTGTTTGTTAGAAATTGTCTGAAATCTTGTTCGGTGTCATGACCTTTTATATCGGGTATTTTATTCACGTCTGCGTAATTTTCTTCCCGCAATTCCTCCTCTGTTTCAATAATGTTTTATATGATTAATTATTATGAAATAATCATTTTTTTGTGCGACTGGGCGATGTCTACTTTATGCGTTCTGCTTTAGTCATTTTCTCTTTGGTTATTTTTGGTAGACATGTTATTTTTTTGTTTTCAAGATAGAAAAGAAAAGCAAAGTAACAAATAAACATTATTTCACTAAATTTTTTTTTAACATAGTTCACTCCAAACAAGGCAGGCCGCCACTGTAGACATAAGGGCCTACTGAGAAAAAGAAAAGGGGAGAAGGTAGGGAGCGGTCAACCTAGATCGAGATCTGCGCAGCGAGATGTCTGTTTACATTAGTTTTAAACTTCTGCATGTTTGTACTGTTGGGGAAACAGGGGGCAGGGAGGGAGTTCCAGAGGCCAGCAGTACGAGGAAAGAAGCTATTTGAGTAGAAGGCTCTCCGACATCTGGGGACCTCCACAGTGAATGAATGAGATTTAGTTAATTGTGGAGTTAGTCTAGTGAATTTATGTAGCCAATTCATCGGAGCATAATCAATTGAAGTATTTGTAAAACAAGCACAAGGATGCTACATTGCGGCGATGGGACAGAGGCTGAAGCTTGGTTGACAGTGAGTGTGGAAAATCTTTGTAGCTGTGGAGTCAGTAGTCAAAACACTGAACTTTGAATCCTAAAATTTTAAAGGATCCGAATCTACATAAGAACCATTCACTAAAAAGTATTTTAAAATCAAGGGAGGCATGAGAGCGCTCTATCCCTTAATAGACTACACAAATGGCCTATGCTGGAAATCTCATTTCTTTGATCAATCATGACTCAAAAACCAATAAACCAAATTAGTTAAAACTTTGCACAAAATTTTTATTTGATAGGTTCTATAAGTGTGTAGAATTTCAGGATCATTAGTTAAGGCAACCGAAAGATCCAGAAAGTTCAATCATGAAATCATGTTATCTGTGTGTATGTATGTACGTATGTGCCACCCTGTATCTCATCAACTATTTGATGGATTCAGCTGATTTTTGGCAGAGATAGAGGTTCTAGGGTCTAGTTGATGGCATTTTAATTTCAGTTTACCATATACCTTAGTTTTCCAGAAAATTCTAAAAAACCTTATGAGAAGGCATTGTATTGAGGCATAGCCTTTACAAAAGCAGTGACATTCCATGAAAAATTGCCAGTATACTGAAATCATATGCCCTTAATAGGGTTAAGATGAAAATTCATATACACTAAATGTACAAAAGCAAGGAAATTCCCAAATCTTTACACTTTTATTGTCATTAAGGGTATGACTACATATCAACCAAACCATTTCATTATCACATCACTACAGTATAAATCTCTATGCATGAGTGGATGAAGTGTGTGAGGTGCGCTGAAGAAAAATTCCTATCAGTAAAATACATAGCCCTGTTGTGGTCGCATACCCTTAATGACAATAAAAGTGTAAAAATTTGGGAATTTCCTTGCTTTTGTACTTTTAGTGTATATGAATTTTCATCTCAACCCTATTAACGGCATATGATTTCAGTATACTGGCATTTTTCATGGAATATATATATATATATATATATTTAAAACGAGAAACCTAGATGAGTTAATTGAAAGGACAAGTCATGAAGATGAACTGATATCTAGCCTCTCTCCTTGCTCATCTGATTTCAACTTCCTCAATTTCTTTATGTGAGGCTTGAGGGTTAGGGTTGTGAGGTGTCGTGGAATGAGGCACTAACAGATTCAGCTGCAATATGAAGCACATCCTAAACACAGAATCACCAGAATCTAAAGGTGGGTTCATTGAATAAAATCTGACCCAAGATGGAGGAATAAATCTCAATAAACGATGAAACTTATTTTTTCCCTACAGAGTAATCTTGCGAACAAATATCGTCCGCACCCTGTAATTTATTCGAAGAAATATCTCTTGTTAGAGTATTATTTTTTAGCTTGGTATAATAATTATGAAAGTGATTAGGTTGTAAAAAATTTGTGCCATGTTAAAATATTGCTGTATTATGCGCTGGCATGGCCACCCAGCGCTGCCCTGGAGTGGGGTATGGACAACAAAATATAAAAGTTCAAAAGTGTATGTAACATCTTTCTTTTAAAACCTTTATTGTCCCCCCTTCTCTATCTGCCTCTATCAAAAGAACGGTGTCGGCAGTAGTGATGGGGACGTCGTTCCACCCCACTTTTCCCTGGGGCCCTTAGGCTGAATACAGGTAGCTACATCCATGTTCTGAGTGAGGTAGTGAACCCCTAGATCAACCAGGTAGTTCCAGTATGAATCACAAGATCACCGGAGCTTTTGGAGGCCTAAGCTGGGAGACAGTGACAAATGGCTGTGGCTAGTTTCCAAGACTGTCAACAAAGCCACAGATTTCCAAGACTGGGTTCATCGAGTGACATCGACAGAACAAGTCATGAAGGGAACTGACATCTAGCCTCTCTGCTCGTTTGATTTTAACTCCCTCGTGTGAGGCGTGATGGAATGAGACACTAACAGATCCAGCTGCAGTATGAAGCATATCCTAAACAGAGGATCACCAGAATCTTTGGAGACCTAAGTCAGGAGATAGTGATGAAGGCCTGTAGCTGCCTCAATAGTTTTCATCAAAGCCAAATTTATTGAGTGAAATCTGCAGAACAAGCCATGAAGATAAACTGACCCAAATTTAATGAATAAATCTTTAAAAAAATTAAACTATGTTATTTTGTTCTAGGCAATAATCTTGCAAACAAATATCGTCTGCACACTATATTTAAAACTTGAAGCATAATTTTTTTTTTTTAAATGACTGGATTCGACAAATAATCCGAAAAGGGTTGATATGCCATAAAATAACTAAAACAACTAAACTTGATAGAACGCCAGCATAATCCAGAACCCACGTGATGTTGTTTAAGGCAGTGTAGAAAAAGGAACATTTTAAATTTAACTCAACGCATTTAATTTTAATTCTGTAAAGTTTGTAAAATTTGTGAAATTGTTGTTCGTAAAAATTTAAAAAAAAAAAAAACAATTAAAAATAAAAGATCAATCAATAAGAACAATTGTCATCTGGCAACCTTATAATTTCCTTCTACGATGCAGAAATTCTCTCTTGGTT